>OZ038375.1:107420443-108620443 GCA_964036015.1 Leptarthrus brevirostris
TTATCATTTTGCGGTTATTTGATTTTGACACGAGCGTTACGACCATGTTCCCCATACTCTTTTGACAAAAAATAAATTTTTACACTGACAAAGGTGCAAGACAACATTATTTGCCTGCCAAGTGCAAGTTTAAATTGCGCAATTAGTGTTCCTTGCCGTGATTGCTTTTAAAATAAAAATTTTAATTAAGCGAGAAAGCTAGGAGATGTTGCCACGTTGCCGTCTCTGTATCTGCCATGACACTTCTTTTATTTTTGTTTTTATAAACCTGATTAATTATCAGAGGTAGGTTACATATTCAATATATACAAATATTATATTATTATATTATAATACAAATTCGCTGCAGAAAAGTGCTTATAGGTCACAAACTCAACTTCTGACTGTACACGTAACAGCATAAGCTTTTCTCTTTAGAAAATATACAACCTAACAAGCCAATTTATAATAATTTTCCCAAAGAACATTGAACTTTACGAAGGATATCTTCATAAAATCTGTGAAAATTTGCAAATACAACACAAATACCGGGGAGAGATATTTTAATAAACTCCAGTTAAGTTCGATGCAAATCACAGTTAGTCTATTAATTAATACAATTCATTATTAATTAATGTTATTAATTAATACAATTCCTAGGATCTGGAAGTCCAAACCTGCATGAGCGGAGCATAAACATAACGTGGTGGAGAAATGGCAGTCTCTGAATTTGTATTTCCAAGCAAGCACAGGAATATTGAGAGTTTTATTGGACTAGTCCATAATAGAACGTGCATTAGATTGTGGACAGACTATAGACGCTGTGGGGAGTATTCATTCCTCCCGGAACAACATTAGGGCTCTATACGCTACACCATAATGGAAATAAAGAGTAGTTTTAGTCTAGAATAGCTACCGGGACCAGTTTCAGCGTTAGAACTAGTAGTCTCTAAACATACCGATTCAAGGGATGTTTTCATCTGTCTGTCTTATAAATAGAACTACACACAGTGTGGTTATTGTCGCGTTAAGCGAAGTATGGGGCAGTAAAACTATTGTTGAACTCTACTCTAATATGTAAATAGAAATCAGACAAACGAAGAATGATTGAGTTCACTTCTACCTGCAGACTAAACTAACAAACACTCCTGTGGGGTCACAAATAGATAAAGGATAATCACTTGGAATCGAAACGAACCGAAGGTAAATAAGATACAGAGTGGGAATAAGGTTGATTGGATATGTGACAATTTAATCGAACCAGATAAAAGCAGAAGTGATAAAGTTCAAAGGACCAATTGGAATTGTCCTGCGGGAACAGTATTAACGTTTTATTGAGATGAAAATAACATAAAACTTTAAGGAGGTAATGAACCTGGTCAAGTTCAAATTATATTCATATAAATGTTGTGAAAATACTAGAGATGAATTGTAAATGGATTACTTTGAATTCTCCGTAATTGTTAAGGAATTAAAGCCAAGTTCTTGCCGAATGTCGATTTGCGACAATTACGGAAAACATAAGCGATGTACTCAGGAACTGAAACAGAGGATGACTCAATTCAACTCGAAAATCTCTGCATACTTTAGTGTGGCGGGGAAAGGGGGGCAGTAAACAAATCGTACGTAAAACGCTCACTAGAAATTAAGGCTGGAAATATCCGGATTTCAAAAAATTTTTAGATGCACAAATCAGTGAGTATCAAAATATCACGTACAAGTAAGACACCGGCAATTTTTCTTCTACAATTCGAAGATTCCCGACCAAGTAAAAATTATCTGGCTTTGAAGAAGAATACAACATTTGAAGAAGAATAATAATTATAATAAATAAGAGTAGACCGAAATGACATCCTTGGGCTACACCGTAGGTTCTAGATTCAGTGCCCTCATTCAATGCAGTTTACGATTAGTGAGGTAAAAAAAATACAATCAAGGAAACACGAGTGTAAACCAAAAGCTAATAGCTTCTTCTTAAGCAAAAACAATTTTCACGATCAAACGCTTTTACAAAATCAGTAGAACTAGCATCAACCTGCGGGGGAAAGGGGAGGGTTGCAGCTGCAGAGTGTGTCGTTGGTTCGGAATCCACCTTAAATTGTAGCTCCACCTGCAATCGTTATCTCGTAGCCAACTCAAACTCTCCAGTTGTCACTTTAATAATAATTTTTTCTTCTTGACATATATTTTCCCTCTACAGTGCGTGCGACCATTCAATGTTGCCATTCAATTTTTCGAGGCGATATTATTAGGCTCCTTTGTCAATGATTGAAGTATCCATTTAGTTAATGGAATAAACTTATCCATATTCTCAGGGGATAAATTTACCAAACGCGCTTCAATAAATAAAGGTAAAAATATGGAAACTACCTGTCGCTGCCCGTTTATTTATTTTATTAGACACACAATTATTCCGAAACAACAAACATTTTAATTTTATTAAAAATATTTCCACCGGCACTGTTTACCTTCAGGGCAGCAACCAGCATTTTCGTATGATAATTGTTTATTGAATGATCTCATACCAAGAAGGCTGTTTTTGTATCGTTAAAATACCAGCAATTTCAGCAGCTGCTTTACCGCATTTTGGTTTTTCAGTAAAATATTGATTTCATTTTGATTGCTTGCTTATTCCGTGATTTCCAATCTCTCAGGTAATATTTAACAGCCTAAAATCATCATTAGATAAAAATATTTACTAACAGAAGAAAAGTGCCGGAGAGATCCTTTCAACGATATCGTCTACATTCAGTTTAATTTCGAAATTTTCTTTTACATAATTTCGTGAGGAAAAGGAAAATTACATTTACCTTCTCGCATGCATAGTACGGTAGGCGGCATCAAACGGAGTTATACCATTACTTGACACACTTATCTCGTGCTTAAGATCAAAGAATTTATGTCATGCAATGGAATTTCTTAGAATCCTTGAAAGCTCAACCTGGAAATGTAATATACACAGATAAACCTTTTTCTTGTCGCCTTAAAACCTCCATGTTCCATTTAGACCTGCCATAGGCGGCTAGGATGTGGTGCTACTAGGGGTGATGGCGACGGCGGTATGACGCTATAAATAATAACGAAATGTAAGTACCCAAAAGTAATGAGATGAGCAAAAGTATGGTCGACTGAATCACGAATTCTCCTCTTTTCGTCAAAGCAAGAATCTTCGTTGATGTAATCTGTGAACTAGGAAGTCAAAGAAGGCGGATGTAGGGCAGAGAAGGATTACTTCGTATTCTGGCAAGAAGAAATTACCTGGGATCGTTCTTCGCATGAATAATTCAGTGCAAAATAATTCATTCGGAAAATGTGTATTTTTATTTTTATCACCAGTCCGACAAACTTTGGTTATCCACCCTATATCCGGTTGCTGCTCAGTTAGTAGTCATTTTTCCGTCATTCCCTTGGGAAAACTGACTTTTGCCAAACTACCTGGGTTTCATCAGTACCACCGCGATGGCTGATGTTATTTGGCAAGTAATCATCATCATGGCATCATCATTCCTTCCATGGTACCACTTTTTCCGTTCTCCCAACTATATTTCTCAACTCAATTTAACTGAATTCCTGCTTACAACACAATGACAAAAATGAGTTGATAAAAACGGCTCTTTGCATCTTTACCGTTGGCATAGAGCTAAGAGGAGCTCGCCTTAAGCTGACTATTGAGTGACTCCTATCTGTATTTTCGTGCCACAGTTGTCAACTAGTATGAACTTGTCCTGAACGTTAACCTGCGGAGCAGAAAAGAAACAGGACAACAGATAAAGTGAACAAACGCTAAACGCTCCTTTCGGGAGATTATTTGGTCAACAAGTAAGTTTGTTATCGGGATATTTCTAAGTACTCCACATCGCTTTACCTTTTTTCTGGAAGAAAGTGAGGAAAAATGTTTTGTATTATAATAACCGTATTAATTATTTGTTATTATTTCAAGGTTGAAATTTTGCAATATTCTTCAATTTTGTAATTGCTTTCAATAAACTAAATTTCGTGAGTGTCACTTCTAATTAACTTTTAATATTTTGTGCAATATATTGTGCAAGAGTAAAATGGACGATGATCAGGCAGGACCAACCTGGGACAATATTATTTAAGCTTCGAAATCAGTTCCTGCAAACGAAAAGGTAGCGATCAAACACGTGCCGAACAGCTGTACCATAGTGCAAAAATTGTGCAAACAAATTTTATTAAATCTTCCAATTTTTATGATAATTACCTGCAATTAAATGCATCTGTAGCGCGTTAATAAAATAGGATTAAGTTTAAAAGAATTTACGAAATTAAATTTGTTTACTTTTCCAGCAAAGTGAAATTATTTAATTTTTCATGATAAAGCACTAATTTATTAATTTAGACCAATTAAGTTTTGCATGACAATAGGTCTTACTGCCATTTTCTGAAATTCAAAATCCCATAGTGATAAATTTTCTCAATTGTAATCAGGTTTTCCAGTTGAAAGGATACCTTTGTGCAATAATCCGGCAAAACAAGAATAAAAAGTTTAATTTAGCAGTTGTAAAGCGAAGCTACAGTTATATCTTAATTCAACTCAACAGTCGGAAATGGGATTTTTCCAGTACTCTGTCCTTCAGTTTTGATATTATCAACTTTCTTTAGTAACATGCTCCACTCTCTTCCTGTCATTCCAGCCAACCCTTGCTCATGGCACGTTACAACGATTTCGAACAGCTATACGTGTCTCCTCGTTTCAATTCTTTGTGGTGCATTCAGGCGAAGACAGTTGTTATGGTAAAAGTATCTTAGCAATAAAAATGAAACGCAGAAAAGTGAAGATCGAATCAGTTGGATACGGTGAAAGAAACTGTATACACTGTCAGAAAAGCCACGACAGCCCACCATCGGCGTCCTTGATAACCATTCACATAGCGTAGGTATATAAAACAGGGACCGACCGTTGCACTAATACCCTTTCCTGTGTAAGTTCAACGATATCGGTTTAGCAAGAAATCGATTTATTGGAGTGAGCAAAATGTTATTTAAAAGTAATTTTATCGGATAAAAAGGATATAAATATAATTTTCATTTCCTCTTACATCAAGTCGCCTGATTCAGTTTAGCAGCACCCACCCGACAGCGCATCTCTATGAAATATCCTCAGAGTCCTTTCACGAATTTATAGGTATATATATATGAACTTCCGGTTTATTCTGCCGTTATCTATGTTTTTTTTTTCAATCTCTCCCTCTTCTTGACATGAGTAAAATTATTGGCGGCTGATGTGAAGTAGACCGACCACAGAATACCTGATCCATTCGATTGGCACACTCCACGAATAACGAGTACCTATCTTTTGAGAACTTGAATATAATTAGGATTTTTATCAATTAACCAAATTTGTGCGGCTCACTCGAAACGATTTTTACCCGCTCAGCCGAAAATCAGTTCTTTGGCCCATTTTCTTCGATAAGAAATTTACAATTCGATTTTATTTATTTTTATTATTTTGGAAAATTGATTTTATGGGGTATCAGCTCAGAGAATCGTGTTCGATTACCGAATCCCAGAGTAGTACATAGAAGTGTGTTTGTACGAAATAGATTTATCTTTACAACTTATTTACGAGAGCATAAATTTCTGTAGATTTGCTTCTGAATTTAAATCAAATCAAATGAATCCCAACAACGCCTTTGTATGAATTGTATAATATTTAAATTATTAGGCGGCAATTTGGATTTGTGAAGTACTCTGAATTAGAAAATTGTATTGAACTGTGTGTGGGGCGACCTTAATGGTAGAAAATAAATTAATGAATTTTTATAACATCACCTTGATTTTTGAATGCTGAAAAACATACATACAAAAGTTGGTTCGCAGGAAGCATTTTTAAGGGCTGGAGTTTATGAGGAGGCCAATGTCAGTGAACTCTAAGGCAGCAAATCTGTTCAACATATACGCCTACATTAAAACAAATTGCCACTATCTCCAATCGATTCGATTTAAAATTTTAGTGAACGATTTTACATTTATACTAACGGTGCCTCCCGACTTTACCGGGGTTGTCGTTACCAAAAACGAAAATTGACTATGCAAGGCTCAAACCGATCCTACACTGCTCCCCGACCATCTTACCCTGCTCTGCAGGACCGTATCTAAATTGGCCGGCTATATCAAACTTGATGCACCAAAATCGTTACTGCTTATTCCTTAAGTTACCTAGCGTAACAAAATATACCCTAAAAACTGGCCAGAGAACTGATATACAAACTAAAAAACAGAGGATATAAATGGGATCAGTGCTTTTCGAGAAAATACGCATACTAACGGACATACAGACAGAGCGACATTGCGGGTGTAGAGAATAGGATATCTAAATATAGATTTGGTGCTATTCCAAAATACAGTAAGTCTTTTATAAGATGCTTGAAGCATATCGGGGTTTAATACAAGGAAAGGAAAAAAATTAGATTACGTTAGTTTAGGTTTGAGTAATAGCTTCGCAAGGGAAAGATCACGTTGAGGATAGATTCCCATCTCCATAACTGATGCCTAATTCCATTTGGAGCTCCTGATGAAGAGAACTAGATCCCTAATATCAGTAGAAGCAAGTTTGGATAAATCATTTAAGGCGGTCACCCTGAGGCTTTTTATTTTTACGTTTTACAAAGGGCGTTCTTGAGGAAACGGATGTAAATAAAGTGTTGATTTTTTTGAAATCTTTGATTTGTCCATATGTAAGTATACTATAGGCCTAATAACACTGACGGCTACATACCCCATCTTTCTGCTCGAATACAACGCAACCGTCACTTAATTGCTATTTCCTATACAGAACAAGACTCAGATATTTAATTTGGGCACTCTGCGTTAGTCTTATCACATTCAGTATTGGGAAATTAAGAGGAGGAACTTTATGCTTCCGCGGAATGAGTATCAGCTCTGTTTTATCTGTGTTTTTACCCAGCCCAAACTTGACATTTGGGAGTTTGAGAGGTTAAGAGAGCAAGTTCGTTAGCATATGTGATAAAGGTGATAATGTTATGGCCGGAGTGTTCCAGATTCAGAAATAGACAATTGAAGACCAGATTTCACAGAAGCGGTGAGAGGATCCCTACTTGGAGTGTGCTTTGCGAATCTTTGCATAGTGGAACCACCTAAACTGGAGTTTACAATCCTGCTTTTGAGCATGGTTATAAGGTCGGTAAACGAACTGTCTAGCTCCAGCCTCCTTAAGGAGCTATTCCAGAGTTTTACTTTCGTATTTTGCATATGTTTAGAATAAAAGGTCAAAGTATAAAAGTCGGCCTACGTTTATATTTGAAAATACCAATGTCACCAGGCTACGAAAAATTAACTTGTAATACGAAAAAGTCAGTAGTTAAACCTTAAACGCGTTTTTCTCCAAAAACTTAATTAAATTTGATGCCACTGTAACTCGAAAACAATTTATCGTATTGATTCAAATTATTTTTTTCCATATTAAGGACATGTTTTGTCGTACCACGAACCATGGATTTTTCGATTGGACTAAAAATGAAAATTTGGTAGGCAAAAAGAACACTTTTTTTTAAAACCCCGCTATTTTTACAATTTTCTATATTTTTTAATATCTATTGATGGTACAGAAAAGAATATTTATTTTAATGATGATTTGCTTTTTTCTAATTCCAGTCAATATGGAGTATAGCAGTAGTGAACCTTAATTTTTTCAATATTTTGGTCGGTAATTTTTTTTATGTATTTGCTAATAAATAATAAATAGGTGTGTATCCAACATATTAAAACATTTAATGCAGCAGTCTTCTTTTAAAGTGTTTTAGAAAAATATCCTTATTTTTAAGTAAGGTATAAGGATGGTGAAAAAAGTAAATAATACAAAAAAAAGCATGTCTTCAGCTATCACTTTTCCCGCTGTAATCTCGAAACATAATTTTTATATTTTTGTAATCAGAAAACAAATCCAAGCAATATACTGAAAGTAAAAAATTTAGAGGAGGTGCACTTGCTAAACGAAAAAAAGTTCAACCGACTTCACAAAAAGCGCTAAAAAGCATAAAATAATTTTTAATTTTATATCTATTAAGACACTTTGAAGTCAGTGCAAATTAAACAAACAAAACAACTACCCATCTATAACTGAAGATAAATACTTAAAACTACCTGAACGTTTCAGCTCACGGGATCATAAGGAAGGACGATTAAATACTTTATACATACATGCAAATTGGTCCACGCGTTAAAAAGTTAGGTCAACCCCCTACTCCCATCCCAATCCCATCAAAAATTTTTTTTCTCGTGGTATCAATCAGGGAACATACTCTATCCAACAGAAAAAGAATCATCGAAATCTGTCTACACGTTACGAAGCTAGACAAGCCCTCCCAAAGGACCAAATTATTCTTCTATTAGCACCGGGGGATCACAATCTATACAACAGCAAAAGAACAGGTCCACGCATTACAAACTTAGGTTCCACCCCCACCCATAAATATTTTTTTATCGTAGTATCAAGCAGGGAACAGAAAAAGAATTAACGAAATCGGCCCGCACGTTACGAAGTTAGACTATCCCCCCCCCCCGCCCACCACAGACCAATTTTTTTCCTATAAGGAATGGGGGATCATGCTCTTTACAACAAAAAAAGAACCATCCGAATCGATGCACGCGTTACAAAGTTAGATTTCACTCCCACCCCCACCCCACCAATCACTGAATATACTGTACCAAACTAAAAAAGAATCATCAAAATCGGTCAACGCGTTACGAAGTTATGCCCGGTCAGACATAAAAAAAATACACGTCGAACCTCTTTGTTCTTGGGAAGTCGGTTAATAAATAGTCAAAAATCCACTCCGTTTCTGGGCTGCAGCTTGCAGCAGTGAAAGAACAAAACATTTAAGTTTGCCGCATTTCCTTTACCTTAGCTTCCTTCCAGACCTAACCATGCTAACCAAATCTAATATCCTGGTCGAAATTAAAAGTGTGCTTCCCAAAATAATGTTCAACAAGATAACGCTACTCATAAGTATGTTGATACCTAAATAATGAAACTCTTGTTGAAAATTGGAATTAGACATTTCTGTTCATTCTACGAGACCAGGCCTGTGCGCAGGATTTGCTCCTAGAGCAGCTATAGCAAGAACACTATCAATAAAGGGATGTGCCTTCAAGCACTGACTTGTAGAATACTTCAAAGTCCTGCTAAAACACACTTTGAGAAAGTCATTAAAGTCTGAGGAGCAGCGACTCTTATTTTTGTGCCGCAAATCACTCCTTTCGCAAACAATAAAGATCAAAAATTAATTAAACACAATTTATTATTCATATACCATTTTTCTCAGATCTTGTAACTAATCCCCAAGCATAATAATTATCAAAAAACAAATACTTCTTTCAATTAAATAGTTGAAATAAATTAACACCAGGCAAAGGAACAAGTGCAAGTTCTAAATTGATACATTTTAGTTTGTGTCCAGACAATATTCTTAATCCGAAGTCATCTCACTATATTTGACACAAAATAATTTTATAAACATTAATAACTTGCTCTAAATTACTTATTTAACATTAATCTCATGTAATGAATTGAAATTTTGCAGCCAGTTTCAACAATCCAAAAAAAATTTTTATTAACCAAATGAAAATTTGTTTACCTTCTTAATCTGCCGACCATCTTGGAAATTTTCATGTAAAACTTTTTAACTTTTTTGCAATTATTAGAGTATTTCCTTCTTGTCGTTATTGTAAACTCAATTTATCCTACACTATTTTAGTAAAATCACAGTAAAAAATACACTACCTTTCACAATTTTCAAGTTATTAGTAAAACTATTTACTTAGCGTCACTTTGAATGTGTCCATGAAGAGCACTTTCCTCTGAATAGAGATATCAAAGGTTAAGCTCTAGAGGGCGAATTGTTCGCTTAAACGTCATAAATTACTGACCTACATTATCGATCATTGCGGAGGCGAATTCAAGTGATCAACTTTCTTTTTAAATGCAAAAAGTTTTATATTGCAATTAACTGCATAATTATTTTTAAAGAGTATTTAACACTTTTTATTACATTAGAATAAATTATATTAAGTAATCTTAAAAACATTTCCACTTTGTTTTATCCTTAAAGTAATAAAATCTCCAGTAGTCCTTTGGTGTGTCACTTAACGAAATGATTTCATTGCTTAGGAAATGGAAATGGATCTAGTAATGGACTAATTTAAATTAAGTGAATCTTTATGAATTGGAAGAAAATGTTTGTTCTTTTTTGTCTGAAACACTAAATTATATTCTAATTGCTTTACACCGAACACTTTAGCTTCCCAGTAGGTTGCAGAAAATTGTCTTCAAAGTCGGAAAATTGGGAAAAGCAGTCTTTGTGACTATAAGTGACGCCCAGTTTTCTCATTATATTAACATCCTTGGTTGCATCGTAAATGAAATCATGAATTCTCTTACTTCGTTTACTCTTCAGAATCTTGATAGAATATTTAGAAATAAAACAGGAATTTTGTCTGCAGGAGGAAAGTAAGAAATATCTGTTTTAAGGCTTGTTAATTAATGCATAAAGACTGAGCTTGACATGGACATGTATTTACTCCATTGAAACATCAAAGCGACATGATAATAAGCCAAACGTTTCAGTTGTAGCAGTAAAGAGGAGTCAGGGCTAAATGCTTTGTGATGGTACCTTATATAGTAGTCTGTGCTTTAACGGAGGAAGGAGCCCCCAAAAATACGGATGAGGTTAATTCTGTAAAACGATGGTTTTCCAAGGAATTATCCCTAGGATTAACTAGGAACTAGAACTAGATTTTGCTATTCGTTAGTACAGGAAGTCTTTCGTTTCAATGCAAAATCCTGTATCCGCCAGGATTTTCCCGGTCGGTTTTAAACTGCAGGAAAGGGTGGATGGCGGGATTTTCTCTGAAATTTAATATTGATCTATACCTTTGCCTTCCGGAATAGCTTCCAGGCCGAAAAGTAACGGTTTACCTGAAAATGATATTTTCACCCTAACGACCAGTTAAGCCTCAGTGCTATCGCTCCAATCATAGACTCAGTCTCAGTCTCATAGACTTCAAAAGCTTTAAGCAGCAGTCTCTTTTATCTAAGTAAGATTATCTCGCCGGACATAGCACTACATTAGCCATCCAACCGGATAAAGTCTTTTTGAGTAAGTTTCTAGCCCACTGCTACTTAACACATGGGCAATAAACCAAAGAAAACATAGATGGGAAAATGGTACGTACCACACGACATGTCTAGCAAGAGCTGGATATTGAACGCTCCAGGCGTCTACTTTAAATTGACAAAACAAGCCTCTCTCTCTGGGCCCTTTAAGCCCTTGCGGGGCATAGACTACACTGACTCTTGTTGATCTAGATGCCTTCTTTCTCAACGGTCTTCTCCATCTGTTGAGCGGTCGACCAATTCGGCGTCTTCCTTGGCGTAGTTATAGAGGGTGATTAATGGTCACTACCTTATTGGTTTACACGCGAAGATATTGGGACGCTTATCAAATGACTTCTGCAGAAGCTGCAGAGACAAAAGGGAGGAGGAATATAGCCTCCTCTGCAAGTGTTCTGCCTTAGCACGCACGTGGAAGGCCTTTCTGGGTGATTATTTCTTGGATAGTCTTTGCGATCTTGAAACGACTAACGTAAGAGATCTCTGGCTTTTTATTAATAGCTTCAAATGGTTTTCATAAGGTGTTTTGGGGTATAAAACTACCATGGTGTCACAATGGACCAATTCGAAGTCGAAATCTGTTCTTTCATAGGATGGCTATACCATACCTACCTTGACGAATTCTTTTCTCTCCAAATTCTCACTGTGAAGGGAAAGATTTGTCTAAGATTTTCTATAGTATACACATAAAGCATCTCCGTTCCTGTCACCGAACATAGGATCCTGCAATTAATGCGGGCTTGTCAGTGCCAAACGGTGCAAGCCTTTGACGTAAAACTAGTCATAGACATAAATGAGTCGTTCATTTTAAGAGTGGTATAAGTCACTTTTGGAGGTACTTTTATTTGTATGCTCCAATTTATTTAAAAATATTAATAAGTTTGAAATATTTTTATTGTTGTTATAATAACCTTTATTATGAACATAACTCTATTAAAGATCTGACACTTATTAATATTTTTTTTCAATCTGAAGTCTCAAATCTGACAAATTTTACAAGGTTACTTATGCCAATTTCAAAGTAAACGGCTCAAATATAAAGAATGTTGTCAAGATGTTATCTGACGTAAATTAAAACGCTATGAAACGAGGAGTGCATAGTATTGACAATTTCTGTTTCGATTACGCTTTGCTTTCACAGTTCGAAACTTTGTAGAAGGATTATTTGAGTTCAATATAAAGTCATTCTCTGACCGATATATCCTGACTGCTTTTCTATCAAATTTGCGATCAAAGGAACCAACCCAAGTAAAAGGACTTACCGACGATTCAACACCAATTTCCATTTAAACATGAATTCAGCGGAACGAAAAGCAATCCTCTTTCACATACTCGTCTATCAATTTGATTTCGAAATAACACTCCCTACAAAATTGGACATTCTAATTATTGAAAAGTCTCCTATTTGGCTACCAACACAATTACCGACTTCAGTTTTTTCCTCGTCTTCATCAGACTCTGCATATAGTCATTGAACGTCCAAAACCCGAGTGCAAAAACTAACACTTTCCAAATGGATAATGCACCAGAGAAAAAAAATTAGCTGTAGGGTGTCTGTCGTTTGCACATCACTCTCATTTATTAATCTCAGATGCTTTTAAAAAACAAACCGACGATAAAACCAAACCAAAGTAAATTTCCGCTACGAGGAGTGAACTCAGTCACCTTTCAAGTAAAAGAAGCTCTTTTATGAAGCCGAAATGGACTACTCTGACTATAGCCAACCTTTACTGTTCAGTCTCATTTTATTGAAGAGGCAGTGAAGCTATCGCAGAACTCTTAACTACTTACATCTCTTCCTTTATGGCATTAAGTAATATGCTATAGGCAGATATGACTCAAATTGCACTTTTATACTTGAAGGCGGATAAAACTGTTAGTCCAGCAGATATAAGTTATATGCTGCTATCACGATTAATGAACTTGCATAATAATGAGTTGATAAGTTTCTACCTCTAAGATTCAATCCTATTTATTTCTCTAAGCATTCAAACTATTCAGCGTGTATTACTGTGGTTTTTTTGCAGAGAGAAGAAATAAAATTCAAAATTCAAATTGCAAAACGACGCGCAGGTTACCGCTTTCATCATTAGCTTCACCTTTCTCCTTTTTATCAAGCAAACCTTCCTGCTTCCGACCATAATGGAAGATTACGTGGCTCCATATTCATGTACTCTCTATATCTGCTGATTAAAAGCATCTGATCTTGCAGAATAAGTGGCCTAGCCCCATTTGCATGGACGGAGAAAACGAAGAAATTTTTACATCATAAAGTTCTATCTCAGTGAATATACGGTCCGGAGTATGTATTGTATTGGGAGTAAAACTGGGATGGTGCGGAATTATGACTGGAAAATTCTGTTCAAAGGTAGTAACCCAAAAGAGTTTTGAAGTTTTCAAATATATTTCTCAATGTATATATGCTGCTATTAGTCTCTTCAGTATATGGCACTTTTCATAGATGTTACCGTCTGTGCGGTACCCTTCTGGATCCAGACTCACTCAACCTCACAGAAGGCTTCAACCCGTCTGCATCTTTTCCTACGAATGCCAGGATGGAAAAATGCGGCTTATATTCATCCTTTAAATATCAGTTAATGGATGGAAGCGCTATACCAGTCCAGAAGGATGTTGGAAAATAAGAATGAAGGAAGAATATTGGAACGAATCGGTGGTTAGCAGAAGATGGAAACATTTACGTCCTCAATACAATAATGAATTGAACTGTAGCCAATATTTGAATAATTTATTCTTTGGATTTTTTAACTGAATAGCTAATTATTAAATGTGTTAATTTTAAATTTCGCCTTTTTTTAAGTACTCCACAGATGCTGCGAAATTGGAAGTTACCGAATCATGAGAAAAGTCTAAGAAATTCTTGGTGGCAATACTGCGCTGCAAGTGATCGTGATGTGAAATCACAGAGGAATTATTTGGGACATCCAGTTTCACGCAATAAGCGCAGGTGTAAGATGATCAAGATTTCAGAGAACGCTGATGGGATGAAATACCAGAAGATGATAAAGAAAAACTGGAATCATTTGCTCTTAGAACATTCAAGTGACAAAGTATCTGAATATACAAGGAGAAACAATTACAGGAAAAATTACGGTTCCACTCACCGTAGTCGTGTTGCAATTAACACATTCTGGTAAAATTTATGAAGCTTCTCTAAAAAGTTTACGATCCTTCCAGTAAGTTTTAATGTGTTCATAGGCAATTTTTTTGTGAACAGCACCGTACAATTTACATGACCCATTAAATTGACTGTGTAATATTGGAAAAACTGATCACCTATTACACAATTTTTCCCGGAATATCTGGCAAATTTTGGGTTCTTCACTATTATTTTCCCAGCTATTTTAATCGCTTTGAAAGTTAACTGCTTAAAATGAAGATTGGCCTATTGGTGCAAACTTTGGTAGCTGGTCTGCTGTAGGTCCTACAATTCAACCAAAACAGAAGGGCAGAATCTATGGTGTGGACCGCTTCTGGTACTGGAATTTCTTAAGAAAGAGGTTAGCAAGGTTTTTGACCATGATATGAGGGGTAATGGCCCCGAAGCTTGGAATAAATATAAGTCCTTAAACTAATGCTGAAGAAAACTGCGAAGGAAAAAGAGGGAGTCGAGGGAAGACTTCGGTTTGGGTACTATGAACATTTCTGAACTTTGTCGGCTTCAAAAGATTGTCTCGAAGGATCTCATGTCTGGTGTTGGATAGTACAGTTAATCAAACAAATGAGAATAAAGTATCCAGGACACTCATTTTACCGGAGGCTTCAAGATGCATATGCCTTGGACTTTAAAGGTCGCCTTGCAAGCGAATAGGTTGCAATTTACATATATGTATTGCATTATCAGACAACTGTGTCTTGAGAATAGTAAGGGAAGAATTCGCGTAATTCGTAATTGCTG
The DNA here is from genome assembly GCA_964036015.1 of Leptarthrus brevirostris. NCBI lineage: Eukaryota > Metazoa > Arthropoda > Insecta > Diptera > Asilidae > Leptarthrus > Leptarthrus brevirostris. The sequence continues at coordinate 107,435,491 of OZ038375.1, forward strand.
TAGAACCGACCGAAAGTAGTAGGGCTTACAACCGGTCAATGGAACATATACAGGTATAGCAGAAGACTGGGTAGAGATGCAAACTCTTTTTGTCGGAGCTCTAGTGATTAGCTCGATCTAATAAGTCCGCCAGATCTAATCAGCTCGCCATGTACTTTGCAAGTTACCTGCTTTGGCGACAAGATGAAGCAGGCTACTGCACAGTTGCTTCTTATTCTACTCAGATATGGTTTCTGAAAGAAAAGCCAACTTCAACTTGTTTTTATTAAAAAAGATGTCAAAGTCAAGGCATTACTACAAGGACGAAGTTCTTCAGCCGGTTGATTACTTCCAGCAGGACGGACCTTTTAGGGCGTTTTAGTCGAAAACGAGTACGAAGCAATACTCAGGGCTACAGGAAGAGCCGGAATACAAAAAATATTGTACAGAAATATAACTAGATCGTTTTGTTCGCCGGCTCCTCATTTTTGCTTTGATGTTTTAGTCGCAAATCTCTTTAAGCAAAATAACAGAATTTTATTCTCCATGAAAATCAACTTTGAAATTTATTCGAATTTTTCCCGTTTAATATAAGTTCTCTTTATTACTAATATTATAAAAATCCACTTTACACTAACGCACGAAATATTTTATAAAAAAACAAATGTGAAAAACCTCTACCTATTTGATCACATAACCTACAAACACAACAGATTTACCTCAGCCATTAAGATTTTTTCTTTGACTTTCATGAGGAGAGGATACAGAATTTATCCTCCTTTAGTGGCGTAATCAGTGTCACATGATGGACATTCAAATAGCATCAAATTACCAAAATGTTGGGTTATCACAGCAAGCGAATAAAGGGAATGTCATACTTTGGGGATTAAATTTCAAATATATGGACCCATATCATATTAAATTATCCGAAATGAAATAGCCCTACATCCTGAGTATGTCTCCCAGTTGGGCTTGCTTAAGATGTCCGGGAAATGTGTGTAGAATTTCATTATTGGTAACCAGAGTGATGAGATAGACGCTTAAACGGATATGAGCCAATGTGGGTACATGTAATTTTGAAGATGATTTGGTTATCATTTTGCCGCCGCTATGGTTTAAAATTATTAATAACAATTTATCGATACCTGAAATATACTAAACGGAATATATGAACACGTGAGTATTTAGGTCAATAACGTATGGGCACTGATTTAACAGACTGACGGTGTGTTCACTGGCTGAATAATTGCTTCTATTCACGAAACATTCTTCTCTGCTTTATCAAATATTTTCAAAATATTTCTAGAATTCAGCACGATTTTAGGAAATACTGTGAAAGTGGATTCTTGAAATTTCGCCAATACGAACGAATTCCACAACTTTTCATCAAATTGTACAAATCTTTTCGTTCATTATGAAGTCAAAAAATTGCTGAATTTTATTTATCGTTATCCAAGCAAATATTTTACCACTTAATGAGCAACAAAAGCGGATATATCTCCCAAGGCCCCACCATGGCATTTCACCACTATATCGAATTCCTTTATCCTCTCTGTGTGTGTTATACAAGACGACAAGGAAGTAATCAAATTAATTTATTGCTTAATGCGTGTATTCACTCCCCCTCTTGTGAATCAAGTCAAAGATGACTTTGGTTCCTTTCAGAAAAAGGCTGAAGCCTGTATTAGGCCCACGCTGTTGTAAGGTCGCTACCCTATAGATTGTTCGCAGGAAGAAGAATAAACTCATAAAACTTCATTACTTCCTCATTCACCTACTAAGAAATTTCTAAGAATCCCATATACAAACAGGTTCCTTTCTTTCATATTCGACTTGAGTAATTACTTTAAACGGTGTAGCAACTTTACACTTTTCGCTACGCCCGATATCAAAGGTTCTTCAGGGAAAAAATCTGGAAGGGTTTTTGGGGTTGGGGTTGGGAGAATGATTTTTCAAATTTAATGTAATTATTTGTGCGGAAACAATTCAGAGTCGTTGTGCGATCGGGCTTATCCTGAAGGCGGCCTTGAATCATGACGGCATGTGCTGACACACAGGGACTTCAGGATGAATAACGTAAAATAATTTTAATTAATCAAATCTTCTTCCACTTAAGACGAGCACGTTTTCAACTTCGATTTTGATGACTGTACCACCCCAGCTAATGGTAGGGGTGTACAAGGAGTGAAATATTGTTTGCACAATCTCCTTATTCTCGAAAATGCCTGAATTTATAGTCTTGGCGTAACGTCGACTTAAAAGTTAAGAGCTGTTTACTCTTCATTTATTAGTAAGCTCCCGGAATGTTTACAATATCTCAAAAAATTTAACTATGTGGATTAAGGCACCTTGTATTTTGTACTGGGAGGGTAGTAGTTATTAAATGAAAGTAGTATGAGAAATTTGTTTTTTGTTTTAGAAAATATTAATATAGTAGGGCGCAATGACCTCGAAAATATGATAAACTAAATAAAGCATGTTAAACCAATTTAAGCTTATTTTAATCCCATAATTTAACACATTTTTAAATATATTAGTAATTATAAGAACTACTGAGAGCAATTACAATAGTTTCGAGAAAGAGATATCTATGTATTATTCAAACGAAAAAATGGTCCAACATCCCCAAAAACTCAACAAATAAGCAAGGACAGAAGACAAATTTAAAAAAACAATGGATAGCCATGATTAAACTGATTTGAACTAATATAAGCAAATACAATCCAAGCATATTCTGATGTATGTAGGTATGATTAAGATACAATACAGTGTTAGGTTAGGTTAGATAATAATAGCGGCATTGAAAGTTTCGCATTATTTACTTCTCCTTTTTCAAAGTAGGGAAAGTAAATTACGTACTTTATCTGCTCCCATTATCAAATGCAATTTTACATTTCTCATTCATGATTCATAATAATTTCCTCAACATTTACGAGATAATAAATTCTCGTCCAGCATTCACAATTATTAGGAAGAAATGCCTTTTCTTCCACATTTCCAAGCCACTTTGAAAATTCTATTCATTCCCGCAATTTATCGCTCTTAAAACATTTTTAAAGCAAAACATCTAAATACATGAACGTAAAGGAATATTAAGAAGAAGAAGACTAGCATGATAATACCTTAGAACTCAAACGGTCGCACTTAAAAAAAATTTCAAGATGCTAAAGAGCCTACTTCACATAATTATTCATGCATACGCGAAGCATCACAAGGGTGTATTATAGACCTGTTCTCGTTGTTCCACTTAATCCTTTGCGGCACTAATTTAAATTCCCTTAAAATTTTTGAAGCCCTTCCATCGTCGTCGTCGTCGTCGGCATTAAGCTAAATTGTTCATGATATATACCCGACGTGTTTTAAGACAAGACAAAAGTAACCGTTTTATTCGCACTCATGTCGGGAAAGTTTTAAGACTCCAGAGATTCTGGGTCCCGGCTATGGAAATTGATGGAAATTAAGATGAAAACATGCCCGTGAATTGAGATCTGAAGTTACTTTACTTGAACGTGTACAATTAAGGTGTTTACCTTCAAGGCCGGGCACGAGTGCCTTTACAGTGTTTATGAAACATCACTTTTAAATTCTCGAGGCTCCCGAGAATATTTTGTTTTGTAATAATTTACGATTTTAATATGAAGGTGGGAGGCGACTTTGTATCAACACTTTGTTTGGCTATGGCAGGCTCTTAAAATGCTTTCAGGCGTAACATGTTCATATTTGTTTTATTCACGGTACTTTAACGGTGTTCATGTGCAATCTTATTCTCTGATAACTTAAGATAGATCCAACAATAGAAAAGGAGTGGTAACACTCAAGTACCTGATAATATCAATTCAAAGCCCTTTCCTTAATATGTATAAGAAACCCATTCATCTAAGGCGTACAAGAGATTCTTTTGTCTGCTCCGTTTCCTTGGTTGCTGCCCTACTTGGGCAGGTAACTTGCTCATTTCATAGACAAGAGGCTTGAGAACAATATTCAAAGTGCCAGCCATTTTCTAATCTCAAGTGTCCTTCTTGCACAAAAAGTTCCTGCGATAAAGAATGCGAAGAAATGAAAGGAGTCTTTAATATAACACAAGAAGTAGAAGTGACAAGACGGGGGGCAGTCGGGAATGGCAGCTATGGGGCCAAGGAGCATTGCAGCTGAAATAAGGAAATGAAGTCTCAGTGTTTGAAGAAGCCGAGAATAAAAAGAACTTCAAAAAATAAAAGTTGCAGGAGTCATGCCTGGAAGAAATTCAATAGAACGTTACTGGAGTAGGAGCTGAAATCAAGGAGTCATAGGTAAAGTAGTAAAGGAAAGAAGAAAATAATAATAAGAAAACGAGAAGAATAGCAAGGATGGAAACAAAGTTAGCTCCTAGCATGATACGAACAAAATTTTAGACCGGAAAGAACAACAGCTTCTGGAGGACTCTTGTAACATGCATTCTGGGCATTTTTTTGATTTTGTCAACTTCTTCTTGGTAACAAAGAAAGTTCTTCCCGTTCCAGCCTTTCTTCACTTTATCGAAACGAAAAAGAAGGAAAGTTGAAGTAAAATTCCTTTTTATCGGGACAATGGCTTGAAAGTAACAATCACAACCGAATATGTATAAAATTTACACCATATTGTCTTGGAATTTACTTGAATGATACAACAGAAAGTTAATAGGGCAGATATTATGCGATAAACGTTAAATCTCCAGCAGCTAGCCTTCAAGACTTTTAATAAGTGGAATTTGCCTAATGAGATAGAGAAACTTAAAAATGAAATCAAAATGAATTACTGTTGGTGGCTTCGGCTATTCGTCAAAAAACTACTTCGGATGTCGTTGATGACTTGGAATTGTTTTGCGTTGTCGTGCAGCCTCCCCCGTGGCTCACCTTCGAAACGAAGTGCTACCATGGTTTGGGTGGGATTAGACGACGAAGAAAATCTGCATTCATTATCTGCTGCTGCATTCTTTCCGGATGGAATTGCTTCTTCTGGATTGACGCAGTCTAGTGGTGTGGTGAAGGACTCGAGTAGATCTTCGACCTGATTTTTTCCACCGAACTTTTTTTCTTTTTGATCAATTATATTTACAACTTTAGAAAGGCTTGATTGTAGCGTCCTTGATGACTGTGATGTGGCAGTAACTTCATTTTACAATATATTTTTTTTTATATTTTGCTCAATGCGTCCCGATTACCAGTGCAAATAGTTCTTGAAAAGTACAGCCTTGACTGGATAGGTCTCTAAGACATCTCAAGGTGAAAAATAAAGTCTGGAGGAGGCTTTAAAGGAGCGCGTCGTGTCCGATATATTAAAAGAAGCTAGGTATTCAGGGGAATTAATCATACGCAGGACAGTTAAAAGCGAAAACAATTTTGGCTTTATTGCGTGTTTTCTCCAAAGTCGGTGAATATACAGTGGAGGAACAAAAGGGTCGCTACAAGGAAGGTCACGGAGGGCGAATCTTAAGAATCTTAAGAATCTAAAGTCACGTATTCTAGTATTTGCGTAGCGAGTGTGCAGTATTAAATCCTCGTAATAAATGTGTTGTAAAATTTTTGGACGATCTTTTTCAAAAAGTCCAAAGCTGCATTCGCTCTTTTGGCGCAAATACTAAATCTTTACATGCTAAAAGGACAGACTGAAAGGAACTCAGAAGGGCTCAGAAGAAATCGTGGAGGATCGACTGCGATAAAATATCGGAAACCTCTGAGGCCTCCAGACTGAGGAAACTCCTAGCTACCAACCCAAGTATACCTAGCTATCTGCTTAAGGCGGATGGTACTTGGACCTCATCAAGCGTAGAACCTCTGGAGATTCTCTTAGAAACTCATTTTCCAGGAAGCTCCGGGGGGGAGATGGTTCCTCAGCTAGAATATTGTTCCTGCCGAGCTCCTACGCAGCTTCGATCTTATACTGAAGTGGCTCATGGCATTGTATAGGGGATGCCTTGACTTGACCTATATCCCGGCACTGTGGAAACGAGTCAAGATAGTGTTTTTTCCCAAGGCGGGCAAAAGCTCGCATGCCACTCCAAAGGACTTTAGGCCTACAAGTCTATCATATTTTCTTCTCAGGTTCGCAGGTAGGCCTGCATCTGTATCGCCGGGGCACTACGGATTACTCCTACTGATGCTCTGAGATACTTCTTCATTTACTTCCATTAGAACTGGTGGATAAACAGATGGCTTTTAATGCCGCCGTTCGACTTACAGCCGCATCTCAGTGGTCCAATACTAGAGTTGAGCACTCTACAATTCTGGACTGCTTTCCGCTCCAAGTGTGTCCTTCAGGACAGCCACACGAACCTAACCTTAAGGCCTTTGATATACTTCATCACGCAGTAATCAGAACTTTCATGGCTTTGTCTGGTGTACTGCAAGGTAGCCATCTCGGCCCACTACTGTTCGATCGTACCGTTGATGACGCTGCCCTTCTGATCTCACAATGTTATCTGCTGATCTACACTGACGACATGAACAATTACCTATGTTAAAGATAGTGAGGACTTAGACACGGTATTGTGTTGGTGCGGGCACAATAGCTTACAGCTCAATTGTGAGAAATGTGATGTTATGTCCATTTCCAAGAGCCTCAGCGCTCTCCGTAATTGGCGGTAGGTAACTAGGTTTCAGTTTGCATATTAATTATATTGTACCAAGAAGTGCAGGCCTAAAGAGTCGAATTCCATTTGTAATGCTCTTGGTTAGGCATAATCTCGAATATGCATCTCAAGTCTGGTCGCTCTACTTCGCTGTCAAAAATACGTTTTCTTTTCTTGATTTGCGGAGCTTTTTCCGATCCACTAAGTAACACCTCTGTGGTGCTACAGCACAGCCAGCTTGATCCTCTATTATTTATTATCTACATCATTTTCTCTAATACTTTTCCATATTTTTCGGAAACCCTATTCTCGAGTGGAGAAATTAAATATTTCGAAACGGAAAGGAAATTTATTTGAATGATATTTCTAAATTACCCGGCAAAAGGGATATTCTTATACGAATTGCTGAAAATTTGCCTGAAATCTCTAAGAGATCGAATGAATCAAAATTTCATCTGATCGTCATTTCATTAAGGCATATCACAAATGTTTTGAGTCAGACATATTTAGGTTATCCAGAAATACTGTTTAATGTTGAATATGTAGTTGCGGACGGACGTCATTGAAGTTGTGAAAACAAACCCCTAAAGGCCACCATACATACTAAATCCAGGATTGTGACGACATCATCAATAATTCCGAAGACCTTGCGGCATGAAAATACCACTCAAGACGAAATGTTAAATTCGGTTCCCCTTAGAGGTAATATTATTACCACCAGGGGGGTATTTCCTTCATCCTTCTTCGGATAGATAACGAATGATTGAGCACGCCAGAAGTGATATGTGACATGTACCTAAAGCTTTCGGTTATGTTGGATTATATATCACTATTGTGTAGATTCAAAGCGACTAGAGGGCTAGATACCAAATTCGAACCGAACGTAAACCTAATGGCATACAAATAATACACTTTAATGAGGAATTTAAGATGAATTTATGGCTAAAATAAGAGCTTGTATATTAAGCTAAATCTTCTCCGGCTGCTGTTAGATTTGGATAGGATTATTTCCCGCGGTGTGTACACAACACGACGATATTTGTGTCGGTACAACATAAGAAGGAGAACGTTGTTGTAATTTGATTAGGAAACGTCTGCGTGCATAAATTAGTATTACGCTGAAATTGTAATTAATGGCATATGTAGGAGATTTCAATTTCCACTCAGTTAGCTGGTATTGCTGAACTTGGTAATTTGACATAGTCGTGTACAGAATAGCTGACTTTTAAGTCTTTCCGGGACGGAAGCACATAAACCGCACTTGCAGACCTATTGAGCTGCGATTCAATAAAGGTCTTAAATCTGCGATTTTAGATGAAATCTCTCCATCAATCTGCTCACACCCGAAGGCCCGTTTTTTCATTCACTTTTAAAGAAACAAAATGACATAGAAATTTGTTAAAGCCGTGCCTCAATCCTGCTCCGGGTCTTTTACAAATTAAAAGAGATGAAACTATTACCAGTAGATTTAGAATGTTCGTTCTTCCAGAGCTAATTTTGCTGGTACCGAAGGGACCTACTTCAGTCTCTTAAGTATCAGTATTAAGGCTGATCAAAAGATGAACAAAGGATCCACTGGAAGACGAAAAAGAAAATGTATTTCCACGTTAATTAGTGCTTTCACTTCACATACACTTTGGGGAATTTTTTTAATGAAAGCTATATACATTTTTGAGATGACAACTTGTTGTTGTTGTTCTTCTTAATGCTCAAATACCTGAGTACTTGCCCAAAAAATTTAATAAAAAATATTGTCACTTGCAGAATAGAATTATATTAAATAACTGCAAGAGAGCTTTTCGGAAACAACGTTGTCATTCCAAAGTATTCATACCCTAAAAACATAAGACTTACCCATTACATGGGATGGAAATACAAGACTCCTTCTGGACCATTGTAACCTTCACTCCCCCTTTTTTTATCTGGGTATACAAGCAAACGCCATTTTTGGCTATTCTTTTTTATCCGCAAGATTTTCCCCATTTTTCGTACAGACTTTATCTTTTGATTATCCTTTTTGATTGTCTCGAAATTACTGCTTAGAATTGGATGCTATGTAAGGTTTAAGTTTGAATCGTATTAAGACCGTTTATTCCTCGTGTACACAAGTATAATAATCTGATGTTGAACGATAACAATGAAATCGTTTTATGTGATAAGATCTCGTAATGTTGCTTTACTGCAATTTTGTGTCATTTAATTGAAAGTTAGGATTTTGGGTATTGTAGCTGGTTTTCGAAAAGATTCAACAGTAAGAGCTGTGTTTGAATGTATTTGGTAGAGGGGAGAAATCGGAATTACTTTATGGTTTCTTAAGGGACGATCCAGTCAAAAACATGTTTTAGTTTAAATTTTATTTGAATTACGGCCTTTTCGGTTGACCTGAATTATTCTTGTTTGTTGACAATTTCTTATAAAATTGAGAATTAATTTGTTAGAATTTACGCAATTGGCTTGTGGTGCACGTGGAGTATGGTTATGGAGCCAGATATGTTTGAGCATCAGGTTTTTGTGAAATGCCTGTTTTTTTCTTTATGCAGAGCTTCCTCGGTAAAATATGCTGAAGCTGTTAACATTATGCTTGAAATAATATTTTATACTCATTTGTTAGCAAGATTAAAAATCTCACCAAAACCATATTTCCCAACTTACTCGTACAAAAGTTGCTAGGTTTCTTTACTAAATTATTAAAGTTAGAAGTAGTAGGCGCTCAAGATTGCCAAATACCCATATACGCAACTTAAAAGGAATTGCAAAATCATTTTACTTTCTTGTTGTCCCATCTTGACACTATCCTTTGTTCCTGATCGAACTCAAGTGATGTGGTTAAAATGATGACACTTGCATTTCAAAGAGGGTACTTCATTTAAATTAAAAAAGACTGCAGGGTCACCAAAGATATTACCGATCTTTAAAATTAGGCATTAGGTTGTAATTTGCAATACAATAGTCAAGCACGAATCATTTTTCAACATAAACTCCTGCTTTCGAAAAGCATTTTTCCCATTAGATTGGGAGGTTTTTGATCTCTGCATCGTAAAATCAAGAGGTTTGTTTCAGAAGCTAATTGCGCGCGAAGGTCTCCACTGCTGCATCGTCCTGGAATCGTTGTCCTCCGAGTGCTTATTTCTCTCAAACAGCTGGAAATCGCAGGGCTATTTGGGTGATTCTCAAGTGAAGTGCATCTTATTTCCTCTAATTTTTGGTAAATTAAACGTGCAGTATAGAGCCAAGCATTGTTATAGAGGACCATGTTTCCTAATTTTCAACCCGATCATGTCCTTCCTTGAACTCTTTAGACGAGAAAAAAAAACACGCGATCCCTTAACAGCGTTTGATCACCAAACTGTGCAGTTAATCTTTTCAAAATGTCAACTGGTTTTACTCCTTTCTGAATAAGAAAGTTAATAATAATAATGCGTTGCGCAATGGAAAGATCCACCTGATAACTACTGGTGAATCGGTTGACCGCCAACTCTCCCCTCTTCTGATATCCTTAACTATGCCCCCTAGACGCGTACGCTCACTCTCTTCAAACTAACTCGCTGAGAAACAAAATTCTCATTTATATTTGAATTGAATCCTTCACTGTTTTTGACAAAAAGACAACGCTACACAATTAGCAAGTGTACCGAAGATTTTAGCGAAGTTCAGTATAACAAACAATTTTCGAGTTACTGTGAATCGTTGATGTATCACTGATATAAATGGAAAAAAAACGATGGTCCTAGATGACTGCTTTGTGTCACCCCAGAGGTAGAATTCTATTAAAAAGCGCGCCACGACACAAAACACACTGTATACGATCGGAGAGATCAGAACACATCTAGTTTACAAAAATAGAAGAGATCCTAGAATGTATAACTTATGAATAAGTCTGTGTTTAATTCTGTCGAAAGATTTGCTAAAGTCAGTAAAAGTGCGACCAAAATCTTGGCCGCCTTTAATCGCGGAAACGAAGATATTGCAGAATTCCATGAAGTTCTTTCAAAAATCCATGTTAAAATGAGACCTGAAAAGGTTTCCAATGGAACTCTTAAGCATCACAAACTAAAGCTTCAATGTCCTTGGTGTTAACGTCACATATTTGCCATTCTATCGCACAAATGATTACGCAAGCGCTTTGAAGTGCAACACCACCGGATATTGACTGACAATCTACTAAGGATATTGACCGACAATCCGAAATCCACAACGCTAAGAGATCCTTTAACCACATCGCAGTACAATTAACATAACTCAGGTTTTTCCTCTCGAACTTTTGTTGTTTGTCAAATTTGACTGAAGTCCTAACTGGTCGAAAAATCCTTAATTTCCAAAACTATTCTATCAACGCCTTAATATCTTTCAGTTTCCAAAATTTCACTTTCAACATACGAAAATTATTCAATCGTCCTGAAAAGGCATCTCTTTTTGTACATATTATCAATAACCGATACCTGCTGAGAGTTAAAAGGATTTGAAGCAATTTCACTTCGTTGTTCCGGTTGTTAGTGGTCCTGTGAAGTTCCACTTCCCTATTTCAAGCTGTGCGCTTATCTGCTTGACTGCCTCTATTTGCTTTTTTCCCTATATATCTTACCTCCTTGTAGTCTGGCATAGCTTGTTTCCGATGGTACTACTCTGACTACTTTACCAGTTCTTGTTGCTGCTGAAGAGCGTAACAAGTGATTCAGGAAATAAATTTCTTGTAAATATTTGTACAGTCGAGAAAAGATTTATTGTTTATCCGTTTGGGTGAACCAGGAAGGACAAGGAAAAATGAATTTATTTCATGATTCATTTGGTTTCAATTGAAGAAAAATGTGAGGAGTTGCTACACTTTACAGACAAGATCGTTATCCGATGTGTAGAAAATCCCCTACTCACTCTATCAGTTTTTTTTATCTCTTGTTTAAGTCTTTCACGAGCAAATAGACTCAATTTAAAGACGTTTTACATAGAAGGATCTATGGTTGTGCACAATCCATTTATGTGCGTAAACAGCTTTTTCGCTTTAACACTATTCCATTAGAGTTGAAAAAGTACTATTGCTGTTTTATGGAGTGAATAATTCAATGAAACCACAACGAATCGAGAAGAACTTACCGAAAGCTATAAATTTTTTCATGCTGTTCGATTCATTTTAAAGTAACCAACATATTATAGAGAGATGGTAGATATTAATTTATGAAAGCTTTAGATGGAATTCAATAGATTGAATATTAATTGACGCCTGCTATAGAAGGCATGGTAATGGTATCTTCGAGATACTTCTATTATCGATTTCATGGAAAGGAGGCCGAGTTGATTTGCAAAACAGGGTTTTCATGTTCATCCCGCTCTAGTGTTACAAAAAAAAGCTGCTCAAGGTAAATGCTTGTTACACCTGACAAAATTTCATGCTTAGCTTGGTGAAAATATTTCTTTAGACTTTGAATCGATAGAAGTTAGTAGACCGAATACGCTTTGATCAATTCGAAGCAATTTTAAGTTGAGGGTCTGTACAAATTCACATATATGTAAATCACCTGTCGTATTTTGTAAGGAACCTTTGATTAAGGTTCAATTTGGTTTTTGCTGTTAAATAGAATGACGAAGAATATGCTTTTGTATATGCTACTTAATATATGATGCCTGCCTGTTGTTTATTTAGAAAAACGTCAACATTTAAATTATATTGGGGCGTGAAAAAACAAAAACACTCAAGGTTAGATAAAGTTATCATCTGAATGAGACTATATAATTGAGGACAGACATAAAAGAGGTAAAGGAAACATTGCACTACGCTAGTGCATCTGCAAGAATCTTGGTTTTGAGTTAAGAGCTTTGGAAAGTTAAAGGCGAGATGTAAAAGAAAGTAGAAGCTCAAATTACAGGAAACTTCCTACAGTAGTTTTTGATGTCAACTAATCAAATATAAAAAGTGTTAGTCCTTGTGCTTCGATTATTTGATAAAGAAGAATAAATATAGGCCCAAGAGATTTGCTTTATTCAAAAATCAAAAAAATCTTAAAAATTGAAGGTACAACATCTGTGTACTTAACCATCGATTTGAAAGTGTAACGAATTGTTTGATGAGGTCCTTTGCTTCAAAAACGCAGTTTAACGACGATTTATCTGACAACTTAAATATCAAGTAAGGTAACTGAATTCGGTAGAAGTACATTAATAACCTAAGCTTAATGCCTAGATATAGTGGGCTAGTTACAAAAACATTTATACAAGGGGATTAAGGATTCGTTAAATATGCGGCACTATTTAAGAAGTCCTTCTAGTAGAACAGATAAAAGTAATTTTAGTGTTCCGTAGGAAAAAAGGAAATCTTATAGTTTCAGTCTGTTCGTCTTTCTGTAAGTCATAATCCTCCCACCTCGCATTTGTATACGTACTAGCTAAGTGTGCCCAGCGTTGCTCTGGAGTTTGGTTAGTAATTGTCGTTTTCGATTATTTTTCATGTCACTTCCCATCATAGTATCTAACGTCAGTGGAAGTTTCAAACTATTCGATTTCGATTCGATACGAATATCGGTCATTACTCCCATTCCACCCTCATCGCTGGGAATTCTAGGGACATATTATACCCGCATACTCACACGTCATCGAGAGTGCCAATATTATTCACAGTGACCCAGAAAGCTATGGATTCTACACTGATATCGGTAAAATTCGATTATTTTTATATGTAACTCCGCCATGCCCCCCAAGAGGGGCAAGGTTGTCTGGCCCTCACAAAATATAACGTTAACAGGATTAAGCCATCTTAGCGACCCCGAAAGCTATGTGTTTGGTTCAAATATTAGCCTTTTCGTTTATTTTTAATGTGTTCCTTTATTCCCACCCCCACCCCCACCCCACAAACAGACATACAAGTACACACCCAAAATCACAAATAATAAGATTTTTGGTAAAATATTTTTTACACACTTTCGCAGAAAATGAAAAGTGTACTAAACGATTTTATTACTTACATTGAATGGGTTGTCTTTATAGTTTAGGATATTTTCTTCCCAAGTCTTTATCAAAGCATCCCCCACACACCTCTAATTTCTAAACTATTAATGCAAAATATATGGAAAAAAATTTACATGTTACTTTATGTAAATAATTTCATTGAAATCTACAATGAATACTTTAACAAATATAATTTAGGCAATAATTCTACGGAACCCTATCATGTGCGTGTCCAATACGCTTTTTCCAAATTATTTTTTCATATGCTATATTATCTACAGAAATAAAATTATTTAAAGCTATGGATAGTGTAGAATTAGAAAAAACATACAACAATAAGAACCAAGTAATTGGTAATAAAAATTGGTTATAGAATGGATCCTTGTGAGATCTCGGCAGCTATGTTATATTAAGTCGTCAACATCAAAGTCACTTAAATTATATTTTACGTTGTAATAAAGTTAGTAATTAATTTCATCGCGAAGCCGCGTGTACATCAACTTTAACTTTAGATTAAATTTGTCTTTCATGTTCGGATGGATATAGTCAAAACTTTCATAATAACAACCTTCGCGATGAAATTGTACTTCCAGAAAAAGAGAAAAGTGAAACGGACTTAGCTGAGGAGAGTTTTTAAGGCTGGTGGGGGAGGGGGTTTCTCGACCTTTTTCAAGGGACCTCTGACCCCAAAATATACCTTCATATCAAGTGACATAAACACTCCTTAGTAGTAGTTGAGATTTTTCCGCTTTTTCTTTGCTAAGCTACAGCAAAGCTACAAAATCTACCCTCACCGCTTTCGAGGGCGGAGGATACGGATGGCAAAAACTTTCATAATTTCCCGAGTATTAGGTAACGCGTGTTTGGAGGAGAGTAATTTGTATTTTTAGAGGAACGTAATGACAAGGGAAGGGTTATGACATGGCGAGGGCTGTAAGAAACCCCCCAAGTGGTGGAAAAAAATGCAGTCGGGATATTGGGCAGGTTATGATAATGATTCTAATCGTCTCCTGTTCGATATCTCTGTCATAACCCTTTTTTTTTGCCTTTTTCAAAATATTTTTAGGAATACTTTTTGTACAAAGAAATATTTGTACACCCAAAATTCTATTTTTTTTTATTTCATTGAGTAATATCAAATATATTTATATTCGTTGGTATTAAACCACTTAAAAAGACTAACAATTTTTTTACTCCCCACTCACATCTATAGAGAATGATATAAAGCCGTAAAAAATTTTTGGGATCTACACCAGGAGCCCCATTTGTAAACAATTACCAAAAAACAACGTAATCCATAATTAGGTTTTTATTTTGAAGTAAAGAAATCAAAATTTAAAAAAAATGCGCAGAAAAAACAAGGCTACTTTATCAGTACTTTGTACTTGTCCAATAATAGATAGGCAATAGCTACTCCAAAAATCCTCTGCTTTTAAGTAAAGTTTCAAGTCGTATTAAGCCGATATTTTTACTCAGGTCCAGACCTCATTTAATCCTGTTGGAGATTTAAGATAATTTGCTAACCATCATATGAGGTGAGCCCACATATTCTTAATCGGATTATACAAAAAATAAACAAAATGCCCTACGATTGTTTCTAATCTCACTAATGTGGTATAATATATCGTCGCTTAAGTTCTAACACCACAAGTAAGTCAGTTCTGGAATTTTATTGCCATTCGATAGAGAATTTAAAGGCGCGTCGTTTCGGCCAATCAGAAACAAGAAATGTCCAATAGAAACTCTTAAAAGGAGTAGAAAGTAACAGTAACAGCAATAGTATAAATGCAAAATTATGCTGTTTTTTTCGCTCTCCTGTAAAGTTGCTCATTTTGACTTACGTGGTGTTAGAATCTAAGCGACGATATGTTCAAGATACAAAAAAAAAAACCGTAGAGGATTAAACATTACTGACGTGACACCCCCTCCCTCCGTTTAAGTTTCCTTCAATGTAAAAACAACTTAAAGAAAATTAATTGCCTGGGATAATTGCATTCACTGCATTACCTGAATGTCTCCTTTCTAGTATCCTTTCAAGTATATTTCTTCCATGCTAGTTCCTGGAATCGTGAAGGACTCCCTTTTTCTTTATATGCTAATTTTCCATAAGATACTTACTAATGCCAGATAACATGCCACTATTATTCTATTATTCATAGCATGGCGTATACCATAATTGGTTTATTGCTGGTAATTAAATGTTTTGCGATGAGAAAATCTCACTTTAATTGCAAATCTACGTGCGTATCCGGCACGGCAATGTAACATGGCCGTAAAGTATTATATGATGGGCAATTATGCTTATATTTGCATCGTGCGATTTGATACACTCCCCGGCCGCCAGTAGATTGTTAAAATGAATTTTAATTGATGTTTTGTGTGCGCTACTTAAAGGATTTGAAAATTACTTTGTTGTGTTGCTGTTTTAGCAATAAAATTTTATGATTGCATTGATTTTAGGGTCAAATCCCGTTTACAAAGCTTCTCTTTTTGAAATATTAATAATAGCTAATTAGTGGATAGGAATTTAGGGAAACTGCGTAGTGTTTTATATAGCTGCAATACACTGCATAACGTGGATTTTATAGTCAATTAAATCGAAGTGTAGAAATCTGATTAAATATGCCAAAAAGGAATACTTAATTAAGTTGTGTGTAATGGAAACAGTTTTAATATAAACACAATGTAAAACAAAAACATTACTTCCAAAATCTATTACATTGTTGTAATATTGTTCATAGTTAAACATATTTAAGCCTGGAGCGATGTAAGAAATTTTCTTATATTAGTTATCAAATGGTTTGTTTTGATTTGTTGTCATTTATCATTGCTTTTCTATCCACTAATTTCAAATCAAATTTCAGAAAATGAATAAAAATTACAAAACAATTTTTGACTTACCGTGTTTATCCTTTTCTGCTATAGTTGCAGGATGGTTTCCAGTCGAATGAAGTTGCTGCAGATGAGTTTTTTGAAGTCGGCTGCAGTACGTCGGATTAATCAACAAGAGTAATTTGTATGCGACTAGAATCACAAGGTGATCCTTAATCAATTTATGTCGTTTCAAAAATTTCATTTTAAAAATATTTTCACATCGAACACACTTATTCACTAAAAATGTCCAATTCTCAGCTATTTTACTTATTAATACACAAAAATCCAATCAGAAAATGACAATTCGTGTTTTTGTCCGTTCTGTGAGGTTATTATTACACATATATCTTTGCATTCAAAAAATCCAGTAAATATATAGTTTTATTAAATACGGCTTTAACTTTGTCGTCCGTATTGACAGAAATCCCGAATGTATTCTGAAAAAGAGAAAAAGGAAAAAATTCAGTATAAAATTCCTGTTTTTATTTGTACATAACAAACACATTTAATCAAAATATTTTTATTGTAAACAAAATCGTCCCATTTGCATATGGGACCGTTGTGGCCTTGTGAATAATTTTAATCATTTTTATCTCATTTTTGTTGATAAATTAACTTTTAATTTAAGTTATTAAAAACTTGAGTACATGAGATAAAAATTAGCTCAGCACGATGTAATTTAGGTCAATGTTCTTGGTCGTAAATGCGTTATTGCTTTGAAATTTAAACAAGTTTATGAAAAGGATTAGACTTTTAATGAAAATGCAAAATTGGGTAGGATTTTGAATAGGAACACTCAAGCATCAGTAGTTAAGGGATGACCTTTTTATTGAACAGAAGCACAAAACAATATTTTGAAAGTTGTGCAGTGTAAATAATTAAATTAGATAAAAATATTTTGGACATGTTTATACATCATCTAAATAAATAATTGAATTTTTATCAAAACATGGTAACGAAGGAATAATTATACAAGGAACTACCACATTTTGACCCTATTAATAGTTTCATTTCGCATAGTATCTTTCCTGAAAGAAATAATGATGTTTCAACACGTATAATTAGTAATTTACCAGATTTTTTAACCGATTTCAAAAAAAGAGGAGGTTCTCAATTCGACTGTATGTTTTTTTTTTGTATAGTTGTTACGCGATCATCCCGCCAATTACGAATTGATTTTGATGATTCTTTCTTTGTTTGGTAGGTCATACTTCAGAGGTGGTCCCATATCCAAAAATTGTTTGGTAGTTTGGTGGTGGGGGGGGGGGGGGGGGTGAAACCTAAGGATGAGGATGAGGATGAGAGGATGATCCCCCATTGCTACTAGGAGAAAAAAATTTGGCCCAGGGTGGGGGGAGGGAGAAGTGTAGTCTAGCTTCGTAACGCGTGGCCCGATTTGAATGGTTCCTTTGCTGTTAGATAGAGTATGATCCCCCATTGCTTATAGGAGGATAATTTGATTCTATGGTGGAGGTGGAAGGGTAGCCTAATTTCGTAACGCTTGGATTAATTTCGATGATTCTTTGTCTGTTGGGTAGAGTATGTGCCCCGATTGAAACCGCCGAGAAAAAACATAACATTTTAGTGGAAGGGGGGGGGGGGGGGATTGAACTTAATTTTTTAACGAGTGGACCGATTTGGATGGTTCTTTTTTTGTTGTACAGACACTAAAAAGTAAAAAATAAAATAGTTTTTAAAAAAAATTTAACAGACTTTACAAAAAGCACTAAAAACCATAAAATAATTTTTAATTTTATATCTATTACGACATTTTGAAGTCAAATTAAAGAAACAAAACAACTACCCAACCAATCGAAGATACTATATAAATTTATCTAAACGTTTCAGCTCAAGGGATCATAAAAAAGGACGATTAAATACTTTTGTTGTAGTTTGGTTTGTTTACACATAAATGCACTTAAGTACTACTTCGTTCCCGATTACGTCTAGAGTTTTTAGGCGCGAAGACCGACACATTCAACTGCACCTGGCAAACTTTACCGTCGGTACAGAACGGAAGCCTTGTCTTTTACTGGAAATGACAGGTCCGGCGGGGCTTTAAGCTGTTCGATATTTTTGTGCGTACATTTAGAACATTTTTAAATGAGTGCTCCTACATTACTTGACAAATTCAGAACGGTGCTATAGACAGGGTATTTGCATCTGAGCAGATACTCCCAAATTAGGGACCGAAAAATATTCTTGTTAATTTCTTCGGTCTCGATTAATTTTCTTCGATCATTAAGGTTTAGGTTTAGTTTCGCATTTTATGTTTTTTTTATTTTCATAATTATATTGTGAACTATTGTTAGAGCTGGCACTCACCTGGAGTCACTTCCGAATTTTCTTCAGCTTTTAAATGATTTAGCAACTATTAATATGTTTTGTATTTTTCCGAATAGTGAGAATTTTTTGTGATTTGAATAATTTTTACACTTGCTAGTTTTTGTTGAAATTTTACATTTATAACGATGAGCCAAGTAATAACGAGTCAAATCTACGTAACAAAATAATTAATTTTCTTTATAGATTACCGGTGCTTCGACGTTCACTGCTTACTACTCTATTATGCAGCAACTACCTTAGAAAAAATTCGTTTGCAGCTATTAAAAAAACTAGACCTTGACGCCCTCCCTAAAGCATCCACTGAATTTGCGATAATTGAAGACGAAAACACAAACTGAGGTTGGTTAAAATAAAAAGACCAGACGTCGAAAGAATTTATTCACTACTGAGAATGAAATAGTTTTTAAAGTTTAAATTATTATAATCGTCCTACCACGATACATATCATAGGGCTGTAGCTTAAAAAAAACCAACGCTTTTGGTGTTAACCATCCTGTACTCTTTATCAAGAATCAGTCAAATATGTTAAATTATTATTAATTTGATTCGATAAATATACATACATTCCAAGAACCGTTTCAACAAATATTAGAAATGATTAAAACCAAATTATATTACCTTAAGTTAAGTTATGTAACTAAATCCATTAACGAGCAATGTAACTTATGGTTTGTAAAGCATATAAACAGTAAATTCAAGTCAGACCACCTCCAAGAAAAGTTGCTTCTACCCGAATACCATTCATACCGTAACGTCAATCCTTAATTTAATAAAATCATTAAATTTTCATCAACTCTTTCAACAATTAGTCGTTTTCTATTTAACAAAAGAAATTCTTGTGAAAGCCCTAAAAATGGTTTTATGTACTATCAAAGGACCACATTTAAGATGATCTTTCATTCTTCCTTTGTTAATGTTAACATGGGAAGGCGTAGAATATGATCCATGATCCCACAAATAGAGTCATATTGATCCCAGTATAAACAATGTAATCTGATTTAACTTAAAATGCTTTGAACACTCTCTGGCATTTACAGTCACTCCACTCATAGCTACCCACCCGCATACATTAAACGAAATAGACATGATCCAACAGACCTGACGTAATCCTTTTTTAAGGACATCAATTACCATAAGGTTGCACAGTTTAGAAATCATAAAAATTGTATGTCACTTGAGAATATAATGGAGACGGAGTTTGATCAATTCGTTGAGCCGCACAAACACAATGCGATGGGTCCCGGGATCGAGACCAGATAACCCCGTGAGCTGTTATTAAGAAATTAAAATAATCCACTCCGTCTAGCTCGCAGTAATGCAAAAACAAGTCTCAAGTTTCCTTACTTCCCTTACCACAATTCCTTTCCGGCCAAAACCATGCTAACGCATCAAAGGGTTGTCCCCGAGTCCCCTAGGATTTGGCCACATCGTATAAAAAAAGCATCCTATCCATGTGGCTGTTCAACCGCTGGCTTTCACAAAACAATTACTGATAGTGGGTGCTATTTCACATATACAAATAAAGTACTGTATATATAAAACAAAAGATAAACATTTCTAAAAGGAAAGAAATCAGATTGTATGAGAAGTTATTTAGTCGCCTCTTTTTTCCTGAATCAGAATTTATTCGTTCCTGTTAAAAATCTCATCTCTTAACTAAGCCACCGTCCGGAGAAATTCTTTATTTTGTTTTTTTTTTTCGTTCTGTAAAATAGAATGTGCCACGTGAACTCTATACATCGTTCCCGGTTCTCAATATTAAGAAATGTACGGAAAACCCCATGTACTGTAGAAAATCTTGTGCATTCTAAAAGGGAACTGCAATCACTGTAACGAGTGAAAAATTCTATTTGGGAAATAATACAACTGATGGAGATAGTGGAGCTTAAATTTAGGAATTAAAGAAGTGCTAGGACAAAATCGAATGCATTGACACGGTCTTAATTAAAAGAGTTTCTATAGTGCATAGTGTCCTGGAAAAAATCTCTTTACCAGAGACAACAATTACATTTTAAGTTGTTCAAAATAGCTGACCGCAAGCATTCAATTCTTGTTAATTACGAATGGTTCGCCATGACTGAGTTTGACAATAAAAATCTTGCAGTAAATTGTTACGAGGAAATACAATATGTTCCATGCGAGATATTTAGTAGACATCCTTATAAGGAATCGTAAAGTCGAAAATTTCGTAAAACTTAATCTCAAACTCATTACTGGTAGACTACATTAATGAAGTTTCGCCAAAAATATGTCATTAAATCGAAATAAGTCTACGAGGCACAAGCCTGATTTCCTGAAAGCGCGTTTAAATTCGTGTACGCCAGGAACCAGATCAGTCCCAATTCAATCATAAAGGAGAAAGCGCGCTGTCACAAACAGCCCTAAGAATCTAAATGCAAATTTATTTTCCCTTCAATCCATCAAAATTGTACTTTTTTTTTTTGGTTATTTCATTAGAAGGTTTTTTTATTCGGCTGCTACTTTCCCCATGGCAAGCCATTTCTATCCGTCCATTCTGTTCGTTTTCCCTTGCACACTTATTGAAATATTCATCAAAATCCTGGGATGCTAAGTTGCTCTTTTATTCTTATATCACCGAAAACCAAGTGAATGGAAAAAATAGGAAAATATAAAAAATTGCGGACAGACAAAAATCTTCTAATCCGCGTTTTTTTGGTTATGGCGGGCTTGCCAAAGAGGATGTCTGATAAGCGAATAAATTTCGCCTCAAGGAAATTGTAGGAGTGGCAGGCAGCAGAGCGTCAATAAAAATGAAAAATGGTCCCAAGACACGTTTTTATCAAAATCCAATAATTTCTCGGATATTTTAGAAAGTAAAATTTCACCTTTCCCGTTTCGCTTTCTAATATTTTGGTAAAGCGCCCCCAGTTCTTTTATTTATTTTAAAAAAGTTGTTGTTTTTTCAAATAAGAAGGGTCCCATGAGGCGGTCGAGTTCTTTTGAGTTGCCTTTAAGGACGAAGTTTATACATGGGGCGGGTGCTGTTTAACAAGAACTACGTGATGAGTAAAAATAAAAGGTGAAAGCTTGTGATAATTAATGAGTCCCACCAGATGAAGTTTATGATAAAAAAATTAAACGAAAAATGTAAATAAATCAAGTGTGAGAAGGGGGAGGAAATTAGGTCTTGATAGGCCACTCCATTGGTGAGCGTTAGTCTTTACAGTTCTCCTTTATCATCCTTTGTTCACCAGTCGTTTGCTATACAAAATTGTCCCTGACCATTATGCCTGCTGCCTAAAATGTTCTTATACCACATTTCACATTAAATACATACATATTTCCTAAATATAGTACAGACAAGAGTATTTCGGGAACGGGCATTGAGGTTGTTCTAGTCACATAAAGGGGCACCACAAAGCAGATTAAAGAGGCGCCACATAAACTCGGGCAGTCATTTTGTAAGGGTTCGCCGTGACTAGTAGATTTTTAATTGCCGAATTAAATACACGCAGCTACTCGAAATCTTTTGGTAAGGATATAACGACTGGTAAGTCAACACAAATTTTTTCTCGAATAAAGCTTATCAGATAAGCCACGCTTTAACAAATTAGTTTTTTAAAAAAAAGTTGAACCGACTTCACAAAAAACGCCGAAAGCATAAAATAATTTTTCTACTTTGAAGTTGGTGCACATTAAACAACGACAAACGGATGATTTGAACGAAGAACTCAAGAAATAGAGACCTGACTGGTCTATAGGAAAAATATCATATTGCATCACGACAACTCTAGACGAAATTTTGCTTTGGCGACTCGCCAGAAAATCGCAGGCAAGGTTGGAAAATTCTTTCACACCCACCATATTATCCGGACTTAGCACTACCCGATTATCATTTGTTTCTCTTCCTTAAAAATTCTTTGAAGGGAAAAAGCAGAAAAAATAAAGCAGATGTCAGTCAGATTTTTGTCTAAAAAGATAGATTGCTGTTACAGTCAAATTGAAATCGAAATAGCCTTTTCAGAGACCAGACCGTACAAACAGATAGACAGACAGACAGACAAAAGTTGTAAAAATATTTAAATAGATTTTCATATGAGCTTGTTAAATGACAATTAATTTGAAATCAAAGGCAGACACTTTTTATTAACTTACATAGATAAAAGGTAGAAGAAAAAGGAGATAAATAGATAGTGCTGAAAGTGTATTATTTTCTTTTCAAAATACTGACAGAACTTTCCGCTAGACTTGACGTAAGCGAAATACAACACACTCAGTCACTCACTCAATATATCACAAAATTTCCGGAATTACATATAAAATATACAAACTTGAAAATTGGCAGGTTGGTTACCTTGGAATCGTATGCATCCGCTAAGAAAGGATTTGAGAAATTAAACTCCAAAAGGGGTAGAAAGAAGCTGTCAAAGTTTGTATAGGAATTTTTTTTTATACGATGTGGCCAAATCCTAGGGGACAACCCTTTGATGCAGCGAAGAAACTTCAAAGCCTTGTTTTTTTTTGCATTGCTGCGAGCTAGACAACATCCCAGAAACTGTATTGGAATTTTACAATAACTAAATTTGCACTTAGCCTCTCGCATATAAATAAATTAACACCTATTTCAACGTTTTTGGATTAGCAGTTCATAACGGGGAGGATGTGGGGGTGAACCATTATCTGCCATTAATTTTTTTTCATGCTGGGGCAAGTTCGAAACTGGTCATATATATACAATGCTAAGTAGAAGCTTCATATTACAAAAATATCTAAATTATCTGAAGTTCGAGTTAGGGGCATTTGACTTATGGAGCATTTCACGCGAAGCGGACAGCGAAAAAAATGTCAGGTTCTGGATTTTGTTCATATTTGGTTTAATTGTACTTCTATATGTCCTGAATGAATGTGCATTTTTATTTTTTTTTTCTATGAAGCCTAGTTGCCCTTTTCTAAGCCTTTAAAGAATTAACAAAATTTGAGGAGCGGGTTTTTTGAAAAAAAAGTTTGCTATTATTCAAAGTGATAGAAAAAAAGTAAATAGTGTTATTTTAAAGACAAATAAATGTTTTTCTTGGCTGTTATTACAGATTTGAAAAAAAATATTTTTTTCGTATATAAAACCGGAAGTAAACATATCAAATCGGATTTTACTTAACTTCGACATGTTTAAAAATTTTTTTTTTTATCTCAAAATGTAGCTTATAGTTCATAAATAATATGTGTAAAATTTTAGAACGTGATCTGCATTCGTATCGGAGATAGAGAATTTAAACTTAAATTTTTTCATGTTTCCATACAAAACTATCGCACTGGCCAAACGCCACCCGCTGCACTGTGTTCGAATGCAGATCACATTATGAAACAGAACAGACATTTACTATACATTTTAAGCTATACATTTTTGAGCTATTTAAAAAAAAAATTAAACATGTCGAAGTTTGTCAAAATTTAATTTTAAATATTAATTTTGGTTTTTTTACATGAAAAAAAAATCCAATTTCGAATTCGATACCACGACTGTAAAGAGCATGCAATTTCCTATAAGAATCACTATTTTAATTATTTTTATATAAGTTTCTTAATATGATTAATTGCCTTTGAAACAGGTCATACATAACTTGTTCAAAATTGTTGGTTGTCCGCTTCGCGTGAAATGCCCCTTATAATACAATTTTTTTGAACGAAGTCGTGGGCATCAGCTCTGACGTACATATCCGCGAGCTTTGGTATAAAGTTGGGTATTGAGTGAATCATCAGTGATCAATAAAGTGTCATATGGTCAATCAGAAGTATTGATTTTGTCTTACGTATTAAAATTGGCCCCAAAATTTATATTTATCAACTTCAAACGACTGAAAATTATCACAACAATTTTATTTACAAAACGAGACTTCAAGAATCAACTTCACATAAAGTTTTAAATGTTGGTAATAAATTTAATTCACTTATAAATTTCGATTAATTGCAGAAACATTTTAGCAAAATCATCTAGAAAACGAAAAAGAGAGAGAAAAATGAAATAAAAGTTTGCAAGCAATTCACCAGCACGACTAACCAGAGTCGTTAAAACTCCTAAATGGCTGCGGCATATTTCTCAATTCAGTCACAAATAGGCAGTAACGACCCTAACTTTACACAATTGTGCCGACAGGAAAAATGACCGGAGAAACTTACTCCTCTTAGTTCTAAGGACTAAGCAATTGGATGGGGATATGCCGACGGACTGCATAAGCTTCCTGGATAAGTAAAATATTTCATTTTTTTCAAGTCCTCGAAGGGAAATGTGTTTACACAAGAAATTAAAAAAACAGAAAAGGAACTGAAAATCGTGCGAAGAGAATGCAAACATTTGTCAGAAAATTGAAAAATCAACCCGAATTTCGAGGTAGAATATATTGAGGTCGTCTTCAGGGCAATAACCTTGTCTAACGAAAAGGTTCTGTTTGAACTTTTGGAACTTTTCATTCCAGTTCATTTAGTTTAAACACAATTTCAAGGATAAGTGAGCATTTGTCGTTCCCATCATATACGTTAGGGAGGGATATAATCAGTTAGAAACTATGACCTTAAGCTGTCCTTTTCTAACCACGGGATGATTTTATAGAAGCTGCAGTAAACTCAGTCTGAAATTGACCCAATCTTGTAGATTTCTTCGGTTAAAAAGGTTCGAGTTATATATTTTCCTGGTTGGACTGGAACAATTTTCCTTATTAGAAATTATGTGTATTTCAAAGGACTTTATTGAGATGAAGCACGTGAAGGGATATCAAATGATAATGAAACTTTTTGACTTAGGGAAGTTTTGAAGGTCATTTCAAGTAATCAAAAACCTTTCTGGTTTCTATTGTAGTAATTCTCTTAAATTTAACTAATTCACCCCAAAATTGTGCTACTCTTACTCAAACTTCTTGGACTATCCAAGAAGAAAAAAAATTGAAAAATGTGTGCTCTCTTCCCAAGCAATTAATTTCATCTCTTTAAATTTGCCACCAGGAAAGAAAGCAAGCTAAATCTGGCACTGAGGAAAAAGACCTTCGTCTTCAGGTAGCCTCCGCTTTCGCAAAGAAAATCTCGTCTAAAAATGTTCTCAAGTGAACTCTGTACCACACCAACAAAAATTACCAGCTTTTCTTAAGCTTGTCTTATATCACTCACCCTTGGGAATTGAATGACGGAGGGTAGGTTTGCGGTTAGACGGCAACAAGGAACAGGATCCGGAAGCGTCCTATAATTAAAAATTCAAATAAAGTGGCTGAGACTTAATGGATCTTTAAGGAAAGTCAACAGAAGTTTCATGGCTCTTTTATGTTTTTTGATTTCACGTCCAGTTCTGCCGACGTAAAAGTTTTCTAGCTTGAAAAGCTCAAAGATACAAAAAGGACAGAAAGGAACAACATGTGGAAAAAGACCAAACTCTTATATTTTTTGGTAATTCGCAGACATGTTTCAGCAGAAAATTAGGATTCAGTTGGACACTTCTTGAATATTAAAACTTCTACAAGTGGGCATTACAGGGTATTACCGAGAAGTACATGGGATGAATGTTCTGGGAGAACTCCTATCACGACTCCATTCAGTTTAATTTAAGCGTAGGTGGATTTACTCAAAATGGCAAAACGTTAGGCTTTTAACCTAATTGAAAATATGTGCTTTCTGGAAGTTTTTGGTGTTTAGGGAACGAACCTTAATTTTATCAGAAATTACTTACATCAGTTACAGATTTTTTTCTGGCAAAAGGAAAGGGAAATAACATATTAGGTTATAGTGAAGAGCAAAACTGAGATGTATTAGTGATAAAGTTGTAATGGTAACATGCTGGATCAAATCGAATAAGGAACTGGAAGTGGCAGCTAACCAGAAAATGATTCGCTCATCTCCTCCTACCATCTTAGCACTATCTCAGCTGCAAGCAAAATGGTACGAAATGAGCCCTGGTGGAGCGAACGACTGTCTGAAGCGTGGGCAGGTATAGCGACTATGTAATGGAGCTAAATGTTCTAAGTATTTAATGCTTTCACCTCGTTTGCGAAAGGAATAGATAAGGATGACTGTAATAGGGCTGCTTATAAAGCAAGATGTCACCTACACCGAAACCCAGAGTAAAATCGTGTCATACCTGTTACAGGTGCACTTTCCTGAGTGAACACTAGGAGCAGGGTCTTTTCTGAACCGTCGAGCCTGAAGCATCTCTGGCGTATTAACAATAAAAAAAGGTTAGATTGGCAGTGGCCTCCTTTCAATTTCTTAAAACCCCTGAGGTCCACCGTCAAAACTATTTGAATACCATCCTTCTACCTTTGGTCAGTTGTTTCGAGCTAGCTGCAATTGGGGCTACCAACCACTCTTTTAGGGGAAAATAGTGATGGTGTTCATTTACAAACTAGGAAATATGCCACTAGGCCTGCCGAAGTCATATAGACCAATCAGTCAAATCTCCTTTCTACTTAAGACAATGTAGAGGCTGCTAGACCTTTATATTAGCGTTCAAAAATCCCTGATACTGCCACACACTAATATTTCGAAAACTTCAGTTTTCCTAGTTAGGTAGTATATGTATCCACAAATTGGAGTTTTATTTTAATTACGGCATACGCTGTTTTCGGATTGAAGAGGTTTGACTATGTCTCAACTTTTCAGTTAATTCTGATTGATTGTGCTCCAGATAATTATTTAAAACACTCTAATGTTTTTACATTACTTACTCCATTCGAATAAACTATAGTACTTAAGGTAAATGTTCCAGTTTGCAATGTCATGGCGTAATAGAAATTTGTTGATGCCACGCTTCTTCAAATTGGTAATAGTATCCTGTCAAAGTAACTCGCCTATGGAATGTTCTTCGGTTCAATATTTCGAGCGCGGGCACTGCCAATGAGTTTAAACATTTATTAGCACTTACATAGCATGCAACATTTTTTTTAATATTTTTTATATTTTCAGTATTCATTTTTTTTATTGACTCTTCGCATTTGAATTACTGTACCTTTTTTGGAATTTCTATAGCTTTTTTAGAATCTCCTATCTCCTATTACTATTTCCCTACCTGAAATCTATCTAGTGGCACTTTTATTTTATTTTTACCATTAAAGATTATTTCTTATTTATTATTATGTATTTCGCTGTCACATACTAAACAATTTTGGTCAGGTTTCGAAACCCTCTACAATCAATCTAAATAAAAAAAAATGTTAATTTTTATTAAAATTGTTATTTAACCTGTGAACGAGGTAACTCATTATACAAGTACATAAACCATAAAACGTCATCCCACTTTCAATTCTCAATAAACCACCTTTCTTGCTATTACCCATATTAAATAGAATACAGATAAAAACTCATGGTAAGAAGAAATTCACCTGTAAATTTATCCCTAACCTCATCACTGTCAACGACTTTGTTCTCTGTGATAGATGGCTTTATTGAATCAGTGTCATCGATTTCGTCGTTCATATTGCACATATATTCGCTCAACTCAATATGAAAAGGTGTCTTGAATTTCAATGGAAACTTTTGACAATTACGATTCCTTGCGAATTTTCAAATCGGTGCGAATTGATTAATGACCGATCTGATCGGACTATTGGATAAGAGGAGGTTCGCCTCTATTTCCTTTTCAAGCTGGTTTTTCCTTTTTACTTGATTACACAAATGGCGTATCCTCGGCCTGGCAGCTACAATCCCTGAATACATGGGAGGTCTCATATTACTTGTTTGTCCAGGACTTAAATTTGAAGGTGGTACGGGCGTATGGAGCTACGAAAAAATTTCGAAGGTTAAGATATCGAGAAGAAATCACGGAAATAAGATGTGGGATTGGTTCACTGGCTTCCGGCTAACATTTCTGTTTCCGGTTACATATCTCGTTCCGAATAGACTTGAAGTTGTGCGTCTGTTACCACGTCTTGGTTGTTCTTTCCCAGGTATCCGTGATTGAGCCTATATCGTATAAAAGTCGAAAGTCGTCGCCTTTACAATAATATAGATATAGCACTTTTAGAAATGATTTAAAAGGAAAACCTTTTTCAGATTTTCGCCTCATTTTTTTTTTAAGTTTTGTGTCGTAGAAAGGCAAGAAAATCAATTTTAGTTCTAAAGAAAAGGTACTGGAGAAAATTAAGGTTGGGGGATCGGAAGGATAATGGAATTCAATTGTAGGAATACTTGTTTTACAGTTTTGAACCAATAAACATATTGAAAAGATTAAATTATGACATTACTCTCTATACTGAATGTTTCATTCCTCACGCATAGCATAGGAACATTCTTTTCTGTCTTTGTCGTCACTATTAAAGTTGTAAGCCAGTAACACTGCACTTTATAAATTCCTTAATTTATCGTAATATAATAATTATAAAATAGAATACTCAATAGAGGTAAAAAAACGTGGGCGCCAGGGACGGAGTAATACGAGGCACAGCCTCGTCCCCCACTGAAATCCAATTGCTTTACATTTCCGAAATAGCTGACCTTAATTAGGCCGGCACCATAATTCTACAAACAGGTCCCCATTAAAGTTATTTCGGCCCTGGTAGAAGCACTTCCATTATCTTTGAAAAAGATGAATTCTTCGACGGCTCCTTTACAGAATTAACATTTTGTAATGAATTATTTATTGAGCCTTAAAATTATATTACTTAATCTATGAGATGCCTAAATATATTGGCGGCAGTTGTTGTAACTTGTCGCTTATTTGCTGTCTACCATCAATTTAATCCCAAATAATATAGGATTCATATCTATTTTGAAATATTAAATTTTTCATACAATTTTTCGTCCGCACTATTTTTATTTAAATATTGTAGTTATCTCGAAAACAGGAATAAATTGTATTCTGCACAAAATTAAAAAACGGATCGCATTTTCCGTACCTACTTTTTTAAAAAATTTGTTTTCATGTTCTTCCACATCAAATTTTATTTGTTGAACACTTACAGCGATATTTCCATATATTCGACAATCCCCTCGTTTATTAAACTTCACGGCTATATCCTTGAACTTTATTTTCTGCCCACCAAGTAGGAGTTTTTTAAAATCCATTTCCTGAAAGTCTTGTAAGAAAACGAAGAGAAGAAAATCAGAAAGCAGAAGTAAATTTCATAAATTATGGAGCATTAGTACTTGAAAATATAACCGTGTGTTCTTAAGGAAAAATATATCGAAAAGCAAATATCTTGTTATTTTCAGTATTAGAGAGTAACCTGTTGTTAATAAATTCGACAAAAACACTTTTCTAAAAGAAAATACAAAAATCAAAGCAAAATTAATTCTCAGGGACTCCGGAGGTGTCGAAGGTAAATTTGTGCAACGATATTACAATTAATATTAAACCAAAACGGATTTACTCACAAGATATAGTACGTTGTTGTATAAACAAATTCCTTTTCGTAACAATCGAGTCATACACTAAATTTCCTTGTAACACAATACAGCTCTTTCTCAATTTTGGTATCCAACATATCGTAACAAATCACAAAATTGATATTAAGACACAAGCTCTAATCCGACGTAATCATAATCACTTAACACAATCATTTTGATAGGTGGCTTTATCCTTTTAGCCCAATGAAATGATAGCACCATAAAAAAGGAAAGAAACAAGATCGCCTGGTTTTAGTACAGGAAGAAATTCAAAGGATACTGTAAAAAATTATCTAATTACACAAACCAGAGCAGCTGGCAGCATCCTTAATGCAAAACAAAAGCTCCTTTTTACACTTCTTATTACAACACAAAATCCTTCGGGAACACACAAAAAGGAAACCCGAGTAATTAGTATCTCTCACGAATTTTCAAAGATGGGAAAAAGAACACTTGAGAGTATGCAGGAAAATATTAGCACATCATTACCCGTGACAATTGGCTTTGTTTGTTTCCTGTTTACTTCCTGTTATTGTAAGTTCACTAATTAGGAACTCTAAATTTCGTAAAGGGGAATATTAATATCGCGCTGTACACTTATTGGCCGTATTCGGCCATCAATTGTTTGCCTTTTTTTTTATATATATAACATATTATCCGCGGCACGAATTATAATTATTTTGGCGAACGTGAACAGGATTCGTCAAAAAATCGAAATTCAACTAGAAACGTTCAAAATCAGCTATTGTGACAAATAAGAATCAAAACATGCTTGGTATCCCACAAGAAAAGAAGATACGCACTTCCGCTTTAAGTCACATAGGTGAAAAAATATGCGCGCGAAATATTTTCCACAATAGGAAAACTTCACCGACCCACATTGTGATAGGATTCATCGACGGACGAATTGAAACTGAAACATCTAAAAGTATTCCGAAGTTTCGTCCTTTTCGGGACGTCTAAAATTCTCCCGTTTGCATTTAGACCATATTTGGTATTCCACAGTACTGCTCGCCACAATAGGCAAAATTTTTTGTTGCTTTGGTTTGTACTTCAAATACGCAAAGGATAAGGACAGTATGATACTCAAAATGGATACCAATGCGCGTAATCTTAAACTAGGAAAGTAAGAGCAATTCTCTCAGTGGAGACGCTGGAGCTTTTGCGTTGTAATTTTTGGTGGTATTTGTCACATTGCAATTCACAGCGGAGTAGGTTCTGAATCCTTGTCTGATAAGTACTCTTTACATTTTTCAAGCATGAATAATAAGCTTAAGAGAAGTTGATGAATTTGTGTACGAGTATGCTGTTGAGTTGTGCGACATTTTATTTCTTAAATAATCCAAGAAGTCCTTACGCACGTAAAAGCTTTGAATTGAGATCTTATAACAAGGAGACCTCGTATCCTGAATGAAATTGCACAACTTTAGTTGCTCGAATGTACGTTACAAGAAAATCTCAAATTCAATCCAATTACAAAAAAGTTTATAGTGGAACCATAATGATGTGGCTGCCTCATCTATCACAGGTCTATAACTTCTAAACTAATTAAGTAAGGAACTTTGGCTGGAAGTAAGAATTTACTAACCTTAAAATAAACCAGGGACTGTTGCTTCAAAAGATTGTTATGCCGACCAATTTTTAGATTTGAAAAACGTTTTGAAAAACGTTTTTCTAAATTAGGGTTTCATGGTTTCGTACCTCAAAAGGAACTATTATATTAAATCATAAGAGAGGCATAGGCTTACTTCTATGATTTCAAATATATTTTTCATTTTTGTCTGTACGACACTTTGCAAACATTTGTGAAAAAACACCATTCCCTTCCCCTTACACCGAAGTTACAAACAATATGTATACAAATAATAAAACTGTAAGGTGTGTAAGCTGTGTCTGGATTTGAGATATTTAAATTATAATCGGGATAGAAATTTTTATCGACAGCAGGTCAAAATAGCAAATTGTTAAAACTTGTTTATGGCTGTGTGACTGCGCATGCATCACGCGTAAACTACTGGACGAATTTAAATAAAACTTGGCATGTTGAGAGCATATTTCCGGTAAACATATAAGTTACTTTTCGTCCCAGCAAAAAAAGAGGGGTAGTAAAAAAACTGTATAGAATATCAAATCGGATGTGAATATAGGCGTATATGCATATATGTATGTTTTTTTTATACAATGTAGCCAAACCCTAGGGGACAACCCTTTGATGCGTTAGCATGGTTTTGGCCAGAAAGAAATTAGGGTAAGGGAAGTGAGGAAAATTGAAATCTTGTTTTTGCAGTGAGCTAGACAACAGCCCAGAGACTCAAATCGGTCTCCGTAAAAAATACTATATTTATAGAATATAAAATCGAATGTGAATATAGGCGTATATACATATATGTATGTTGTAGTATAACTCTGGAATGCCTAAAGACCTGCTGCACAGATGTGGTACTACAATCTGGAAAATATACTGACTCGGTATCTTACCTAACATCACACAGGTTGGGGTTTGAAAGTTATAAATATGTAAAAATAATCGAAAATGACAAGTAAACGGATACAAGAAGGCGGAGTTAGATCAATGCGTTGAGCGGCAAGACCAACATGCCATGGGTCCCGGGTTCGAGACCAGATGACCGTGAGCTTTTATTAAGAAATTTAAATAATCCACTCCGTCTCTGGGCTGTTGTCTAGCTCGCAGCAATGCAGAAACAAGACCTAAGATTCCCCATTTCCCTTACCCTAATTCCCTTCCGGCCAAAACCATGCTAACGCATCAGGATTTGGCCACATCGTATAAAAAAAAAATTTTGCTGTACATAAAGTTTTCGTCGTCGCTGAGTTGAACAATGCCACTGCCGATGCCGTTAGATACTGTAGGGGTATGAAACCAAAGTTTCCCTAGGAGTGAGGATGTGAAGCGAGTGACTTTAAAAACACCTACACACACCAGCTGACTTAGGACCAATGAATGACGAAGAAGATCGGTATTATGGGGCCGGCAGTTTGGAAATGTAAAAATTGTAATTTGCCATACGGGGTTTACAACACGATATAATATAAAAATTATTCTAAAAACATCTATTCTCTTCAATAACCTTTCAATGACGTTTTTCTCGAAACGACTTGTCTCAACCTAGCCGAATTCATAACTCTAGCTTCAATTGTTTGACCTTAAATTTTTGAAAAAAATATGTTTGGAGTTTTGTTTTGTTTTTGATAATTAACATTATACTAATGCCACACTTAAAGTAAATTTTTCTTTGAAGTTTCATTATTTTACAAAAAAAAAATTTTGTTTTAAAAAAGCGGAAAAATATTCATTCAACAAAAAAACCCATCCAAACCGTGGTACCAATCGAAGCCTACTAACTTGAATATGATCTTAAGGAAATTTTATTACATTCTGTTGATCGCGATCGGCGTTTCTAATAAAGAAAAGCTAAATTCCTTTGTCTCTTCGTCAACAGCAGCACCAAAGGATTAGCTTTTCTTTAGCTGCTGGACGCCTTCGAAAAAACTTAACTAGACGTAAATCCAACAAAAATTTTTTGAAATAAAAACACCGATCTAGACAGCTGTATCACATTATGGTGATACCGCAAGGGGTAGGAATGAAAAGGCACCCGGATAAAGCAGTCTTCTAATCCCTTGGGGTGTTTTTAGCGAGTAAAAATCTCACACTACCAGTGACGAGGGGGTCTATTGGTGTCGTTGGAAGATTTTAAACACTCACGCAAAAATAAAAGTAGGTGAAAATTCTTCAGTCGAAAAACGGAAACATAAAGAAATATCAAATCAGTTCAGAAGTTGGTTAATCAAGCGCACCGTTTCAAAAAATTTCGTTCCGAGAACAACAATCGCAAAGTTTTGCAATTGGTATTAAAGAAGTAAAATTTCCAGAAAAAACAGAGCTATTGAGGCATTTTCAAATCTAAATAATCGTCGAGAAGGCCCTCAAGAAAACAATAAAAAAAAATCGGTTTTTGATATTTATTTCTGGGAATACCCTTTTTATTGACCTTCACAGCTATCCAACTATCAATCAAATCTTGTGATCGAATTTCCCCTCATTCTTAATGTCGTCTTGAGTTGAAACTACGCGAAGTTATGCCATTGTGGTGGAAATATAATATTCTGGTGTGGATCTTTAGCAGGCTGGGGGGTGGGGGTAGATGGAGTCTAACTTCGGAAAGCGTGAACCGATTTGGATGGTTTCTTTGTTTATATAGCATGTTCGCTCATTACTACAATAAAAACAAAATTTCCACCAAGGTTGGGATGGGGCGCCAGGGGTGCAGACTATATTTTCATAGAATTTTTTATCAAATATGGTCCCATACTTTTTTATATTAGCACTAAAACAGTAAATAATCAATATTGATAATGAATAAGGGAATAAATCGAATAATATAGATTTTTTATTATAAATAATAACAAAAATAATTGAATATTTTTTAGTGGTTAAAATGCTTACTGTTTTATGTTATTATTATTAAAGTTAAGTGCGTTCGCCGCACTAACTATAGAGCCATTGACGTCAATGTCACGTCTTTTTAATTACTTTATAATATCTCGATTTTAATCTTTCAAAATCTAAAGCGAGGTATCAGTTTCGTTAAAGAAATTTTAGGCCAGAAAATTTTTTTATTTATATATTTACTCGTCCATTTTTATATACTCTACGTATTTTTCGTTTTGTTATTGTATTTTAACTTGTAATTGTTTTCATCTATAGTTTGATTTACGTTTTTTTTTTCGTAGTCATTATCACTGCAATTCCTTTTATTGTATCCTTATTATAATTCTATTTTTATTTTGGTTTTTTATTTTTATTTCTTAATTTTGTTTTTTTCATTTTTCCTTTTGGTTTTTATTTTTGTTTCTTATATTATAAAACTTTGTAAGTAATCAGCCATGATTAAACTAATAAACTAATATTCATTCATACTAAATAATACTTATCATCTGAGAAGTTGGTCGTTGATCCGCAAGGGTATTCATCTAGTTTATTTTATTTTTATTCGAATATTTTCCATTAATAATCATTATTCCCATTTTAAAATTCACAGCTCCTATTGTCAGGTGACTTCAAGTTGCTATCATGCGACGTAAGGACCGCATGTATTGTGAAATAACATTACGAAAGCTTTAATTAAACTTGAACAGCATTTGCATGATGCAACTTATTCAGATGGCCTTATACACAAAACATATTTTAAACTCCATTGTCAAAATCAATTTTTTTATGGAAATATCAATACTAAATCAACAGGAGACCGGTTCGTAAATTCATCTGAACTTTCTCCTTGACTTCAAAGCAGCGATAATAAATGAATCAAATCTTAAAAATCCTATCCCTTAATTATAAATCTCCAATCCCCCCTTTACAGCCACCTCTTATTCTTTCCTGTAGACTCATGGATAAAACTTTTCAATATGATTTGAGTCTTAATGGCATGTTGGGTTCTTTTTATCATTACTGTTGTCTCCACCACTTTTTTGATTGCCGCATTAAAATTTAACGAGTCAGAAAAAAAGGATTGGCTGATAACAGTGGTGGTGCCTATTGAAGATAAAAGAAATAGCCTCAGAAAATTAACAGACTGCGAATCCTGGAAAAGTAAGATTGTGTTTGGAATATAAAAGGCAAGGCTTTATTTCTTTTAATTATGTAGCATTTTAAATTAATTAATCTGATTCATTGAGTTCTATTGGAAAAGGTCACATACCTCTGCATGCACTTTTAACACCAAAGTTCATTGCTCTGTACTAAAATCACATGCAAAGTCCTCATAATGAGCATTCACTTTAATTATTATCCTTGGTACATGTCTGAATCATGAAATAAGTTTCTCATGCGTTAACATTGTGTAAAAACATATTTTCTCTTGTTTTTCACTTGTTTACGCACTCATTAAAATATTTTCTATGTTGCACTGCTGCATATTTATCTTTCTCTTGAATTACTCATATTTCAACTGAACGTTTTTATTGCAAAATGAAAACATGAAACAATTTCAGAATTGTTTTTGCTTTTCCGTTTTAAAAACAAACATAAATTTGTTTTTCCTGGAAACGTTGTTTATTTTAAAATCAATCAAACTCAAATGGTAAATTTTAGAGGAGAATTATCTGATCCGTTCACAAAAATGTTGTAAAATATACTTTTACGGAGAAATGAAATTTCAGTGTTATAAAAGTCTAGTCTGATGCAGAGCAAGGAAATGGTTTAGTTTAATGGATAACTGGAATTTTAGATTTATTCTTTGACAAATAAAGGATTTTGCTGATAATATTTAGGCTCATATTGCAAACCGAAACATTTTAATAAAACCTTTAGGGGTTTAGTTTGATTTTACTGAAATGTTATTTCGATTCTTTAATTTCTTTTGATTATTCGATTCTTTGATTTCTTTTTTTGATCATAGGGAATACGTACACACACGGACTTCTTTTCAAAAATTGTGTCAAAATACCTTAGTGACCTTGAAACATAAAAATTTGTGGTGAGGTTCGATTTCGACTTTCGAACCATTATAATAACTTCTCTATGTACTGTGAAGCTAATAATCCCTAAGAAAAACTGTTGGTACTAGAGCTAAAACACCAAATATTGAGTATAGTGGAACTATCAAGAAAACAAATTAGTTTGAGTAATATTTCTTTTAAAAACATCGACTGTGTAAAGAGCTAACTAAAAGAGTGAGAACAAGATTAAATAGACAATTGTTTACTCTCGAAATTATCGCGGTTTTTAGCCTTAAGGAGCAATAGGAAGGTGCACTCAATAAAATTCATGCTAAATACGAAAATAAGCACTCGGTGGCATACATAGTATTCACATATTAAACAGAAATGTCTGATGCATCTACTTATTTTGTACACAGTATGTTACCCCATAGGGGTACAATATTCAAAATTTTAAACTAGCGTGGACGACACCTAACCTTGTAATACGTGGACTGATTTGGATGACTCTTTTTTTGATGTTGCCCCATTTATTTCGGGTTAACGATTTTGAACTTAGGATAGAGAGTACAAGTGGGGAGTGGAGTTAAGGTGTGTTGAAATAGGGGAGGAGTGTTCCTAGCTTTGAACTTTATATACCGATTTCGATGAGACTTCTAACCGACTTCCCAAAGACCGACATCCTAGGGCGGGAAGCCCATCTTCGAAACGCGCTGAGATCGATTTGAAAGATCTTTCTCTTTTGTTGTGAACAAAAAGACAAAGTTTGCACCCAAGGTGTGGTGGGTGGAGGGTTGGGGATGGGGTGAATCTAAACTACATAACGTATGGGCCAATTTGAAAGATTCTTATTTGGTAATAATCTAATTAAATACTCAAATACATGAATCATGTAGCTTCCAACCTACATACCACCCATTACACTGCAATTTGTGGCAAATATATGTAAAGCCAGGCAGCATAGTTAAGCGCTAGCCCAGATATCACGGGTGCTCACGTTTTATGCCTGAACATTGTATTCAAACAATGAACAAAAACACTGACCATCGGGAAAGTGCTTTGCGCATCAAAAAGAGGCACGCGACCAATTAACGAACGTAAGCGATTTGATAATCAATATTAGTCTTTAGACTTAAGTAACAAGTATAAATTGTGTATAAATACAAGAGCCCAGATTAGTCGGATTGAGTTTTTCTTAATATTGGATTTGAGGCTTTTCAGCTGCTCCACAGCACTAATCTCACAACCCGCAGTTAAGGCTGCTCATCAGCGTACTGAGCCACGACGCCACCCAGGAGCTTCAATACAATTTTGTTTCCTGGAATATGTTAGCCCCATTTCTACTATGAGAAACATATTTGACCTATGGAAAGGGTGGGGGAGCCTTACTTCGTATTGTGTGTACTAATTTACATGATTCTTTTATTGTACTAAAAAGCATTTTAATCAATTGATATCATGTCAAAAGTATTGGTGTAGGGTTTTTAGGGGGGTTGGCATTTAGCTACACAACGCGTGGACCGTTTTTGATGATTTGGATTCTGTTTAAGAGAATACGGTTCCACAATGATACTATGGTAAACAAATTTTACTTAGAGTACAGACGGGGGATGGAACGAACGTCAATGTCACGTTACGTTACTTCGTAATGACTAGCCCGCCTTGAATGATTTTTTCTTGCTGTACGGAGTACGTTTCCGAACTAACACCATTGTAAAAATTTTGTATGTAGGGTGCAGCTCGGGAAAGTAGACGGCGGCTAAGTTCATAATATGTGCCAGGATTCGGATGAATCTGTTTTCTTTCTATAGAGTACACCGACTCATGACATCCAATCGTTTTAGCAGGAAAATTTACATTTAAAGGGATTAGAAAGTGAAAAATAACATAGTTTAAAAAAAGTTAAAGCTCCTGCACAAAAAACGCGAAAAATTTTATGCCTATTACATTTTGAAGTCGGTGCAAATCAAAGAAACCAAACAACTGTCTATCCACAATCAAAACTTCCAGCGCTTTAAGAACATCCAAATTGAATGTAATGCCATCTTAAAAATGATATATGTGCAACAGGTATTATTCAGTAAGATAAAAGGCATGGTCATAAAAGTATATCGGTTGAAGTACGCTTTCCTAGGTCTCAGTACAGAGAACATAAGCGTCCAGTGGCAAAGGTTTTTTAAAGGGTGTAATAATCCCATATCCGAAAACAAACGTTTTGTTAAATACCAACTGGTTTACTTATTATATTACATGAAATGTCCATAACAAATTCGGTCCCAACAATTTGCAGACTAACATGGACGTGAAAATAAATAAATTACGACAAATCGTAAACAAATATTGTATTAGCAACGAAACGAAATTTATGGATCAGCAGAATACAGGCTTCAAACATTTCGAGCACTAAAGCATGCGAATATAATCAGTTCTAATTTAACATACTTGTCATATCCCATGTCATACTATGGTCTCGAAAATCAGGAAAAGCGGGAACGCATACAATGCGGAGCACATTTAGATTTAATCCAATCATTGAATAATTTCGTTGAATTTGAATAAAACTGATAGCAACGTCCGAGAAATGCAAATATACAAGCAAATTTTCCACGCTGAAAAGGATGCGATACATATAATTTGTTGCCAGTCGATGAGAGGATCCGAATAAATGGGGAAGAAAATTTATGGGCTTGTGAGATTAGGTTTTGGGTGTGAAACCAGGTGTGTTGAGAGGAAATTAAATTTAAGGAACTTTTGTATCTTACAATACGAAATTGTCCCATTCAGTCAAAAAAAGGCTCTTGAGCACAGGACAACGATATTAATTTTTGATAAATATATTTTCTAAATAAAAACCTAACCTCATTTCTTGTGTCATAAATAACACTTCCGTAGTCATTAACGGTGTTACACATCTTGTTTACCTAAGACTTTTTCGTTTTTCGGTTACATTAAATGTTCAACCAAAATAAACTTAAAAACCAGGAAGTTCTTTCTTTCATAAAAAATACTGTCAAGATAAAACTGCCGTAAAATAAAAAATAAATAAAAAAAGGAAACTAGCGAGACATTGATTCTGTGGGTGATATCTGACAGAATGACATAGATGATGGGGTGTGCTATGATCCTAGATACAAAACTTATTATGCGGATGATTGAAATTTATGGCAAGGATTTGTGGTTGAGCACGTCGAATTGTAGTGGCGCTGTCGCAAGTGAGGTACTTTATTCAACCACCCGCAGATGAAATTTATGGTTTCTTTCTCTTGATTATATTTATGTGAGCTTTGATTTTTCTGACATTTTTAGGTCCGGCACTGAATGAGGGCTGAATGTTGGTAAATACTATTAATTTCAAATAAATAATCTATGGGTTGCCAATGACAGACAAGCAACCGTATCCGGAACTCTTCGATTAATAGATATGAATTGCTTTGTTTTGCTCAACTGATTATTTATTAATAATTATTATTTTGCACAGTAGTGAAGGTACATAATATACCAAATTATGAAAACAAATTCATATACAAGGCATAACAAAGGAGACTGGTAATGTTTGGGTACTAGGATGTACTTGTGCAGCATGACAACTCTTTGGATCTTAGCAAGTTTCCGGACTTGTTACTTACAACTGATCCCAGTGGTACTGTGGTCACATGGTGGATGGCTCCGTTGGTCCCTGAATCGTCGCATCATTGGGCACATTACTGCGTTTTCCCCTTTGATTCTGTTGCTGTTTTAATTTTAAAAAGACTGACTTCTCATTGCTTAATGACTTGTTACTTTACACTTTTATGTTCTACAAGCTGCGATATGAATTTTCACACTTATTCTACTCTACGAGATCTATTTATTTCTGGCCTCGAGCTCTCATACAATGCTTATAATAATCATATCAAAGATACTTTACGTAATGAGGATAGACATTTATAGAAATTTATGAACTCTAAACGACAAACGACACTTGATTTTTTAAAGACATATTTTACTGACAACAGATGCGATATTATTTTTAATGATTTTGCGCACTCGATGAAGATGCAGTCGCACAACACATCCATTCATAGGCCGATAGTTTTTTCATGTGTTCCGGATGGAATTTTTACTTTCTTTCTTAAGTTATGTTTTTGTCCTATCGTTCCTATTTTGTGTTATTTATTTAATCTATCAATGGTGCTTCCCAATTTTTGGAAATCGCATGAAGTAAATCTTAATACGACTGTCCAACGCCATCTTGATAACTACAGGCCGTAAGGTGGAGCCAGTTTTGGAACGTGACGTCCACTATGTGGGAAAACAATTAAAAGTTGAAATTCTGTCATCCGAAGTTTTGTTTAATTTTAAGAAGTGTGATTAACTTTTAAAATAGTTCTAACCAAATATTTATAGTGAATCGTTTAAAGAGTGATTTGGGGTAAAAGTTTTGTGACATTCAAGTGGCGAAGTAGATATATTTTTTAGTTAAAGTAAAAATTTCGGCTAATTCGCCTCGGACTTTTAAGTAATACTGTGTGAGTAATGTCAAATGGAAGGGAAGTAATGACGTCCGCCCTTCAACCTAGCAAATGTATACAACTCTCAATTGCTTTTAAAAGTGAAAGAAATTACGTTTAACTCTATTATAAGTAATAATATAATAGTTTTGTGGTGTTGTAAAAATATGTGGTAAGCACTAGTGATTCGAATTTTGTTGGTAAATGGGGACAAATCTATTGACAACTTTTACATTTGAAGAGTTGGCTTAGATTTGTCTCTAATTGCTGGCATTAAACAACATATTTTGCAATAGATATGAAGTGTTCTAATTTGAAAGTTTATTTGGGAGAATATGTGAAAATATTGATTTGCAATTATTACAATTTTTTGGTAAATCTATTAACAAGTTATACAATTAAAAAGATGGATTAGATTTTTTTCTAAGCTGTCACTTGAACAACTGATAACAGCTTTTAGTCGGCTAGATGGCGTTGTTTGTCTTCCCACATAAATTGACGTAGTTGTTTCTACCTTACGGCCTTTAGTTATCAAGATAACGTTGGACTGGCGTACCCCAAGGAAGTCATCTCGGTCACTTTTATTTATTATTTGCATTAACGATGTATATATCTGCTTGACGTATTCAGAAATGTAATGTTATAATGAAGACGCCAAGATCTGTTGTCGTATTGTTAATTGTCTGCCTGACAGTGAACTTTTAAGATATGACTTAGACGCCTTTTATAGATGGTGCATTATTAACCACCTCCCTTTTAATATTAATAATTGTACGACAATGTCTTTTTCCCGGAAGGGTACACCGCTTCATTTAAGCTTTACCACCAATACCGGTATTTTTAATATATTTGCCAAAACTAAAGATCTAGGAGCGTGGCTAAATTGTCACTATGATTTGGAGACCATATCGACGCGATAGTAAACAAAGCTAATTTGAAGTAAGCTATACATATTAAAAACTGGGAATATGAATTTGATGATCCTTATATTACGCCACTGCTTGACTACACATTTGTTAAACCAATTCTAGGGCATACGGTTTGCTCTTCGCGGTCGGCCGTGTGGCAACCCGCTTGTACTGCCACCTAAACTAAGCTTTAAATTGGATATTGAATCTTTAAACTAATTTATATCAAGTTTCAAAAGGAAAATTTATTTCAAATGTTCCAAATGTTAAGAAAAGGATGATCAAAAAAATATTTCAGAACTGATTACTTGTCGTTATTCTGAATATCGGAATCGCAATGCTTGCAGATATAAGCCCACCTCTAACCTGCCAAGTTTCCTTTTGAATATGAGTGCATACAAACTAGACTAGAAAAAAGCTTATTTTGTGTATATGTGTGGGGTATCATTCGAAAGGGCTTGTTTTGAAAATTCAAAAAACTAAAATTAAAAAAAATTTACAAAAAAAATATTTTTTTAATGCGACTTAAAATTAGTTTTTTTTAGGTTCTTTGACTTATTTTTGACGTTTTTGATTTATCCCCAAAAATGTGCAAAAATGTACTTAAAAGGTCTATATGCAGTAGTTTTTGTTATATTGCTGGAGCGATCCCATTTTATTACCTCCGCCGGTTGTCCTTTTTCTGTCCTTTTGTGTGTAATATGTATTGAGAGGCTCTAACATTAGCCTAATAGCTTCAACTTTTACTCGTCTTAGTTTCTTGTAGTTTTGAAAAATGGATTCAATTGCGTTTTTCTCAACACGATTTTTTTTACCTGACGTAGATGGTAAAAAAAGAACTTGTGGACTGATCTTTGTAAAATTACAGCCCGTAGTAAAATTATTATTTATTAT
This sequence comes from Leptarthrus brevirostris, assembly GCA_964036015.1. Lineage (NCBI taxonomy): Eukaryota > Metazoa > Arthropoda > Insecta > Diptera > Asilidae > Leptarthrus > Leptarthrus brevirostris. Next base: position 107,478,282 of record OZ038375.1, read on the forward strand.
TAATAATTTCATACTTTTTCACAAAGCAAAAAATAAGGTGACTTAATTTTTTTCAATTCTTGCAAAATAATTTCAATTTTCATATGAAATAAATAAATATATCCCTTGGACTTTCTTATGTAAATTTATGGAAATTTTCAAGGATTTTTCCTCAGCGCCATCTATCGGTTCTTTAGAAATAAAAATATTGTTATTATGAAACCGTTTATGGATTTTTTAAGGACTCACCAACGAATGCAGGATCTTCCAAGCGGAAATATACGCTATAATGAAAGCTGCACTGATTGTCCAAGAAAAACAGATTTCAACAACTGAGATCACTATTTGTGTGGACAGTCAAGCAGCACTCAAGGCGCTGAACTCCAACGTGATAAAGTCAGAATGTGTGAAAGATTGTATCAGAGCCCTAAGACATATTTCACAACATACGCTTAGGCTCTGCTGGGTTCCAGGACATGTCGGTATAGAGGGTAACGAAAAAGCCGACGAACTGGCCAAAAATGGTTCAAGTACAGATATAGACATGCCGGTGGAAAGGGTGCACCCTCCCCTCAATACAGAAAAAAGTCAAATTGATAGACATTACTCCAACATGACTTCGGAACGGTGGAAAAATATCAGCTACTGTCTCACAACACGACGTATATGGCCGGAGCTGAATCAGAGCAGAACTTCAAATCTCTTATCCTTCGATAGAAAGCGCATTCGAACACTCGTCGGCGTCATCACCGGACACTGCCCCATAGGAACTATGGGCATTAGACTGGGCGTACCATCGAATGAGTTCTGCAGAAGCTGCAGAGACGAAGAAGAAATTGAGTCATTAGTGCACCTACTCTGCGAATGTCCGTCTCTAAAAGAACGACGACTCGCCTATTTGGGAGCAAGGTTCTTTGACAACTTGGACGACTTAGCGGAGATAGCACTGCTGGACCTAAATAGATTCTTACAGAGATCTGGGTGGTTTCAAGTTCTGACCATGCATTTTCTTTTTTAAGGGCATTCACAATGGGCCTTCATGGCCTCCGCGTGAATTTGGTGCTTCTTAGCAACAAACAGCCCGACTAACCAACCAACCAACCAAGGACCACTTTTATAAATAAAGAAATAGAACAATAGTTATTTTTCCTCCAATGTAAACCCTGCCTTACACGAGCCTTGTTTTAACATATCTAAAAACTATAGTATAGCTAAACGCGTGGCGATTCGAAAAACAGCAATCCCAGGATTCCAACCTAATAACCTCTAGGATGAGCGTAGATCACAGTTTATCCAAGGCATACCTTTCACAGTCCGCGTACCAACAACAATATCTTATCATAAGAATTTTCAAAATCAAAGTTTCAATACGTTTTTACATTTTTTTAATTAATTTTAATTACTGGTAAACTGATGTCCGTTTGCAATTCCACTTGTTTGTCTAAGAACACCATAAAGCTTAATCGATTAGGCTCCACTCATCCATCCAGCGAGCAACCGCTATTGGGTGATTACGACCTCCTGGCATCATGACGCAAATATTTTATATTTAAAAATTTTTTAAGAATTTGTAACTCCTTTAAAATATAATTTAAAAAAAGAACATCACAAGAGTCAGATTTGCATATTTATTGTTTATAGAAAGCATATCCAGTAGTACCCAATAGCTGCAGCCTTTTGTTAGTGCACGAAAAGAAAATTCCAAAAATTACCAAAATTTAAGCAGCCGCAATACAAAATTTACGACTCTTCCAGTAATTATCAATGTGTAAGCAGACAATTTTTACCGAATAGCGCCGTAAAATTTACTGAATCATAAAATGTATTGTGTGATTTAGGAAAAATTAACCGACTAATACACAATTCTTCCGTAAATCTACTGGTTTTCACCGTCATTTTCCAAGTACTCTTCGCTGATAGTTAGGGCTCATCGTTTATGAAATTTTTCTCTTCGTTTACTTTTGTAAAGATATTCAAAAAGCTTTGAGGCGCTTTATTCCCGACACTTTAATTATATCTGGCATTTTAAATAAAATATTTCATAAATGTCTCTACTTATGACACATCCTTAATGAAATTGTGTAGGGCAGGGGTATTATTATTTACGAACTTCATTCGAATAGGATTCCCGAACTTTCTTAATAGATACCGTAAAATATAATTCATTATCTGTAATTATAATTATACGCAACAACATTAATTCAATCTGCCTACTGGTCATATAAAAATGGACATGCCATTGTGTCCTTAAAATGTGCTCACTTCAACTCCCAGACAATATGCGACACATCCGAATACGACAAGCTTACAACATCCAGGAAATAGATAAAAAAAACTGTACCGCTTATATGTAGATTGAATCAGGACAACATTAACCGTGATTTGATCATCCCTTTATCAACATAATTACCGCCGATAAAAAAATTAATTTCGTTTTTATACATTACACATTATTCGACCAGCAAAAATAATTCGCTGACGTAAATAAAACATTATATGTGCGGCTTTCGAACGGGCTCTCCAACCATTTAATTGGATCCATTCAATCTATCGTCCACAGTGTTTCAGTTTCGTGAAAAACTGCATCTACGCAAAATTAACCCGAGAGTATACATTTATAAAGGTTCGACGGCACCGGAAAACGGGGGAAGAGATGTTTATTGTGGCCCAGGAGTATCGCCTTTTACCTCTTGTATGCCACTGCAACTTATTGGCCGTTGTACGGACACATCAGCTCTTTATAATATGTGTGTAATGGCTTTAACTTTCAATTTGCAGGACGAATGTCAAAACTGTATCTGTACATCCTCGTCCTTGTGCCCTTGTACATTAGTCAGTTAAATAGGGTGGGGGGGGGGGGGGGGGGGCAAAGGAGACAGACCTATATTATTTGCGAGTGTTGTTTATTTGATTCTTTCTTTGTTGGCGTGCTGTATTTTCCGGGTCTGTTCTAATTTTGTGCCAATTACTTGAAAAATACAGGACAACTTCCGGGTGGGATCGACAGTCAGCGGATGCAAATAATTCGATTGAACACATCAAGTACCTTTCAGCAATGTTACACAAGGTGTTATGGAGAGGGTGATGAGGCGGATGGTTTTGCATACACCGCTTAATTTATATTGTTTTCGGTAACACTAACGAGTCTTTTCGTTCAATACCAGGGCCCCATTTGACTGATTATTGAAGTGCAAACAAATGAATTACCGGAAAAATAGAGTACCTGAGCACAATCAGAGTAGAACCGAAAAAAATGAGTAAAAACCATTTCACTGATGATATCTTTTCAAAAGGAGTTCATTTGCATGGATATTCTAAATAAATAATTTCTCGCCTTTTTATATCCCTGGGATGCAAAAGATGAAGGAAATGCAAACTTTCTCCTTTGAATTAGTATAAAAGGAACGAGAGAAGTAGAATCTCTACGGAATCAGACTCAGTCATTTGAAATAACCACAAAAGTCATGTAGAATGGCAGAGAGATGTAGAAAAATATTAACTTTTCAATTACACAAACATAAGAGACTCGAGTGTACACATACGAATGTTTACGTACATCTGCAGATAAAAATAATAAGATGAAAAGGCCGCCAAGGGGGTCTGCATCTCATTCAGTTGATTTTTATAGAGTGACAGGGATAAGCATGAGCAAACAGGACAGAATAAATTTATTTAAGATTTATCAGGCAGTAACATCTGCATTAGAATGAAAAACTGCAATCGCAGGAAAGCGACTAATGTGGCCTTACGAGAATATCTACCATCTCTATATATTTAGATCAAGGAGTGTGGATGGGTTAGTGCTTTTCAGGTTGATGTGGCCAAGTATAAGGAAAGAAATATGTAAATTCACTTCTGAAGTAATAATATGATTTGAAAGTGGAAGAGTGTATAAAAGGTGAAATAGGGAGTTCGGCATATTTTTGAATAACTTTTCCTAACAAATTTGTCCTTGCGTTAGCACTGCCATCTGGATTTTATCGATACAAGTTATTAGGTAATAGAAAGTGATATGAGAATAGAAAATTAGAAAAATATATTAACATTTGTCGTGCCCTGTTTCTTATAAATATGGAAAATAGTGGTGTTTCACTAAACGACAAATTGGAAAATACGCCCAATTCGAAGGGACTGTACAAAAAATTCGTCCACTTATTTCATTAAAAGTATGAAATCAAAAAATTTATGGTTTAAATTCGGAACTGTCCTAAAGCAGCTTTCCATTTCCGAAATTTTATTATATTATTTCTCAATTTCCTGAAGATTATAAATTCATAAATTGCTGAGAACATATGCTAACTGGCACTCACCACTCAAACTGGAGTACTACTTTAAAACTTGCATCATATGCTCCTCCAGCGGTTAGGTGTACTGTTCAGCCATATTGATCCGCATAGCGAAACCATTAGATGAAAAATTAATGCCACCCAAAGCCAATTTCAATAAAAGTGACATAACACAAATGTCTTGAGAATTGAGCAGAGTACTTCAAATCAGAGTAAAAGTAGTGGGGAAGCAGCCTAAGATACTTTTATGTGCGGCATCCGCAATACACAGGATTATGCGGGTGTGGCAATATCAGCTACATTCCAATTGAACTTCAACCCAGCCCACCCATTAAAGGAGTGAAGTAATGGCAGCAAAAGCCCAATAAACTTCAGATATTTCTTGTCGTAAGCAAAACTGCAGGAAATTTCAAGAACTGAAGGTCCTGGAAGCACACAAATATGGTGGATTTGATCAAAACGCCGTAGTCCTCCATAAAAATCCTTCGATAAATGCCGAAGTGGGATGTATTATGAAATGGCTGTAAACCTGAAAGAAGTTGCATGGCTGTAATTGGCAAAAACACTTTAGATGGGTGGCTTTATCGAAAAAGTCGTTTTTGACGGTAGAAAATTACTATTCAAATTCCTCTGGTTGATGCTACAAATCATCAATCAGCTAAGATGAAAAAAAACATTCCCTGAGGAACATAACACGAAAAGTGTGCTGGTTCGGAGAAGTTGAATTTCCTTTTTCTACCATAATAGGGCAGAAATATGCACATGGAAATACCTTCCAGCCATGAAATATGCTCTAAATCACAACGTAAAGACTACCGGCCTCGCAAATGCTCTTGCAGGAAACTGGAGAACCTTTGGCCACTTCTGACCATATATTCACATTAGGAACGCTCGAAATGAATTTCAATTTCGGAATTACCTTACAACTTTAGCCCGGAGGCGGGTCGGCCAATGACAACAATAAGTCGAGAAAACTGAGCAAAAAACAAGGAATGGTAAAAATCTACATTCTAAGTCCCCCGGGTCGAGGTTGCGGGTCGTTATTCCATTTTACGTAAATTTAATAAACTGTCACATTAGAAATTTATTTCACAAGCAGTTTGCGGACATACAGTGAAAAAAGGCCACCCTATCATCCAGGGCTTATGCAATGCAGAGTGTATTGCGTAAATCTATTTATATTTTTCGACTCGAAAATTTTCAGAATTTTTTTCGTATATGTCCAGCCCGGAAGGACCTGTACTGTTGGTGCGAAATTCCGGAAATATAATTCGCTATTTAATTTTTTCAACTTCTTGTTTAAGGGAATATTTTTAGATTAAATATAAGCAAAAAATAATTCTAAAGAGTGTGGAAAGACATGCGGAAAGTTATGATAGAAAGTTAACCATAAAATCCTGAAAAGTGAATTATTTCATACTGTCCGGTTGTTAGCAGAAACGAAACTTGAAGAAATACATTTAGTTATTTAGTTATCTCTCCAAGTTCCCAAGGACAAAATTTATCTCGCAATGCGCTTACAGGAGCTAAATGGTCGGCTATTGTACTGAAGATTAGGAATGTCCTTCGCAAATCATTTGTCGTCCACGACTTCGAAATATAATTCTTTTTATAGCTGACTGTTTTAATTTGCTCTTGCCAGGATCCCTTGGCTTCCGCGCAAATCCCTTTTCAGCAAACTTTTTTGCATGCTTAGAGTGTTCTCTTTGCAAACGACTGCTACAACTTTCCCGGATACAAATCTCATTTTTGCACAAATTTGATAACACAAAGTCAAAGAACTCAACAGCAACATTTCAAGTACTAAATCATAAAGCAGGATAATAAAAAAAGGATAAAATAAAAGGACATAAAATGCTCATATTTTTTTTAATGAAACTGAAGTCGCTCTTCGTGGTAGAGTTTCTCGAACTGGATGGCTGGAATAGAATCTGATAATTATCCTTATCACAGTCGAGCACAATATGGGACTGGAGGATTTTAAGTGAAAAAAAATTAGAGCCTCACCACATGCCAAGACATAAAAGTGGCAAATTTGGAAAAAAGAGGGGAACATAAACCATATCAACCGACAATATGACTGCACACCTATATTTATACTGGAAAAAAGCAGGATTGGCGGGAGATTTTTAAAAAGTTTCACTGTATCTTAGAGCTTATCCCGTTTTTATTTAAAATGTCATTACTTCCCCACACGTACTTGTTATGTATGCCGCCATGATTCTGATTTCATTACCATATTAATTCAAGTGGGATTCAACCGTCGAAATGAGAAAAATGACACCGAATCGGGCCATATGTGTAGGGGAGGGCGGGGTTAGTTGTTACATGGGTAAGTTGTTACATTACCACTAAAACGAAAACTACGCACAGAACCGATTGAGGGCTTTGAAGACATGATGGAACAGATCTACTTCAGCCGTTAACCAAATTTTGTAAGTGGCGGACGTATGCTTTAGTCAGTGCAGTGAGTGAAAGCTTTTACAGCAAAATAAGTAATATCCAAGAGAGTATCTTCAATTCGTTCTCCCACCAAACGGAAAGAGGTAAGAAACTGAGAGTAGAGGCAAAGGTCTGTTGGAAGGGTAACAATCAATTCCATTGTTCTTCTCTTAGTTCTTTTTTACACAAGAGAACATAAATGTGACACATGACTCAAAAGCTGTGGGTGGGGTTAATTGTTACAAAAATATCGGGGTTTATTGTTACATGTAACAACTTCGTGTTTAGAAGATTTCTATTGATTATCATGATTTATATGTTTGGGTTTTATTAAATAATAGATATCTCGATGCCCCGGACTTATAAAAGGAAAACCCAGCGGGGGACAGTACCAGTACAGGTTTATGAGCAAGCTGCAAGCGAAGTAAAAGCTGGAAAGGGTTCCTTACGAACATCCTTACGAAAAGTGTATCATCCAGCGATGAAGATAAAAACTGTATTTGTGTAGTTTGCCTTAAGTCATATATAAAATCATATAGCGGACAGGAATGGATCCAGTGCACACAATGCAAAAAATGGGCACATGAATCGTGCACATCCAATGAAGGATTTTATGTATACCTTCACTGCCAATCAGATGCATCGGAATAATATTTGGTCATTTCTTGACATGAACATTTTATTTTTTAATTCCTACAAATGTGCTTTCACTTGAATTCGAATGTGATATTTTTTTTAATAAATGTTGATAAAACCTACATATATACAAGTGATTAGTGTAATTGTTTCAAAAAGTTCCTTATGTATAACAGTGTTAGTAACAACTTGCCCCACTTCTGTAACTTTTTACCCCCCTTATGGGGCAAGTTGTGACATATTCCGCATTGATGATAATTGTCACTATTTTCTCCAATTTTTAAAATTCAATTCTTTTGAAAATATTTGCAGATTCTAAACTGTTAAAATGTTTCGTTTCAATTATAGGATCTTCCACAAATAGCTTCCTTTGATTTAAATAAAAACAAATTCCTTTTTTGTAACAACTAACCCCGCCCTCCCCTACTAGGAGGGCAGACGTATGTTGAATTTGCACAGCAGTAAGTCACCAAGTTGTGTACGCATAAATCTGATTTCTTGGCAAGACGTTACAATGAAAGCGAGAATTGTTTGAATTCCAAGATTTAATGGACGTACGGATAATATAGGTGAGTTAAGATTTGATGTACTTAGACTGACGACATTTACATTTATTTGATTCGTAGTATAAAGTTTTACAACAACTGCTTAAAGCCATGTCTTAGGTTTGGTAAAAACAGAACAAATAGTTTAAAAACTGGATTTCTCTTACAAAAATTACATTTTAAACGGTTCCAGATGGAAGATGACACCCATTAAAAAAGCTATTAAGCTTATATATTTTGGAATGGAAATGAAAAGGGCGATGTTACTTTGAAGAAACCGACCAAGAAGCCAAAAGTGTTTTATATAGTTGTTTGGTTTGCTTGATTTGCACCGATTCCAAAATGTCGTAATAGATATAAAATTAAATTAAAAATAATTCGCATCGTCCATGTTGGCGAAGCAGCAACTAAAATCCTGATTAAAACACCTCTTCCTCCCAAAAAGTCTAATAAAGGTGTACCATTTACTGGATAATTACCAAAGTGCCTTCTGTACAAAGGTGTCATCATTTCAAATACGTATTACATACTGCATTTAAATCAAACTATTAATATAAAAATCACACAATATTTCACTTCAATACCCTTATAAGGACGTAAATACTCAAATCAGTTTCAAACGTAATGCCAGGGGGGTTATGATTTAATATCCTGAAAGTACTTATCAGTTAATGTACCCATAAACTTGAATTGAATAGTATGTTTTAGCCGAAAATGTTTAGCCTTATTACAACCGGGATAACACAGAAATTAATAATTTCATTACTCTTAAAACATGCACATGACATATTAATCGCTAGCAGGATCGAATTATTAATTTCCCCGTATTTTGAGCGGTCCGGGTTCGCTTTTAAAATTGCATCCTGGATGCTGATGCGAATGGAGTTCATTAAAACTCACTCGACTGGATGTAATTTCCAAATGTTTGATCAAGTTCAATTGGATTAAAATCTCATTTTTTTTTTCAAATAATGAATTCCTATTGATCCCTAGGTACAGGAATTAGTGGTGTGCAGCATGATAGAAGTGAGAGTAAAGGAGTTGAACCACTAACACTTCCCGTCTAAAATATAGATAAGTGATATTTCTGAACTTTTTGAAGTTAACAGTCCAAGGGATTAGGTGTAATATTGAAGCACCTTCTAGCGCCAACGTACAACTCTTGGACAACACACGGTAACCAAAACCGTTCCAAGGATAGCTTCTCTTATTGTACCCGAGACGACGGGAACGTAGTGAAATTAGAAAAATAAATCCTTTCTTACTAAACTGAACAATTTAAAAAAAAAATGTGCAATTTGTGCAGGATTATGCTACTTAAGAACTTCGGCTCAAAGTATAGGTTTCTAAATAAATATCGAGTCAAAGGCATTTTTGCAAAAACTTGACATGACTAGCAGCAATCGTCCTGAAAATTTGGTGGCAGTCTTTTTTCTTTATTGAAACTGAAGAGCGGCCTGATTCGAAATTATTTAGGGATACAGAGCTTGTCATTATTACCTTGGTAATTCTCGAAACTTTTGCTTGAAATTTGTGCAAGACACTCGTATTATAATGTAATTCACGTTTCGTTTTGAATTGAAACACCTTTTAATGGAGAACAATTTGCATTCACAACATCGTCCACCTCTGGTGGATAATTATTACATATCTTTGCTAGACTGGTTCATAATTTAAGTGTAACTCAGCGATTCCTTTTCTTCTTGAAGCAGTAGAATCAATCAGACAGCTTTGCAGAGTTATCACTTTTCTTATCTTCGGTACACGCCTTTACGAGGCAACCGTTTACCTTCAGCGACCTTGTGAAAATCCGGTTATCTAACTCTTATGTCGTTATCAGACATTTCACTCAAATGCTTCAACAATTCCTGCTACCTCGTAGTAAAATCATTTTGAAATATGCTAAAAGCACGATTTCACCTGACAAGACACCTTTAGTGAAGTTCATGCTGTGAGCGTAGAGGAGGCTTGTCAATTCCCGATGTAGAGGCAGTAGGGTTTCCAGAAATTAGCAATGTGTTTGCACATGCAATTTGAAATAGTAAAATTGGATTAGTTATTCTTAACATAGAGCTACATTGCTACTTCGTAATATAAGTGTAAAGAGGGGGAGAGCACTCTTTCCTACCTTTTGATTACATTACAGCAATGTGACTCCAGATGACCCCGTGAGTTTTTATTAAGAAATTAAAATAATCCACTCCGTCTGGGCTGTTGTCTAGCTCGCAGCAATGCAAAAAACAAGACTAAAGTTTCCTCACTTCCCTTACCCTAACTCCCTTCCGGCCAAAACCATGCTAACGCATCAAAGGGTTGTCCCCTAGGATTTGGCCACATCGTAAAAAAACAAAAAACAAACAATGCATTGTAAGAAAATGAGCGATTTTATATGAACGCTTTCTACGCATTTTACTTTTTCATTTGAACAATCACGTCCTGTAAACGTAATAAGATTAATGTCGCTATTGCTTCTCAGAAGCTTCCTTTAATCCTTCTTCTTTATTCTGAGATTGCCTACTAAACTGTTAGCGCCGTTTAGTACTTAGTCCACATAGACACTAATTGAAGTACCCGTTGCCAGCTGACTGTATGAGTATTGTTTATAGCACAATCTCGGCCTGAAAGAAGCTGCATTAACTGGGAAGTCTGCAGGACGAGTAAATGTTGAGCTTCTGGCAGAACACTGATGCTTTTACTCCGGACCCTGTTATATTGTCATATATGGCAATGTCGAAAATATATGCAGGTTCTTGTTTCCCAGAGATGCCTCGAACTTCTTACTGAAGTCCTTAAACCGTAGCATGTAATAAAACAAAAACATTGCCCTCAGCGCGGTGGTTTTTTTCGCGTACAGATCCGCAGGGGCAGTGTCGAATTGTATCAAGAGTACAAGAGGGAGTAATTTCAAATGCACCAGTGATTCCGATTACTAGTGCTCTTCGTGTGTGCTCCAACTTGAAGAGACTGTTACTATATTATTGCCTAATGTTGGGTTTCAGCCCCCACTTTGCACCGAAGAGTCTCTTGAGGGTGTAGATAGCTTTTTCGCTTTAGCAATTTTTTTTCTACATTTAGCTTCCAAGTCAGTTTGTTTTGTAGAATGATTCAAAGATATTTAGCCTGCAGTTCGAGATCCAACAGCATATCGTCTATATCGATATCCTCAACGTTGTTATCTTGTACTTTCTAGTGAAGGTGTACCACGTCGATTTTGCGTGAGTTGCTGCCAAGCACCCTTGTTGTTTTTCCTGCACTGGTTACCAAAGTTTTCCCAATCATGCTCCGTAACTACATTCCATATAGTTTCTATCTGTCATTGCTGTTTTGAACTCAAAGCTAATATAGCTGTGATCCGATTGCGAGGGCTTTTCTAACAACTCCCAATCTACCAGTTCACAGCCATCTGTACCCATTAGAAGCGTAACTTCGAGAAAGTTCTCACTAGTTGAACCCCTGTACGTCGGGGTATGTTGCCCTGTTACCAATAAATAAGTTATGGGGTATATAGTGGAACAAAGACTCAACTATTGCATTACCTTGGTGCACCAATTCAGAGTGAACAGATCATTGCACTCGATGATCTTCACGTCATAAGTCCTATCTGCTCTATCAAGTGATGGCATTAGTTGATCCGCGTTCCTCTCCAAGCTACCGACCACTTCATTTGAGCTAACTACGATTTCTAAATTACCGAACTATATGCTGTTTTTACAAAAAGTTTAAAATAAGTAAGTTTTAAAAAATCAAGGCATTTTAACTTAGTTGCAACTGGTGACCACTAAAATATGGAATTTTCTGTAATAAAAAATCAAATAAAAAAAATTATCATCTGCTGATAGTCTGTTTTTCTTATAAGCCGATGACATATACTCGAATATATAAGCACCACACCTCACAATTACTTTTAATTATTATCTAAAATACCTGTATTTCTAAATTACTGCCCACAACGAATTCTGTAAGGCCTTGCAGACATTTCGGCTCCTTAAATTTACATTCAAAAGGCCTTTCTGACACAATAAAAGTCCAACTTTCGAAGCCATTCACTTTCTTCTTTTAATTTCAATCAAGTCAAAAAAAAAGCAATCAACTGATCAAATTAATTATAGAAAAGCAATTGATGCTGAAAAGACTTAAAGTCAACGATGATTACGCTGGGATCAATTAAGGCTAAGAAACAATTAAAAGGGAACGAAATTTTTCCCGAATTAATTTGAGCATTGCCCGATAGAAATCAAAGCACAATATTGACCCATTTCACAGGAAATTAGGAAAATGTCTAATTATTTTTTCGCAAAAAGCCTACGGACATAATACGTTTATGGTCATCAATAGCTTGTCCGACTTTTAATTAGTTCCTGAGTCAATCAATCTCGGTCAGCTCAAACTAATTAAAATGGGAAAGCTCCGCCGGTTCCGAAAATGTTCATGAAATCGCACCCAAAAATTTTCTACGATAGAGTGGGCTCTTAAATTGTCCACCAAAATGAAGAACTTTCAGAATATTCCATAATTGGTGGCCATTGGAAAAATAAGGTCAGGACATGCCAAGAATTAGACCGCGAGAAGGTTAAAGATGGTGAGTCAATCCCATTTTGAAAAGGATGAACGTCTGGGTGGACGTGAACTCGAACCACTTTACAAAATGAAATCGTTCTTTTAAGCAAATAAAAGAAAACCAAAACTCCTTCGAAAGTTATCGTTTTCTCATTAGTTTGATCGATCCGTTTTCATAAACCGACGCCCCAAAATTGAGACTTTTCTGTTCTCCCTAATTAATTCAATCCCAACCAGTTTGTTCTGAGACAATATTTTCAAATGATGGAAATCGAAGTGGTTCAGTTCTCCTGGAAGGATCTTTTTCATAACTCCAGTTCCTTGTAACTCTAGTACGACTGCAGTGACCCGTGGATGGATTTTTTGGCAATGAATGGCAATGAATGTTTGCCTGTGGCGTCTAGCTATGACAGCCTGTAGAAGGTGATGGAAATGTCAGAGGTATGACGAAGAAATTTATACTCACCGCAAGTGGAAGAAATGAAATTCGAGAAATCTTGCAAAGATGAATTCTGACGATTTGGCATATTTCAAGTAAATTTAATTTACTTGCAGGGATTTTTATTAAATTTTGTAACGTAGGTGTTTTTGAAATGCTTGTACATGTTTACGTCATTCATAACATGAGGGTTAACTTAAAAGTTTTTTTTCTCAAAGTTCTTCAACCGAAAGACGATACAACTTCCTAATTGAATTGAGTTCTTGGAAGGAAACTTTTTAGTAACTTGGAAAAAATGAAATTTATAAAAAGAACTCCAACTATACCACAGGGTGAGCAAGAAAAGTCGCAAACGTACCATTAATTTTTCTAACAATAAAACAATTTCTTAGTTTTAAGACTCATACCATCGAATCGCCTTTGCAATAGAAGCTCAAAACAATTTCATTACGTTCTTATCCCTTAAAAACCCCTTCCTTGAAAGACGTCAGAGGCTTTTCTATCCTATTCAATTCAAAATAAAAGGAGAATTGCAAACACGAAATAAAAATCCATCCCGGACTTCAGTGCTATCAATTTGCATCACTCGAAGGAATCCCTTAAAAATAACGAGATGAGATGGGTGGATAAAGTAAGAGTAGAACTAGCTCCTTCGCTGAATCATTCCACTAAGGACAGGATGATTTTGCTATTGATACTCTTGCTTGGGAGCATTTTCCTCTGAAATAAAAATAGTATTTAACGTTATAACGCGCACCACTATATATATATACAGAAATAGTTAGATTATTTTGTGTGTATCCCCACAAATGTATTTCGTTTTGATTCCTTGCTCCCAAATCCTTTTAGGAAAATAAAGTGGCTCCTTCTGAGGGCAAAGGATTTTATTACCAGATTCGTGGGTAATGGATCGAGTAGATAAATTTCATTAATTGCTGTAGTCTTGAGGATTTTGGAGAGAGTTTTCTGTAAAGGAACAATATTTTCGGGGAAACGGATAATCATTTGTGGTTAGTAAATTGGAAAGTTACAAATCCTCGCTCGATAGAGAATTGGGTCAGGTCAAGGACTCATCTTTAGCTACGAAACTTTTTGGGTTATAGTTTTTGAACGATCGGTAATTTTCTCTGTGGCATGGCGTGGCGTGGAGATTGCAATTTATTTGATTTTTCTCTTAAGATTAATTAAAATCATCGTTTGGACTGTGTTTTATGAATTTGAATGTGGATTTACCTTGTTTATTTTTTAAAGCCGGACTATATTTTAATTAGATTTAAAACAAAATATTTTACTTCACAGTACTATATTCTGTGGACACAATCACAAACTTATTAAACATACTTCTAATAATTAAAGATTGTTTCAGGTAGAACAAGGCCGGGTGTTTATTGATCCCTGGGGCACTCCAAGCTCCTTAATAATTCTAATTAGTGTGGGTAATGAAAACATTTAAGGTAAAAGATGAGATAAATTACCAGTGATTGTCTGTATCGGAGAGTGCCATAGAAAGGGTTTCACAACCTCGACTTCATCTACACACCCTGTTATCAATTAGTGTTACCTATTCAGCTAACTCGTTAGGGTTGAGTGTCCTGAGAGATTCTCAGCTATATCTACCAGGATCGTTCATTTTTGCACACGCATTGCGAAACAGTTTTTATAGGGATAAGTAGCAGCCTGTTTCATTTTAGTCGTGATTTAGACTTATGTTTAAATGTGAATTATACTGTGAAGAGTTAGTTGTGATTTAATCATTGAAGCGATATATATATATAAGAAAATTTAACGATGTATTGTTAAGAAATTGTGTAGAAAAAATCAATTGTTTCTCTTGTAGATCAATGCAATGTCAGTTGTTTATCACTCTTTAACAGCGCCCACCATAGTTATTGTTTAAACCCAATTTCTAAGCTGATCCCCACATTCAACCCTACAACGTATAAGGTACATTTCGCCATACCATTAAATTTTGAGAATCCTTCTAAGCAAGAAATTATTAAAAGTGAAGTAATTTGCGTCTTCTGTTCTTTTTTTCAAAAGTTTCCTAAGTGTTTGAAAAATGTAATGTTTTTACCAAGGAAAGGAGATATTAAGAAAACGTCACACCAAACATTATATATAGATATCAGCAGAGATCTGAGCTAAAACTATCCTGTTGTTGTTAAGCTCTATCGTAAGGGGCGATAGTTTTGTAAGTTTACGAAGCATAGAAGATCACTCATGGATTGACGACAAAGTTCGGTGATCTGCGACTAAACAACTGGACTGGAATTTAAAAAAAACAAATAGGTAGGTCTAAAACAGCATAGAGAAAAATCATGCTAGAAGATATCAAAACAACTAGACGGTGGTAATAGACTAAAATTTGCTTTTTACAGTTTCGAAGCATAGACGATCACTCTTGGATTGACGACAAAATTCGGCTATTAAATTTCGCTAATTTGGACATAATCTGATACTCGTCAGGCGAGCAGTTAATTGCACTTACAAGGAACTCATAAAATAGTAGGCCTAAAGCAGTGTAGCGGAAAACCTCACGTCACGCTCGTAGCTTGCTGGTAACTTCTTCTTTTACTAATACTGTCAATATATGTAAAAATAAAGAAAAAATCTTCCTCCAATAACTATAATCCGAGTAAAAACAATTTAGCTGGTAAAAGTGCAGACGTTAATATTTTTAAAAGTATATGCGCGCCCATTTCTAGCACGCATAGCGAACAAATGCGCATGGAAATTGGAAAATACAGAGATACTGGAGATAGATAGACGTAGGTCTCGAAAATAATTTTATTGTTTTCATTTGACATTTTTAACCGACTTCCCAAACAACTTGAGGTTATAAGTTCGACCCGTATTTTTTTTATTTTTATTTATTTTTATTATAGATTATGTGCCCCGATTGGTACAATGACAAAAAAAATTTTGTTTGTTTCTAAATGCGTAGCCCGATTTGTATGGTTCTTTTTTTGTTTTATAGGGTATGATCCACCTTTGGTAGTGATGGAAAAATTTGGTCCTGCGGTAGGGCGGGGAGGGGGAGAAGGTAGTCTAATTTCGAAACGTGTGGACCTTTTTTTTGTCGATTAGAATATGTTGTTGATATATATTGTTAATAATGGACAAAAACTGTCCTAGGTTGAGTTGGGGAGGGGAGGGGTTGTGTAACTTCGTAACGCATGGATTGATTTGGTTGATTTTTTTTTCTGATGTATAAGTAAGTCCTCCATTGGTACCGTGAAAAAATTTTAACTGGTGGGGTTATAGTGTGAGAATGGGTGGACTTCAATTTCAAAACCCGAAAAGCGATTGCAAACATGATAATAAGTTTTGCTCTAGGGTTGTGGTGGGGGGAGGAGTGAGCTAACTTTGTAAGGTGTGAACCAATTTGTATGATTCCAAAGAGTGTTACCCAGCTTCTAAACGCATACACCTATTTGGATGATTCTTTTTTATTGCGTACAGTATGAGTATATATGAGTAGGGTGGGGAGAGGGGTAGTCCAACATTTTGTAACGCATGGAATGATTTAGATGATTCTAAATGCATAGAGTATTATCTATTTGCATCATGACAAAAATTGTGTCTTATGGTAAGAGTTGGAGTAGGGCCGGCACCTAGCTTCGTAAGGAGTAGACCGATTTTAATGATTTTGATTCTGTTGTGCAGAATACGTTTCCTCATGAACAAATGGTAAAACTTTTATACTGACTGACTACGACGATTCCCTGACTATGATGAATGTCTGTTTTTGTTTAGAGCAAGATAGCGCATTAGCAGAATGGTAAGAATTTTGTATCTAAGGTGAGGGTGTGATAGGGTGACCGTGATATGTTGCCGGATTTGGAGAATTCTTTAGACATAGTGAACTACATCTGCAAATGTTGAAATTGCTTTGTTTATAAGAGCAGTATTTTTTGAGTGGTATATATAAAGGCAATAAAAAGTGAAAAATAAAATAGTTTTCAAAAAAAAGTCGCTCCAAATTAAACAAACAAAACAACTTCCCAACAACGACCGAAGATCCTATATAAAACTACTTTCAACTCACGGGATCATAAGGAAGGAGGATTAGTTAATTTTGTTGAAGTAGTTTTGTTTGTGTAATTTGCACCGATTTCAAAATGTCGTAATATGTATAAATTAAAAATTATTTTATGCTTTCTAGCGCTTTTTGTGAAGTCGGTTCAATTAAACAAAAAACTATCTTAGTGTTCGCATGTATTATTTCGTACGTACGTCTTTAAACGTGCCTGCAGCAGGCTGTATTTGTAAAAGTATAATTTTTACTCAGGCGTATCGTGACTCATTAAAGGGGTTATATACAAAGTTGGGGCTCAAAAAATCTAAAAAATTTTTATTGCATATTCTGACATGCCTTCGAAAATATCTGTGTGAAATTTCATCCAAATCGGAGCACTTGATTTCAAATAACAGCCGTTCGCAGCGCGCTAGTTCCATCCATAAGCACTTGGCGAGCGGCGTCCAAAAACTTTAAACGCGATTATCTCGGAATAGAGTTTTTTGAAAAATAATGTTGCGGTGAACGTGATATCTCAAAAACTTTTCAACCGATTTTCATAATTTTTTTTTAAATTGTTCATATTTACAATCCCGTGTACTTGAATGGTTCCTTTTTCATCTAAAAATTTTCGATTGTTTGCAATAAATTTTTGTTTAGAATTATGAACACCTCAAAAATCGATTTTTTTGTCAACATGGTTTTTTTATTGGAAAAAAAAATTTTTTTTCGGAAACCGAACCGTTCAAGTTCACCACAATACAATTTTCTTAAGTAATTTTTTTACTATTTTGATTTCAGTTAAGCGGTTAGCCTTGGAGAGTGTTCACCGCAAGCCTCTGCAAAAAAAACGCGCTTCGGGGGAGGGGCCATAACTCCGACAATTTATAATATTTTTTTATAATTCAACTTGTTTTTTTTCTTCGATAGTACTACCAACAAATTATCTTTCGTTTTTTCTAATAAAATTTAGATAAAACCCTTTAAAAAAATCACCAAATTAGCTCACTTTTTACCCTCAACTTTGTATATAACCCCTTAAGTACCACGCAGGCGTATTGACGCTTTGCAGGCAAAGAATGGGCCAATTTTATTTTAACTCGGGAATATATTGGAAAAAGTAGAAATTAAGGATATAAAAATAAAGAAAAACACTCGCGTTTGAAACGGAGAGCTCTAAAAATAAAAAACATTTGCGAAAAATAACATGTAGCGATATTCAAATTGTGAAAATAAATTTATAAGTGGTATCGTAGAAGACGCGTTGCAACATGCTGGACGCAATATTCTTCCCACAAATGGTATTATTGGTATTATCCTTCAAATTATTGTTATGAATTTTAGTGAATAGTTAGTGATTTATGAATTTGTTCCAAAGTATAATTTGTCTTACCGTGCTATTAACATGCTATAAAGACATTAAAAGATATTGAAAACTGTAAATATTTACTATAATGAAATACTGAATATTTATTTTTTATCAAAAAAAAAGCAAATATGTCAGCAAAAAGTTTTATTTAATTTTACTTGTCAGTAAATTAAAGAAAGTCCATAAACATTCTAAAAATTCTACAAATAACTCAAAAATTGGGTGATTAATTCATTCTTTTTTTTTTTGGCACCACGTGCTTTTTTGACTGATGCAGGTTTCTGTGACCGTAAAACAGCTGATGCCCTACGGATAGCGGCTTCTTTCAAGTCGTATCTGTATTTATTGGCCATCAACATATTTCACAATTTCTTCAGGGAAAACCTTGGCCCAGCCTTCATTATTACTCGAACGGTATTCTTTGCGGGTCTGTTTTGGTAACTTGCTTTTTTGTACGTAATGCCCTTCTTATCAGCAGCTGGAACAATCCCGAGAGTTTTCTTGTGAACAATCCCGCTGTATCTGTATGAATTCAAATTTATCAAGTTGTTTGGTTCAGTGTTAAATGGTTTTTTCACATGACGTTTTTTTGGCAAATGTGCGTGATGATCACGATGATGGATAACCTTCTTCCTCCGCAGCTTCTGACGGGGCAAAAAAATCCAAAACAAAACCGTTCAAAACTAGAGCGAAGTAAGTTATATTAAAATTTCTTAAGGGGGGAGATACCTTTTGAATTTTTTTTCATAATATGTTAAAAATTTACTGTTAAAAGGAAAATCGAAATATTGAATATAAATGGAGTTATTGTCAAAAACAGAAACAGAAAACAGAGCCCGCATACCGTCATTAACCAGGTAATCGGAGAGCTTGGGTCGGAGCAATGCCTTTTCACAGTACGTTTGTGTCATAACTTTTAGGTAGGCTCATTTCTATGGGACTTGAATTCCATGAATTCATTTATATGTTTTTAATATATATGTATTTATATATCTATATAGTATGTAACTGCAGGTATACGAAACGAAAGTTATTCGAGCAGTTGAGTCAGTTTAACTCCAAACTTTATCGTGTGCAGTTGAATTTTCTACAGTAAATTTTCAATAATAAAATGCCAAACTTTCCTAAAGGAACGCGAGGTAACATCGCTCGCAAAAATTCTGTAAAAAGACATTACCAGGATAATCAATTTACCGATAAGGATGGGAAGGATTTAAGGCCGAGTATAAGTGACGGTTTACGTGCAAGTGAGTGCGAGTGAAAAAAAATTAAAAACTGCCAGTTGTGACGATATTCGTACTAATCCTTTGCACGGACACAGAATTATTGAATTCTTCACAGTTTTTACTGCGCTATCAGAATTTTTAATTTGTTCTGTATGCAAGCAGAAAATAAGTTTTGAAGAGTAAGGAGCGAGAGGCCTAGGTTTCAAAATTGTTGTTACGTGTCGGTGTGGCAATAGAGAAATAAATTCAGGACCTCTCATTCATATTGGTTACGAAATAAGTAGAAGAATAGTATTAGTTATGAGACTAACATATATATTTTTTGCAATCTTATGGACATCTGCACTGGATTGAGTCAAAGCAGTTACAGTAAAATCATTGAACATGTTCATACAGCTGCTAAATCGTCATTTGATTTTTTTTCTCAAAAAACTGTTGAAGAAGAGATTGAAAAAAATCTCGAACAAGGAAGAGAAGAAAAACACCTCAAAGTTTCTGGTGACGGTACGTGGAAAAAACGTGGATTCAAATCATTGTATGGCGTTACAACGCTCATAGGATATTACTCCGGTAAAGTAATTGATTTATTTGTCAAAAGCAGTTATTGTCATGGTTGTTCAGCTTGGAAAAATAAAACTCATACTTAAGAATATCGTAAATGGTTTGAGGATCACGAAGAAGACTGTATGAAGAATCACGAGGGCTCATCTGGAAAAATGGAGGTTGATTCTGTGCAAGAAATGTTTTTGAGATCGGAAGAAAAATTTGGTGTGAAATATTCAAATTACATAGGTGATGGAGATTCTAAAACTTTCAAGGCAATCTTAGATTGTAAACCTTATGGTGATGATTTGACTGTTGTGAAAAGTGAGTGTGTTGGCCACATTGAGAAGAGAATGGGCTCCAGACTGCGAAACGTAAAAAAAAAATAAAAAAAACTTTCAGGAAAAGGGAAAAAAAATCCGCAACACAATAACTGTCCGACTGGAGCAGAGAGTTGGTGCTAATGACAGAAAGCCATCGCTTTAGGTAAAGATCCCCAGCTTGAAGATCTTACTCCATTGCTTGGCGACGATATAAAACAACATCTTCTATCAATTTACGAAGATTTGTCCAGAGATGATTTACTGGAAAGATGCTTGGGTGGCCATACCCAGAATGCCAACGAAAGTTTCAATGCGACAATTTGGCACCTCAATTCTGGGATACAAATTGTTGAAATTTCAGCTTTCATTGCTGCTGGTATATTTAATGAAGGCTACACCTCAATTCTCAAACTTATGAACGAGCTGGGTATAATTGGCACCTATTAGTTTTCGCCGAAAATACCGATGAGTCACGAATAGTGAAACAGAACCGGATGAGTCTTTCCAAAACAAAAGCAGCTCATACAGCTCGAACACAGCAGCAGCTCGAAGATAATCAGATTTTTGAGGAGGCCGAAGGTTTATTGTATGGATCCGGAATCGTCGATTGATCGGTAAGGCACTTTAACTTATAGTTATACCTTATCGAAACTTTGAACGCGATTATCTCGAAACTGTATTTTCAAAAACTGCTCGTGCTTTAACTCAAGAAGTTATTGAGCGATTAGGCTGAAATTTTCAGAGGTATCTCTTTATAGTGCTATCGGAAGCATGTACCTAAAAGTTTAAAGATATCGGGTTAATAAATTTTTTTTGGGGTCAAAACTGTTGAAAAATAGCCAAAAATCTGGACCTTTGATTAAACGGCCGATATACATTTTAATTTTTAACTTTTTTATTATTTTATAGGTTTATCCTTCCCTTAAATATATCAGTAATCGAAAAAAAAAATTTCTTATTTCAGATAAATAGAAAAATTTTGGCAGCTGCAGCAGTTTTCCATGTAAAAATGTTTACCATTTTGTAAAAAAATAAATCACATGTTTTTTTACACTTTAATAATGTATCAAAAAGATATCAAAATTAATTAATGATCAAATTATTTTATCACCTTGAAAAAAATTCATTAAAATTGACTGATTTCACCCATTCTAAAGGTATCTCCGCCCTTAACACGATCCTGTTAAGAAACTTTAATATTCTTACTTAGCTCGAGTTTATTTAGACGGCTTTATTTTGAACTTTTAAAAGTAAGGCACTTACCTTGCTCTCTTTTATTATCTTCAAACTTAAATTTTTTTCAGATATCTACTGTATAATTTTAAGTCACACAATCATTGGGTGAAAAATTAAATTTATTTCCACTTGTAATCGATATCGTAATTTACTTTTAAACTGAAATGTTCCTCAATTGCAGAATTGTATTTTAGCTCCAATCATCAGTGTTTGAATAAACCTTGGTGTATTAATTATTATAGATGTGCAATTATATTTAACAAAGAATAAAACCAAAATTAAATGATTGACAAAAATAATGTTCAGAAAAAAATGAGAAACAGAAGATAATGTCAGGATACTTAAATTCAACGTAAGCGATGAAAGCAGCTTTTGCATCGGCACTTCAGCCATTTTATTTTATTTCAAACATTTGTGAATCTCTAAGTGATCCAATTTGTTACGGCATATAAAAAACTCTTTACTCAATTTAATAAACAATTTAAAATTTGTATATGGATTCGTTGGAACACTCATACTACGTACAATATAAAAACCTTCTTTATTTCGGCTGCAATTGAATTGAACGAAAATGCAATGCACAGGACAAATTGCGTTTAATAATCAAAATGTTGAGTACCAGGAATTTGAGGGATACTGTAAAAGTAATAATCATAGTTTTAAAACATTTATACTTTTAACTGACAGACAGATTCTTAGGGAATTTTTTTTACAAAAGTAATCTACGAAGTTCTACTACACTTACCAGACATTCCCAGTAAACAAAATCACAAATTCACAACACATTAAATTAGTTCCGTTCTTGTTAAGAAATTGTTTTAATTTTTAGGAAGATTATTGGTTCATTGACTTTTTACCACAACAATAACTTAAATTATTAATATAAACTGCAGCAAAATATTTTTTAAAAATCTAAATGCACAACGCGTCCATCGCAGCCGACTTTCCGCATGAAATGTCATTTGAAGTCAAAATTTTAAAGCCCTGCTCCCACTGGCCGGATTAATCGAACTGCATTATCTCGTACATTCTGTTCTGTCAATTTCGTTTCAATTTTTGGAATAAATTTTATTAAAAGTAATTTTTTAATGCGAACAATATTATTCCACAAAAATAAATTAAAAATTCGATTTTTTTAATACTTGTCGGTTAAAGTGTTGCATAGAAAATTATATTGCATGGATTTTTGCAACATTATTTGTACGTGTCGTGTCGTGTCGTGTTATTTGCAGTGATCGGATTGGAAAACATTTTTAATGGCTTTATTACAATTTTACATCAAAATTATACTTCAAATGTAAGCAAAAGCGAAAGCCGTATGAAAATCACTGGCTTTCGTTTTCGCTTACAGTCGGAGGATTATTTCGATGTAAAATTTGGAGATTAAAATACTTTTCAATGAAACCGAATAAATACGGCTCACTGTAAAAATTGCTAGTACTATGAACAATCTTTTGCTTACCTTTCATTTCAAATTCACTTCGCAATCTCAATTAAAAGTTCCATTAATTATTCGTTTCATTAAATCTTTTATTCAACTAACATTTTTAACACACAAAAAAACGTTTAAACCTTATAATCACCATCAAACAAATACATTATAAAAATAAATGAGAGAGCAGCAGAAAGAATCCTTTTCTTCTATATTTTTAAATTATTACATTATTCTTCATATTGTTCAGCTTTTCTTTATTCTTAGAATTCTCTTCAATACATTTAACTTGATTTTCAAATCCCTCTTGCAGTCTTTGATCTGTTCATTAATATCATCTTCGGTGACTTTTTCGTACTGAACATAAATGGGATCCTCATCACCGATAACGATTTTTTCTGGATAAGGAGCATGGGGAAGAAATGTTTCATCGGGATAAATTTTAGTAAATTAATATTTTGCGAGCATTTTCAATGGATAAATCGTAATCCAACACAAAACAACATGTTGTCTGCGAATTTTTTGGAATAGGATTGGCTAAGCCGTTCTTACATTTCTTACAATTAGGAATTCGCAAATACGTCGAATAAGAAGTCGTCTTTATTAAAGTATTGTTTCAAGTCAGTGTCTGAATCGTTAGTAATTAATTCCGTTGTGAACTGAAATAAATATAAACCCTTAGAGCACGTGCCAGAATAGTGAGATAACTGATTTATAAAATTTCCTTTTAATGGCCCTTCACTAGCAAGTTCACTCCACCTCTTTCTGAATTTAATTCTACATCACCAATAGGAGCTGATATGATAAAAGATGCTCTAATCCGCCAAAAATAAATTATCATCCATATCTAAACTATTCGAAAAATTGGTCTATGATTCCATGTTCTTCCACTGTAAGAATAATTTCTCCCTCTCCCAGCATGGCTTCCTAAAAGGAAGATCTACAACCACCAACCTTACCGAATTCGTCTCCAAAACACTATGTGCCCCGGAAAACGGTAAAGATGTTGATGTTATCGCCACCGATTTTACTAAAGCCTTTGACAAGATCTTTTATAGCGTTATCCTGTTTAAACTTGATCGCCTAGGCTTCCCCCCTCGATTCAACTCCTGGATTCAATCCTATCTCAACAACCGTCAATACAATGTTCTTTTCAGGTCATCCATTTCTAACCCTATTGACGCTGTTTCTAGCGTCCCCCAGGGCAGCCACCTCGGTCCATTAATTTTCATCCTTACAATAAATGATGTTGAATGTGTCATCAATCACTCAGAGCTGTCCATTTATGCTGATGGCATGAAAATAATCAAACATATCTCTTCCACAACCGACTCTCTTCTTCTCTAAAATTACCTCGATTCGTTCACCACATGGTGCATGAAAAATTTTCTTGAGCTCAATGTCTTCAAATGCCAGTCCATCTCTTATTCCCGCAAGCGTCTTACTACCACCCCGAGAACCTACATGTTAACCGACGTACCAGTCCCTATCGTTACCTCTTTGTGTGAACTAGGAATAATTATTAATAATATATTAATATAATTATCTGTTATGAATTATTGTTTATTTTAGTTTGTAGTATTTATTTTGTTATTTTGTATTTTGTATGTAATAGCTTGCATTAAGCTTAAATAAATATTCTCAGATTTTGGAATGTCAGAAAAAGTTTTAACAAATCCTTATGGAATGTTTCTGATACTAATAACTGACATGTCGGCTTTTATTTTTTGATTTCCACATTTGATCCAGCAAATACAGTACATAGACGACAAAAACATTGAGTGTGGTGAAACCATACACAAGAAACCAGAACGGTGTATTACCATACCTATCTAGACTGTAAAGAAATTTTTTAGTCCTTAAGATACCCTCTTTAAGAGAAGTATAATCACTACTCATGCTTAAAGCATATAGAACGCAATGAATAATATTGTCAGTAAGTCGATTAGCTTTTAAGTACTCGGACAAATTTTTTTTCAAATCCGGCAAATTCTTTAGGGTGCTCATCATACCTCATACAAGTAGTCCCTAATTTCATAAATAAACGTTTCTCAACAACGCTCAAATTTTTGGTATTAAATACATCAGGCTTGGAACAGGGAACATTCTTAATCTCTTCATCTAAAATTCTGTAAATTCTGTGAACAGAGCGAAATTCAGCATATCTGCAAATATTACAACTTAGATGAGGAGTTATTGTGATTTTCACAATGATTAGTATATTTCCCCAAGGCTAATACCCACATACCTCCGTAAAATTCATTTGGATCGAGATGGAGCGCGGTTTTGCCAACCTGGCTTGCAGCAGCAGCGACTATTGACTCGAAGAAGTCTGTTCCTACCTTAACCAAATCGAATTCATTCGGAAGATCTTCATCCCTATTGAAAATGGATATTTCTCCGAGTTGCTTTAACAAAAATTAATTATTGTGCTGTCTTTATTTTCCAATTAAAATGTATTTTCAGTACAAAATTGTAGGAGAACTAAGTGCACAAAAATTAGCCCAAATGAATATTGTTCATAGATCTAAAAACCTCTAGAAAAATCTGCAAAAAATCTCTCTTTTAGGAACTTTCGAGTTCCTAAACAAAAAGCAAATAATATCACAATCACGAACAATTTTAATTTTTCATCCCTTCAGTTATCCTGCGCACACCCTCTAATCCTCATATGTAATACATTTTCACTAAGGACAACTTAACAAAAAATGAAAAGTCAAATTTCTAGCAAATATTCATAATTGGGAAGTGGATGACATAATTTGGATAAAACCTTTATTTGTATCCAAAGACTTAAGGGGTTTGCTCTGAATTTATTTCGCCGTGGGATGAATTCTTTCACTTCGCCTTGGAGTGTTCTTGTAATATATGCAAATTTAATGAACCGGCATAGCGTACGGATCCCAGTGAGGTACTAACAACAAAGGAAAGCAAAAATCCTTAAAACAAATAAAGAAAAAAAAACCAAGTTTTCAGCAGCTGTTAGAATGTTGCTCCACTACTGGATTTCTATGGTTACGTAACCAATTTTAGGATACGTTGGCTATATTTGATGCTAATAAAGTTATGAAAAAATTTAGGACAATAGTTATTATTGAACGTAATTTTATCATGTTTTAAACAGTAGGTATTTACCCTTAGGACATGTGAAATTTAATGGTTTTGATCACAGTATGGACTCCAAAATTTACCGGATTTAGTCAATTTCAGAGATTCCCAACCGACGAAGATTAATTCAAGCGTCAAAAATTCCAAGTTACTGTGGAATGCATAAAGCATCACTACAATGACTGCCAGCATTCAACAAAACTCCGTTTTCATCTGTGAATGACATCCTTTTTGCTTGGAATTAATTGGGCGTGTCTGATATTTCCCCATTAAAAGGGATAATTCCCAGAGGAGCTGCTACGAAAAGTTGACGCTTTTAGGACTATTAAAACTTCATATAAGCGAGTGAGTGCTCAGGAATTGAGCTTTATTATTAGCTAATTAAGTCATATCAGAGGAAGAAGCATCATAATTGAGTTTTGGTGAAATTTACTTTACTGATGGAATTCCAGAAAGAGGGTAAACTGAATAAACACGAGATGGAAAAGGGGCCAAAATTTGTATGAACATTGGAATCAGTTTCATGATGGCGTAGAGAAAGAGAAATATCACTGCTGGCCTCAAAATTAGATTACTTTTTGAACTGAATAAGCTTTTTTTTGTTTGTTGTTTGGCCAAATCGTAGGGGACAATCCTATGATACGTTAGGATGATCTTAGCCGGAAAGGAATTAGGGTAAGGGAAGTGAGGAAATTTGAGTCTTGTTTTTGCATTGCTACGAGCTAGACAACAGCCCAGAGACAGAGTGGATTATTTTAATTCTTCAATAAAAGCTCATGGGGAGTTCTGGGCTCGAACTCGGGCTCCATGGGGCATGGTGGTCGTGCGGCTCAACGAATTGATCCAACTCCGTCTCCAAGCAAACTTTTCATGTATTTAGTTGTCTGCTGTTTGAAGTGCCGATCCATACAAATTGCCAGCTTTTATGCGGGAATTTTACTAAATTTAATTTTATTCAAATTTCAATTAAATCCACTTGTACGATATGCGACTGCAAGTAATTTCATCGAATGTGGCATTCTAAAGCAACCTAGTAAATTTTCTTTAACTGTTTTTATTTGCGTGTTATTATCGACCATAGCCTACTGCTCATCCCCACTCGTAGAGGTATCATACTACCACACTATTAAGTAGCAACGGGAGTATCATTATTTTAAGGTTTTAAGGTAGGCCGCGTAGGGCAAATCGGATGAACTTCCCTGATTTGTATTGCATAGAATGGCGGCCAAACAAGTACAGTAAAGAAGTTTGATGAACCCCACATTTGAATTCAGTCAGGCACCCAGCTCGCTGGTTTTTTAAGGTGATGTTAAGGGTCCACTATTGATGGTTAAGATGAAAGTTGAACTTTACAGGATTTATTTTTGTAGAGCACATATTTAGATGTGCACTTGCAGGTGTTTAGAGAGGGGTGGTTGATGCAACAGCAACTATGGAAGGCGATCAAGTCAGAATTTAAAAGAAGACAGTCAGAAACGTTTGATACAATACGAAAGATCTTGCCCTCGCACGCGTAACAAAGAATTTTACAATAGGACAAAGTCAAGGATTCTTCATTGATCTTCGCGTTTACAGCTGAAGTAAAGTATATGGGCATTATGCTGGATAGGTAATTAAGCTTTAAACCGAACATCCACTAGAGGGTTAAGAAAGCAACCACAGCGCTGTATTTTTAGAGGAAGATGGGATTTCCGCATTAAGACAACCCACTGGCTCTACGTGGCGATCATTAGGCCAATTCTGTTCAATGGTGCGATCATCCCGTGGCCACCCCTGACAAGGGCACTAACGAACTTCAGCAACATAGGAAAGGTTCAGAGGTCATACACATATTTAAGAGGAACAGTGCTGATGACACCCGCAGTCCCTATGGAAATATTTCTTCATCAATCTTTCGATTTGATATTCGGCGAGGTGGTAGCGGGCGCTGCCCTCTCAGTGGTCCTTATTGTTCTCTTCAGGAAATCTTTATTATACCCTTCCCAGCTATTCTTTTGTCAAACGGTTCAGATCGACGATACCAACAAAGCAATTCTTGGAAAGCGATGCACTGCCTTATTGGGATCTACACGGGCCTCCTTAAAAGCCCTAATTGGACCGCCTCTATTCCTCCTATACCGATCCTACTCAGATCGATGATCCTCAGATGCAGGTCATTCGCCGGAACAAGGGAAATGGTAAGCCTCCCGCTGGTGCCGGCCGCCGTCCCTTCCTGGAAACCATGTGCCGCTTGGTCCGCAGATTTCTTACCCTAAGCTTTTAGGACCCTGGTTTCTTGCTATGGTTATAAGTCTCCTTCTGCACAGAAGATGTTATTGTAGGCTAGTTATAAAATGTTTGATCGCCGCTCTACCGTTCTTATTGACTCAGCTTTCGCTTCTCTAAGCCGCGCGCTGAGGTTTCCATCACCTTGTTCTACCTTCGGACTTTCAGTTGAGGTTCCCGATTTTACAGTCCCTAAGTTTGCACTTCGGAACCTTTTCGCAGTGCCCGTATCTTCAGGTGAGAAATATGTCGATATGTGTATGGTGGACCTGCTGACTCTTCCTGTCCCTCAAAGCGGCTCTTTACCGCTTTTTCCTATTCTGTCATCTCAAAGGCTTGATATGTATGGTCTTAAGTTCAGAACCAGGACAAGTACCTTCTTCTGGATTAACTGTAGCTGATCCTTCGGAGGGCAGGTAATTTGATATATTGCACTTTTCACCTTTGTTTTGCAGGGGAATAATTAGAGAGTGTAACCAGGTATTCAGAAATAGACCATAGCGTATAGATAGATTAAATTAATAACATAAGCCTGGGGCAAGACATAAACCACCATTTCTTACAAAAGAGGCAGAAATACCATTAGTATCTTCTAAGGAGTTATTTGTACGTTTCCTAAGTAAGTGTTATATTTCCACTTCATTAGTTAATGGTTATGAATAAACTAGAAAGTGCAGGAATCACTGTAGTCGCATATGCGGACGATGTGCGTATGTTACCTATCTAGTTTTATATTCTAGACTATGTGGAGTACTTTCGCAGACAGCTACTTTCCGAAAGAAAGCCTTTTATAGAAGGGTATACTTCTAGACTCAGCAAGAACATTGATATCCAAAATGCGTTTCACCATTCAGATGCAAATAAATCAGCTTCAAATTACGGGAACTTGATTACGAATGATTCTTATACCATCAGCTATAACTCATCTTTATCAAATCTTGGAAACGACTTTATCCCCGAGCCCAAAACATCTCTAGTTCACATTATATGTTATCTGAACCGATATGCGCATCAACAACCGAAGGGGAAAGATCGACAAAATTTGTTTCCCATTCCTTGCCAAACCATTAGACCTCATCGGAATAGAAAAGCTTCAATGAGGATGTTGTTGGCATGATGTATCAGTACATCTTCCAGTTGAATAGCAAATTACTGGTAAATAGTTAGATTCTGTATCGTCTCCGTTTAGAGAAGCACCTACACACGAGTGTCATCCATAATCCTGGACTTTGTACATATATTTATCGGTGTAGCATCACTAGAGAGCTGCAGGCACTATTCTCCCGTTTTAGTCTTGATGTGCTTGATGGGTATATATGTTGCATCTATAAAAAGAAAAGTATGGGGTTATCTGACCACAGAAATTTTCCTATTCAGCAAAATCGAGTCTCTGTTATCTATAACTGCTGCGGTCTTTGGTCACAACAACTGTCGAATAATGGCATTTGGGTATCCCGCAACCACCTTAAACTTGTTACCAAAATCCAAGCAGATGAATGAATAATGAATTATGGGCCATTTCCAGTTAAAGTTACAAAGGAGATAAGCGCTGGATGTGCAAGCGTAAGTAGATCTGCTGCAAAGGGTCTAGTCCCATAGGAGTGACAAATTTTGGTTAGAACAACCGAATTTGACGGATATTTCATAGTATTTGGAAGGCTGCACGTCTTAAAGCGATTCCGTTAAAATACGAGTATACTAATTTTCTTTCAATTGCATCAAAAATTTCAGAGTAATCTTCCTTGTACTCTCTCAGACCCGTCCTCTGTTCGGTAATTAAACTAGCCGCACCTGATTGTTTATTTAATACCCAAGCAACACAAATGGTAAATATTGATGGAATCATCTTCTCCCAGGCGTGATGATCCAATAATTTGGGACGGTGTCCTGTAATTATCATATGAAATCAATCGCTATTGTGCCTATTTTGTCTGCTAAAAGGGGATTACGGGGTTTAACGTTAATCAAATCAGCCAGTCTTGTTTTCAAGAGATCCACAAGGATGGCTTCTGCCATTATTATATCCCATAATCAAAACGTACGTGGTCGGGGTGGTCCCTGCAGATGACTTAGTACTCAACGATAGGATTCAGCCTCGCTAATCCCAGCCGGATTTACGATGGAGTGAAAAGTCAACTAGTTCGGTTTCCTGCGATAAATTTGAGAATTATTTTCATTGTTAAGAAGCATGAGTACTTCTAACGAGCGAAGTCCTCATGAATTTCTGTAATAATTAACCCGACAAGAATGGGCCCGTGGGACGGTAATGCTGAGAGGCAATACTAAAATAATTTACGGCGTACTTCCTCTACGTGCACATAACTTCAAATAGCATGTAATTGCAAATTAAACCTCGCTGGCATTGTATACCCATGCTACCAGCCGTAAGCGAGAGATTTGCTGTGACAAATAAAATTCTGAAGGTATCCATGGAGGGCTCCAAAATACCGAACTTGATGTGGCAAAGAACACTAAATGTGGAGTGGAGCGTGCAAGAGTGCCATTTGGTCTTAAGCGTCCCATTAAAGTAAAATTTTTTTGCAGTACTCGCTTTTTCATATAAAATCGTCCGTCACGTAGTCCATTTCTACTCCTTTTTAATAATAGTTTCCTCCAGAACTCGCCCATTCATAACTACCCTAAACACGTAGATGACTGTGAACTGGTATACAGCTTCAACTGCAACGTACAGTGCTCCTTCAACTAAACGAATGAGACTTTGCTTGTACTCCTCAACTAAAATCTTATATTTAGTGGAGGAATGTAAGTGCTGGAGTTTTATAGCCGATGGAACAGATGACACTAATTGTTGGCCACTAAGGAACGCCGGCATTTTATCCATTTGTTGTAGTTTAATGCTTCAAACAACTTTAAATTCGTGAAACGCATCCAGTGGAAGGATTCTTGTCTGAATGGAATTTACAGGCGAAGTACTTTAAATCATCAGTCAGGCATTCTTGAAAGAAGTAATTCAATCATTATACAAAATGTTTCAAGACTTTTAAGAAATTCAGGGCAGTCATTCTAAATGTGTATTTTTCAGTATAATTAACATTTCGCGCCAGACGGTGAAGGTAGTCTATGTTTAGACCCCACAAAAGCTTTCTCAACATTTGGGTCTATTTTAGCTACTTCCAAAGGGTCTTTTAAATAGGTATCCAAGCATGGAACACTTGAAACAACAATAATTTGTTTTTGCTGTTCATTCTCAATGCCCAGTGATACAGGTATATACAGTACTTTTAAGCATTTCAGAAAACCTAGTTAATAGGACTTATTCTGGGGTAAGCTGTCGAGAAGAGTTTGCACGCCCAACTGTATTATTCGTCTATCGAGAACGAATCAAGGAGCAGCCCACTTTCTGGGGTAGGATAAGTAAGCTTGTACCTCGCATATCTGATAAGCGAATCCATAAACATGACACATCTAGTACTCTTCGGATATCTCAGGATCGGGTTATGGAATGTGAGAATTCTGTGGAACGAATGTGGGATACACGCAAGAGAACTAGAAAAAAAATTTGAGGGATTTCATTTGAAAGGGCCTGTTTTAACGATTTAAAAAATACATCTTTCTTAATTTTAAGTCGCATTAGTTTTTCACTTATCCCACAAAATCTGCGAATAAATACCACCAATTCATTGATTAAGCATTAGTTAATACCAACAGTTTAGAAAATTTGGTTCTTGATACACTTATACCTCAAAATTTTTGATCTTGCTCTCTTCTAGTACTAGATTATTATTTCAAGTACCCGTAACACCTTATGGGTCATTAATATTACTCTGCAATCCCCAATGTTCCACTAAACGTCAAAGCCTGCATGGTGGAGTGCGGAACTGAGGAAACTTAGAGAGAACTCTCGTAAGTTGTTCGACGCGTCCAAACAAATAGAGATCAGACAAACTGATGGAGTTATAAGGATAGTCTCCGATCTTTTAAGCAGGCAATAAATTTCGCGAAGGGAGCCTCTTGGTGAAACCTTTTTTATGGTGTAGCCAAAGTCCATGGGACAACCCTGTGAAGATTTTGACCGGAAGGAAATTAGGGTAAGGGAATGAGGGAACATGTTGTCTTATTTTTGATGATGTCTTGTTTTTGCATTACAACGAGCTAGACAACACCGCAGAGATGGAGTGGATTTTTAAATGTTTATTTTAAAAACACAAGGGTGGGGGAGGGGGGGGGGGCATGACGTGTTGATCATGCCAGTCATCCATTGATCCAACTCCGTGTCCGGATGAAGAGAGACTGTTCAATACACTAAATTGATATAGAAGCTGTATTTGGCTCGTTTAGCTTGCCGTGGTACCTTTACCCAGAAAGCTGGGAAAACGAGCTACGTACGTAACAGCGACGGATTACACAAAAATCAGTCTGTTATATGTTCTGCTGAAAGTACTGGAGAGACTGCTAGATACATACATATACAGCATACTTATAACAGAGGTCAATCCGTTGGAATGGCACTGCATGTTACATGTCAATTGTAGCGAGGTCCCTGGAGAACAAGGAGTACACCTTGGTCGCTTTCTTGGATATATCTGAAGTACAATGTTAAAACAGAAGAAATTTATAATCAACTAAGGCAGCTATGAATAAAAAAAGGTCTGGTTGACTGGATTAATTCAAAACTTTTCAACAAGACAGGTGACTTAATAATGCAAAGATAGGATTGTATGAGTACAACGCAGTGAGCGATGTTGAGGAGTAATAGGAGTAATAGCAAAACATGTAAAGAAAGCCAACTGGGAACTGATACCCAAGGTGGTGCAGTAGATATACATATATTGCTTTAGTCAGACCTATTCTACACTATGGTTTATTACTCTGGTGGAGAGCACTGGAAAATAAATGTACTTTGGACTTGCTGTCTAAGATCCAGAGGGTGGCAGACATAACGAAAACTGTACATACGCCAACGAAGGCACTTTTGATATGAGCCATCCATGATATGTAGACATCCATCCATGTATAAGCTATTCAGGCTGCCCGATAAATGCAGTGTTTTCCAGGCAGAAATAGCAGCGATAAACCAGCAACACTGCTGGTATCTATACGAAGAGGTACCTTTAGGGGCATCCGAATATATACCTACTCTTAGGCTGCCATTACTTCATCGGCAGCTCCGAATGGTTCCAATGAGGAGGTGGAGGGAATTCTTGGATTCCCGTGGCATCACAATAGGCCTTTTGAGGTCTAAGTGCGCCCTTTAAGGCAGCTACACGAACCTAACCTAACCTAGGCTGCCATTATGGAAGTTGTGTTGGTACAGTTAAAGGACGGAAAATTATACAAAGCTAGTCTAGAGGTTATGTCTAACACTAACTGGGTAACTTTATGCTGGGTACCGAGGCAAAGTATTATTTCGGGGAATGAAAGAGCGGATGAGTTTGCTAGAAGAGATTCTGAGTTGGATGTCTCCGTAGCCTTAGACTACGTGAGGACTCTAATCAGGGACCTAAAGAAAGATATCTATAAAGATACAAAACAAGGATATATGTTGTATTGCCAAATAATAATATAATATAATATAATAATAAGAAGAAGAAAATATGGTACTCCAAAGTGAAAATAGTACTGATACCATATATTTAGTGGGGTCCTAATGGGCCATTAAGCCATATATAGTATACACATGCAAGGACACTGGCACTTGCTGCTAACACTAAGCTTCTGTCATTGCTGTATGGATGAGGGAAAGATCGAGTCAGTGCACCATGTGCTATGAAAATGCCCTACTCTGAAAGAAAGAAAAAAACTACTTGGTAGTTATTTCTTTTCAGAGCTGGGTGAACTGAGTAAAGCAGAGTTGAGATGTGTTCAGGACGGATCTGAAGGATTTCGGTATTGTGAAAGATTGTCTCCCACGAAAAAGGGCGCAAATGACCCTGACGGTGATCTAAGCTTATCTACCATTTTGAGTCGGATTTGAGATTAGGAACTCCAGAATCCTGCTTGTATCAAATTATGTTAAACAGACAAATGTATGCTTAAAATTTTGCACATGATAGGGCATCGTACAGCTATATATAAATTTTTTATGTACTATTTTTGCTGCAGCGCTCGTTATAACTTTCATTGAAAGTACTAACTAAAGACTATATTCAGGAAATTCTTTTAAATATTTTGCGTAGATAGTTTAGACATTAGGACTTTGAAAGCAAAAAGTTAAAATCAAAAGATCCTCGAACATTTTCTGTGACATTTTGAGAGACTTATCTGAAGTCACTTAAATTTATAGCCACAGGCAATATCATGCGAACTACGGTATTTAGTCAAGTTTGCGCAAGTTTTGGTTTGTTTAGGTTCAACTTCTATCTTAGTTAACCTGTTATATGATCAATCTAGACATTTTACGTCTCATTACAAATCTTCTCGTTTGACAGCTCTTTATGTAGGAATGTCACATAAAAAATATGCGTTCATAAGAACTGAAAACCGATTACTTAAAGAAATATTAAAAGATTTTAAAAAAGTCCGAAGATAAAACTCTTTCGCATCAGTAATTCCCAAGGATAAGCCATGAAAAAAGGGATAAAGGAAAGAATACAGCATTTATTCCCTTCTGCATGGTAGGGTTATGAAAAATTGAATCGAAAGAGTCCGTTCAGGTTTTGATTTATTTTATTTTATTATCAGAATGAAATATTAATGCAAGGTCGGTTTGTTCATTATTCAACTTTGATTTTGTCCCGACGTGAATTTGTTTTTTATTTTATTTTTATTTTTAAAGGATAGCCAGGATCGACCCTTGCGCCTGATACCGAATGCCTATGTTTTTTGTACCGAAAAGCAATAAAAATAAAATAAAAGCTTTCTCCCGGTGAAAAAATCCTTCGTACACTTACAGTTCAATGGTATTATTTCAGACTTGGACCACTTCGTTACGGTCCTGTAGCCTCATTTCAATAGGCGTACGTGATTTAAAGTGGCCTCTTCTCGTGTTTTTGATCAAAGTATTTAATTTTCTCCCACTTCTTGTTTGGATTATAAGAACTCAACTGAATGGAGCCTCTGTATGTTATTGTTTTTAACGGTTTAGTTAGAAAATAATTCAGAATTGACCCCGGTGAATGTATCATGTTGGGAGAAAAGGATTCCGAAGGTTCCCCTTTTACGGTTTAGATTTTATTAAATAATTTTATTAAAAAAGGTTACAATACAGCACAAAAAAAGGGAAAAAAACTTTTAAGCCGTATAACCCACATTTTGATTGGGATTATATGATATAACAGTTAAATGATAATATGGAAATTTTTTGCAGTGTTTTCTGTGATTGCTGAAGTGTTGGAAAGTTAGTCATTCTCCTTTAGAATATGAAATCATCCGAAGTCATTATATAAAAAATTTTCGTGAGTGCGATTTCCATTTTCAATAATGAAATGCGAATTACCTAAAGAACAAGAAACGTTTATGATTGCATTTCTTGTTCCTGGACTTTTATATGACAGGCTGCGAGTAAAAATGACCTATCTACAAGGTCCGAGCAAAAGTGGCTTAAAAAATGTTCTGCACAAAAACGAAACGCGTGAGATCGCGTGCAAAAATGAATCAGAGATAAAGTCCGGGCAAAAATGACTTAACCACTTAAAACTAACTAAGAAAATATTTGCGCACGAGATTCATAAGCAGCCCCCCGTAAACTAATGTACATGTATGTTGGGCTACGTTACTTTATTTGTTAGATAATTGAGATACATCGTCGGCATAGTCCAGGTGCATGAAGTACTAAAAAACTTTCTATCTAATATCTCACGAAGGGTGGTGTCATTGGGTTTCTGAATAGGACCCCTTTATCTGGGACATCTGTCTCACGTAAAGCTGCCCATATATACTCGCGATAAACGCTGCCAAACACCGCAAAGGGTACCTCCATTCGGCAGATTCTTCGATAATAAATCGGAAGGTGTTGATATAGTCGCTGAAAGAGAAAATCTCACGGATGCCTGCTTGAATATTGTTAAGAGTACGGTGAATTAGTTACTTGATTTGCAGTACGATAATTGTTGTCATCAATTTGCAATGATACCACGTCACTCTTCACGTCACCTTTCCTACAAATCTTCACAATTACTCCTGTTTTCCATTTCGTGGGATAGGTCTCCGTTCTCCCAACATTTCTGGATTATGGAAAGAAAATATCATATATGGGATCTGCCCTAATTAATTCCTCTGATATTTCATCAATTTCTTGGGTCTTACCGAGGTCCATCAACTTAATTTTGTCCACCACCTCCAATCACTTCGGCGGTCTGATATTAAAATTGGCCACAGCCGGCAGTTCTTCAGGCTCTGCTGTGGATTTTCCTCAATTACATGTAGAGATCACTCGGCATCTCTTGCAGGAGTGGTTCTGACCTTTCAATTTAGTAAAGATATAAAGTATTGTTGCAGTCCTTTGAAGGGGAAGAATCATACGTGGAAAAACAAGGGTATGAGATAAGTGACTTCATAAATTCGTAAACAGTTTCCGACCCTACCTGTCAACACAACAGTGTGTGGATCATGCAGAAACAAAGTGAAAGTGATTTCTGAAGAAGAAGGTGCAATTTCATCTGGAGATTATGACACAGAACGAGTACCCGATGTAAGTTTGATTTAATTTTTTATGATAATGGGGTGAGAAAGCGACTTCTTCTCCTTGATTCTTCTCCTTCAAAGGGTTGCAACAATACTTTATATCTTTCAACTTGTCTGGCATTTTGACTATTTATGGCGATATCTGACTGTATACTGACTGTGAGAATACTCTTTAACGCGCCATCTACAGTTCCTTATGTTATTTTATGTACATCAGTTCTAAGCAACAAACAAGCAAAAAAGGCGTGCGCGGGCTTACAAAAATCAAAAATTTACACTTAACATTGCTTTGAAAAATTGTTGTGGTAACAATGCCCACACAATGCTGCTAAGCTTAACGTCTTAATCGAGAAATTACTGGGAGATGTTTTTCAACAATGGATAAGTTAATTGAAAATTACAAGCATGACTAGTTGGTAGGTACTAGAATACGATAGCACAAATATTTACTTACGCCTATGGAATGTCCTACCAATTTAATTATGAAATGAATTTGTTTATCTAATAGGTTTCCATGACAATTTTGTTTATTTATTTTGCCAATATTATAACGCACACATAGTTTTACCTCTATAAAGTGAATAGCTGTGAAGTCACTTATGTTTTAAAACTTTGACTATAAAAATTCATAGATGAATGGAACGAATTTGTCCATGCCTTTGGTGACGTAAGTGATAACGTCAGCGGTTCAGAACCCACCTTAAATTATCCAAAGGGAACGATGACAAATTTATCAAAGGGAAGACAATATAACAGTATTACTCAATGGATGGATGCGATTGATTTGACTCGATTGATGTGAACCGAATGAAATGGTGACCAAATTAGGTAAACGTAACAAAGATAGGTTTTTCGAACGCGGGAAAATTGTTTATTTGAAATTAATTCTTTCATCGTATAAACTGTCTTAATGTAACTTCTCCTCAGAAAACCCGAATTTAAATATTTTTTCAAAACTGTCTTGGCATAATGTCTTGTTAAGCGTTAGTTACAATGATCCCGAATGAAAAGATTTTACTACTTTTAACACTACAAATATTTAACGAGTATTGACAACCTGATTTTGAAATTGTTTCCTGTTCAACAAAATTCATTATTGCTGTGTGATTTAAAGATAATCTCACCTTAGGAACTACGCACTAAAACGCCAAACTGACAGTACATAAATAATATTCTAAGCTTCTCTGAAAGATTCGTACATCAAAATGAGAATATCCTTAGAAGATATTGCCAATTCATGTAACTTCGAAGGCCAAATTAAGCCCTCAACAAAAATATGTTTACTTATAACCTTCCTAGTTCTACCAATAATGCTTTTTGGAGACAACAAAAATTTGATTTCGATGACGTATCAACAAGTAAAGACAAGTGATCCAGTACCTTATGAGGCAACATTTAATCTCCTGATTTTGCTCAATATTTTGGGGCTGGCTGGATTCTACTGGCACCGAAGATGTCGGAATAATCAAAATTTTCGACAATATGAAGATCTTAAAAAGGAACGAACATTTGCTGAGACATTTGAATATTCGGATCTTGTTGGAGAAATATTAGAAGAAATGAATGTAGTTCTTGAGAATCGAGAAGAATTTTTGAATACCGTTTATAATAAGAAGATTGACAAAGCGAATCCGTTCAATTGGAACGATGAATCGGGATCGGTTCAGAAAGAAAGCGAAAAGGAGTTTCAAGCAGAAGAAAAAGGTGAAAATGACGAACCGATTGAAGATATTGTTGGAGGAGAAAAAGTTTGAGAACAGGCTTTAATTTATAAATATATTTTGTAATTAGGTTTTAGCAATTAAATTATAAAAAAAATAATTTCTGCCACTTACGTGCTAGTTGTTATTCGGCCTTTACTTTGGTATTTGATGCTCGTGTGTATACAGGTATACAGTGTAGTTATATCTACCCTCAAAATGAATTCATATAACCGAAAGATATTCTTTCTTTCCGGATCCTTTAAAACTTTACATAAATATCCCACTAACTACTAACCGATTTTCTCTCTCTATCCTTTCGACAATTTCTTACTGTCCTTAATCTCGTAACCTGGGGAAAAATCACCGAGGCTAATTACCATACATTAAAAACCAGAGAGAAAAATACGATTTTCATCATGCAGGTGATACCAGTGGTGCACGTAGTCCTTTATAACTCTTAATTTTCCTCGCGAATTAATTACAAAATATGTTAAATGTCATCGCAAAAGAATTTCCACCGAAAATTAGCATCTTGTGACAATTTGTCGTCGCTTGTTTAATGAAAAATTCTTCCTCCACAGCTAGGTAGAAACTTAGATTGACTCGGAATATGCCCTGACTTCCTTTAGCAGCTGTCTCCTAGTTAATTTGCATTCTACTTTGTCTTTTTCCGAGCAATTATCCAATTAATATTAATTTTTGACTGCGAAGAGAATTCATGGAAATGCTTGTTCTGTTTCAACACCTGCACGGGAGAGTTTTGACATTATTAACGGATACTTTTGGGAACTGTTTTGTGGAGGTAAGGGGGGGGGGGGGGGGGGGGGGCTAAAACCAAACTTTATAATTCGTGGACCGATTTGGAAGGTTCTTTTTTTGTTATACAGACTATTGCTAATAGGAGAAAAATATTTGTCTAGGGGTGGGGGAGAGGGAAGGATAGTCTAAATTCGTAACCCGTGTACCGATTTGGATTATTCTTTTTCTCTTGGATAGAGTCTGTTCCCTGGTTGATACCACGAGAAAAAAATAGTTGGTGGGGTGTGATGGGGAGTGGGGTGGGGATTGAACCTAACTTTGTAACGCGTCGACGGATTTGGATGGTTCCTTTTTTGTTGTACAGAGTATGATATCCCATTGCTAATAGGAGGAAAAAATATTTAATGCGGGGGGAGGGGCATTAACTTCGTAAGCGTTCAACGATTTGGATTGTTCTTTTCTGTCGGGTAGAGTATGTTACCTGGTTGATATCACGAGAAAAAAAATGTTGGTGGGGTGGGGGTGGGGGGTGGAACCTAAATTTGTAACACGGAAACCGATCTGGATGGAGAATAATTTGGTCCTAAGGTGGCGGATGGGGGAGTGGGAGCGGTAGTCTAACTTCCTAACGAGGTTATTTCGATTGTTCTTTCCTTGTGTAGAATATGTTGCCTTATACGACGACAAGTATGTGTATAAGTTGGGCGGTGTGCGGAGGGGGCGTTAAACAATTTCTAAATTCAAACACCTATTTAGAATATTCTCTTTTGTTGTGTGTTATATGATACCCTCTTGCTATACTGTGGAAAAATATTATCCTAGGATTGGGGTGGGGGAGGGGAAATCTAAATTTTTAACATGTGGACAATGATCCAAGCGTTACGAAATTGTACCTTGTCATTCACAAAAAAAGCAACAAAGAAACATACTCGTCGAACGTAAAACCGTCTTGTTTTTGGAAAATTGATTAAAAATAAACAAACGATCGAATACTTACGTTAAAGGTTATAGGTGTGAGAAAAAAAAAAAGTAATTTTTTCCCATTGTTGCCTTCGTCTTGCAATTATTTAATTTTGACAAGTGGGTAGGTTAGAAAGAAGTTCCAGTCGATTTATCAAGTCATCTGATAATGACGCCCTTCTTGTTCTCTTTATTCAAAAAAAAATAATTCCTGAGTGTATTTTGTATTATTTGTAATTTTGTTGAACTTATTCAAAACCAAATGTCGAATTTCTTTAGAGATTTTCGAATTTATACAGCTCTAACAGCATCCTATAGCAAATTGATGACATCCTCCGACACAATTAAATGAAAATGAATAAACATTTTAGCACATCCAGCACGTTTTGATAATTAAGAAGTTTTCCAAAACAAGATTTATTCTTAATGTGTAATCCCTCCTGTAGTCGAAGATTCATCCATGTGCCACCAATAGAATTTATGGCCGTAACAATTATCCTTAAATTGTTCAAAAAGTGTTAGACACCTATTGCCATAGGATAAAATAAAATAAATAAATCTTTGCCTCGAAATGAAGTAAAAAGGGTACAGAATCGAAGCAGTCTTCCCACTTTTATCCTCTAGCCCGCGTTTTCTGACAATTCAGAAAAGACCAAAGCCAAGAACAAGCCAGCAACACCACAGCCAAAGAAGTTGTTTGTTTCACTTCGAAATAAATTTTTCTCTTCACTAAATATCCCCTGACTTAGTTAAATATCCTCACGGGTGTTATGCAGCCATTACTTTAGCCCAGCTTTGCGCCTTTAGATAACCACCCTGTTCTCCATTCACACCAAGATGAATACCGAGTCCTTGCTTCTTCCCTGAACTGATGCTCCTGAGTTATCAGTTTCATTTTTCTTAACTCCCACTCTTCCTCTATAGATACAACTTCGGTGTATAACTATTTTTACACCCAACTATGTTCCATCCGTGCGGGGATCGTGGGGCGCAGCCATCGATTTAAAGGGATTCTCGAGAAGATCCCAGTTCTATTGTGGATCCCTATATGGGGTGCACCGGTGGGTACTTCCTATTTCCTTCGTCGTTTCCTTTTTACGGATAGTCTCAATAGAACAAATGAACGGCGTGATATAAACAGGAGGACGGGGAGTAACTGAAAATAATCTACAAATGATTGGAAATGCCCGACTGTGCATTAAAGACTGGAGTAACGACGTAAAAGATTCATCCGGGAAAAGTCGATGCTGCGAATTGCTCCAGAGCAGGAAAACGTTTCTGTTGGTGTTTAGCCGGGTATGTGATTTGATTTTACTGGATTTCATCGTATATGCGGAATGACATTTTCCCTCAAGCTATTTCGAATGGAATTTTGCAGCCGGTCTTTTCTTGGATATTTGTTTAGATTTGAGAGATTTAGAAGTCGTTATGAGGACGGGAAATCCTTTTCGAGTTATTGAAGCAATATTGGTTGGATGCAAGTATTGCTATAATGTGGTGTAATGAGAAGGTATTTCGATTCAGTATTACAAGTGGGAATGAACCTCAAAGGATTTGCTTGCTACATTGCATTAACAGTTTGACTTCATTAGTGCTTTAATCCTATCCATAATGTAGTCAAAAACAGATTTAACAGAATTTGTAAAAAAGAAGCACTTGTATTTGCGAAGTATTCCTTATGTTTTGGCAACGATGCTGTCAATGTGATTATTCCAAGATAGTACGCTGTTAATAAGAATTCCTAAACTTTTGCCATAATCCTTTTTTCAAATAATTAATATAATAATTTCAATTTGTTACTACATTTTAACAAAATTTGGAACTGCAGCCAGACCTCCACCAAATCGGTCAACAATGTCCTTAAATACCCCAATGAGCGAGATAAGTGCCTACAACTGAACATCATCCACGTAAATGTAACGTGTAAATCATATTTGCAGTATTTAAAATTATTAGTTAAGCCGTTTCGTTTTTCGTGAGGGTTCCTCCTGCAGCGATCACATCAAGACCCTCCGAATTATCATCGAGAAATCCACTGAATAGAGGCACCCTTTACATTGAATTTTCGTCGATTTTTGAGAAGGCGTTTGTCA
The DNA here is from genome assembly GCA_964036015.1 of Leptarthrus brevirostris. Classification (NCBI taxonomy): domain Eukaryota; kingdom Metazoa; phylum Arthropoda; class Insecta; order Diptera; family Asilidae; genus Leptarthrus; species Leptarthrus brevirostris. Next base: position 107,520,784 of record OZ038375.1, read on the forward strand.
GCGTTGATCGCGAGTATATTTGGATAGCTTTACGTAGGAATGGTGACGTCCTACACAGGGAAAAGTGTCGAAGGCTTTCGAAGTGCTGAACGGAGTATGACACGGATTCATGCCGTCAACTTTGCTTTTCCTGATCGTCATTAGTGACGTCTTATGCAGCGCCCTAGACGACTGACCATCGCGAGGGTTTAGATGGAAACTTCTTCATTACCTTATGCTCCTTGACTACGCCGACAATGTATGTTCTCTATTCAACAAGCAGGGTCATATAGCTCTAATGTCCGAAGCAGTATGTAGAAAAGGTCGCACAGCAGGTCTTACGGTCAATGCTGTCAAGACCAAATTTATGAGCTTGGACTCCAGGAGACAAAAACATTTAGCAGCAAATAGAAAAAGTGAATAAATTTCTCTCTATCTTGGAAGCATAGTTACAGCAGACGGCGAAGCTAAAGCTGATGTACAGGCTTGCATCAATAAGGCTCGAGTTTCATTCAGTACTATTGCTGAGATATTGCACAATAGCAACATTTGCAGATTCACAACACTCCGGATCTTCGAACTAAACGTAAAATCTGTTCTGAAAAGTGAACTTTGAAATATCATCTCAGCTACAAGCCTTTGTAAACCGGTGTTTCTGGCGCATTCTTAACATTTATTGGCCGGTGGTCATTAGCAACGAGGATCTGCACATACTTACAGAACAAGACGGGATAGACACCAGTATTCGCAGGTGGAACTGACAATGGGTAGGCCACACTTAGAAAAAAGCCAAACTATGTCTCATAACAATCTTAAATATAATTGCAACGGGATCCATGGAAGACACCGAATTGAATAACTGCACAACACATGGAGAAGGTCCGTAAAGAAGGAATATAGCCAGATCAATAAGTCGTACCCACAGTTGAAGACGTTGGCACAGAACCGGACCAGACGGAGAGTCGGTATAGTATACGCCCTATGCCCCACAAGAAGTTAAAGGAACCAGATAGAGTTAAGTTGTTTATCAAACAGACAAAAAGTAAAGCGCCATGAAACGATCCCTGTTGTGCATCGCCGAAGACACGATAACACTCCGTGTCTGGGCTGTTGTCTAGCTCGCAGCAATGCAAAAACAAAACAATCAAGCTTCCTCAATCCTCTTACCACAATTCCCTTCCAGACCAACCCATGCTAATGCATCAAAAGGTTGTCCCCTAAGCTTTGGCGACATCGTATAAAAAAAAACTGGACTGAAACTATATAATTAGCTTGTGAGCCTTAAGGGGTTCTTTAATATGTTCCTAGGTATTTTGTATTGAATTTGTCGTGTTCCATAAGACTCGCCTTTGGGACCTTTAGTTTTCTGTCGGACGAGATAAGTTTGCATTAAATTAAGTTATTAATTTATCTGAGTATTTTCCAATAATCCAAGGAAGTAATTTTTCACTCAAAAATTGTGTTTTATTTTAAAATATTTTATGGTCCAATTCAAATTCGAGCCACGACAAAGTACATAATAAATATGATTTTTTATTTCATTTATATTATAAACAATGAAATTTCCAGGATCTCTGCCATTCGGTGCAGCCCAAAAAGGGCAATATAATGGCTGCCATAGTATCGCAGGCAGTTGCGTTAATATTTCCACTTGAGAACTTTACAGAGTAATTCAAGTTAGACCCCCTTCAGACAAATTGCAATTAACAGGGTGCCCAATAAATAACTTCCACAACGTTAGTCAACGTCATTTCCATAAATAGAACTCAACAAGGTTCTAGTATGAATTAGAGCACGGGAAGCCTCTAGCGATGGCAGGATGCGTAATAACTTGCATCCAGGAATTAGTGTCCCATTCTTGTTCGGCACAGAATGGCAGACTTTTGCTCCACTACCGTAAAGAGAAGTCACAGATAATAGCGATAATGAACATAAAGATAAGAAATGGGGCTATAATTTCTTGAATTGTGCCTTGTTTTGTTGATGTCAGTTTTTGTTTTGAATTCGAGTATGTTCAGGAAGAGTGCTCGAGCGCATAACTTTTTGAATGCAAATTGTTTTGGTATTCATACATTCCAAAGGCTAATTGAAATAGTTGTTTATTGAAATATGAACCGTTTTAGAATGACACAATTTTAGAGATATTCATGAGCTCCATTAGCAATTAAACCTTAACATAGAGTCGAGAATTCGATATTTTACATAATAAGAGTCAGAGGAGTTCAACGCTTGTTAAATTGTATTGTTGTTGAAGGTTTCATTTCAGATCCACCCTTTATGCAACCATATACTTCTTGAACTTCGGCAATATGATGGAAGATTTTGTAATACAACAAATTTTAGTACTAACAAATTTTCTTGCAAATTCATTGATTTCTCCTTTGATATCCTTTGATATCATTAACTGGTTTTTAGGGTTCAGAGGCACAGTTTTGGTCTGTTCGCCCGTCTGGCTGTCTACCATTCTCACATTTATATACCTATTAAGATAAAATTTGGTAAACGGACGTAGATTGATAACCCAAAAACAGAAATTATGAGAATTTTGGAAAAATAGTTCCTTGAGCGTGCAAAGTGTACTCAAAGGTTTTTTCAGTAACCACATGGATTGGAGAGTCTTTATATTGTGGCCACTTTCTGGAAAATCGGGAAAACCAGGAAAAGTCAATAATAGTCAAGGAAATGTCAATAAATTTTCAAATCAAGGAGTCACTTCACAAGGGAGTCCAAAAACGACAAATAGACGACTTTGTACGCTTCTGGAATTCTAAAATCTGTAAATGTAGTGTTTCAATAGAATTATTTAAATTTGAATTTGAAACTATATACCGCCGCTTAATAAAAATACCTTATCCCCACTTTCATTGTTTCACGTCAAAAGTAAAATATTATATCGAAAACCGGGAAAAGTCAGGGAAATTTCTGTGGGGGAATAAGTTGATAAGTCGCAAATCGCTAGTGACTCGGAAAAATGTAGTAAGTTGATTTAACTGAGAACAAGCATAATTTTACCACTTACCAAGAAACTCCCACCTTGACAAAGTATTAGGGTACTAGGGTTATGAGTTACTAACTTTTTCACAGTGAGTATAAGAGATTGGAGGTTGCTGGAGAATGGACGGACGAGTTGAAGCCTTCTAGGATACGGTGATCCTCATCTGGATATTCTCAAGTGTTAGTTACACCTCCAAGTGGTAGCAACCGGGCAATGCATCCTAGAATGTAGCCAAGTAACTAATGCGGGAGGAGATAACCGCTTGAAAAAATCCCCCTAACTCCAAGGGAGTCTGCAGTGTTGCGTCCCTTTTGCAGGACCCAGGGGTTATTGGGTCGCGAATGGCGTTTCCTCGGGCGCTTCTGTGGGAGTGGAGGTGGATTGTATGGTACACCCCAACAGGTTGGCTGTACCCACGGTACCCACAATACAACAGTGGCAGCTTTGGGAAAATTACCTTTCGAAGGAACTGGGGCGGCTATGGAGGCTGGCTCGCTCCTTCCGGCTGAAATTGCTGAAGCAGTCCTGGAAGAGGGTGCCATTGGCAAAATAATAACTAGCACTTCCTCAGGTGCGGCGGTGCAGAAACTGGAGACTCTAACGAGTTGGCTATCTCCGCGATACGCACACCAGTAGAAGATGCAAATCTGCCTTCCGAAGGGTTAGCTGTGGTTAATCCGGAGAGGGTTCCTTGTCCTGGCTCAGGACTAAAGCGTTACGGCCTGGAACCCTTCAATACCGTAGGCAGAGAAGGGTGAAGGTTGTAATTAACGCATGGACCAAGAAGGAACACTGGAGACGGTGGGAAAATATGGATTTATGCAGATCTCCTTCCGTAGAGTTAGCTGTGGTTAATCCGGAGGGGGTTCCTTGTCCTGGCTCAGGACTAAAGCGTTACGGCCTGGAACCCTTCAATGTCGTAGACACTGGAGACGGTGGGAAAACATGGATTTATGCAGATAGGCTAGGATTCTAGTAGTGACCCAGGAAACCGAGGTTAGTGGCGACAGTGGGATAACTGGATACTCAGTTGCCCCCACTAAGGGAGACTGGGAGGGGACGAAAAGGGACCCGGTTATGCGGTCTGTTTCGGCTAATCCCCACAGAGGTGTTTTTAGTGAGTAAGAATCTCACACTACCGGAGGGCACGGGCTGTCTGGTGTCTTTTGGAAGATTTTCACCTCTCCCGCAAAAAAAAAAAAATTAAATAAGACATTGGAGATGACCATAGTACACGTATCTCATTTTGGCCATTTTTCGACTTACCAAGTTATTCCCTGTGTTTTGCATTTGATGACAATTATGTCTGCCCAAACGTAATGTGCTAGACGCACTATATCCCATTTGGAAGCTAAAAACAACAAAAATATAGTACAAACAGCCGTTGAATAATGTGTCATCCCATACGATATGATAACGAGATGAGAGAGATCCAGTTAACACAGAGCCATAAAAAAAAACCAAAAAACTACTACCCCAATGATCTTTCCAAAATTGTCGCATTTTAAGCTCAATAATTCAACAGAACAAAGCACATGAAAATTGTATAAAGTCGACACTTTTTTTTGTTATCACACGTTCAGAATATTTATACGTTAACATCAAGTAAAATTCAAGTTAAGACTTCAAATAGATTGCGAGACATAGTACGAGAAAGTACAAATCCACAAACTTTTCCATATGTCTACTCTGGCTTGTTTTGGTTTGTTTAAACCACCAATGCTCTCTGGCTTGTATCTAGAGTAGGCTGTGATCTAGCTCATAAAATTGCAGGTACAGTCAATTTCAAAATTGAAAGAATGGTTTTGTGGTTACCTAAAATTCAGAATTTCCCAAATTTACTCCAAAATTCATGTAATTACTACATTTATTTTTTATTTTTATTAAATTATCCATCTTATTACCTTTCTAAAAAGGTACAACATGTCCAGGTAGAGGCTTAGAAAAACCGCATCCTTAAAAATCACTGACTCTCTCTGGTACTTTTAACCCCTTGTGTGGCATAGGGCGTATAATACACCGGCTATCCACCTAGTTCGGTTCTGCGCCGACGGCTTCAACTGTGGCCACGATTTGTTGACCTGAGTACCTTCCCTCTAGACGGATCTTCTATATGTGTCGTCGAATTTGGTATCCTCCTTGGATCTATGGGAAACGATCTCTGGCCAACGAATGTTAAGGATGCACGGGAGACGCTGGTTGACAAAGGCTTGTATCTTTGATTTTATTTGACAGGTCACTTTCCATATCAAAGGTGAATATCAACTTAGCACCGAACAAGTGAAAGACACTTGATTGATAACGAAGATACGATGGATTGTGGAATCAAGGAACTTAGATCCATCTTTGAAATATTCGAGCATACGTTTAATGTTCAAAATCCCAAATATATCGGTGATTGTTATAGATTAGCAGGAGCTATGATAAATAGATTCATTCTCCGATTTTGTGCCGATTTTTCTTTTCAAGAAAATCAAACGAGAAAACCGTATTTTCCGCTGTCCACCTATCCAAAGACAACAAATCAAACGGACACACTTAAATGAACACGTGCATTAAAACTTATCCTGCCATCGGGAAAATACCTAATCTATCGTCTCCTGTCGTCTTACGTAAAGTCCTCGAATAAGCAACCCATAATTCAAGCAGGTGTTTGCCTCAGTTACTTACCACGGAAAATAGCTGCATAACTACCAAATCTGTCAACTTAATTACATTTTCACTAGCCTGCCATAATATATGTGACCGGAGCTGCTCCTCCCTATGGCGCAGCAACTCGATTTATGGTCATCAGGGAAAGTGCTCAATTGCCGCTAAGGAGAAGCAAACATTTTTGTTGTCGTCGGCAAAATTACAGAAAAGGGGACACACAGGAGACGGAAAGTGTAGAACGTTCGAAAAAAAGCTCGAACAGCCTTAAGCTGCTATCAGCAATTAATTCTCAGCAAATCCGAAAATACACAAGCCCCGCAGGGTAACAGACTTCCACAAATAATCAGGACAAGACCCACTAAAACTTTGCACGCTCCTAAGCTAATCCTTTAGGCATAGGATAGGAGTATATAACATAGTAGCATATAGGGGCAAGACAAGGTTTTACAGCAAAAGGCAACCTGAACCTAGAAAGAGTGGGTCAAATGGCTGTAATTCTGATGAACCCAGAATGTTGGAGAACTTGCAAGTACTGCGGGAGTTCTACAGAAACTGCCTGCGCTAGAGCGCCAAAGGCATATGGGAAAAACGTCCCACTTCATATTGCCCATTAAAATAAACACATGAATCACTTGAAGGGTATAAGTGTACAATTATTGCCAATTTTGGTATCCCCAATTTTCAACCCCCCGGCCTCGGAAATGTAGCAGCTCTTGTGGCGACCAAGTAGTTTTCTCCAGAGATAGTGAGTATGTGTCGGTAGTAGATGGCAATAGATACTGCCAGTGCATCAACGTCAAATGGTCTTCAGACCATATTTCAAGGTCTTACTTTTCTGGTCTTTTCGTGAATTTAAATTCATTAGTTGGAGGGCAGTCATATCTTTTCCTATGCTGAGATTGGAAATTTATTGAATAGAGGATTTTGGATGGATGGATTTTTCGTGCAAGAAATGTTTTTTTTTTTGGAAAAGTTGGGACATAAATTATAAAACAGTACGTTCAATACGAACACAAGGTGAGTCAAATTGATTTAAAGGTCTCATTATTTTGGAAATAATATTAATAGTGAAATTTGTTAATATTAACTGATAAACTTGGAATCTATTGCTGCAGAGTCATACCTAGAATATTAGTAAAATTTGACATATAACTTTAATGAATCTGTTGCTTCCAAACTGGGAATAGACACACAATTCCCTTGATTTTGTTTTTTTAACGAGTGGTTTTGAAAAAAACTTAATTTGAGGTTAAAACAGAATTTTTTCTGTGCAAATATCGGAAGATGGATTACAAAACAAAAATTCAAGAAATACATATATTGAGCTCACAACTATACGGTTGAAGTTTATTCAATCTTTTGATTGTTCTGTTAATGCCAGTATGCCTTATTTCAGAAACTTTCGCTCTAGTAGGGAACCTCTTCAAAAAATTTTCAGTGCCCCCCTCCCCCCGTCAGCACTAACACTTTTATCTAGGACGTTTTGCGCCGTCTTTATAATTCGAACTATTTTTAACCGACTTCCCAAAAACAAAGAGGTTCTAAGTTCGACGCGTATTTTTTATTTTTATTTTTGTTTTGTTTTTTTTTTTATGTCTGACCGGGCATAACTTCGAAACGCGTCAACCGATTTTGATGATTCTGTTTTTGTTAGGTAGAGTATGTTCACCGATTGGTATCATGTAAAAATGGGGATGGAACCAAACTTGTAACGCGTGGTACAATTTGGATGGTTCTTTTTCTGTTGTATAAAGCGTGATCCCCCATTACTAATAGAAGAATAATTTGGCCCATGGTGAGGGGTTGGGTGGGGAGGAGTAGTCTAACTTCGTAACGCGTGGACCGATTTGGATAATTCTTTTTTTTTTTGGGTAGAGTATGCTTCCTGGTTGATACCACGAAAAAAAATGTTGGTGGGGTTGGCGTGGGGTTAGGGGTGGGCAGGGGGGGGGAGCCTAACTTTGTAACGCGTGGACCGATTTGGATGGTTCTTTTGCTGTTGTATAGAGTGTGATCCCCCTTTGTTAATAGGAGAATAATAAGGCAGCAACTGAAAGCCTAATTAATACACCTCTTCCTCCCAGAAAGTCTAATAAAAATTTTACGTACTTTCCGTGTATTTCCCTGTACTTCCGTGAACACGAAAATTACACGGCAATTTGAGGGTCGTAAATAGACACTGTCTTAAGAAAATGCGTACCATGTTTTCGACATCCAGAATTCCAGAATGCAGGTTTGTTTAGATCTGACATTCGGAAATGAGTAGGGTGATAGGTCTCATATAGACAAACAAAAAAATTTTTGGGAGGGGGGGGGGAGGAATCTCAACCGTTTGGGAGTTACAGAGTGATTCATAAATTCCGAATTTTCATGGTATGCACATCACTCTGTTATTTTGGTCACGCCAATAAAATGCTACCCATAGCTACCCATGACCTTTACAAAACTATCAACAATGTTAGCGGCTAACCTCCCTACTAGCATCTTCCTTGTATAGATTCTTGCGCATTCTGAACCGTCAGAAAAGCTCTCGATTCCTCAGATAACTGCTCAGCAGCCGAAGGAGATATTTGGGCACCATGAAGATCTCCTTCAGCACCTACTGTATATCGCTCCATCTACTCGAATTGAAAGCGTTTTTAATATCCTAGGTGACTAAGAGCACCACTCGTCAAGAAATACGGTGCTGGCCTTTTGTTTTTCTGGCCATTTCGGAGACCTCGAGGATCGCGTCTGCTGTTGATATTCCTTTTCTGAAGATGTGTTGTAGGACATGAGACTCTGCCGCCTACTGATCTCAGGGAGGCTGATGAGCCCTTTAGTAACTTGCCCGCCATTTCGGGTATACACAGGAATCGATATGAACGAATGCAGTCATGAATATGCTTTCCCTTGTCTATAAGCGCTAGTCATGCGAGCTCCCACTTGCTACAGGCGACCTTCGCAGATGGGCATCCGTTATACATAGGTATCCAGAAGCAAATATGTACTGTATTCATTTTATGACTGATTAGTTAACTCAAATAAGCTGGGTTAATTTTTGTTTTTTAATTCTACGGGTCAACGATATTCTTGGTGGTTGAACCTGGGAAATGTTTTCCATAAAGACCTCGGAGGAGTCTACGCTCATTTAGCTCAAGAAAAATGTTAAAGTGTATTTATACCTGATTTTAGAATTGGAAGAACCAGAGCTCAGAACTTAGTCAACTGAGCAACATCAAGCGTGGTAGCTTAGGCATTAAATCAACTTGCTTCCTACACGAACTTGAAAATTGGAACCCATTCAGGGAAACGGCGCAAATTGTGAATTACCACGTCATTTTCCTCTCCGAAAAGACATATATACACCTGTGTCCTAAAAAAGTACGCCTGAGTGCCGTCTTTATATTGAGTAGTTTGTTTTATAACTGCGGTGAGGTGTAAGGTCTATTTAGGCCTTCTATGCCCTGTCTTTAAATTTCTGATCCAATATGACTCCCAAGATGTCTACCCTATCCTTCAATTATAATTGAGTGAATCCAATCGTAGGGAAGTTGAACACAGGGTTTCTCTTTTCGTTGCAAGGAAGATTTGACTTAAAGAATGATAATCCACTTCAATTCTTATTTGGAAGATTTGGACTTAACAAACGAAACGAAATAGTTAGTGTTAAATCTCTTTTTTACGAAACATGCAGTAGCAATCTAAATACGGATCAAGACCGATGGGGTAGATAACTGATAGACTGATGGATACTAAATAAAAGTACGTTAGCATCCTTTACTGCGTTATATTATAAATATTTTTTACTGCTGGCTCAATTTTGAATATTTTAAGTATTACAGTGAAGTAGATAGAAATTTACGAACAAACGAAATCAAAAGTGAAAAAGTTGGTAAAACCTTTTAACGGAATTAGTCAAACGAAAACATTATTTAATAGCGAAATAAGATTTTTCATTTAAATAATTATTTCTACTTAAAAAAAAATTTCAATGGCTTTTGTTCAAATTTTACAGAATTTCATCGAAATAATCCTCCAACTGTAGGCGAAAACGAAAGTCACACAATCGAACAAGTATCACAGTAATACTTGATCGTTACACGAGAATCACTGCTCCTGTTTGATCATAGAAAAAAAGTGTTGGGAAGGTATCCGAAACGCTGTGCAAAATTTTGTATACAAAATAGCAGAAGTTTTTTGTTTTTAAATTAATCTTACATAAATTATTACAAATTAATTTCTAAGTGGGCTAAACAATAGTTCACAGCACTTATTTGTGTGAAACAAAATTAATAATCCACATAAAAATTAACTTTAAATAAATTTATGCAAGAATTCCATCACTTAACGAAAGTTAGAGAACAGAATGTACCAGACAAGTTAAGGTAATGACATTGCTGCGTCTTGACTAAATTCAAGCAATTGCGTCGATAATGCAATTCAATTAATCTGACCAATAGGAGTAGGGCTTTTAAATGTTCACTTCAAATGGCATTTTCAAGCACAAAGTGGTTTGCGTTGGACGTGTGCGTTTAGATTTTTAAAAATTAATATATTACAGTTTATATGAATAATTTAAAAGTTATTTTTTGTGCTAAGAAGTCAATGAAGAAGTGTTCTTTCTAAGAATTAAAACAATTTCTTGACAACGACCGAATTAATTAAATGTTTTGTGATTTCGTTTCCTGGAAATGGCTGGTAAGCGTAGTAAAACTTCGTAGATGACTTTTGTAAGAACAATTTCCTTAAGAGTTTCTCTTGAATAGAAGTCTATTAAAGAGATAAATATTTTAAAAATATGATAAATTCTTTTACAATATCGTTTAAATTCATGGTACTCAATATTCTGATTACTTAGCGAATTTTTATCCTGTGCATTTGCTTTTTACGTTCAATTCAATTGCAGTCAAAATTGTGAAATATATTTTTATAGAATAAGTAGTAAAAGTGTTCCAGTTACAAACACACGCACACACACTTAAAAATTTTTTAGCCATGTTCATTAAATTCAGGAACGTGGTTTTTATATGTCGTACTAAAATGGAAAGGGAATAATTGAAATTGTTTGAAATTAAATAAAACGGGCATTTGGAATTATAGCTACGACATAATAATAATGCCGACGCAAAATCTGTTTTCGTCGCTTATGTTAAAAGGCATGCAATTTATCTTACAGACTTTCCTGTAAAAGTTCTTTTGTTAGGCATCACATTTTGTATTTGACATTTGTTAAAAATTATTGTGCCCCTTTAACTACTACACCAATATTTTTTTAATCACGGTTGATTAGAATTAAAATACAATTCAGCAGTTGGGAAAAAATTTCATTTTGAAGTTAAATTACGATTTCGAATGTATAAAGTGGAAATAAAATAAATATTTCAGCCTTCTATTGTTTTACTTAAATTTGTGCGGGAGATGATCGTGCAGCAGAAATAAAGATTTTAAGTTCGAAGGTAATTTAAGAGAGTAAGGTAATTGCACTAGTTAAATGCTTTCTTACTCTTAGCTAATCTGTTGGTAAGTGCTAGAATTATTAATAAAATTTTAAATTTTTTTTTGGTAATTGTTTACTTTCAGGGTCACATGGTTTTTTGGCTGTAAAAGGTTGAAAAATCAACTTTTTTTATATATAATTTTTTTTAATTTGTTGGTTTTTACGGCGGATTTACGTTAAAAATCTCAGAAATAAAAGAAAAATTTATATTTTTAGGAAGCGTCTTTATTCGCATCGCCCGTGTTCGCGTAAAAGAACTTTCACACGCAGTACACGGATCCGTCTACGCAACACGTCCCGTAAAATTTTTATTAGACTTTCTGGGAGAAAGAGGTGTATTATTCCAGTTTTTAGTTGCTTTTTTTACGATATCTCATCAACTTTTTATATTTTTTCCGTAATCTACTCGAAAAAACCACTAAATTAAGCGTAAAACAATATGAAAAAAATTTTTTATGAACCCCCCCCCCCCCACACGCTCCGGTTAATTAAGGGTCAATCCATATCAAATCGACCAATTTAATTAGTAAATTAGTAAAGGTCGCTGACAAAATTTATTTATTTTTCATTTTTTTTACCTAAAATTTGTACTATACTTAGAGAGTTGAAAAAAGGTATTCATTAATTTTTCAGATGTTTAGTTTTTTTTGGAGCCGCCATTTTGTATTGGTGCCTCAGCCTATTTTGCATTTTACAGAGGTTTGTGTTAAACGCTGTAACCTCTTGGTTTTTAAAGATATTTAGTTCAAACAAAAACATTGTTAAAGAGCATAAAATGTTCAATATTTTTTGTTTTTTTGTTTGGTATATATTTAAGCCATCTTAACGGTAAATACGAAAAAATATCGGTAAATATTAACGTTTTTAAACTAAAAACCTGCTCCTTTAAAATTAAAAATTTTAATGATAGAACTAAGACTCAACTTCAATGTTTTTTCTGGATAAAGTCTTTATAGTATACTACTTCCCTAAAAAGTTATATCCTTTTTTTTAACGGGTCTTCAAATATTGCGATTTTTCGAAAATCACGCATTTTTAATCTGAAATATCTCAGAAAACATTCCTTTATTGTATTGTAATAAGTGTTGGAAAATTTCGTCACTGACACTTTATTATTTTTTTAGTTATAAAAAAATAAAAAATAAAAATTTGCTTTATTTAAAATTTATAACTAAAGAACTAATAAAGTCTCGGTGATGAAATTTTAACCACTTATTACAATATAAAGAAGGAATTTTTCCTGAAAATTTTGAATTTTTTAATTGTGTCCTTCACGAGATATTTCAAATTGAAAATGCGACATTTTCGGAAAAATCCCAATATTGGAAGACCCATTAAAAAAGAGTATATAACTCTAAAGCCTAAAACTTTTTAGAGAAGTAGTATACTATAAAGGCTTTATCCAGAAAAAAAATTGAAGGTGAGTCTTAGTTCTATCTTTAACATTTTTAATTTTAAAGGAGCAGGATTTTAGTTTGAAAAAAGTTGGCTTAAATATATACCAAACAAAAAATATTGTACATTTTATGCTCTTTAACATGATTTTTGTTTGAACCGAATATCTTTAAAAACCAAGAAGTTACAGCGTTTAACACAAACCTCTGTAAAATGCAAAACAGGCTGAGGTACCATTACAAAATGGCGGCTCCAAAAAAAAACTAAACATCTAAAAAATTAATGAATACCTTTTTTCAACTCTCTAAATATAGTACAAATTTAGGTAAAAAAATAAAAAATAAATAAATTTTGTCAGCGACCTTTACTAATTAAATTGGTCGATTTGATATGGATTGACCCTTTATTAACTGGAAGGGGGTTGGGGGGAAGCTCCGCTAGGTTTGTATCGAGAATAGGCTAATCGTTCATAAAAAAAAATTTAATTGAGTGGTTTTTTCGAGTAGATTACGAAAAATATATAAAAAGCTGATGAGATATCGTAAAAAAAATTATACATTTACTTGTTTGTAAAAAGTCGTTTTTTTAACATTTAAAACGGAGATCCGTCAACCTTTCGATTTTTTACAGCCAAAAAACCAAGTTACCCTGAGAGTAAACAATTTCCATATTTTTTAATTATCTGAAAAATAAAATTAAATAAAACTTTGCCGTTGTTTTTATTTATTTTCCTTAAATGTATAAAAAAAATACACCATCAATATTTGCAATAGAGATTTTGGTCTAAATATGGGCTACCACTTTGATTTTATTCATCCAATTAGGGTAAAAGATCATAATTTTCGCAATTATGCATTTAATGATTTAATATTAAGAGATAGTGTAAAATATATGTACATTAAGCCTTAATAATATATAATAACAAAAGTAAAGGTATTACAAAAATTTAATAAAAAAAATTTTTTTCTTCAAAGGCAGCAAAGGGCGAGAGATGCCCCACTCTCGGGAGAGAGGCCGCATCAAAGGCCGCAGGTTTTAGTTTAGTGATTTAAAATTTGTTGACGTAGATCAGCCCTGAAACATTCATTGCACTTGTCTGCATACACTGTACAAGACTCATGGAGCCATTGGGAGCATTTAATGCATTGCAGCCAGTCACCTTTTCGTGTTGTTTTATCATAGGACTCAAAGCACTTACGTCTTTTGGCAAGGGGTTCTGCGTCCCTGTCACTCCAGTCATGTTCAATGCTGCCCGTTTTTTCTCTGTTAGTTTTTGGAAAGTGTTTCACCCTTTCGGTAGGATTTGTGTAATTGATGGAGCATGATTCGTTCTCTTTTTCACAGGACACAGTCTTATTGATACTACTATTTATAGCGACTGCATTAGGAATTGCTTTGCCTTTATCCATATAGTTTTTATTATTCTGAATATTTTGCTCCGAATTTAATACGCTTGCACCTTGCGTACGTCTTTTGTTAAACGGTATTGGTGTTTCTCTTTTAGTGAGACGCCGCATGCCACTACCATGCACACCGAATGTCGAAATAGGTTATGTTGGTCTTGAAAGCATTAACAAGACTGCTAGAATCAAGTTAAAACCATTAGATTTTGCAGCAACTCTACAGAACAACTCTCACTAAGGTAAATCAAATCGCACATAAAATTTCAACTTATATTCGGGTAGCGCCATCCGTTGATAAATATGTAAAATAATAGCCATGCGGCGTCTCTCCTACCGCGGCAACTCTCCTGCACTTACCCTACGTGAAAATCAAACCTGCGTGTATGAATGGACCCAAATTCTTATTGTTTCCGTTATAAACTGTCAAATAACTGCTATGTCGAATTTATGTTATTTTTGAGGTTTTGTTTAAGTTTTGACCGAAATTAACTCTTGACGACTATTTGGACGCAGCTGATGGTTAAGTGCTCATTTCTTCAATATTTTTTTTTTTAAAAACTTTTCTCTGGTTCAATTTTTCTATTACTTTTTAAATTTATTAATGTTTCTTGCATTTTCTGCAAAAGATCTACATTAAACTTTCTATGGATTATGGTTCTAACGTCCGGCGATATCAAGGCATCCTTATGTATTTTCATATGACAGAAGTAAGTTAGTGGAAACTACAAAGCCAACGAAAATCTCGCCAATATTTATTCTTGTAGTCGAACTTTTAACTTGAAATTCCCCTTTAGGATTATTATTTATCCCTTGATCTAAGTTATTTCTTTCTGATAAGTAGTGAATTCTTACTAACGAACGTAGTATACAGATTTCTTCTAAAATACGAGAAAAAATTAAATTTTTCTTTTCTTAATGAGTCACATTTTGGTAAAAGTATTTTAAGATTAGTCTTAATCTGCGCTCTATGATAATTATTGAGAGCTCATATAATGACGTAATTGTTGTTGCGGCATAAATCGAAAAGATTAAGCAATTCTCATCAGGGTCAATTTTAATGAAAACTGTTTCGAAAACAATAATCGTTTCGTACGAGACCAGAAAGTGGCAGTATTAGGCGACCAACTCATACCTTTTAGACTCTCTCTCTCTGTACTTGATTCCATTAACTTTACTAAGAATAGTTTTCAGGCCTATAAACACTTAAAACCCAAAATGGTCGAGTTATTCCAATAAATTTCAAAGCTTTACGTTACGGCGACAATTCAATAGAAATCCACTAAATGAGGAAAACAAAGCAATACAATTTAAGTGAAAGTTTATCGGCAAAGCTCCGGAGGGGATGAATGGAACACTCTAACAACCTCTGAACATTTAAGTAAAACCCAAAGTTGCTTGGTGGCACATTAAGAACAATAGTACAATTTCCAAGTTTACTTATATCTAAAGGTCATGCAACTCAAAATTCAATTTCAATGGGATTATATCCTTGCAAGTATCTAAAGCTTAAAAGGCGATTGCCTTAGAACATTGTGTTAGAGATTTTACTTAAGCGAAAACAGAGAAAGCTTTTTACTAGAGGTTGGACGAGGCTATCTCATCATACTTCTCGTTGGGCAAACGAAGGGCTTCTTCTTTTCGAGGGCGTACTTGATGTCTTGTTGAATCTTATAAGAGCTAACACTGATAAGTCTTTGGGATGGATTTGGTTAACAGTTTTTTAGGAAGTTTAAATTTCGTGATTTAAATCCTCGTGATGGTGGTATTTCCGCCTATTGGTTATATCTCCGGTCGCAGAGGATTGTAACGTAGAATTTATGGATCTTGTTAAAATTACGGAGACAAGAGAAATACCTGTTTCCACTGATGATAAAATAAAAACAAATTCATTAAATCGCAAAATATATTCTCTAGCCGTATTTTTATACTATTATATCACAGATTTATAACGCTCAAAAATCATTTTAATTACCTTGTATGTTGCCTTTGAAACTTTCTAAAAACTTTCCTATTTACCTAGCACTCTTTCGGGCAAGCACCCTATTTGTGTTATTCAACATTGAGAGAAATAAAAATGTGAATGGCTCTGTAATGTAAGACTATTCAGCATAAAATGATTAGCAAAACTGGTGCGTATTAAGTGGACTACTTAATTGCATTTGTGTAAGAGCAAACAAAATTTAAAAATCGTCAACCATATTAACCATATTACATATTAAATAAAATGTATGAAAAAATAAATGAGGAACGATACTGAGGCTGAAGTCTTACTGAAAATGATAAAGTGGTCATTTCTGTAATTAAAGCTGCAAAAATAAATGAATGTTGGTTAAATGTAAATATTGATGAAGTTTGTTACTGTTCCCATCGCTGACATAGGTAAAAAATAATAATATGTTGGTGTTGAATAAAATTATTCTTTACAATTTTGAGGAAAGACCAGATACCCTTATAGCCCTTTTGGGTAGCAAATAACTTCCATCAAACGATCTAGTCGAAGTTGAACTTTGCAGGTATTTCGGTCATCTCTATAACTGGTGAGATAGTTAAAGCTAGGTTAGTTTAAACTGGTGAGGTATTTCAAAAGTGAGCTAGCTCAAAAGTTATTATTATTATTTAAATTAACTCTCTTTGAACTGACTCTCAATGAGAACTAAACTGAGCTTTGAAGGCTGACTAATGATTATGATAAAAGGACAGAAAAAAAGTAATATTCGTAAAGAAACATATTAAATTTTAATGTTTCAAAAAAATGCGTTATTTGATTAAAAGTCCATTAAAGTCAAGTATGTCACGGGTTTCACTATATTTTTTGAGTGTAACCACATATATTGAAAGGGTCAGCGGAAAGCACGGAATTGAAGATCAAATTTCACAGTACATCTCAACAGAAGATATATTTAATAGTATGTCTTGGGTCGTTTAATTATTAATCAAATTTATCATTCACACGGAAACAACAATCCCACCGTCACCTTTTAATATCCTTAACAGGACCACAAAATAATATTATCACGCGCATTTTAAAAGGTATAGCCATCAATCGAACGCCAAGAACAGAATCCACCTTAAATTTATCACAAACTCTTAGCTGAAAATAGTGTCCTATCCAAAAAGGTATGAGCAGGACCCCCTGTTCAGCAAGAAGGACCATCTTTGCCAAGATTGAATTGAAATGATCTCGTAAACACGGAATTTTGATCTAACCGGTAACAATGTAAACTGCAAGGAATAGCAACGCAAAAGAAATTCTTGTAGTTATCCTCCCACAAATTTCAGTAAACTTTGGTTTTCCGGGATCCTTGTCTCTCGAGGGGTGGACATTATAACCAAAAATTACTAGTTAGGTACAGCCAACAAAAGCCTTCACAGCAGTAAAAGTAAGGCGGCCACAAAGTAAGCAATCTTGGATGCATGCATAATTATATTCGGTTGGCAACTATTCAACTTCAGCTTTGCGAAATACATCCTGGGGATTATCCAGCAAGGACTTCTCGTAAACTTCAAATAATTTCACATATGCATGAGATTGTTTGCCTTCCCATTACTCCGTTGCCTCGTCATCCTTCATGGCTAGCATTTTGATAGCGCTTCGGCTAGCATTTTGATAGCTATTCCGCGTTTAAATCTGGATCTGGTGTAGACCTTTCCATCCTTAGTAAAATTGTGGCTACCAACCCTACTTTTCCCTTTAACGGCTGTGCTTGGAAGTGAGAAAGTGTGCTGGGAACATGAATTTTGCTTTGTAAACCCTCCACCAGGATAGGGATGCTGGGAAGGTTGTTGACACGTTAGTAGCGAGCAACAATTAAAGGTGGCGTTTCAAACACTTCGGAGGTGTGAACAAGTTTTCTACTGTTCTATTATAATTCGTAGTTTTTCCACTTTGCATTATTCATAGGTCTGCATTAATTTCTCCTTATTCGTGGTACTTGGAGGCGGTTTGGTCTCGAGTGCGATATTATATTTGCTGATTTAATTTTGTTCACCGAGTTCAAAATCACATACAATTTGTGGGTTTATTAGTAGCTGAAACGCGTAAAAATTTCACTCCTAAGCAATTTTATTTTTATTTATGTGTTCGTCGAAAGCAATTTTTTGCAATAGTGTATTTAAATATTATAAAGTTGCTCTTCCGAAGGAAAAATGAGTAGGGGATACATTTCTTAAAAATTAAGTATATTTACTAAGTTTAAAATATAAGTTAAGAAGTGGCCCTGGACTTAAAAAAAGATTTTATGACAAAAAATCCTGCCACTTTGCTCTGAAAGATAGTCCAAACATGTAAAGAAATAGGCAAAACATATTGATCGGGCGGTCAGAAAATGGTGCCAGCATGTTGAAGAGTGGCATCCCAAAACCACAAAAGAAATGGTTTTCTTTCAGTGTGCTGCTAGGAGTGTGAAGCTCTGGGGGATGATCATTAACATGCCCAACATAACTGGAAAAATTATCGCAATCGTTTTGGGAAATTTTCAAAACTATACAAAAAACAATTTTTAGAGATGACTGTCAGAAATAGTACCAAGGTCAATTTGTCTAAATAACAACTTAAGATCAAGGTCAAGAGGACTTTCCTATATTTTTTCTATTTTCTTGGTATTTAAGTAAAACCACGGAGTATGAGAAAATTTTATTGAATACTCCCCTAAGTCTTGAAGTTTTTTAAGATATCTAATATTATATACAGTTGAATTTGGGTAAGTGAGTTCAAAGGACCAAGAATTTTTTCTCCCTTATGGACGGTCTTCCCTTAGCCAGTTTCTCACTTATAAAATAACAGGATCGGCTCTTTTCACTCATCGAGATATAAAAAAAAGGGAACAGTTACAGATAATGTAGATAGCACATAAAAGTGCTTTACACGGAGTACACGGATCCGTGTACAAAAAACGTTTCGTCAAATTTTTTATTAGACTTTCTGGGAGGAAGAGATATATTAATCAGGCCAGATTTGTATTTAGAATAGGCTGTGTAGAGCTATTACTATTAATATGAATATTTACGTTCCGTGTAGTCCGTGTAGTCCGGTATAGACGGATCCGTGTTCTCTTTTACACGGACACAGGTGATGCGAATAAGCACTGCCTTTAAATTATATGTCCACATGTAATTGTTGTCTCGAATCGGTTGAAATACTACTCCCGCCCCATGCCCCAGAAGGGGTTACGGGAGCGAGAGAAATACGATAGAAGTTTCTGTTTACTATATTGATAGAAAAATCGTCTATAGGATTTCCTGCTAAACTGCTTAAGGTATGGAAAAGATTAAAAAATGTTGATTTTTACATAAAATGTGAAGAAAGGTAGAATTTCGGCACGACAACAATAGGGTTATCAAGGAAATCTGCATGATATTAGTCATATTAAGCTGAGATCGTGATTTGCGCATGCTTTTGCTTTAGGAATTATTTTATTAACTGATAAATTGACAGAAAATGGTATTTTATTGTTCTACATAACTCAGGGAACATTATATGCTTAAATTTATATGCACAGCTCAAAATTTCTGGATGATTTTTTTTACAACTTTGGACGTTAATTGCGTGAAATGTACCTAACTAATTAAGTTGCCAGAAAATATGACTTTCGATATCAGGAGGGCAAAGCCGGTATACATTTACAATTTTGACAGCCTTCTCAAAATTTTTTGTTTTTTGCCTATCTGACAAGTTCGCCCTATCTGACAAGTTCGCGCCCTAAGTAACTGGATTTGACACTTAGTATACCGGAATTATTTTTTGGGGAAGGGCTTAACAATCTATATACCGGCTCACCGACGGTAATGTTGCGGCAGGCTCTCGTACTATTAACTTTTCTACAGTTATTAGCTCAAATGCTATTAGCGTTTGATATATTGTAAAAATGTTATAAATTGCTGAGAATTGAATTACTAATTCTTGATATTACTGTTACCGTAGGAAACTTCAAACCCTGTAATTTTTTAATATTTGTTAAATGGTTACAATGCCCTCCATTCCAGATAACTCAACATTTTTTAATTGTCTAATTGTATTTAGTTAAATACGTAGGTCAGTTACTAAAGCGCCTCGTACTGCAAGGGTGAATAACAGGTCCTACCAACAGGTTTTTTTTACATCGAAGGATTAAACAGTTTATAAAAAGAAATCCTAGAATGTTACTGTAAGGCATAATAAATTGTCAAACTTTCACAAGTTACTTATGAGAAGAAATTTTTGTGAGCTAGTGACAAAATCATACCTAAAATGGGTAAATCAAAGCTCGACTAGCTTAACTTTTCCAGATGAGATGAACAATACTAGGGTTGATATTGTCGACCATGTTCAGAAAAAGGATGTGTGATTTTAAACAAAGACTGTATAGGAATTTTTGTCAGTGTTTTTTGTATATCTATGAAATCACTTGTTATTAACAACTTTACATGAGCACTTATGTCTAAAACATAATAAAATTTCTGGCTTTTGCCCTAGTAAAAGTTATTGTTACTAAATAACTCTAAACCGCAAAATAGTTCACGATAAACTGCTCCCTTGGCTTTTTTCCCACTTTGGACTACAATAATTTATTGCTTTTTCTCGAGAAGTTTTCATTTCACACAATTTGCCGTCCAAGATCGCTTAAGGGGGAAGTACATGAAGACGTTTTTAAAAATCGATTTTTTTTTATTGTCTTAATCGAAAAGTATATGCTCTAAGAATATAATTCCAAAATTCCAAAAGCCTATCTCGAAAATTGTGAAAGATATGCCACTTGAAAGTGGTCGGCGCCGATCCGGCCCAGCGCGCCTGGGATCGAGGATCTCTGCTGCGCGCGTGATTCCGCTTACCGGATTTTTTTTCTGCTCTGGAATCTAGAGTGATAAATGCGACTTTGTTAAAGAGCGTTCTCGACGTTTTCAGTCCAAATACCGATTTTTCTGAGAATACCCCTCCCCTCTTACCTTCTCCTTATCTGCATCTTTTTCGTCAGTTTTTCGGGGCAAACTTTAAACGGCGGTTTCTCAAAACCATGTTTTTCAAATTGGCGTAAAAGATTACAAAAAAACTAGTGAACCGATTTTCTTCATCCAGCACTCATTTTAAAGGGCATAAAAAACTACTCTAGATAGACTACGGACATAGCAAAAAAATCATTTTAAGACCATTTTTGACGCGAAAATAATCAAAATTTTTGCAAAAAAAAGCCAACTTTTTTTTTGCATGCCCGATTTTTATAGTTAATGTTCGAATTTCAAAAAGATCGTAGTCTATCTAGAATAAACAACCCCCTCGAGTATAATAATGTTTGGTTTTTTGATTTCAGATGAAAATTGCGGCCAGGAGAATTTACGCCGATTTCGATGTCAGCCGCGACACGAGTTACGAAACCCACCAAAATTTGATTAATTTTTTATTTTTCAAAATGTAAAAAATGTTTTTTCTCTCCTTAAAGCATTGCCCTAAATACATATAATATCGATTTCATGTGGACCTTTTTAATTTTCCCAAAAATAAATCCCAAAAAAGTTCTTTTTTTTCGGCCTCTTCATGTACTTCCCCCCTTAAGGGGTTATATACACTCAGGAGGATCAAAAAAGCGATTTTTCAAGAATTTATCCTGAGAAGATCTTTCAATATATTAAAGTAAAAATTTCTACACATATTATGGTAACTTTTAACGGTATTTTAACATCTTCTATTTTTAAAAATAATTATTTTGAAAGCTAATATAGCTGATCTCCGGGAGCACCTTTAAAAAATGGTGTCTTGCGGTGAGCACAATATATCTGGACAGGATCATCACAAATGAGGAAACGAGGAATAATGTATTATATCTTGTAATTAATCGAAGGAATAAGCAAAATATTAATTTTTTAAAAAATGGCGGCTTCTAAAAAAAAATTGATTTTTGACTAAAATTTAGGCCTTAAATTGTTTAAAATGGAAAATATTTATCGGTGAGAAAAAAAACCTTCGATTAATTACAAAAAAATATACTTAAAAAGCTTGTGTTGAAATTTGAGACTGATCGGTTCAGCCATTTCCGAGAAATCTTGCTCGCCGACTTTAAAAACACAATTTTGAGAAAAACGCGTTTTGTAAGTTTCAAAAGCTCATTACATATAAGCACTTTACATATATAAATGTGCGGGTAAGTTCGAGAATATTCGCCGGATTGACTTAAATATATATATATATATATATAGTTTGTACTTAAATATATGAACATTACGAAAAAAATCGATTTTTTGAAAATTCTAATTGTAAGTAACCACTTAAATCCCATTTACAACAAACATTGTCGAAACAAAATATCGCGCCGAACTTTAACCTTAAGCTAAAGCTATAGTACAGAACACAACAGTTTCTGCCTGTCTGATGGGTCTTTAATCTTTCGCCAATAATAAAGTGTCATAAAACACGAATTCCCATCATATCATTCATTCGTGTGCCTTAAAAGGACTCTCAATTTTGAACATTATAATCTACTCACCCTGGAAGCATTCGCATTCTAGCAAAAAGGATCTACCAAAAGGATCCGTTTAACAAAAGGTCTTCGAAACCTCTTAGGTGAACAACGCCTGAATAGGAAAAAGTATCCAATAGTCGGAGCAAATTATGTGTAACTCGGCTTCCACAGAATTATTTTGACAGATACATGGGTTGGTTGGTTTCTATAGAGCCCTTTATGACATTTTTTTTTGCATGAAACGTTATAAATAGTACAACGCACTCTAGAATCAATGGAATAAAAAATTTTACGAGTCTAGGGAGGAATAGAGGACAACAAACAATATAGAACCACCCAAACCACGATTTAACTGGAACGCACCTTTCTATCCTACCATCAATAATCCTACCTCGTAAAGGTTGTGTTTTTCATACCTATCATCCTTGCTATAGAGAGAAAGGCTGTTATTATTAAGGGTAGGTTCTAGTCAAGCGGCCTGAAAAATGACTGAAGTTTATGAATTTTTCTCTCACTGAAGAAGGTAAATAATGTATAATTCGACTTCGTTAGCTATTAGTACATTTACTTAAGTACACACAAAAATTTCTTTACATTCTTTAAATTGTAAAATGTGCGAGATATCCAAACGATTCTGGAACCGTGTATCGCGTGCGACCTGTTGCGCCGTGCGTGATTCCGCCTTCCTCTTTCATCTAAAACACAAAAATCAAAGTTATTTGCAAAGCAGAGTAAATTTGCGGGGCCATGGACCATTTTCAGAAAAATTCAGAGATTTTTGATAAAATGGCAACCGTTTGAAGAAAAAAGCCGATTTTTTTACCCTTTTTTGTTCTTCATAGTGGTTAAAAAAATAGTAAATATTAATATTTTTTGTTGAAATTGGTCCATGGCCCCCTAAGTTCAATAATCTTCATTTAATAGAAAAAAGAATTCAATCGGTTGAACGGTTCGACTGCAACTCTGCACGGTGTGCCTAAAAACATGGTTTTGAGAAAAAAGCGTTTAAAGTTTGACAAAGAAAAAAAGTGGGAAAAAATATAATTTTTGTTTCTTACAGCTAGTCAGCTGTTCCTGGACCATAGAGCAATCCTTCCTCTTCCTTGTGAAACTAATATTATTATATTCAAGGAACATTATTTTGTCCAAACAGAACATATAAATGAATTTTTATACCTGCTGAGCAAACAATACGGCGCGCGGGCATCTGCATTTAGCCCGAACGTAGGCATGATTTTCGGCCGGTACACGTTCGCACTAAATCGGCTGTAACTTTTACATTTTTCCGAATTTCATGAAATCGTTTAAGAGGCTTATTCTAGACACTATAAGGATTAATAATACGCAAAAAAAGAAAAATTAATTTTTTGAAATTGCTCGACTAGAACCTACTCTTAAGTGATTTTCAACTAGGTACAGCCAACTGTGATAGATATAAGTGGATCAAATCCTGTAGCTCACCTCGTCGTCTTAGACGTAACATTCTAGTTAAAATTCCTCGTAGGTAGTGAGTGCCTTGGATTGGCATACAAGAAATGACTTCTTTGTCAAGATAAGTTTTCCTGGGGCCATATACGTCGTCTCTGCACGTGATGTTTTGAGGTAGAAAATTGTGGCATTCGTCTACCATAGATGAAATTGAGGTGGCACTACACTACTACGTGAGGCTACTTATCGATTAGTGAAGACTCATGTAAAGAAAGAGTACGAACGACAACGTGAGCATGACAAAGCTACAAGAGATTAAGTTCAGTATTTTGTTCGTAAAAGTCACACCCTCAGGAATTTGCAAGAATTTCAATTACTTCTCTGGCCAGCGGACTCCTATATAATTGACATACATAGGTCGGGTTATCCAATCAGCTCTTCTTTGAAATTTGGGAGTCATCCTGCTGAAGTCAATTGTATTCGAATTTATTAATTAACACGAATAAGAAAGGAACCTGATTATTTCTCGCTTTTAACAAAATATGTTAGCAGTTTTTAGTGATGAAACAACTTCGTGCCGCTTTTATGTAGTTCAACTTAAATTTGGCAGGATAATCAGATTGTATCTGAAATGCGTGTACCTTTGTGTTTAACAAAGTCGCAATTAAGCGAGCCGGTTAAAATATAAACAACACGAAAATATAAATTAACGTCGATTAACTTTAATTCGAATGTAAAACTGCGATAAATTTAGGAAAACAAAACTGAACCGGATTCAGTACAAATAAGAAAACATAAGCGTTCACTTAATTGCAAAATTTCACCACATTACGACCCGCCAGCTACTTGGTGCGCCCCATTCAACTCCATGCAGAACTCCATTAAAGTCATAGGAAAACCAAACGAATGAGGAATCAACAAACAAGCAAGCAATTCTGGACATATTAATTAAAATCACGCGAAGTGTGCAAACCATCCCCTCCATATTCCAATGCACAGGAGGCCTGCTAGTTCTGTTCTGGGGCACTCTTCCTTTACGCTTACGCTACAGCATGCAGTGATGAATGAGCCCAGACGATGAACAAATCCGGCAGAGGCAAATGATAAAAATGTTTGCTAAATAAATTCTTGTGATATCGTCCGGGCACATGCAATCATTACGGAAGAGTCCGCACAATATCCGGCTATATCTGTTCTTGAGTATTGTACAATACCTCAAACGCAAGGTCGATTCACATATGTTAATTTAGTGGCCTGGACAGAGCCGCTCGAAGGCTATTAAATCCTCATGAATTTTGTAAATTAAAGAAGGATGATATTTCTGAAAGAGAAAACAAACATTCGATTTCTTCCTTGGTCATAGATAGCAGATCTCTTATCCTGTGGGTTATGTAAGGGAAATCTTTCCGATTCTGGTACTGGTTATCACAATGAGATATCTGACATTTTAATAGTGTATCTCCGTGCGAACAAACTGGGAGTTTTGGGGTCAGTCACCGACAAAGCCTTACGGGCGATTTTATTGTAATAAATTGAAGAGGTCTGTGCTCTTGATATCTTTTAATGTTTGTGAATGACTAAGGAAAACTGCGCTGCTATAATAGATAACGACTGGAAGGTACTGATTTTGGATAGTTCAATATTAAGAAGTAAACTGATATCAACATTAATGACAATTGAATTGGTTTCTCTCCAATAGTTCAATTCGAAGCTGTTGTGCTTGTTTGTATAACTTCTTGCTTAAAATGTGATCATTATGCTGAAACTTTTAAATGATATTGAAAAATTTTATTCGTGGATAGTAAAGGTTCATTTACTTATCAACTAGAAAAGTTATAGAACTATAAATAACTAGCGTACTAGCGAAAAAATTCGATTGTTAGAAGTTACATAATTTTCTATAAAAACTTCTTTTTTTTTAAACAAAATAAGTTAGGTACAGAAATATTGTGATGCTGCACAAATCATCTAACTCTAGTAAACTTAAAAGAAATTTGTACTCCACCCATCCTCCGCTATCAGGTTAAGACATCTAATATGAAGGAAAATTCTTATGGGTCTTCTTGGACCCAAATAACTTTCACTAGATACTTTATAAATATACTTTTTGTGCACATCTATTTCACCTGTTCCATGCAGAATTTGAAATTTGAATTTTGAAAACATTGATTAACACTAGGGAAGCAGATCTCTCCCTAGTTCCCGTAACCCGTTGTGGGGCATAGGGCAATCTCTTCACTAATTGATTCTTAGAATCGATTCCTCGGGCCTTTTAAAATTGATGACTTTTTTAACTTCCCACATATAGGAAGTTATTGTAATGGGCCCGATTTTCAAAATTTTTAGTTTTAACTTTTTTTTACATTTCAAAGTCACCATAGTGTTTTACGCATGTTTTTGAACACATGTATGTATGTGTGTGTGTGTGTGTGTGTGTGTGTGTGTGTGTGTGTGTGTGTGTGTGTGTGTGTGTGTACGTACGTTCGGACCCACTTTTTTCGACAACGAAATCTCGCGAACAAAAAATGATAACGACTTCGCTATGGTGCCATTCGAAGCGTATTATTGTCAATAAGAGCTGAAAGAAATTTAATCAATTTCGGTTCAGCCGTTTTTTTGTTTAAAAAAAAAAAGTTGATTTCAGACTTTCTTGAAAAGGATTTCTTCGATATAATTGTTTCTGATGACGATCGGGACATCAAAAAGTCGGATAGTAACAATTTATTATGAACAGAAATTGTTTATAATGATGAAAAATTGTTTATAACAATAAATGATTGTTTATAACAATAATAAATTTATAATTATAAAAAATGGTTTTACCTGGTTGAAAATTGATTATGAAAATTGGAAATTGAAT
Organism: Leptarthrus brevirostris; assembly: GCA_964036015.1. Lineage (NCBI taxonomy): Eukaryota > Metazoa > Arthropoda > Insecta > Diptera > Asilidae > Leptarthrus > Leptarthrus brevirostris. The sequence goes on from OZ038375.1 coordinate 107,547,404, forward strand.
ACAAAATTGCAGATTGTTCATAGCAATTGAAAATTCTTATAAACAATTGAAATTGTTGTTACCACAAAAAATTTCTTTTATGAATAAACTTTGTTTATATCAATTAAAAATGTTCTATAACAATTAAGAATTGTTTATATCAATTATAAATTGTTTATAACCATTCAAAATTATTAATAACAAATGAATTCCAAACAAAGTGCATTTATTTGGTTTTCATTAAAAAATAGTGCTATAACGGAATAATTTTTTAAAAAATTTTTTGCACCTAATTACAACGAAATTATCATGATAAATTAAATTCATTAATTTATTTATTTATAAATTTAAAATATCAATTTTTTAAGTATTTTTAAATGAGATACAAGTGGGCGAAAGTTTTTTTTTTGAAAAAGAATCATCTAATCTAATTGGTTCTGATACAACTCGATACTTAAAAAAAAAAATCTAGAACTTTTATAGTTTTTTGTAACATTAAAAAAATGTTTAAAAAAACCATAAATAGTTGATATTAATGATAAATAAAACGATAAATCGAATAGTATGAATTTTATTGAGTTTTCACTTACTCGTAATATAATTGAATATTGTTAATAACAATTGAAAATTGTTATTAACTGGGAAGTTGTTCGTGTGGTCCTCAAGGGTCGCACCAATGATGCGACACCCAGAATCTGGACCTACCCCACTAGTTTAAATTTTGTATTAAAATCGAAAATAAAAACAAAAAACAAACATATTTTCAGTTTTTATACATTTCAATACGCATTACTTATTACCCTTACCCCCATCTCTTTGTTCTCGTGGTATTAATCAGGGAACATACTCCACCCAACATAAAAAGATTCATCGAAATCGGTCCACCCGTTACGAAGTTAGACTATACCCCTCCTGCTCCCCCATTACCCATCTTATAACCGAATTATTCTCTTATTATCAATGGGAAATCACACTCTATACAACAAGCATCATCCAAATCGGTTCATGCGTTACGAAGTTAGGCTAGCCAATAAAATATCCAAGGGTTTATTCAAAAATGTTTGTGGCTGGGCGATATTTTCATTTTCTATCATTTTTAATTTTTCCAATGACAGCCATCCTGTCCTACCGTGAAAACCCTAAACAGCACAAAACGTCATAGCACACATTCATTGTTATAAGGAAGACATGAAGACAACATAAACATTAATTTCCTTGCGAAAAAAAATTGCCAGCGCCCCAGCACTTGCAATTATTATAATTCGAAAAGACCAGAGCAGAGCCAATGTGCTTATCTACCACTCACTCATAGGTTCTTCGCCTACGGTACAAAAAGCAGGAGTTAATCGAATGTGGTTTTGGCTATTGAACTTCCCTAAAACAATTCAACATAAAGCTACCCGCCACATGTTTCAACTTAGCTAATCATTCAGTCAAAGCAGCGCACTGAGTTTCATTTTACTCGGCCACACGGTGCGATACTGAACGAGCGCACCACCCTCGCCCAATTCCTTCAGCTTCAGTCGAGCACAGCAGTCCACTGAAATTCACTTCACTTCAACGTTGACTGGTGGTTTCGCTTGATTCAATGAAAACTCATGTGTTTCACTTCGACCGCTCTGCTTGAAAGGAAATCGCTTTGTTCCCGTCAAGCTGTTGTGTCGTCAGTCGTGCTTTTATGGGTTCATTGCAGTTAGGCGCTGGCAAGCTTCAGTCTGTGGGGTGGTTGGGTGGTGCGCTTTCGTATGAATTTTTCTGGGGCACACTTTTCTCAAATTGCAGTCGCCTGAATTGAACCTCTTGACATTGAGACGATTCAATGCTTATGTTGGTCGGCAATATAGAGTGAGCGAAGCGCTGGACTTCAATCTTTAATGCTGAAAACTCCACTGACTTGGGCGGTTGGCATGCGCTTGGTGTAAAATGTGTAGTGGCCGGCGTGAAGGGCCTCAAGGAAACTCAGGAACATTTCCGTTCAATCAACTTTGGAACGGAGTAAACTGTAATGACTGAGTGCAGCCGTTGTTGGCAAGTTAAGAATGCCACTCGCTTAGTCGCTTCACGTGTTCAACCTCAGTGCAGAAATAAATCGAATTGAATTGGGAAATTAACTTGTGCGTGTAATCTCTGTCTGACTGCAGGTGAAATTTCTGGATATTGTTTGGTTCGGTGGTGGGAAGTAATTTATTTAAAATATCGGAACTATAAAATTGTAATCTAACTCCGATGAAAAGTGAAATTAGAAAATTTACAATAATCTCTGTTGGCAACTGTACGATAATATTTTTTTTTACATTCCTTTTGTTTCGACCTTCGTTGACTAATGCCTGTGCACGTACGAGTGTACATCTGTAAATGATTACGAAGGCCATAAAGATTTTTTTTTGCAAAATCAGAGAGCCGAAGGTATCATGGTTTGGTTGTTTTTTTTAAGATTAATTTCTGCACTACCTAAATTATACCTTACAGCTATTTTCAACGCCTTAACAAAAAATTATAGACAAGGTGGTTTTGTATGGTGTATGAGTTCAAACGTGGCCATCCCTTGCGAACCATTTTCTGGAACGTTTGCCAAATCGACATTCTCAAATCAAACCTATCTATTTGAGATTTCTAAGAAATTCCACTTCTTATATTTTTAAAGGTGGCATCATTATTGACACGTTGAATGCCACGTTAATTTTACATCTCTTGCTAGTGCTTTATTTATTTAGCTTTGGGTAAAGATTGCAGGATTGAAGGGTCTTTGTGGGTTGTGCGTTGTCGATGTGATCTTGATGGCGGCTGACCTCCGACAGACCCCAAAGCACTGAGCCAATCAGTCACAATTATATAGTCTGGCTGGGGTCTGGCGGTGAAGTTAACCCTTTAATTCGTTGTGGGATGGATGACGTTGGTGGGAAAAATGTAACTTCCTTACAATATGTTTGTTAAACACAAAAATTCAAAACTCGAGCGACGTAAGAAGTATAAAATTTTTTATGACACGATTGAGGTTTCTGATAAAGGTTAACTAAATTCGTTTGGCTTTTCTACAAAAGCACCACTAAAGAGTTAGATTTTTTAAGCTGTTTGAAGCTTTCGCATGAAACCGAAAGGATCAATTGACGGGCTGAGAGTAAAAGTGACCTATTTATAAGGTTCGGGCAAAAGTGGCTTAGAAAATGTTCCGCGCAAAAACGAATCGCGTGAGATTCCGGGCAAAAACGAATCGTAGAAAATTTCCGGGCAAAAACGTCTTAACTACTTTACTGCATTACTTTTTGTACTTAAATCATTTTTGCCCGGCAATTTTCTACGATTCGTTTTTGACCGGAGCTTCACGCGATTCGTTTTTGCGCGGAACATTTTCTAAGCCACTTTTGCCCGAACCTTATAAATAGGTCACTTTTACTCTCAGCCCGTCATTTCATACTTTAACTTAAAAACATACAAAAACAAAATAACATTGAATATAATTCTCTGCTTCACATTCATCCACTTTAAAGTATTCAGCATCCAGCACGTAGATGTATAACTGTACATCTTAGTATAATACAAACCATGAACTAAACTTTTGTATGTGGTTCCATGTTACTAATCATAAAAATTACCAATTTTTTCCATAAATATATTTATTAGACAGTAGCAGCTATCATAAAACGATAATGAAAGATCTAGTACTGAAAATTTTAGTTTCCTAGACAAATTATTATTGATCATTTAAATGATTATTAGAGTTAAGTTTAGCCAGTGCGTTCAGGTCTTTTGCCTAGTACTTACATATTATATCCCTAATACCAGTATCAATTTGGAAGTTATTATGTTGTGTACTTAACTACAAGGAAAATAAGTTTTAAATAAATCTGATATTTATCCGTAAAAATGTCTAACTTAGATGAAAATATCGAAGTGTGCAGATAGCTTACCGGACTTTTCAGTCAGTGATATCACAGCCTACTCCAGATACAAGCCTGGAAAATATGGCAGTTTGGCCTCTTCGTCACCAAGCTTTTCGTCATTATTTCATTTTTCTTGTACCACAGATTAACCAATCCTTAAACACAAATAAAATTGCACAGTTTTCTAACCAAAACCAAAGAGAAACTCTGATGTCATTGACGCATTTTAAGTTCAGTATTTTAACAAAATAAATACTTGAGATAGTTTTCCCTCTAAAACACATAAAGATAAAATCGAGAAACTTTTTATTGTTATCATATGATCAGAACACTTGTAAATTTCAGCCAAGTAAATTACTTGTTGAGGCTATTGAAAAGTATTATTATATTGAAGAGTGATTACCACAAATCCAAAGTATCTCTGGTTAACCGTTAAGAAGATAGAGTAAGTGTATGTTTAAGAGTCAGGTGCAAAAGTTAGTCAGTGAAACTTCGAACGGATTTCTATAGTTATACCAGTTTCTGTATATTTCTAATAACATCGGCATAATTTTGTTCTTCCAAATGTAAAGATTCCACTTGAGTCAAGTATGGTTTAGTGTCATTGCTCGCATAAATTTTTAATAAATCCCTGCCAACCAATTCGGTAATATAAATATCCCCGACAATTTAATATTCCATTTTGACTTCATTGATTTCTGAATATAAACAAGACATCAACGATTCACATGCTTGGAACATGACAGAGCAATTATGTACATGAATAGTAATCATGCCAGACCTTTTCTAGCTGTTTCTATTATACTTTCAGCAACAAAAAACACTTAATTTTCAAACAGTCTATTTTGTAAAGTGAATTTATTGTTTTTTCAGATGCTTCAAAACTTTTCACCAACGACGCACATTTTCGCCACTGTGGAAAATGAATGGTGAAAATATTTCGAAATATGAGATCGCGTTTCTGACTAGTAACTTAAATTTATTTAACATAAATTTCAATCATGGAATGATGAATTTCTGTTAAAAATGAACATTTTATCAGATCCCCACGAAATAAAAGGAAGTTTATCAAATAAATAATCAATTACTTTTCAGGAATTATTTAAAATCGAATGTTCGGTGAGTGAGCTTATTGTAAATAAACGTGTTCAGTTCATAGTTTAAAGTGAATCAGAAAATGCTACATTTTGTGTCTGATCTGAATTTAAAAAATATATTTTTCAATTACTTTTTGTCAACTCTTTTGTGCTGTGATATCTACATGGGTGGGCATGTTTCGAAAAATTTAAACAAATCGCTTTGAAAATTGTAAAAAATTGTGAAACATTAACTTTTATTGAAATGGAAAACTTAACTCGATAAGGACTATGTCACTTTGTTCAGTTCAAGTTAAATAATTGGAATATCCATTTTTGCGTGGAAAAATTTTCACATAGTTAACATGTGCACAACAGTCTTTAACACTTTATACTATCAGATATTACTCTTTTCTATAGTCCGGTTCTTATTCTAATTGCCACCAACAGGAGGCAATAATGAATATTTATTTAAAAACTTACCAGTAAATTTTGTAACCATTACTTCCGCCTCTACAATTCATGAATTGATACGATACCCCCTCGATTGCAATCTGAAATTTAATCGCGATAACAATAATAATAGCAATAACGCGTGAGTGCCAAAGAACCTTCCACCTCTAGTGTCCTTAATAGCGTGTTCACTTAAGTTCTGTCCGTCCCTGTGAGTATACTTCTGTTGTTCCGTTGCATTTCTTTACTTAAGCTCAGAACAATAGTTTCCCAGTTCTCAGGGCACTGAGCTCAGGTGGCACTATGGCAATATGTAAAGAAAGAGCAGAACCCCAAACAGCCTCTTGTAATTTCCATGGTAAAAGACTGCAATTATAGGCTGCATTAACTGGCTTTTGGAGAGGGAAGGAAATACGCTTAAATTGTAAGCAACCACGCAACTGTATTATACCCGTACTTTATGGCTATTAGAACGGGTCCGAAACCTCTTGTGTTAGGCACAATGACGTGCTTTGATAAAAATCATGATTTGTAATAGTACAAGAGATTTTTAAAAATGTTACGTGTTTTGATTTTAAGCAACTTTAAGATTTAAGATGGTGTCACATTTTGACAGTAACTGGGTTAAGAATAATCAGGAGTAAGACGTGTTCATTTTAGTTGCGTGTTATGTTACCGTAATCCGGTTTGGTAAAATCTTAGGTACACTGGTTGCAATGATACTATTACGGACTTTCGATTAATTTCGGCTAAACCAAACGTGTTATTATTCAGCCAAGATAATTTTCAAGAGTTTTTTTATAGCAAGTTTGTCTACTTTTTTATTGCTTCTGACAAATCTCGATATTATCAATATTGCACCGGTCTTCAGCGAAATTGATTTAGTACGTTAAGGATATCACATATGACTGATATCACGAAAAATATGCTGAAAATAATAAGCCTCGTGCAAATATCTTGGTAGTAGTGTTGTGTTTGTCCTCTTGATATACGAGCATGCAATACTTAGATCACGTGGACGACCTATAGACGCACTGCAATCATTTTCCTTAGTTTCCTTTATATTTTTGAAGCGTATTAAAACTAAACGTGCAGTGAGTTGACGCAATTGCGTCTTTACCAACAGCCGATAAATATGTTTAATATTGTAGTCATTTCTTTACAAGCCTTATTTGTGAACTAGTTAGTCACAAGTGTTTTCCATGGAGTCTGGATATTTTTAATGTGTGGCAGCAAAATATGTTGAAACCACAACTCAAATGATCTACCTTCGAACCGTACCGAGCTCCTGGAAGTCCACCGTGGCACCAGTTTTCATAAGTATTCTGAGCCTTGTATACTACGTACGGAGGTAGCAAATCCCCTGCAGCGGAAATGCAGAACATTTAAGAACTAGAGACTTTAGAATGCTCCATTAAACGTTCCACATGCCTTGCTCCTCTCGCCTCCAACACGTTTTTGGCCCCAGGATCATCCGTAAGATTCGTCTCGTTAAAATAATAAATCCGGCAACGAAGTCATACCCTGGCATATTGACCTTGAATTGAAAAACTTTTTTAAATTTACTCCAGTCCTCAGCGAATTATCTCCCTTTCAAAATGAAGTAACAACGAAATCGAAAAATCTTATCTTGACCCACTCTAATGTCCGCTCGAATTCAAACCTATCGATTTTGCCCATATATAAGTTATTTCCAGCTGAATTTGAGCTAGAGTGGCGTATTGCAACCAATTAAATCTCAAGTGCTCGATGCACTGCATGAGTGAAACATAAACGTGCAAACATAAATTCTTTAGTTGCTGAAACTTTTATTAACTTGCAGTCTGCACCAGTTGAACTCGAAAAACTCGAGGACAATTGTACAAGAATAACAGCCAGCCAAGCATATAACTGAAAGGAATACGAGTGGAGGCGTCCTTTTCATCACGGTTTATTGTGTCCCCTATAGATGAATTTTTCTAGTCTACTGTTGTCCTGGCGAAAAAATGCAACATGATATTTTTCTCGAACGCCCTGAAGAGCTTGGGATTGGCCGGCCTTTAAGAACAAGGTATTAAGTAAAATAATATTCCGCTTTTGTCCTTTTAGTTAGCTTTAAATCTTTGCCTGAATATGACGTGATTTGATGACTTCCGCATAGCTGTATCATTCCTTTTATAGGATCTTCTGTAGCCTTGGCTAGATACATAACATTTTGAATCTCAACTTGCCTTTCTGACCCGAATGGGTGCATTCTTAAGTAAAGGAAAAGCATCTCTAGAAAATGCTGGCATAGATGAGAAATACAACTAAGAAATCATGGCAATGTATAATAACGGCAACAGTTCATGAGCAGAAACGAGTCGAGGCAATCCTATATGCTGTTCAGTACGTATTATATTAAATAGAAAGATAAATAAACTTACCAACTGAAATAAGAGTTCCTTGAGCAACTGAGTAGATATGTATACGGTAAATTGTACTATATAGGAACTGTGGGGAAGCAGTCTCTATCATACAGACAATCAGAGATGGTACAGCTATGGAAGCCACTCCGTTGTTGTCAAGTCTTCTAATTCTTCTAGTTTTTCTAATGCTAACTAAAAAAGAAGCTTACTTAGAATCCCATGCCCATGGGGAATAAAATGGGGAAACGTATTTGTGCTCAATTGTATTCCAAAGTTCTGCTTTATAGGATGGCAGCACTGGCTTTCTAGAGACACAGCGTGAGACAAGCAGAAAGTCGCATCTACTGTAGTTTAAATGGATGGTGGCGGACGCCATACAAACATATCAAGTTTGAAGACAGCGAAATGGATTCCTTTATCTGTACTTAAGAAAGTCTCAAGTGATTGCCAGGAGCTTGTCTTTTGTTTCGAATGTAATTAACTTGATGGTGTTTTTCTGTGATTTAATTTCACCTCTAAGTCTTTTTGGGTGATCTCAAATTTGGTGATTCATTAATTGTGAACAATAATAGTGGTTTGGGTTTGATTTAATTATCAAATAATTTGCCCTTACAATAAGTTGGAAGAGTAGAAAATAAGCCCAAAGACCTCAAAGCAGGAGGATGACAATAAAATAGTTTTCCATACGTCTTTTATAAGTCTTCAATATCATAGGGGATAACATGTTGGCCTTACAACGTACAAAACTGCATGTTTGGTTCTTCTACTGAGTCATATATGCTCTTTTCCTGCAAACATCAGATTACAGTAAAGAACAATTTCAGAAAAGATATTTTTAAAGTTGTATATATCTGGGTCAAAAAGTTAAGGCAAGTTAAAATTACTCTCTAGCTTAAATCCGATTACATTTTACATTCGTAAAAGAATCATTTAAAAAAGTATACAAATGCGCTCAGAAAATTTTTTCATTATTAATCCTAACTATCTAATGCCGGATTTGAATTCCGGCAAAAAATATTTAAATATTTCATCAACAGTTGCAGTTCCTCAAAAATTTATGACAATTCCATTTCCTATCAAGTAAAAATTCGTTTAATCTTTAAATTCCATTCCACCAGCATCAATATAGTACGGTAGTAACAAAACTCAGATCTCAAAATTGCATTCAAATGAATGCAAGCCATGTACGCAAAACCAGATAAAATGCAGAAGAATTTCAGGATGCCAGCTCTAGTAGCAAAATGACTCCTGGTGGGAAAATGTTGATGTCAATGGAAGGGGTATTGTTTATGTGTATCATCGTGTAAAAAAGCAATAAAAGGATAGCCAAATTACATATATGCATTCAAATCGGAGCGTAAAACGTGTCTGATATTTAGATTCACCAACCCGTATTTAGCTCACACTGTTTTCATAAAATTGTTTCTCTCTTTGGTTTTATTGCTGAAGGGTCATTCCATTTTAAATCATACAGCCAAAGATGAAAATGAAACCCATAGCAAAGATTACTATTACTAGATAAAAGGCTTCGAACAAAGTAATGAACATATTTTGGTTGCTTTTATATATTTCCGCATCGGGCAACCCTGCAGTCAGAACTAAAAATTTGTTTAGTAAGAGACAAGTAGACTTTTCTTATGTGCATTTACAAATGTCAAATGTACTTCACTCATTAAAAGATCAGAATACATTGCCAGTTTAAAAGTTTCTTACGCACACAAATAACTATCTCAGTCATGTGATTCATATGAATTCTTTTTATTGGTGGTACTTTTTGGTACATATTTCTCTTCGACAAGATTCGCGGGTACTTTTTTGAGAGAAGTCTGTGATTCTATCCGGATGAGAACGGAATTTTGACAGGAGTAAATGATTCGCTCAAATAATTTTGACAGGAGTAAATGACTGCACACTACCTGTACTCTTTATTTGCATGTATATTCTTATGACCTTAAAAGCTGGATATATTTCGGTTTTACTGTGGTGCCAGTGTTACTTTTTCAAATTAGGGTATTTAGGGAGCCGGTTATCTAGTAGTAAGTAATCTTTGCCCATGGTCTCAGATTTTTATGATTTATGATGCACTGGCACTCAAATTACCACCAATTTTATTTGAGAACCTATTAGTTCATCCTGTAAGAATTATTTTTGTTTATTTAAAAAGCACGTCCGCCCATTCTTTTAAGAACAAAACCAAGTGGCAGAAAAACTGCTAACGTAATCGATTCCAAGTGCGGCACGAATAAATCTGCCATAGTTGTAGAGTTTCCAAAACGATATTAGAAACACTTGAATTCTTCGAAGGGGAGATTGGAGAGTTTAGTGAATGATGGATGAACTATCACTATAGCGTACATGTAGGGATTTAAGTATATGCCAGGAGAACGGGTAGTGCGATTGTTTTCTTAACAATTTACATTTCTTAGAAATGTGAGGTTCGTATGGGATTTGGGAGGCACACAGATATTAATAATAAATCAGCGTATAATTTTACATGTAAAAGCAACGGTTGCCAGAAGTAACTGATAATTTAGTTGTAATCCGACAAGAGTGGATAAAAAATTTCGGATTGAATATTTTCTGTCGACTCTTAAAACATTTCACTTATTATGATCTGTTAGAAAAAAAGTTTTTTAAAGTATGCTGTATAAACTTGGAAATTCCCTTCAAGGCTCACCAGGTCTGAATTTTGTATAAATTTTTGAAGATACTTTTTCTCCCAAGAAAGGTGCCCTTTTAAATAGTTCCTTGCTTCCTTGTTCAATTCGAACACCACATCAATTTTTTTTTCTCGACAGGATCCTTCTTTAAGATTTTGTTGATTCCGCCGTATGCTAACCTATCTACATACTTCGGACCGACAGTGTAAATTTACAAATTAAAATCGACAATAATTAGTCACTATTGGGTCTGTTGGTACTGTTGACTTTCTTTCACGTAATGCCGAATTATTTCTTGCATCCGTCTCCAACTAAGAGGAATCTGAGTAAGCCATCCATTTCAGAACTCCGGTAAGGTCAAAAGATTATAATACTTTCAAGGGTTCTCGAAATGAGTGAAAGTCTGTTTAAATCCTACACCGATATGGTGCTATTTCACGCAAAGTCCGGAATTTCATTAACGATAACAACTGATAGTTAAAATTTAATTGGGATCCGAAGCACAAGTATTGCAAGCGAGAAGAAACCGGTGACTGTTCAGAATGTATGCACTTCCTTCTGTTTATCTGAAAAATTCACATCCCGTCTAACTTTAGATGGCACTTAAGCGAGTTTTAATGCATTTAAATGCAACCCTGCAAAGGAGAAGTTTCAAAAGGACGCGCCCAGGGCTTTAATACCTGTAGACCCGCCTTGAGAAAATCAAATTATCAGAATCATAGCTTGCTAGCAAATACCGCAATTTGGGTAGATGCAGCAACGCCAGAAGAGGGTAGAGATTCCAAATTAATTCGAAACTTTAAAGAAACTGTACGAGTGTACAAATGCACACAAAGCGTAGTCCCAAGAGATACAAATTGTTTCGCCACCAAGCCTTTTTACTGCCCGAATATAAACAGAGAACTTCAGACATTTCACCAGAGGGATATTGCAACGAATTCCTACAGGAGCGATTAAAACCTGAAGCTATTCAAGGATACGAAGTAATTTTAATTTCTGAAAACTTTGTCCGAAAAATTTCCTTGCAAATATACCTGCTAACAATGCCCCGAAGTGCAGTTGGGTTTTCGAATATTAGATCTCTATCGCTTTTATAGAAAATTTTGCGGAGGGCCATACAAAAGATAGAGATACTAAACGGAAGAGTTTTTAAAAAATATAAGTAATGCTGCTGTTACTATAGCATCGTTTGGGACAAGGAATCTCGCACTAGCTGGTTTTCCCCTGGGCAGAATAATTTTTTACTGTACTTCAGTACATTTGCAGATTTTTCCCATTTCGCGACGTTTTTCTAGCCAATGTGAGTTGTTGAAAGGTTTCTTTGCGTTATTAACATGTTGCATATTTTATTGAATGTTCGTGATTCACAGAAATGAAATTGTCTGGCATTCTTTCTTACAAGTAAAAATGACAAATAAATAAATAGCGAAATTGATAGAAGCAATTGTAGTGTGATGACATGATTTTTTGTTTATTATTATGCCGTTCACATGCGACGATACATACATACATTTTATTATTAAAGGGGACACCACTGTGCGAGGTTAAAAAGAATATTGTAATTGGTCCAAGAATCGAAATATATAGAAATGTTCAGCATATTTTTGTTTTACATTCACTCTAGTATTATTACACTATTTTTGAAAAGTAGTATGTTTCTGTGTATATAGAAAGAAAAGATAATATTAAAATTAAAAATCCCATATTGCACAATTATCATAGTAAACTGCTGCACAGCGTTTAGTGCTTCATATGAAAAATTTAAATTTTGATATTTAACAATCCTTGTCGATTCCGACCACATAATTCGGAATCAGTCCTATATCCCTATGGCCGCAGATATACTATCGCCACAGCAGAGCTAACTGGACTTCTTCCTGCGCGCAGCTATAACTTCGTCAATGGCTTCCCCCATAAACAAATTCGAAATGTTGAAAAATGATATGTATATAAAATGGCCAGGATAGAGAAGCCTATCTTATCTTGAAGGGTTATCTGTTCAAAAAATTACGGTGTTTCATGAACCTGTCAAGGAGGAATTTAAATCTGTTTCTTTGTAAATGTTTACCAAAGAATATATCTTCAACAGAAAAACAAAATTTACATTGATCTATATGTATAAAACGAATCGAGTAAAGTTCTTCTCCCACTCTACGCCCGACACGAAGTAAACAAATTATTGCTGGCTATGGCATCTACGACAAATGCCTAGAACTTGACACCTAAAATTTCGGGAATCTGAAAAGCATCAAAAAAACCTGCATCCCACTATGATAACAACGCGGTTACCCAGAATATGTGAATTTGGTGTAATAATTTATCTTTGCGAACTAAATGAAGTGTGACGTTTGTGAAGTGACTGATAGCTGCCGCATATGTTTAATCTTTTTAGATTTCCGGGAGAACGATCCACTGACTACTTGGCTTTCGTTCTCGACAAAGGTGTTAATAGAGAGTTTCGTACTTAAGGGGGAACTTCCTCCAGGCAACAGGTTTTTCAATAATATTTTACAAAAAACTGAGAGCATTTATTGCCTTGAATGAAATTACATAATAATTTTTACGTTTAAATGTATACAGAGAAATTCTTGCAAATATATATTTTTTAAATAGTAAATAAATTTTAAAGCGAAAACAAAATGCAAAAAAAAATATTTCTGGAGGAGGTTCCCCCTTAATTGATGAAATTAATATAAATTAAAACGAAAGACTGCAATTGAGTTCTAATCTAATTTATTTCAAAGCTTTCCGAAGTCCAATAAGCGATGGTAGGTTATATTGGTAGTGTGTCCTATGTTAAGCTCCTGTGAGTCTAGCAGATAAGCGAAGAGCACTTTGGGTAATTACGCCATAAATAAACAAGTCGAAGTCATAAACTTAGAAAATAAAACACCGCCATTCAAAGTGGACAATTAATGAGTTTCCTTTTGGTCGTGCTATTTGCAGTGAGCAATTAAATGCACTTAGTGAACTGAAAATTGTTTCACGTCCATAATTAGGTAGCACCAGGACTCTTAAGGGAGTCACAAAATCCTCGAAGCACTACGGTAGAGATCAACTTGATAATAAAACAACACTCCGAGTGTACTAAATTAACAATATTTGAATCGCTTTCATTAATTGCAAGGTAATTGGTCATCTCATTAATGCTAGGCCAAACCATAAACATTATGGGGGAGATTTTAGTTTCCGTGGCACACCGATTTGACAATGAATTACGAAAAATCACCGCAAAATAAAACGAAAGTAATAATTTAATTTTTTTGATATCTGGCTTAGTTTTGGAGATATTCGATCTTAAAATTTTAAAAACACATCACTTCACGACTTGTCAAAATAGGTGTATTAATTAGGCCTTTAGGTGTTTTATTATTATTCTGACAGAGTTAAGAATCTCGGTGTGTATTTCAATGGTAATATGGAGTGCTGCGACCATATAAAAGTTGCATGTCAAAAGATTTATGGCGGTCTTCGGCTGCTTAGACTGTCGAGTAGCCTGCTTCCTTCTGATTTAAAGCTAAAGCTTGTTAGGACATTGTTAGTTCCTCACTTTACTTTCTGTAGCACAGTCTATTCGCGGCCAGATTCAAAGTGCAACCGGAAATTAAATGTCGCTTTTAATGATTGCGTACGATTTATTTATAATTTAAGACGTCACGATCACGTATCCCATTATAGGGATCTTGTTTTAGGGTGTTCCTTAAACACTTACTTAGATATAAGAGCTTTATTGTTTCTGCGTAATATGGTAAACTCTAAGTCTCCTACGTATCTATATGATCACTTGCGTTTCTTGAACTCGTCACGTCATGTCAGCCTTCTGACTCCTCGAGCGCATTATGTAGTTGGGCAACGTTCTTATTTCACTGTTATTTCTCGTTTGTGGAATTCGCTTCCTGTTAACATCAGAGGGCGGGATCGGGGACGGGATTTTAAAAATGAGCTGAAACGTTACCTTATAAATTCATCGTGAATTAGCCATGTTTGTAACACAGTTTCTACTATAATTAGATTAAGCTACAAATTTTATAATTATTCCTTCTGTAGTTTTTGATTCTTTGTTTTGTCGCTTTAGAAACGTTTATTTTTTCTTTTCTTACTTGGTAATACTTTTCTTTTGGATTGCTTGTTATATTAGTTTTTTTCTTCTTCTTTTAGTTTTATAATATTTGATAGTATTGTAATTTGAATTTTCCTTTTATTTTGTACTGGTAAAAGATGTAGTCTTGTGTACATATCCTAACTAAATTGATTTGAATTGAATTTTATTAACTAACGAATGAAATATATGCTACTGCAGGGTGGGGGGAATAGAAGAACTAAAAGAATTATTTATACACCTCTTCCTCCCAGAAAGTTTAATAAAAAAGTTCGCGCAATCTTTAAGTTCGGCCGTTTTGACAAGTATTGTGTTCCTAAATTCAAGATCGAATATCTTGAAATCTAAACCAGATATCAAAAAAATTTATTTATTATTTTCGTTTTATTTTGTGGTGTTTTATCGAAATTCATAAAACAGTTCGCGTCTTAAGCCTTTAAGGCCGTTTTAACAAGTCGTTAAGTGGTGTTACTAAAATTTCAAGATCGAATATCTCCAAAACTAAGCCAGATATAAAAAAAATGTGTTTATTATTTTCGTTTTATTTTGCGGTGTTTTATCGAAATTCATCGTCAAATCCGTGTGCCACGGAAACTAAAATCGTACCACATTATGTACATGTCTCGATTTAAGGGGACATTTACATCAGTTGGACCAAAATTTCATGCTTTTTTTGAGACCGTATATCTCGTGAATAAACAATGCTAATCAATTCAACTTTTTTTTTATTATTTTTGTACATTTGTTAAGTAATATTTGCTACGTCGCCGATTCATCCCCCCAGTCCAACCCCCCCTCCGCGCCGTCAAAGATTGCCGTTCTCGGCGGACACGTCGTGTTCTCTGCAGATTTCCTGGGTACACACGTGACCTAAAAACAAAAAAGTCAACATTTTTTTAAAGTTTATACCATAATGCGTATTCCAATAAAAAACAAAATGGCGGCCATTTGAAAAAAAACCTCGTTTTTTGGTCATTTTTTTGGTACTATTTTTTTATTAACTTTTGAAAAAAACAATCAAAATAAAAAATTTAAGGCCTATACCACAATGACATATGAAATGAATAATTAGAACGCTTTTGTGAAAAATCGCAGTAGCCGTTTGCTCAGAAACGCTGCCGAGAGGAAAAAATGTGACAAGCTGAGATATTTGGCCTTAAACATTTCAGTCGACTTCGGTTTCGCTTAGAAAGCAGTTGGGCGCTCGACAGGAGGCACGCCTCTTTAATGACCTGTAACTCGGAAACTACTCAAGATATCAATTTGGAATTTCGGCACATTATTTTTGATCGATATATCCATCGATTAAGCCAATAAAAAAAATTAATTTTTTGGTCCCAACTGATGTAAATGTCCCCTTAAATGAGTAAATTCAAATATATGACAAAATAAAAGTAAAATTTAATCAAATGAATTGCACTTGGATTCTAAACCGAACAGACAAATCCATATCCTGGATTGCATGGATAAAAATTTAATTTCCTGTATTTCGGGCTATTCTCTTCCTGTCTTTGGTTTGTTTTCTGTTAATTGAGTTCAGACTCTCAAATCCCAGAGGACTGAATATTTCAATCAAAATCAATTAACAAGCCTAAGGCAACCTATTCATTTTTCAATTCTAAAACATGTAATATTGGGTCATTCTACATTTAGTGTCCAGGTAGATTAAGAGATATTAATTGAGTCCTAAGAATTGAATAACACCTAAAGAATGTTCACTGGCGAGTCATTTTTTGTTTTAAATTTTATATAAATTGCTTCAGGAATATATATTCAATTAAATATTCACCACTCTCTCACAGCTTTACAGAACATAAATTTGTCATAATCATTGAAAATTAAAATAAATGAAGACAAAAAGCGTTAAAATTTAACCACTTTATTATTCATAATGAAATTCATTACTCTCGGTCACCTCTTAATAGAAAAACTTTGTCCAAATAACTTCAACTTTTTGCCGCCAGCAACATAAAGTTACAAAGTGAAACCAAATTTCAACTGCAAACACTTCAACATTAAAAACTTTCATAAAAGTAGCAAACATCCCTCTGGAGTAGCTCCCCGAAAAGTTAAACATGGGATGCAAAAGTAGTCAAAGCACCAGAGAACTGGGATCGGGATGGCATCACAGGAGCAAAACAGACCAACCATATCATCTGCAGCACTTGAGATCATACTTTTATACCTCAACAAATGTGAAAGTTGAATTTGGTAAATTCAACTATTTAGTAAGACATTCATTTAACGCAACTAGTGCATCTAGTGCATCTAGGTGGACCTGTTCAACTTTAAAAGTAATACATGAGATGCAATGGCAAAATATTGGGATGAGCTTGTTTGCGACGTCCAAAATTGGACTAGCTCTCTTGAAAATTTAAATTTTTGCGATGTAAAATTGAGAAGGCGATTTGAACATTTATTTAGTCTTTAAAAATGTAAAAAATTTCTTCCTACCTTTCGTGTGATCTGCCCTTCTCTAGTTCCTAAACACAAAACACTTCACTTTCACATTATACCCGATAAATATTTTTCAATATTTCGGATAAGTAAACATAAACACTAAAAGTTTCGTGTTTAACTTTGTATTAATTAAGAATCGTTTATTAGTTACTACAAAAATATACAACACAATAAAAACATTGCTAAGCAGCACTCCCAGTGGGCTGTCAACTCGAAATGACAGGAAATGACAAATTCTTTAAATTTTTTGCACAGAACGTAAGCCCGTTCACAAAATGAATGCAGCTGGTGTTGTTATATCAATTGAATTAAGGCGACCAAAATGCTTTATTTTTTGCCTATGCTTGAGTTGAAATAATGACTCCAGATTTGTACACACTGACTACCGTTAACTGATGCAAGTCTGTTTACATTTTTTATGGAATTTTGCTTGTTAAATTGAAAATCAAATTCTTTTAACAAGCAAAACTTTGAAATGACATTGTATGAAAAATTTTGTCTGCTGATTAGCAAATAAATTCCTCGAAACGTATCTCAAATTATCGTTGGGTTTCTTTTCTAAAATTCAACAAATAAGAACTCTCTTTTGCGAATTCTTCGCAATCGAACCCCGGCGGGGGAGCGGCATCCGGAGAGCTTTTAGTTTCCGTGGCACACCGATTTGACGATGAATTTCGATAAAACGAAAATAATAAATAAATTTTTTTGATATCTGGCTTAGTTTTGGAGATATTCGATCTTAAAATTTTAAAAACACATCACTTCACGACTTGTCAAAAGAGGTGTATTAATTAGGCTTTTAGGTGTTTTATTAACTAACCAATGAAATATATGCCTCTGCAGGGTGGGGGGAACTAAAAGACTTATTTATACACCTCTTCCTCCCAGAAAGTTTAATAAAAAAGTTCGGCCGTTTTGACAAGTGATGTGTTCCTAAAATTTCAAGATCGAATATCTTGAAATCTAAACCAGATATCAAAAAAATTTATTTATTATTTTCGTTTTATTTTGTGGTGTTTTATCGAAATTCATAAAAAGTTCGCGTCTTAAGCCTTTAAGGCCGTTTTAACAAGACGTGAAGTGGTGTTACTAAAATTACTATAATTGGCTTACGGAGTCGAGATAAGTTAATCGCATAAATTGTTCACTGAAAAATATGAGGGTATAAGAAATTCCAGCAGATATCGGCATCTAATGAAAATAAGATTAAATTTGTTTTTGCATGAGAATGCTTCCCTGAGCTTCTGTCAGGTTTTGCAAAGGTTTTACCATGCCTTTTATTTCCGCTCGTATTTAACGGAGATTTTATCTCGAAAGCTCAACTTGTCGTCCTGTGACGGTATGTAAAAGCATTCAAAAGTGAAAAGCGGATATTGAATTTTTACTCCTGTGAATTTCTCTTTGAACGTTTGTTGTTGCAGTTCTTTTTTCGTCTTGAAGTGCAATACCAGCAACTGAGTACAATGGCGACAGGAATTTTCTCCACTAGTTTTGTGCAACAGAAAATATCAAAGCAATCCCCTTACCCTGATTTCTGTTCTGGTTTTTACTTTGTTGTTATCTTCGTGCTATTCACAAAAAAATATCTCCAGTTTGTGAGAGATTAAAGTGTCCTCCTGCCCTTTTTTTAATATGTTGGGTTGTCAAAGAGCGAAAGTCTTTAAAATAATTAAGGATAATCCCTGTCCAGCGAGAATCAAAGATTTCCAATTTAGGAAAAAATTTTCAAGCGCTTTACTTGGTTACAATGAGTTTCAAAATAGCCCTCAAGAAAAGTAACAGAGCAACCTGTTTATTAAGTCGGATTTAAGCAATCTTAACACGGTGTATCCTAGAGGGCAGCAAGATACTCCTGACTTTTATAAATATTTCTAATTAAAATAATAATTCTTCAAAGTAAACAATGGGTATACTCGTTCAACGACAACCGTCCTATCAATTTGCAGATGCGATGCTTAGCGTTGCCAGGTCTTACTTGCTGAATGAGTTGTGTAGTTCTCTGAATACAAAGTAATCTAAGTGTGCGTGGTGTTCAGTAGAACTGTCAGTGTTCCGTGTAATAGCCGTCGCGATTGGCTTAGGCTTAAGGTGCGCGTATTATTTCGTGTATGGCTGCAATAAGCACTTCAAGAAAGTTTTGACAGTGACCCGTAACGTACTGCGTGACCAACTTGAATTGGCTTACTGTCAGCGAATGTTTCTTGTTGGCTTTTTTAGTGATGTGGAAGATAATTGGTAGGGCTTATTTTGGAGTTATTCGCTTGTCCTCAGTGGACAATGTTTTGCAACATAAAGATTACATAAAAAGGAACACTAAACCACAATTTATTGTAAACAGTGTCTTTATAATAAATCGCGAGCACCTGAGGTAAGAAATTCAAATAATTTTACCTCAACAGGTGACTCGCGATTTCGTGAAACCTACACTGTTTACACTACTGGATGTGGATATTCTGTTGTAATATCACATCCAGTATTCTATTAATAAAATATCACTCACCTTTTTGACTTCCCGACATTTAATTTTTAGTAGAAAACACTCGCGCACGCAACTTTCGAGTAAAACTTTCGGCACCTGTCAACTTTATGTCTCAGTGACATGTCAGGTGTCAAATCCGTGTAAACTTTCACGGCGAATCGAACTATGCTCCTTTCGCCGCGGAATTTTACACGGATAAATAAATATTTATGAAAATATAAATTTCTATCTGTCACTATAAGAGTGACAGAGAACATGGCGAGAGGGAGATAGTATCAAAAGTCTCCAAAACGTCGCGCCATGTTTGGAACATGACAAAACAAATCGAAAACATGAACCAGGGGCCTGGCACTAGGAACATTGAGCTTTCAACATGCCATTGGCCTTCGAATTACTTTGGACACTATAACCTGAGAGTGTATTGCATTTTATGCACACGGATTCTTCAAGTAAAAGAGTAAAATTCTCTCGCATTAATTTTTTGGAAGAAAGCGATAGCTGCCGCATTTGGTTTATGAAGAACAAGAATGAAAGAGATACAACAATTAGCAGCTGTTTGGTTTTTTAGAGATTTATTAAACGTCAAATCTTCAAGTGCCTGTTTAAGATTGTTTGTTCATAGTGATTTTGATAAATAATATGACATTCGTGATGGACAAGTAAGGACGCTCACGGGCAACCTGTTTGAGTTTTGGATTGTAATCCCAATAAACAGTGTCAACATTATTACGGGAGGAGACGATGGATGTCTAAAAATTTGGGATTTTCGGATGGCAAAGGAGCAGGATTTGGAATGTTCGGTTTAATACTTTTCACGTTCAACTCATTTTGTCCAGTAGTAGTGATTGTAAAGCTCCGTAGCGTTAGTTCTGAATCTAGCGACGACGAAGCCGACCCAAAGAAAAGTGTTTTGGTTATATGGCATTACTCTTTTGGACTAATTGTATTTCTTTTAAGACTCCCGTGATGATCTACTGCAAACATTCGATCAACATGAAGATTCCGTTTATTGTGTTGAGTGGAGCAATGTCGACCCATGGATATTTGCATCGTTGAGTTATGTCGGCCGGGTTATAATATCTAAAGTTCCAAAACAGTATAAATATAAATCCTGGTGCTTACTTAGCTGCATCTTTTGGAACAGCAAAAGTTTTTTTTACAATGCAACCAGAGATGCAGTTCCTTCGTGTGTTGCCCACTTTCTGTTTTTAAATAAATTCATTTTAATTGAAATATGTAATTTCGAAAAGATCTTTGATTATTTAAGCAAGTGCTATATATTCAAAAATTATTTTCAGTACTTGTAATATGAAGAACCCTATTGATTTATTAATTAAGCAATTCATCGAAAATGAAGTTAAATAAATAATGCATCAGAAATATTGTCTGGTGGTCTGGTTAATACTTTTTGTTATCTCGAAACATTAAATTAACGTAAATTAAGTTAAAAAGTTCCCGGTTAAGTCAATTTTTTCAAAATTAATCGTATTATATACCTTTTATTGTGTCTCTTTCATGCAGTTATCTTAAAATAAAGTGGTAATGTGCAATATTGCTTGGTAAAACTGCGTTTTTTATAAAGACCCGAACCTATGTACAAAAAGATTTCTTCATTTCCAACAAGTTCCATAAGGTAGAAAACTTTTTTCTTAAACATGTTTAGAATTTTGCTTCCTCTATTATAATTTGTTTCTATATTTGGCATATTTAATAAAAATTTCCTACGACTTAATATACGACCCCGATGTTTTATTATTTTTACCTCGCAAACGCCTAAATGTAAGTTAGCTGGTTTTTTCATAAACAAAGATGAAATAAATTCAATGGAAAATTCACTTGCATTATCAATACATTTCAATTCCCATATTTGTAATTTTCCTAAAATCGAGTAAGCAAACCCATCCCATGCCAGGTAATTGCTACTATAATTAATTATGAGAAAGTACCGAAACTACACAAAAATATTTGAATAGTAAACATCCGCCTTTGATTACAACGTCGAAAAAATAGAAGGAAGCAAAACAATTTCCACAACGCTATAATAATATTATAATATATTCCTTTATAATCATTTGTGTTTCAGGGTGTATATTATCATGATTAATAATTATTAACTCACCCAGTTTGCATTGAAAAATACAATTGGTTCACTGCACTTAATTCACTGTGAAAATCACTAACGTACAATTACATAAAAAACCGACAAACTATAAAAAAACAGACTAAAAAATAAAATTTTATTAAGAAGAATATTCAAAACATTATTTGGAAAATATAATTATTTAGCTTTCATGTTGTTTCCTCGTCGTTTTCAAAAAAGATTCCAACAGAACCCCAGAAAGTAAAACACCGGGGTCCAAGCAGGAATCAATTAGTGAACACAGACTGAGTGCTATTGAAAATACAATATCTTAAAATCTAATCACTATAATTAACAAACTAGTTACTTTTAAATTTCAATTCGCCACAAAAGTTTTCACTCTAATACACAATTTTTTTTTATATATAAACACTATTTTCTTCACTTAAGTAAAACCGACATCTATAAATCCATAAATGTTATATTACTTACGATCCTTTTCATTGGTAATTAGTAACGATCCTTTAAATCAGTGATGGCCAAATTCACACTACTGAATGTGAGGAATGCTAAAAAGCTTTAAAACCATGTCGTACTGTTTGTTTAATTTAGAACATTAAAATGTTTGTAAAAGGTTGTATATTTCAAGATATTGTATAATTGCTTACAAAACAACTTAAATATGACGATCTTTTTAACTTTTGTATGTTTTAACGATTAAAAAACGCATAAACAGAAAACCGAATACAGCCAAACAGTGCATATACAAATTTAAAAGCTTAAAAGCTCACTTGCCCGCGGGCATAGGTTGGTTTATGATGCCCTAGCACAGCTTTAAAAGGTAAGAAAATTAACGTAAAGGAACACATGCAAGAGTTAAGTGCAAAAAGTTTTAACGTGCCTACTCTTCTTTTAAACAGTCAAGCTTTATCCCACCAAAAACATTTCATGTAAAGTAGGTTGCCAAGGCTCACAAGCTTATAACTTTTAAAAAGTTTTCAAATCTCATCTAGAGCCAAGCCTCTACCACTATAAGGCCAAGGTCAAACTCTACAAACAGTACATCTTGGTCGAAAAGTATGGCTTCGCCGTTTCATGGGCCTATTGCGTGACACAACATTAAGGACCAGTAACTTAATTTCTTACCATAAATCCATGGGAGTGTCGGCTAAGCCATACTTTCTGATGTAGGGTTTGTAGAGTTAGGGCTTGTAGAGTTAAGGCCAAAACACAATGAGATGCGTCACGACACCTATGCGACTGTCAAAAGTTCCAACATGTGCAAAACCATTGATGGTAACACAATGGTCGCAATGCGACATTGACGTGTCGCACTGCTTGCTAAAAATTGTCAACACTGTTGGAATTTGACGCTGCGACACTTTTACAGTTAGCAAGAAAATATAAATAAAATTTAAAATGAGCGAATTTGAAGAACTATTAATAAATTCTGTTAGAGAATATGAATGCCTATATAATAAAAAGTCAAAAAAAATACAAAGATAACAAATATAAGGATCAATTATGGCAAAATATTTATTAGTATTGCCGAACATGCATTTACAATTTTTTTTTTTTATAGTAAGCACCATTCTTCAGAGAGTCTGTTATAAAGATCTACACAACTTCTTAGCCTAAACCAAACTTATTTAATGCACTTGTCAAAATGGCGCATCATTAGTTTATTGTGTTATCGAATGCGACATCATGCGTCACGGCTGCGACAGCAAAATCATATGGTGTCGTGTCGCATACGTGTCGCATCTCATTGTGTTTTGGCCTTTAGGGCCTTGGATCTGCATGAGATCTGATAAATTCTTAACACTGAAAGCGTTATGAGCCTGTGAGTCTTAACAACCTACTTTACATGAAATGTTTTTGGTAGGATTTCACTCCTTTCTGTAAGATGCCTTAGTTTTTATTTATTTTTAACCGACTTCCCAAAAACAAAGAGGTTCTAAGTTCGACGCGTATTTTTTTTTTATTTTATTTTTTTATTTTTTATTTTTTTTTTTTTTTTTTATGTCTGACCGGGCATAACTTCGTAACGCGTCGACCGATTTTGATGATTCTTTTTTTGTTGGGTAGAGTATGTTCACCGATTGGTACC
Source organism: Leptarthrus brevirostris (assembly GCA_964036015.1). NCBI lineage: Eukaryota > Metazoa > Arthropoda > Insecta > Diptera > Asilidae > Leptarthrus > Leptarthrus brevirostris. Next base: position 107,571,068 of record OZ038375.1, read on the forward strand.
ATGTCAAAAAAATTTTTGGTAGGGTGGTGGTGGGGGGTGGGGGTGAAACCTAACTTTGTAACGCGTGGTCCGATTTGGATGGTTCTTTTTTTGTTGTACAGAGTATGATCCCCCATTACTAAAACGAGAAAAAAATTTGGCCTAGGGTGGGGGCAGGGGGGGAGGGGTATTCTAACTTTGTAACGCGTGAACCGATTTGGATAATTCTTTTTCTGTTGGGTAGAGTATGTTCCGTGGTTGATACCAGGTGAAAAAAATGTTTAGGGGATGGGGGTGGAACCTAACTTTGTAACGCGTGGTCCGATTTCGATGGTTCTTTTTCTGATGTATAGAGTATGATCCCCCTTTCCTAATAGGAGAATAATTTGGTCCTATGGTGAAAGGTGTGGGTGGTGGGGAGGGGTAGTCTAACTTCTTAACGCGTGGACCGATTTGGATAATTCTTCTTCTATTGGATAGAATATGATCCTTGGTTGATACTACGAGAAAACAAATGTTGCTGTGGTGGAGGTGGGAGAAGGGGGGTGGAACCTAACTTTGTAACGCGTGGATTGATTTGTACGGTTCTTTTGCTGTTGTATAGAGTGTGATACCCCATTGCTAATAGGAGAATAATTTGGTCCTATGGTGGTGGTGGGGGAGGGGGAGGGGTAGTAACTTCGTAACGCGTGGACCGATTTCGATGATTCCTTTTATGTTCGGTAGAGTATGTTCCTTGATTAATACCATGAGAAAAAAAGTTTAGTGGAATGGGGGTGAGGTAGGGGGTTAAAACTAACTTTTAACGCGTGGACCGATTTGGATGGTTCTTTCTTCGTTGTATAGAGAAGAAGACACTAAAAAGTAAAAAATAAAATAGTTTTCAAAAAAACAGTTGAACCGACTTCACAAAAAGCGCTAAAAAGCATAAAATAATTTTTTTTTAATTTTATATCTATTACGACATTTTGAAGTCGGTGCAAATTAAACAAATAAAACAACTACAGTACCACAATTGAAAATAATACCTAATACTACCTGAACGTTTCAGTTTACGGGATCATAATAAATGACGATTAAATACTTTTATTGTAGTTGTTTGGTTTGTTTGATTTGCACCGACTTCAAAATGTCGTAATAGATATAAAATTAAAAAAAATTATTTTATGCTTTTTAGCGCTTTTTGTGAAGTCGGTTCAACTTTTTTTTTGAAACCTATTTTATATCGTCCTGTATTTCTTGCACGTTAGCTATTTCGTTTTTCATAGCCCACTCTCTATCGTTGTCTCTTGTCCTTCTTGGCTTATTATTTGCAGTAAGCGATAAATATACGCCAAGGGCAAAATTGCAACAAAAATACTGCGTTTGCAGAAAAACGACAGCACTGCTCTATATACAAGCCTAGAAAATATGATTGTTCAGTGCCATTTCACCACAAAGTGTTTCGTCATTATTTCATTTTTGTTGTACAGCAGATTAACAAATCCTTGCACTCAAATAAAATTGCATACTCTCGTAACCAAAACCAAAGAGAAACGCTGATGGCAATGACGCATTTTAAGTTCAATATTCTTCACAGAAAGCTCACAAGAGAGTTTTCCCTTTAAAACATATGAAAATTGTGAAGATAGATACTTTTTAGCGTGTGAGACTTTAAAAATATTTTGAGAAATACTACGAGAAAGTACAATTCCCCAAACTTCTCCTAATGTTTATTGTAGCAAGTTTTGGTTCAGTTTCTTTACATCAGAGCTGTAAAGTAATCATTATTTGTGGAATTAATTCCAACCTAATTCCCATTCCTTCAAATTAAATTTTTTAAATTCCATTACTTTTCAACTAGGAATTTTATAAACAAATGGAATTAATATTCCAAGTAATGATGTATGTGAATTCCTCATATATTCCACCGAGATTGGTAAAGGAATGAAAAGTAATTGAAAATGAATTATTCATGATTTAAAACCAGATTTTAGTTCCGTAATTCGTTTTAAATTCCTCTTCTATGAAAACATTCTTAAATTGATTAGCACTCCTACACTAAGCGAAATTGTTATAAAGTCAGCACGTTTAATATGGGGGCAATAACAAAATTTCAATACATTAAACCTAATCTGGTAAATTGAGTTTGAGAAAAACATATGGAATCTCTTTTAAAACAACCTACGAGGAAATAACTAAAGGAGAAGACAGAAGCTCAGGAAATCGTGGCAATTTTAAGCTTGTATGAGATTCCCATGCATACAATCTCATAAGCTAAAAGCAGGCGATTAGAAAAGTATTTTATGTTCGAGGGTTTTGACGCGTATTTTAAATTATTGAACTAAATAATAAATTGTTTGCCGACATTGACAGTGAGTGACAGCTAAGAGCCAGGGAACAGATAAAAAGCCTACTTCCTCGTAGCAAAAAGCGAACAAATTTGACAGCACAGACCCAGCCGCCAAACAAAAACTTGCCATGCTCACAAACACGACATATACACGATAGGGATAGTCACTTCCTCGTAGGCTTCTACCCTCTTCTACCAATAGGCTTTTGACAGCAAGTTTTTTAAAGTGCTTAATCGAAGTGCGAAATTCCTATAATATTTTATTGTATTCGGTAAGTCTAGAATTTTATTTAAGGATTTTATATTTAGGGCAGGTTGTGGTGGAAAGTGATGAAAGCGATTTTTTTAGGAAAAACAAAAAACTGAATAACATCAAAAGTAATAAAGATAGAAACTCGTATTTTGACATGCAATTCTTATTAGTCATTGTGCCTGTTCAGACCTACGAGGAAGCCCTATTGTGCATATGTGGTGGGTGTGAGCATGGCAAGTTTTTGTTCGGCGGCTGAGTCTGTGCTGTCAAATTTGTTCGCTTTTTGCTACGAGGAAGTAGGCTTTTTATCTGTTCCCTGGGTCTTAGCTGTCACTCACTGTCAATGTCGGCAAACAATTTATTATTTAGTTCAATAATTTAAAATACGCGTCAAAACCCTCGAACATAAAATACTTTTCTAATCGCCTGCTTTTAGCTTATGAGATTGTATGCATGGGAATCTCATACAAGCTTAAAATTGCCACGATTTCCTGAATTTCTATCTTCTCCTTGAGTTAATTCCTCGTTGGTTCAGACGAGTCGACGAATTGAACTTTCATCACTAAATTCTAGGGTGCCGGGCAAGTTCGGACAGGGAAGAAGTTCATCTCGATCAGAACTGGACTCACGTTCAACTTTTCTAGTCACGTGACTGTTTCTATTGGCGTGTTGGTGCATTTGATTGGAATGTTGGGTAAGTGTTGGAATTATCCATTTGGGTTTATACCGATAGCCATGGCAAAGTCTCGCCTCAAATCGACCCGTGTGAAGAGATTTTCATTTTAAGGAGCGACATTCTAATTAATTCTCGAAGAAATGTCGAATTTACAAAATTTTCTGAATGGAGAAATTTTAAAATTTAAGTTTTAACAAAAACGGTTCGAAATGACCGATTCAATTAAAATCGCATCAAAATCGCATAAATTAAATTTAAATATCGCAAATTTACATATTTTTTAATTTAAAATTTGTTTAATTTTGTTACAGCCCTACTTTGGCTGTTTGCTATCTCCAACTTAATGTCTGTCATCTGTAAAAAAGGGGGGCCTGAGTGAAATAAGAACTCTTCAGACCGAGCAGAACAACAAAATCGGTAACACAACATTCTCTTCCGCTCTAATGCACACTCAATGTATTTAGCTGGCTTTTTCTGACAGACTGGGAATTCAGAAAATTGAAAAAAAAACTCGTTGGTGTGTGTTTACGAAACTGATCGAAAGTTCAAATGATTAATGGCTTCCATTGGCAGTAGTTGCGAATTTGCTTTTTTCCTTGCAGTTCTAAGAAAAAGAGATTTCCGAACAAAAATTGCATCCGTGAAAGACAAGAATTGCTGAAAGTATCCAAATTGTACACAAGAGTTGGCAAATTTCAATTTTTAATGCAAATTTCGTTTCAGCTGCAGTTTTTATTTTTTGGATGACTTGTAAATATCGGGAATTGTGGCTACCACCCCCTGTAGGAAAAGAATAAACTTCAGTGCAGCAAAACAAATTGTAAAGTTTAGCTGTATATTTCCCAACTGTAGTTGCATCCATTCGCATAAACATTTCTGGACAAATGTAAGTTTAGTTTATTGTTCAAATAGTTCGTTTCCGATTAATTTTCATTTAATTTAGGAAATAACCACAAATTTAACAATTTTGTCTTTTCAGGAAATTTTCATCATATGAAAGCTGAATTCTGATTAGTCGGCGATTGAGAGTCTTCCAGTGTTATGCTAATCACAACGACTGATTAACTTACGCTATCGTGGCTGTCATTCTGAAAGAACTTCAATGGACTAGGTAACTACAATTGCTAGGAAGGAAATTAATTGTGTAGTTGCTTTACTTCTGCAATTTTGGTATTTAATGAAATGTAATTAACGCAGTCGAATTCTTGGTAATTCAAAAAAAAATCCAATACTGCATCATCCAGAAAAATTAGGTGCCCTTAGTGCTCAGTATTCGGCACCTTTCGTTCAGTTTTTGTTAGAGAAAAAGTTTTGTAAACATTGCGATTGGATCGAGTAGCGAATTATTAAAGTGCAGTTTTATCGGTTTTAAATTAATCTGTTATTCCCTAATAAGTTTTATGTGATCATTGATATTTCGTTTTATTTCAGGTTCTTTCTGAATGATGAAGAAATGCAACGAAGAGGAGAGCGGAAGGCAAGTGTTAAGGTTTCCGATGAATACAAAGTCGACGGCCCCGAAATGCGTTTGAAGGAGAAACGGAAAATGTGTTTATTCATGAAAAATATTCGTCACCGCTAGTGTCCAGAGATACGAATTTTCGCTCCTTTATTTCGGACACCTGGGAAACGACTCACCTGTCGAACAAAAAATTGGAAAGTCCGAGAAGCAGTCACGAATTTTTGATGTTGATGTTGTGATTAGAATAAGACTAGCGATTAAGACTCAAAAATTATCTAGTTTAGAGTAAGAACTAACAAATTTAGCATAAGCATATTAGCATTGTACTGTAGTAATACATTTTATTAAAAAAATAGTAATTCCACAAAATGAACGACTCTTCATTTTGAACCACACACGCACCATTAATTCCTTTCCATTCGTTTGTCCTTGTCCAAAGTATTCTAAAGCTGCATGTAATAAGTATATCCTTTATCAATTAGGAAATTAAAAAAATTGGTAGCAAAAGGACCTCGAGTATGGAAATTAACTCATAAATCGATTTAGGATCAGTCCATACAAATTTCTATTCTTTTTCCTTAAATTCAAGATAGTATCCTTGTTCTATAGGATTCTCACTTTGTACCTTGTTAGAGAAGACATTGTCAATATGCAACAGCAAAAATTTAGTCCAAAAAGGACCTCTATCGAGAAAAATATGCCTAAAAACGAATCCAGTTTCGTCTCGCTTAAAATTTTTATCGTTTTTCATTAATTTAAGAATGTTATCCTTGTCCAAAACGGGATCTGATTTGAGATCCTGGTGGAGAAAACGTCCTAGAATAGACTGCCAAAAAAATTTGAACAAAAAAGTCCTTAAAACACCAAAAATAAGCCGAAAAACGATTTCTCGAACAAGAAAATTTGCTTGCTCCCGATTCTGGTGGCCTGGTGTTGAGCTGATTTTTGGCCCGAAAACTAGAAAAACTGGATTTACACCAGTTTGTTTACATTTTCGTTTCAAAATCGTTTTTTGGCTTATTTTCGATGTTTTAAGGACTTTGTGGACCGGATTTTTATGGGAGGCTATTCTAGGGTGTTTTCTCTACTAGGATATGAAATCAGATCCTGATTTGGACAGGGATATATTCCTGAAATTGAAGCAAAACGACGGATGGAGCAAAAATTCGTTTTAAAGCCTGTTTTCCTTTTATTAAGGTCCTTTCGCGATGAGATCTTTTTGTTATCGTATTCAGCAAGGACTTCTGCACTAGGCAGGATAACCAGCTTTCCCAGGGGCAGTACATGCTAAGACGATGTCTACTTCGTTAATGTTCGTTCCATTTTTCTCCTTTGTCCAAAACAGGATCAGATTTCATAATCTGGTAAAGGAAAATCATGGAAGAGATCACAAGAAGGATCCGAAATATAAAAATGTGAGCAGTCAGATTTCTATTCGTATAAGGATAACTAACATTCTTAAATTAGCAAAAAGGAACAAGGATATGATCATATCCTAATAGAGAAAACACCATAGAATAGCCTCCCGTAAAAATCCGGTCGAAAAGGTCCTTAAAACATAGAAAATAAGCCAAAAAACGGGTTTGAAACGAAAATGTAAAAAAACTGGTGTAAATCCAGTTTTTCTAGTTTTCGGGCCAAAAATGAGCTCAACACCAGGCCACCAGAATCGGGAGCAAGCAAATTTTCTTGTTCGAGAAATCGTTTTTCGGCTTAATTTTGGTGTTTTAAGGACTTTTTCGTTCAAATTTTTTTGGCAGTCTATTCTAGGACGTTTTCACCACCAGGATCTCAAATCAGATCCCGTTCTGGACAAGGATAACATCCTTATATTAATGAAAAACGATAAAAAATTTTAAGCGAGACGAAACTGTATCTGTTTTTAGGCATATTTTTCACGATAGAGGTTCTTTTTGGTCCAATTTTTTCCTGTTGTATATTCTATAATTTCTTTTCTACTTTAGTACGAAATGAGAACCCTATAGAGCAAGGATACTATCCTGAAATTAAGGAAAAAGAATGGACGGATCCGAAATCGTTTTTTGGCTTATTTTTGATGTTCTAAGTACTTTTTCGTCGGCAGTTTGTTGGTAGGCTATTCGACTACCATCTGAAGTAAAATCCTATTTTGGACAAGGATAACATCCTTAAAAACGATAAAAAATTTAAGCGAGACGAAACTGGATCTGTTTTTAGGCATATTTTTCTCAATTGACGTCTTGGAGCAGTTTTAGCGGCCGACCTATTAAAATTTGGCATTCATATTCTAAGGATTTCGAAAAAATAAATAAAACGGAAAATTATTTGATTGGTGTTTATTTTCAATAAAATGAAAATTAATCGGAAACGTTTCTTAAATAATTACAAGTTTTACAGCATATGCTTCCGTTTTCATGCGGTGGAGATGCGTTTTCGACACTAAATACGGAGGACTTTAAAATATGTTTGGCTGTACATTTCACGGTAGGTATTTCCCTACCGCAGACTTTCCATCCATTTAAGTAAACAGAAGTCAATCTGAATCCTGATCCTGGCACGAGTAGAGGGGACTCCAAAGCGCGGGTTATGAATTCATTCTTTTATTCTTAGGGAGCTGCAAAAATAATGATTACCGGGGGTGATGAGATGGAAACATTCTTTCAAACCAAATTCAAAACCATCTTAGTCAATTTGCTGAAGTATAAGTACACAAGCATTAGGCGATAAATTAATTTGATTACTTCTTTGCCATACAGTTTACACAAAAGGAATTTTAAGTTTGAATTTCTGATTAGATAACAGATTCGAAGTAGAGATATCTTCCGTAGGACTGAAAACATTTGCATGAATGAAAATAAATGAAGCGGAACAATATTCTTACTCACAATTTTGTTTTACAAAAAGTTGCATTTTAGAGACAGTGTTATGGAGGCTCTCTTTCGCAAAATTCATACAGACATATTTCTTGGGGAAACGCAAATAATAAAAGTAGAAAATTCAGAAATTTTCTTAAATGTGAATTGAAAGACACTACAAGTACATTTACCATCTACACACATTCTATTGGGAGTACTATGTATAATAAAATTTATCTGCCTTGGGATTTATTTATTTATTTACACTCTTCTATTCATTTCTACAAAAATTGATTTAAGATGAAGACTTAAGTGCGACCCTTGTAGTCCTCACGACTAACACAATATAATGAATATTGAATATTATCAATGAATGTAAATAATAGTAACACAAAATAATAAGTAATTTAATCATTAAAGATAATAATTTATGTCTATGTAGGAATCGGAGAAAATTAGCCACTTGCTATATCACAACCACTGGGCTGATAAAACTTCCAAAATTCTTTTAAATGCATGGTCTCGATGATACAAATCTAGCGGTTTGAAATGACAGCTGCATTAAGATGTCCGTCTTTTACGTCTTAATTTTTTATTTTTGGGATGTCGTATGAGGTCTTCTCCACTCCATTTTCCGTCTCTATTATCAGATCGGCTCCATGTCACCATAATATTGTATTGTCATCGGAACTACATTGTCAAAATTTTCAAATTTCCAAAAATTTCACAAAATACAGTTTCATCATAAGATCATATATGTTATGACCGTTTATATTCTACCTACTTCGTTGTCTTCAGTGTACGATCTTTTGTCTTCAACTGCGGAATAGCTCTCAGAGATGTCGCCTCAATTTAGGGGTGTCCACTCAAAAAATACATCATGAAATTCTCAAATCCTATTTCCAATGTTCTTTTGGAAGACTCTGCAAAAACAAAAGTTTATTAAAACGTTTCCTTTGTATATCGAATATCCCTACCTCGATACCTTTTTCTGTGGGGTGAGTTTAGTATGCCTTGGACGATAATTGCTTGCTGCCTCAGTGGTGCTCCAGCCTCAGCATCTCTGGGACTGTCTGTTTTGTGTGCGTGATATTGGTAGTACTAGAGAGCTATTTCACGACTTTATGTTTAGCCCGTTGTATTCCCGTCTTTCGATCCAGTACTCTTTTAGACCATGGATTAATAAGCCTGTAAAACATCTTAAAACTACGACTTAGAGGATGTCTTATTTCTTTCGGATTGACTAAGTTTATCTTGTTTATTCTGATCTACGTGGCCATTACACTTTTGAGTTCAAGCTTGCCTGTCATGACTATTTTGCTGACGATCTGTATTAATTATAGAATACCGACGATCCCAGCCGCTAACTTCTTTGACACTTTCTTCAGTGCTATCTCCTCGACAAATAGATGTGTTAAGGTAGTGTTAATACTTTGACGAACTATACTCCGCCTCCCTTATAGATAAAGGATATATTTTTTGACTATTCTTTTGTTGCGTTGTAACCCTGCATTAATAATTATTTGATCTTTATATTTTCTAATTATAATAAGTTATTTTATTAATTTAAAAAAATGTCATGCGATTGTGATTTACATTATAAAATTATTCAATAGTTTTTTGCTCGATCTCGATGGTAAACCTATGTTTGTCTTAAAGAAATGTGGCCAGTCGCATGCTTCTGTTCTGCTTATTAATTTAACCCGCCTATGTCCAGCGGTATTTTTTTAAATTGTGGATGTGGTATGTCATTTTCCTTTTCACAAAAGCGTAAGAAAGATAATATCTCCAATTATAGACCCATTGCCAATTTGTCTGCCACTGCGAAGCTCTTCGAAGTAATGGTTTGTTGATGTCATTAGTTTTCGCTGTAAATCGATTTTGCTTTTGGCGTCCTCTTTCGAATGAGACCCCTTTGATTTGATTTCGTAACAAAAAATTTTTTTCACCAAAAAAAGCAGGGGCTATAGGCCAGTGATTTTTGTCGATTTTGAGTGAAATTTTTTTTGCAAAAATTTTGATGCCATTCGAAAGAGCATATCCGAAAATGGTGGTCTAGTTGGTTTTCCCGTTCCCTGGAGCCTGGAAACATGGAAAAAATGACGAAAAACCGTTGCAATGGCCTCATTTCCAGTCAATTTTCAGAATGCTCAAAATTAATTAATTCGATGAATTCCAGTAAAATTTCCAGGGCCATTTGAAAGTAGATATTCTAAACTGTGGATTGGGATAATTTTCCAGGCTGGAAATTGCGCATTGAATGAAAAATGACTCATCAACCATCGATGCTGGTTACCAGGTTGATTCTTTTTATAACGATCTCAAGGTGCCACTTTTCAAATTTATCATGCTGTGGCTTAGTACTTCTTGAAGTCAAAGGATATTTGCCTATCTTTCTGGCTGAGGACACCGAGTCCTGCTTTAGGGCTTTCGCTCTAGTGTAATATCAATCAATTCTGGTGTACCCCAGAGCAGTCATTTGAGCCCGTTTCTTTTTATTGCTGGTAAGGCAGCTGTGAAAATAAATTAAATTTTTTAAAAAGAAAAATGGCTGGATCGAGATTGAAAATTTTTTTTCAGATCATATTGATGTTAATACACGCTTCGATTGATACCCTAGTTAAGGGAGGCTTCCCATTTTTTTTGGGAAAAATTATGGTATTTTCACAATTTAATTACTCAAAAACGGTTAATGCAATTGTCGTACTCCTTCCCACTTGGTTGGTTGGTTGGTTGGTTAGTCGGGCTGTTTGTTGCTAAGAAGCACCAAATTCACATGGAGGCCATGAAGGCCCATTGTGAATGCCTTTAAAAAAGAAAATGCATGGTCAGAACTTAAAACCACCCAGATCTCTGTAAGAATCTATTTAGGTCCACCAGTGCTATCTCCGCTAAGTCGTCCAAGTTGTCAAAGAACCTTGCTCCCAAATAGGCGAGTCGTCGTTCTTTTAGAGCCGGACATTCGCAGAGTAGGTGCACTATGGACTCAATTTCTTCTTCGTCTCTGCAGCTTCTGCAGAACTCATTCGATGGTACGCCGAGTCTAATGCCCATAGCTCCTATGGGGCAGCGTCCGGTGATGACGCCGACGAGTGTTCGAATGCGCTTTCTATCGAAGGATAAGAGATTTGAAGTTCTGCTCTGATTCAGCTCCGGCCATATACTTCGCGTTGTGAGAGAGTAGCTGATATTTTTCCACCGTTCCGAAGTCATGTTGGAGTAATGTCTATCAATTTGACTTTTTGCTGTATTGAGGGGAGGGTGCACCCTTTCCACCGGCATGTCTATATCTGTACTTGAACCATTTTTGGCCAGTTAGTCGGCTTTTTCGTTACCCTCTATACCGACATGTCCTGGAACCCAGCAGAGCCTAAGCGTATGTTGTGAAATATTTCTTAGGGCTCTGATACAATCTTTCACACATTCTGACTTTATCACGTTGGAGTTCAGCGCCTTGAGTGCTGCTTGACTGTCCACACAAATAGTGATCTCAGTTGTTGAAATCTGTTTTTCTTTGACAATCAGTGCAGCTTTCATTATAGCGTATATTTCCGCTTGGAAGATGCTGCATTCGTTGGTGAGTCTATACGACTTACTCATTTGCAGCGCCTCCGAGAAAACTCCAGCTCCAATCCCCCTTTCCGTTTTCGATCCATCTGTGAAGATGGCAGTTCCTTTAATTATGTTTTCAGGATGCTTCCTTCCCACTTAGTGCAGTTTATTTTCGAAATCCTTCATCTGAAACACAAAAATGAAATATTTTCATAAAATATAGGATTAATTGCGTGGAACAACATTTCGGAAATTTTGATTTTACGCGATGTAGTGCAAATTAAAAAAAAAATTTGCAATTTTTCGAAAAATGTGAAAGCTCTGCTCAAATAAGGAAATATACTATAATAAACTTCAGTTTGGTCCCGGAAACGAATCACAACGATTCCATTCAAACAAAAGTGGAACATTCTCAAAAGCAGATCATAAACAATAACGGAAAATCACAAACGGCAGCAATATTATAGTCCGGAAGGTGGTAATAGTGGGATTTGTGTTACAAAACGAGCGCAACCTTGCAGTTTTGAAATTTTGTAGTGTCTGGCCATGAGAAAGGGTAACCACAGACTACGAATCCATCGAGAGAATATGCTCCCAGAGGAGCGCTAGCCGGGGTATTGGGTATGATAGCTGAAAACAAAAGAAAGTTTTCATATAAAACCAGTGTATATACTAGTCAATGGGGAGTTAAACATTCAAAGTCAGAGCCGGCTTAGGCTAGGGTAAAGTCCAATGGTTACACAATATATCTAACGTCTGATATTCTCTCAGTATAGACATTCAGTTTTTGTATATCCTTCCTGAGGATATTTAATTTTAATTGCACTTCTATACAGTAAAATTGACTTGATTAATGTCGGGGACAGCATCAACCATTTCAGCTTGCATTCGACGTAGTATAAAATTTCGTCTGTAATCCTGTAAACGAAATGAAAACAACAAAACTCGCTGAAAATCGTTTAATTATGCTATTTTGACGGTTGGAGAGGAGAGAACGATATTTGTAATTTTGAAAATAATTTCATTTTCCAATAATATTTTAATTAACATAAATGAAATGTTTAAATTTTATGCAGTTTTATTATTTATTAGTATGACGTAATTAAAGAATCGACCATACAGCAATATTTTATCGGAAACTATTTTATTATAAAAATATTTATTTCATGTCGAAATATGCACGGAACCGCACGTAATTATCATAAAAATTAAAAGCCTTATGTAAATTTATATTTAATTGTTTTCATTTTATCCAAGAGGAACTAGCAAGGCAATATACCATATAGCGACAAAACGGAAAAATTTTTCATCCGTTGGGGCAAATTGGGTTGCAAAAATCATCTCTTGACGAATTTAATGTTTTAAATGTCGCAAATTAAATTAAGAGTGCTACAGTAGTCTAAGAGGCTCTGCATAATTATTTCATTAATTAGATTTTTCCGATTTGTTAGCGCTACGCGATTATGTCTTATGCAATATGGCATAATTTTAATTATACCATTTCAAGCGAAAGGGTCACTTTAAAATACACAAAAATCTCGATTCAAGTCGATTCAAATTGAACATTTTTCACTCAAGTAGTTGTACGTAGACTACAGAATTATCGAAAAAAAATTAATTAAATGGCTTTTTATAGGTGAAATAAGGATTTATTTTTAATTAAGTGCTCAGAAAATGATGTCAATGATTGAAAATTCTTTAATCACAATACATCAACAGAACATTATTGTATAATTTTTTGGTATTTTCAGGATTCATTATTTCAATACCTATTGAGCAGAATAGACTAGCAAAAATTTGAATATCATACTTTAAACATGCTCAAGACGCATTATCATTTACATTAAGCATTTGCATTAATGACGTCGAAGGGATATATTTCGTAACTTCGAATAGCCATAACTTTGCGAAAAAAAATCGTAATTGATCTCTTGAACTCTTAAATTAAAGGGTAAGAGATGTACTAAATGATGTAACTGGAGAGCCAGACTACAAAAACTTGTTGCACCCTGTACACAACCTCAGAAGTTGGAAAAAACGCAGTTTTTTGGGTACATAACCCCAAATATCTTAAACTCCTGATGTGATGGGCCAATTCTGACTCCGGATTCGGATTCTACGCAGTAAATTACTTCGGAAATGACCCTCAGCTTTCCAACAACTGACATAATCCCGGTATTTGTAGACCTGTGTTATCAGGGTGTTTCAGATCTGACGTGCCAAAAGGAGTGGGGTGATAGATCTCACCTAGACAAACAAAAAATTGTATGGGGGGGGGGGTGAACTCTCAACCGGATTAGTTAAATTTTTTATTTTGTTGATTTTTATAATATTCTCCGATAGGATTTCTACGTATAAATTGCTAAATACTTTCTCTATGTGGACATATTGCACCTTTTTGGAAAGGTAATAATGGGCAATCTAATAAAAATAAAAAAAAGGTATACAAATTACATAAATTTCGCAGAAAATTTGAGAAAATGCTGAAATTTTGATAATTTCAAAACATTTTTTTCAATTTTGGCAGTGACTGTACCTGCAGTGGTAGTAGTGAGATCAACATTGTTGATATTTTTTGAAAGGTAATTAGGATATTTGTTTTGTAGCGTTTGTTTCATGTGGCTGTGTTTTTTAGAAGAAGAGATAAAAATAAAAGAGTAATGTGCATTCCATGAAAAACTGAAATTTATGAATCACCCTGTAACTCCTAAACGGTTAAGAGTTCAACCCCCCCATACAATTTTTAGTTTGCCTAGGTGAGATCTATCACCCCACTCATTTTGGCACGTCAGATCTGAAACACCCTGTATAGTGTACTTTATTCCGAACCAAGTCTTAGAATTTCAAAGAAGTAAAAGGAGCAGTGTTATTGTGTTGAAAATCTTTTTTTATTCTGTTAAATTGGTAACACAGATCAATCTATCCATACAGGAGCAGCATGGGTACGTTTTAACTGTTTATGATAATGGCTAGAACTCATAATGGAAAAACCTCTACACACCAAGCATAACGTGTTTTGGTGAGGTTTTGGTTTAGCAGCCGTTGGAGTTGTAGTTCCTGATCTTAAGTATATTTCCTCAAAATTGGAAAATTTGATTATTTTAATTTCTTAATAAAAGCTCACGGGGATACCTGATCTCGAACCCGCGACCCTCGGCATGGTGGTCGTGCCGCCCAACGAATTGATCCAACTCCGTCTCCTTCTTGGTTTTTAAAAATATTCAGTTCAAACAAATGTTAAAGAGCATAAAATGTACAATATTATCTGTTCGGTACATTTTTAGACCTACTTAACTGTACGTAAGATAAGGAAAGAAATGTTTTTCTTAAAAAAATAACTTCTATTTTTAAATTAAAAATCTTAAGGATAAAACTACAACTCAATTTTTTTCTCTGGATATAGTCTTTATAGTATATATCTTGCCTAAATAGTTTCAGCCCTAAGGGTTATATCCTTTTTTTTAATGGGTCTTCAAATATTAGGATGTGTGGAAAATCGAGTATCTTTAATTTGAAATATCTCAGGAAGGACACAATTCAAAATTCAAAAATTTCAGAGAACATTCCTGCATTAAATTAATGTTGAATTAATCCTTTTAATACAATTGGATTTTCTGCATGAACTGAGCCTTCTTATTACCTTTTCTTAAGTTCCTATAGAATATTTCTTCATATTGTTCTTGTACTCACTTGTTAAAGATATATTTTCTTCTGATGCAATGTTAACTAACGAAGTAATTTGAAAATTATAACAAATATTGTAACAAAACTAATTTATGGAAAATTTAGGAATTACTCTACCATTTTTGCGTCCACGTCCTGGTATATCTGAAATCACAATGTCCCCATTCTAAACGTAGAACGATTTGAATTAATTCAATGGAATACTTCAAGAGTTTTATTGAATTTGATTCTTATGTTTAATGGAATTGCTAAGAGTGTTTTAACTACAACATTCTCAATCCTGTGCTTTAAACTCATCTAAAAATACAACTCACTTCAAGAAATATTCTTTCTTAAAAAGATATCTTAACTTCAGTTGGATCTCAAATATAAATTTTATAACTTTGCAATATGTACAATTTTGATTGATGCTAATTATATATAAAGCAGCTAATGATTCATTGATAGTGAGTCTTCTGTACAATTAATTTGCCCTTCCACTTTGTTTCACTATAAAATGTTTTCATAAATGTCCCCATACCTTTTCTTTCCATCTCATTAAAGTACTTGTGGAAATTTCTTTTCACTCCGGTATGATAGAGTTTATAATTCATTAAGTAGTACTCGGACTAATCTCTAGCAGTTAATTTCTGTGGCACTCAGTCAAATGATTATTCAAGTAATAATGTAATTACGCTACGTTATAGAGCATAAAACTAATGCCAAAGTTTCCATTACAGTAATTTTGAAAATATCTTATTAATTTGGTCCGAAAATCTCGTGCCACAAAAATATTTCAAATCATAGGAAATTTTTCCTTCTCAACTTAATGAAAGGAGGACAGCAGAATAGTTAACTGAGAAAAAAAAATTTACGGAACAGACTTCCTTCCTCTTTTTTACACTTAAGTTTAACTCATTAAAGCTCCGGGGGGATAAAAAGGTAAAGGAAGTCCCCAACGCGCAACGGGCTAGACATTATGGGTTTCTGCAGGTGGACCACCACCATCGCCATCGCCGCAAATTTTAACCAAAGAACGTAAAATTCTCATTAAGTCTTGTCCAAGTTTAGCATTTCTTGTGCTCCTTTCAGCATTTTCCTTCCTCCTTTTATTTTGCTATTTATTTCTTGTGAAATGGTGTCAAAGGAGAGAGCACTGCGACGCCCCGTAATTAAAAATTTAAATAGAATGTTGCAAACTTAATGCATTTTTTCGTGTTCTTGTGTTAAAGAGTATCCAAACTGAAGTTTTCACGCTATTAAGTGGTGCATTCGAAGCCCGGTTTAAGCTTTCTTTTCGCAATTATGTAAGAAAAAACTGGATTAATCCTGTAAGGGTATCTGTATAGTCTTGGCGAATAATTCTGTACAGTGTTCCATACTCTTAGGTCCTAAATTTCTGGAATTAGGTTTTTATCGTTTTCTACAGTAATTTTATATATAAATTGAGTAAAAAGTTGTGTAAAGGAATCCCTGTGGAAAAAAAAAATTTGTAAAAGGAATCAATGAGATTCGTACAACAGAGGCAAGTTTGAAAGATAAGACAAAGCGCTACATAGATGGAGATAGGTTCCTTGAGTGTTTTTATTACGAAATCTATTTGCCAAAGTTCAATGTGTGGCAAACTGGAATACCCTGTTAATCGAAGTCAAGATCCCCATTGGAGGACAGTTTGTGAGCATCGTCTTACATTAGAAGGATATTAACCTTAAAATTATGCCCAAAATATATGAGCCGGAATCAAAAGTCAGAAAGTTGTACTAACTCCCTTAGGGAATGGAATTTCTGAACTTGTTGAATTAACCCTTCTAACTCAGAAGGCGCACTTCACAGGCAGAAGCCAGGAATCAATTGACCTACCCACCAAAATACACAAAATATTAAGGTGGATGAGGCTCCCACACCACATACATAAAATTATTAGTAAACAAAAGCCAACATACACCCAAACACAACAATCAGGAATGCACAGGCAGCTTAAGCCAAGTCAATACAAAACATACAAGGAAGGAAACTTTACGCCTTACAAAAAAAAAAAAAAAACAAGACAAGTGAGTACAACAGGATGGTTACAAGTTATAAATGCTCCTCTTTAATGTTAACTTGTCCACGTTAGTGCTGAAAACATCACCAACACCATTAGTAAACCTACATATGCGATTAACAGGCTCGAACATACCGTAACTAGTGCGCGAGAAAGCTACCTGAAAGCTCAAACGGTTTCGAAGGGAATAGGATAGGTGATATTTTGGAAGAAAGTTCCGCACTGTCAATCTTTCCCTGCAGAAGCTGGTGTAAACAAATTATATCGGTAACCCAGCGACGCTTCTCGAGAGTAGCAAGTTCTAGCAGTCCCAACCGATCACCATATGGAGGTAGAATAAAAGGGTCACTCCACGGCAAAGCACGAAGGGCCGATCTCACAAATCTACGCTGTACAGATTCATTACGTTTAGTGTGAGATCCATAAAACGGAGACCAAACCGGACTAGCATACTCCAGCAGTGGTCTAACAAGGGATGTATAAAGATGGAGTCTTATGTGAGGGCTAGGAAATTCCCTGGACCAACGGAGGATAAAACCCAGCATAGAGCTGGCCCTGGCAACGATATTATTAATGTGGGGGATGAAGTTAAGTTGCCTATCAAGATACACACCCAAATCCTTCACTCCTTCCACCCGTTGAATACAAGTATCTTCAAACTTGTACTGAAAAGTACAGCAGTTGATGGACCTCGAGAAGGTCATAACCTGACATTTACCGATGTTTAATTTAAGATTATTATTGACACACCAGCTATAAAATATGTGCAGGGTCGACTGCAAGATCTCGCAATCCGCAAAAGATTTGATTGGGAGAAAAATCTTGATATTATCCTCATAAATAAGAATTTTACTTCTTTGAAGCAAACAAGTAATGTCATCAATAGACAAGATGAACAACAGAGGCCCAAGATGACTACCCTGAGGAACGCCGGAAGGAGCTACAAAAGCATTAGAGAGCACGCCACGAAAACGCACTCTATAAATCCTATTGTATAAATACGACTTAATCCATGCAATAAGTGGGGCCGGGAAACCCAACCTGGCCAATTTGAAAACGATAATAGACTGAGACAGCTTATCAAAGGCTTTACTAAAGTCGGTATAAATGCAGTCAGTCTGGTAACCTTCCAGAAATCCATCCAAACTGCCAGACAAAAATTCTAACAAGTTGGAAACTGTTGACCTACCCTGAATGAATCCATGCTGCCTGCTAGAGATTACAGCCCTACACCCAATAGACAATTGGGTCTGGATCATCAGTTAGAAATTAAGACCGGAACTCTCGATTATGTTTAGATTTAAGCTGATTAATTAATTGTTGTATCGCTCACAAGGTATTGACATTTAATAAGTCTACAATATTTTAGCCAAAGTGATACACTTCAATGTTAGCGGATGTGATGTGCGAAGCTCCCACAAGTGCAAAAAATTATTTGAAAATTGAGATTCCTTAAGGTTGTAAAGGGAGATTGTATAAGAGGGTGTATTGTCACAACGAAGTAGCGCCAATTAAATACTTCAGTGAATGCACGAACCATTACATGTAATGCTTTCAGAGTGCAATCATAACACTCGAATTCTCCCTTTTTGTAGTACTCTCCATTATTTTCACGTTAATGTGATAATAACAGCTTCCTTTCAAAGGAATTTAAGTACAGATACAATCTCCATTATGGATATTCTACTTCAAGTCATTGTCTAAACGAGATAATGGAAGTCAACACTAACATTTTAGTCTGTGTCAGTTTCTTCATCATTTTATTTCAACTAAATAACCTTTTTTAAAGTAAGTGTGCAGATTTGCGTCTACAAGCTTAATTTTTTTCTATAAAAGTATTAATCCGAATCACACAAGTATGATTCACACCACGCATTCAAATGGAATCCTTTACAATGTTTGTTTTTTAAGGGGGTCCTCTACTCTCGAGGCCTGAAATTGTGCGGTTTTTTGGGGAATGAATTGCGAAGGATCTACTGAATACATTTTAAATTATTTTTTTTTTTATTTCGAAGATACATGTTTTGACTTTTCAATTTTACTTTTGAAGATGAAAAAAAATTAATCTCGCGACCTTGAAACGTCATTGATGACATTGATGTTGAAACTGCATGAGTCCCGCTTAAGCAAAGTTGTGGCCAATTGGGTAATCTGTAATCTGAAAATGTATATTCTTTATAATGACAGTTACGTTGGCTATGTTTTCCCGAGACAGATTTTTTTTATTTGGCAATTTGTAAAAATTTCCAATTTTCACGCCATTTTTGACCTATTAGAGGCTATAAAAATGGAACAAAATAAAATTTTGCAAATCGTACTCGGAAAAACATAGCGGTATGTTTTCTGAACAATTGAAAAAAAAATTATTGAAATCGGACCAATACTTTTATGAGAAGTCTTACTCGGCAGCTAAAAAAACACTACTTTCGGGAAAACGCGTTTAATGATAAATTACGGTGTATAACTTGATTGTAGTAACTTACGAGTTAATCTGCTATACCGGGGCCGTAGAGTTCTCCTTCCTCATCACGTTGATGTTTTTGGTTGTCCACATTCTTCTCAAGAACGGACCGGTACATTTTTTAGACAATGATTTTTAACTGGACAAGCGCCGTCGTGGCGCGCCGCGCTTAGTTTTTCGGAAACGGCCGGAGACGAGTACCTTTCTGTTCCCAGAAACATGCAAAGGAATGTGATTTTCATGAAATCCTTTCTGTAGCGTATTCTGAGATACATATAGATTGAAATTTAAAAAAAAAACAAAAATTGATTTTTTGAAACCGCGAGAGTAGAGGACCCGCTTAAGTGAACTTTTATCTTTTTTATATTATTCGCTTTTAACTATCTTTGATTATGGCATAAAGTTCAATTTCACATGATACACAATATCATATACCAAATTCATAACTCACCTTGAAGCCATTCGGTCTCCACAAAATCGTAACTAAGCTATCAAAATGTTATCTCGACAAGGCTCAAATTGATACACACGTGATACGTCATAAAATCTGTCATTTTATAGCACCTCTCAAGACAATCAACCTTAGTACAATTGTCAAATACTGAATTATTTCCGTCGTAGTCCTTGATTAAACAAATAAGGGTGAAATTTCTAAGCATCTCGACAGTTCCGACGTTTATTGATATTTCTCGACTGAGATAACTCCTTTGAAGGTTTGATGTGAGTACCACGATATATTGTATGAGATTTATATGTACTGGGGGTTATATAACTTAATGGAAGGGATTTAATGGTTTTATAGTTAGTCGAACGTGCAAGTACTTTAATTAAGTACTAAATATCGAGTTTGAGCGGAATAATATTCTGACACTTTAAACATTAGACCAGAGATGGGGATTTTTAATTTGAATAAAGATAAAATCTAAAAATCAAATAAATTGGAAAATGGAATAAAAATTTATTTGTTGTTTCCCTATTTAAATTTCAAATAATTTTTTGTTATTTAATAATCAAATAATTATTCGCTATTTGATGAATACTTGCAAATAATTATTTGTTGTTATGACCACATTTTCAGGATGATGTAGAATAAATCCGGGGTCTTCCCTCTCACCTTACTACTCCTTAGTTAATGTTATAGTCCTTTTTGTAACCTTAAATGTGTTTCATCAAAAGAGTTGCAGACATTAAAGTAACTGGAAGTGTTTGGTTGTAAATAGTCAAGCTATATGCAGGATGCATTGGAACTAGTAAAACTCGAACAAATCGGAAATCCAGGTTTCCGGAAATCTACGGTTTCATATACAATCGACACATTTTTAATAAGGCACTTTAATTTCTGTAGCGATTGCATTGTGGTATGGAGCTAAGCTTATTTGATATCGGGGCCATATTCAACTCGATATCAACGTCCCTTGACACCCGAATAAATATCAAACTACTTCGAATGGGGTGGGAAGTTTAACTCGAGATGCACCTGCAAAATATAAGAAGGTTCATACGAAAATAAACGGATTCTTAAGGATGACCATGTTTCTCTTAAAGGCGCCGATGAGATGCTATTGCTACCGCTGTTCATCTCTTCGACCGCACTCAGCAATATCTCCAGCAGTAAAACAGCAATCCCTTCTTCTACTTCTAAGTCTAAACAGGAATGTTACCGAAACCTAAATTAACAGATCGGGATACGTGGGCACCAATGGTCAACTGAAGATGAACAGGCGTACGAGTTTGCTAGGTAAAAATCATATGACGGGCTGAGAGTAAAAGTGACCTATTTACAAGGTTCGGGCAAAAGTGGCTTAGAAAATGTTCTGTACAAAAGCGAATCGCGTGATTTTCCGGGCAAAAACGAATCGTACAAAATTTCCGGGCAAAAACGACTTAACTACTTAACTGCATTAACTTTGCATTACTTTTTGTAGTTAAATCGTTTTTGCCCGGAAATTTTCTACGATTCGTTTTTGACCGGAATCTCACGCGATTCATTTTTGCGCGGAACATTTTCTAAGCCACTTTTGCCCGAACTTTATAAATAGGTCACTTTTACTCTCAGCACGTCATATATGCCATTCATAGGACAATAGACATAGAGGGATAACAGCTACACATTCATTTAAGTAACGTAAGACCTACTAGAAGAATATTGAAAGACAGGCTCACAAAGAAAGAACATCTGTTTTCTTTGCTGTAGCAGAACAAAACATGACACTTGAAACTTTACATGTTAAACCTCTGTCAAATTTAATATTGCCCCCATCTTTTCAAATAACAAACTTCCGACGTAGAGAATAATATGAAAAGTTATTCATACCTTTCCAGGAAAGGTTAAGGATAAAGTTATTAAAATTTGAAAGGTTATCAGATTATGTAAGTCCATACAGTACTGAAAGGTTAATAAAAATCTGATTTCGCATTAAAATTTAGCAATCGGATGTTAATCAAATTGATTAAGAAATTATTCATGCAATTTGAATTTCATTAAGTCAATATATTTGATAGGGTGGAGTTTAGTAAATATTTGATTTTAATTCTACCAATAGCTTGCAGGGGTGTTCTAAAATTTTGTTAATTATTTCTTGTTCCCGTAACCCTTTGCAGGGCATGTAGCGTGACGAGAAATTCACCCGGTTCGAGACAACTATTGTAAGTGGACCTACAATTTAAAGTGGATTATGAACTCTGATTAATCTTATTCTATTGTCAGCATAAATAACCCTGGGTCGCCGCCTGTAAGATTCTAACCTGGGGGAAAGGGGATAGTTTAGAAGGAAACCAGGATCAGTGTCCCAGGATCAAGTTACGCTGACGTCAGACAAGATCAGCGGTCCTATAAATTCTGGTCCGTAACAGCTATCATCTTATTTCGCACTTGGTCCAGCCGCAACAGCAGTAATTTAAATTCTGAAAAAAGGTAAATCTTTTTTTTGAAGCGAATTCGAAAGCGATTTTGAAAGTGAGCGATTAGTTTGTTTTAAATTTGTCTTAAAGTGTACATCTGACATCGGACTCAAGTGAAGAATTCGGTTATACAAAGACTCAATAGAAACTAACCTGCGATTATTTATGCGACTTCGCGAAATCAAGGTAAGGTACGGGCTTTTCGGGATTCTATTTAACGAAAAGAACTTGGGCTTACGTTCATCATATAGTTCACTAAAGGTCTCAACACACATTATTTCACTAACACCCATTCAACTGAAGAAACCCCCGTCAACATCCCAAAAGCCCAACGTGGTGTTCATTTAATAAATAAAACATCCCAACCAGGTATATCGCCATAATTTAGGGTCACATTTGACACTTGCAACTTTCCAACACGGGGCTATACGAAAAAAGGAGGGGGGATACGGAAACTATATTTTACACTTTGGCACTATTGTGACAGAAAAAAAGGAACACTTGTTGACAGTCGGTAGCGCCACAAAAAATCCGGCAGGGCGTTGAAATCCAAACAAAGTAACTTCATAATTAGGTGTTCAGCGGTAACTTATTCTTTTCTTTTTAAATTATCAAAAAATGTATTTATTCGATAGGTCGATATTTAATTACTTTTTACATAAGCGAGCGCGCAATAAAACGCTCGGGAACCGGCATTCAAAATCGGTTTCGACTGCCAACCGGCACATTTTTGTGAGCGCTCTTCAACCCTACAAAATTTCACAATGATTAGTGATACGTGAAAAAAAATGCTAAAATTAAACTGATAAAAATGGCTACTGGCTTTTGAAAAGCGACAGAATAGCGGCAATTGGTAACGTTTCCTACGTAGTACGTAAATCGTTATAAAGTGCAAAAAATCGTAGCTTTAGAAAAAAATTCAAAAAAGTTTAGCGGATGATTGCTTAACAAGAGGGCTCAAACTAAACGATTCCAGGCTACCCGAGGTATGCAGATCAGACTCTGACCGTCAGAGGTTTTTCGACTGAGCATTATAACTTGGCAATGTGAATACCGGGTCGAGCTACTGTCGATGTCATCGGTGGAGTAAGTGATAACGTGGTGGCCTTCCATGTTCCATCCCGGAGGTCCCAGGTTTGTACTTCATCGGCGGCGATTCATGGCTATTTTTTGCTGGCAACAGATTGCGATGAAAAAGCCATTGAGGTTTGCAGCGTAATTTCAATGGTTCAGAATTCACCTTGACTTGTAAGAAATTCACTTAAAATTCACTTGCAAATTCCATTTCTTTAGTATGAAAAATTTCATGTTAAATTTGGAACATATCCATGTAAAATAACAAAACTTTTTCCCACTTCCAGGAACAAACCTTGTAAATTTTCCTTTTTTAAACCTTCGGCTTAAGGTTTAGTTTCGATAAATCGACAAATCTGAATAACACAATTCAAAGGAAACCAAAGGCAAGTAAAAATTTCAAAATACTGCGAATCCTGACGTACCCAAAGCCTTTAACACTGTCTGGCAAGAAAAGGGTTCGAATATACTCGTAAGTAGGAAATAGGATTTACAGATTTTAAATTTAATATCGAAACATAAAGACACCGTTCGATTTACTCTGCCACCATTTCCTGTGAAATATGTTACCAAGCAGATAGAAAAGCCACATAGCTAAAGCCAATTTCGTGCATATGGAAGTCCGGAAATAGTGGTACAAATTTAAGACGGCACGGTACATATATCATGTCATTATTTATGGATTTGTCTGCAGAGGAGCGTTCTCGTCTTCATCTCTTTATTTCCTACTTTTATCAAGAAAAAGTCCTTGATGCTTTCAGAAAGAACATGTATTCTTCTCCAATCCTGACGTTTCTGATGCCTTCGACTTCGGCATTCTCTGTCATTTTGTTCACTTTTGATTGCGCGAGGCTCCAATGCACCGTCAGTTTCACCAGGAAACTTCAATCGGATACAAACTTTTACAAGAACGGTTCCTGCAATTCTTTGAATGGTAAAAAGGTAGGATTTCGTTTTTGTTGTGGTTTTATTTCTTTTTATAAAAGAGAGAAAAGAAATGGCATTGCTTCTATTTTTCATTGCACCTAGGAAGATGTGGAGATGACGTGTTCAGCCGTGTTAAATTCTGTCTTATAGATGATCCAGCTTGATGACGGGGTTATTAAGCTAAGCATGGTTTAACGTATTCTTCTCCATTGGTTTTGGTGTAATTGAAACATTCAACGCAAAAATTATAAGAAAAGTGTTTGTTAATGTTTCTTCAATTTTTAATCTGATAGGGTAAATACCTTAATAGCTAGTTCTCAGCTATTGAAGCATAAGTTCTAGTTATTATTTTCCGTGCAAAAAAAATAAAGATTTACGAAAGCATATTTACATTATTAATTAAAAAATAAACTTCTTTGAAAGAGCCAATCAACTTATATAAATTAGATAATTTTAGATTTGAGCTGGGGAAACCCGAGTAAAAATAAGACTTGCCCATTGCTAGCTTAACACCCAGCATAGTGTGAAACGCCTGAATGGCACTCAAATGTGGCAAGATAAGCCTATAAAATTTATACTTTTCCAAATTTCAGCCCGCTGCATGCACGTCAGAATAAAAGACGCACGAAATAGTCCAAACCAAGCACGATGCGCTCACACTATTTGTATACTAAAATTTCAAATGAAAACAATAAAATTGTTTTCGATTAACTCATTCGAGACCGACGTCTGAAATAACAAAAGTATCTCTGCAGTAGTCGACAAAGCAACTGGAAAATTATATAAGAATATAATTTCAGGTAAATGTTATCATTATTATTGTCATGACTCACCTTGTGAATCATCGGATATTGGGAACAATTTTAATATCTATATAGGTGAGATTTTACGTAACCCACGCGGTGAGTCACCATTCTCGATTGTATTAAGGCCAGAACAAAGTATCAGAAGCATGCATTTATGGCGGGCGTTTTTAGATTTTTGTGCCTGTAGCGGGAGTGTCATACCCGTGTGACTGGAGTATTTCTAAATTGTTGAGCCTGTAGCGAGAGCGTACATAATACTACCGGACGCTTTGTTCGCTATGCGTGCTCGCAACGGGCGCGTTTTTACTTTTAAAAATATTAACGTCTGTACTTGCTTTGGGCTTTTAAATATGAACTCAAGTATTGTTAATCAAAAAATGATCATTGGTGCGGACGAATGACGAGTTTTTCACTTGACGTGGCCGACATGGGTATCAAATGAAAGAGTTGGAAGAGTCTAGTACGTGAGACGTCATTCTAAATCCAATATGGAGGTCTTCCTAAAATGGCTGATTATCAATGATCAAAGGCATCGACTCTGAATTTTATAATTTAATAGCAAACCATAATTTTAACCATGACCTTTGATGACGCTGATCTGATGCTGCATCCAGGGTATACTGCGGATATGGATATGTTTAGTTTAGTTTTCCCAAGTAAAAGAGATGTAACGGGCTCAAGAAGGGCTATAGATATTAGTCAAAGTGAATAACGTCAAATATTAATAAACACATGAATACGTATAAGCTTAGGTATTAGGACAAATAAATAAACAAATTCTAATGCTAAAATGTATAAAGTAAAATATATTTAAAATATCTTTTAAAAATTAGCTTTTATTTTAAAATTACTGGACTACAAAGCAAGAAATAATGTTCAGTGAAATTTAAAGCTCAAAAGTATACTTACAGAAAAACCGCTCCTTGGTCATAGGCGCAGGGACTACGCAGGATCTTTCTAAAATTATTATTATTGTTGGTGCGGTGACCCCTCTCCTTCGAAAACTGATCATCCGAAATTGAAGGTAGAAATTGTTCCTAAAGAACATATATAACAAATTGACGAACTCGGTTTTTCGAAAATTGTTCTTAAATAAAAATAGCGGCACATGAATCTTAAGTACGAAAATTCGATCAAAATCTTAAGGGGCGGGTGATAAAAAATCAAGTTAATGATTTTGAAAGTAAATGGTAGAAGCTTTCAAATAAACTCTTGTTTGCCCAAATCATCGATTATCATCATCGATCATTTTTCGCGGAGATAAAACAGCTTGAAAATCAGGAACATTTTTCGGTTTACTGGTGTTCCCATAATTTTGAACGACAGTAGTTCATAGAATAATACGAAAAAATTCTCCTGAAACACAGCCTTCGTTCATAAAATTAAGCGGAGTTTGTCTACAGTAATAGAACCTTTTCCTGTGTTTCTTCTACTCTTGGTTTAAGGTTACAACACAGACTTCTGTTTCCTCCCTGATGGGAAAGTCATTAAATTCAAGCAGTCTCTAATAAATTCTAGAAGAATCTTAGGAAAATTATTTGCATCTGCTTCTACATTGCCAATGAAGCCTATTACATCAAACTATGGATGTTTTGTTAATTGCTCTTATTTAATTTTTGATGCTTAGTTTCTACAGATTTATGCACCGATGGAAGAAGTACTTGATTCGACGACAACTATTGCAAGTGGACCTACAGTTTAACCTCCCAATGGCTTTTCAGCGTAATATGTTGTCAGCATATAACCCTCATTGCCCACACACATTATATCATACTACACCGACGATATCCGAAATAGGATCCATAAAATTTCACTTAAATCGTAAACAGTATCTAAATACTATTCATTATAACACGATATTGCCACAATTTTCGGAAGGTATAACAATTTTCTAATACATTCGCATACCCTCTAAATATATCACATAGAATACCTGCAGCAACCCAAGTAAGTGTAATAACATCAAAATCGATGCACTTTCGCCCACATTTGCTGCAGGAGTACCACCAATGAGTACCGCAATCCAATTTAAGGAACTAATTCGTCCTTTTAGAGTGGTACTTAAATGGGCTCTAAATGTCAGCTATATCTAAGTTAGCTTCAGATAGTAAGCACTTCATTAAGTGGGATAACCAGGGCTTACAGTTTATTTCCAATAATGTTGTAGTTTTCAATTTGAACCCAATTCTCACAAACGGACCGTTTTGCGAACGAACCCCTCTCAAACATAAAAAGAATACTCAAAACATCCTCTTCGAGCACTATTAGCCAGAGCACTTACAAATACCGCAAGGATTTGAAATAATCCCAAATATCTTTCGAAATTTCCTTGTCCATTGCGTATTGCACATATCGAATATACATGGGGACGCATTACGTTTTGCAATGGGGGAATCATTACACCTTCCCAACTGGATCGTAAAACATCGAAAAACAAAAACAGGGTTGGAATCGAACTACAAATCCGGGATAATTAAGTTATGACAAATTGATCTGGTCTGTTTTAATGAGAGAGGATTTGGCTCTATTTCCGGGGGTAAATGAGTGTGATTCTATCCAGACTTTGCCAGTTGTTAGACTATATGACTTTATGGTGAACATATTACAAGCACTGATAATGCAGTGATAGCTTCCTTACGATGGGATATTCCGTTTACTTCACATAGTCTCTCCGCTACAACTTCAATTCTGGGTGATTTTGAATATTAACAGACAAAGCATAATACAATCACCGATAGGTAATGCGGTAAGCTTGAAGCACATCCTTATTCAGTGCAAAATCCGACCTATGACATAATTCACTGGCTGTGTTTTGGATATTTCCAATGGTTCCAACTCTGTCCAAATATGTCGATGCCCAAAAATGTAGACGTCAGAATTGGTTAGCCATAGTACGTAACCACATAGAGGAAATCGGCCCGGATAGTGAAATATTGTTTCCAACTTTATTTAAATTTTATTGAATAATGTTAATTTCGGTATTAAATTGAATCTCATTTACGATTAGAGTCGTATAGGCTTTGTTTTCTAGCTGCCATGATATGGATGATTTGTGAGACCAAATTGTGATAAATGAGGTAAGCTTTTAGGTTATGTGGTTAACTGGATGAAAATTTTTGGTATTGATATCTTGCCTACAGTTTTGACATTTGCCACTGAATGGTTTGAGAGCTGAACTAGTTTTATGGTAGAACATTTTTGATAATTACACTTTCCTGCAAGTATTTATGGGGCGGGGCGTTCGTTAAGTATAAATATACCCTTTTTTGTGGAGTTGGGCAAACTTTTTGAGGATTTGACATACTTTACTCATAAATTTGACTCTTATCTAAATCACCAGCCTACGATTTAGCTTATGTGTTCAGTAGTGTGAAAAAAATTTTGGGCAGAGCTTCAAACCAAGTTTATGGAAAAAACCAAAATGATGAGGAATCAGTGAAAAAAACAAAAAAGAATATGGAAAAATTTAAAATACTCACTCAATATAATTTCCTATTTAGCTCAGTTCACGTAGTATTATTAATAAAAGTTTTTTAAGTTTTAAGTATATGAAAAATTTAGGAAAAAAATCTTTTATTTAACATTTTCATGAATAAATTATTTAGAGCTTTTTGTATGAAATTTTCTCGCAATTAATTTGAACAGATGGTTTTTGCAATAAAGTTTCCCAAGGAATGGGTAGTCAGGAATAAGTCACAACTATGTAAGTACTTTAAAATTCAACGCCATCCCTATGAAAGCTGATCTTAAAGTAAAGAACTAACAGTAAAAGCCCTAATGATCGAAAACTTAGGCCGCTCGAGATAAGCGTTAGTATGCCCTATTTTTGTAAGTTCCTCCCTGAGAGTAATACAGTTTAACATCCGAAAAGTACCTTTTGTGCAGATGTATACCGCAAATTTTTTACTAATATTAAAAAAATTATTGAAGAATTCATCGGTAGTAGTAATACATACATATCCTGAAAAGTTATGAGGCCTTAAATAATTTTTTCTTACATTTTTCAACTATTAATAATGCTAAGTGAAGGTGTTATTAATAAAAGTTCTTAATAATTTAATTTGCTACAAAAAGAGCTTTATATAAAAATTTTGAACGACTCAGTCTCTTCCTACCCAAAATGTTTCATTAAACTACCATTTACCTTGGCTAAATTTATACCAAGTTATCCTAAAAATATTTAAACGTAACATAATTAAAACTAATACTTATGTCCTTCTCTTGTCGTAATTACATTTCTTCGGATTTCTTCGGCTCGACGATGCTGTTAAATGTTTGTACAGCGCTGAGGATATCAACTACTAAGAAGCTTATTAATATCTGGACGATGTTTAACAACCTTCAGCTTCATTAAAGTCTAAATGTGTTCAATTAGGTTCAAATCAGAAACGTATGGCAAACACTTTTTCAAAGCAGTATTTTTCTTCTTCTATGTATTCTTGCACCTGTAAAATAAGTAATTGCTGCTATAAATAATTTTTTGTAAAAGTAATTATTCAAAAAGAAAAGCAACAATGCAGTCTTCAGTTAGAACGAACATAAACATTTTTTTCTTATCTTCTTAGCCGTATTGCAGGGAGCATTATTCTTTTAAAAAATGAAATCGCAGGTGTCTTGGAAGAGATTTAAAACAGATAATTCCAATAAATTTTTTAAAATGTCAAAGTAAATACCTGTTGTTACTTGAAAGATTATGAGGCATTACTGCATTCACTCATTACCGAGTCATTTAATAAAGGCTGTCCATCTTTATCACCAAAAGGATCGTTCCGAAAAATCTGAAAATGATAAATAATGAGAATAATATATACATTGAACGAAAGTCACTATTACAAGAGTGAATCAAATATAAAAAAGACTTCGTATCATTTTTAATATAATCTTCTGCTTTTTAAACGCATTTTAAATGGCGAGGGTTGTGTTAGGAGACAATTGCGCACGAAGGTCTCCGCTCCTGCATCGTCCTGGAATCGTTGTCCTACGAGGGCTTCTATCAGCGCCCAGACAGATGAAAATCGCAGGGCAGTAAGTCAGAGCTATAGGTGATATACTAAAGTGCAGTCCATCTCATTACTTCTATTTTTTGGGAAGTTAAACGTGCGTGGAAGAGAATGAGGTTTCGAATTGATTGGTCGCGTGGCTACGAACGATAACCTTATTCAAAAACCCACAGAAATAAGCAGCATCTATTGCGCGACACTCATGCAAATTTTTAAAATTCGAAAATTATTTAAAAAGTTCGAGTGAGTTGAAATTTAAGCACCTTATTGTCCAGTTTTAATAAGCTTTTAGAAGAAAATTATTTAACTTTTTTTATTTATTTAAAATAAAAAAATTTACTGGAGTGGGGCCGGTAAAAATTACCTGCCGTTGCGTTTGACCTATCTTTGGTACAATAATATTTATAAAAAAATCAGAGTGAATATAATTAATTGTTGTTATGGTATTTTTAATCGATTTTTTTCCAACAATCGCTAGTATGAAGTTTACACAATAAAAAAATTACTTTGATTCGGAGCAAAGGGCTTGATGCATTGATAGACCGAAATATTTATTATCATGAAATATTTACGAGTATTATACTTTGTTATTTGCAAAAAATATTTTCAATTGGTTGCGTGGTTTTAATACAACAAAATTAATGATCTCCTACAGTCTGTTTTCCATCCAAGCTTTTGCTCTTGGGAATAATAAATTTTCAAGAAGATAATAATTTGATGACATGTATGAGATAGAGTTTATATCTATTACTATACGATTTTAGGGGTTGAAGTAGGTCCCTGTTCGGTACATCTCTGAGACCCATATCCACCCCCACCCTCCCCTCCCTCATCCAGGCAGTTTTATTACCCCTATTATAATAAAATAACTGTTTGTAATTTCTTATGAATTATCCCAAGAGTATTTTAAAGTCACAACATTTTCGGCACGCTATTTCACATGGTGGAGCAATTAAACGCCCTAATGACTAGTATATTTTTCTAATAATTAGGTTTGACTTCCTTTGGCGTTGTTCTTTTTTACATATAATTACGAGAAAAGTTCCAAATAATTATTATTGAGCATAAAAATTGTACATTTGTACGTGATAAGCCTGTGGTGAAATGGCATAAAAGTTCCCCACAGCAGATTAATTTAGACCAAGTGAGTGTAATGGCTTTTTAACGTTGTTTGTCTACTCTAAATGATGAGAAATATCTACACGCTGAAGAGACTTTTTACAGCATTTTATAAACTCCTTATAATTGCTATTAAATTTAGTGATAAGTCTTGCAATTTCAGAAATTTATACTAAAGTTGATGTACTAGCTATTAGTGAAATATAGTATGATTATTAAAATTTAGGAAATCAATTGTAGTATGATTAAAATTTATTATTACAATTTAAACCATCGAACATATTTCAACCAAAGAATTTTCAATTACGAATTTTCAAAATCTGCTCTTTTGTCACAACATTTTCTAGTTCAGTCTCACAAAAATATGCCTAGCCAATTAACTTTACAAACTATTTTTGAAACCTATTTTTGATTCTACAGGGGTTACTACTCATTTCTTCCTTCCTTTTCTATTAATAAGGGAAGAAAACTTCGTAAATGTTCCATGACTTCTGTTTCAAAATTCTATACTTTAGCAATGCGGTCGAAGGCGTCATATCCATACCATAAATAACCAAATAATTGGTGCCACAAGAGAATTTAGCATTTTCTTTTTAGTATAATGAGAGTAAGGTGAAAATAACCAGCGGCCCAGAGGATAACATGGGGCCACTCCTGATTTTCGTTTTGGAAAAATAACATGTTAGATGAAAAGTCCTCATTTCAAGCCCAATTTTTACCAAGTAAAGATGTAAAGCTGGTGCATTAAACCACCAACAACCGATGTATAGCTAGAACATTATTCCTTAAACCACTGATAACCGTTACTTACAATGATAAGTATAGTTTTTAATATCCTGCAAAGTATTTTCTTCTATCCATATGCAGATCTCTAGTTTTAAGAAGACTAAAGGAATTTAATCTGCCACTACTTCTTCAATCGTCCTTTATATAAGAAATTCTGTGTCGGTAAAATTTACTGATGGAAATTTGACCCAATTCTCTGTATCAAATCAAGCTTAAATTTTGCACTTAGTTTTGGTTCTGATGACAATACAAAATAGTATATCTTATATCCTAATACAATATGACGGACGCCCCAAGACGGCTGCCTACCTTTTTTCACAACCCCCTTGACATGGGTACAAAATTAAAGGTTTGCCGAGCAGAATACGATAAGCTGCGTAATGTCATTCTTAACCTTATATGGCGGATCTCATAGACCAAAAAATAAAGATGTTTGACTTTTTTTGATAACAAAAATTAAACACTTAAAATGAAACTTTCGTTTTACAAGTTACATTTCAACCAATTTACATGTTCAATCACAGTATTTTACAATGTAAATCGTAATTAATTGAGAACTCCCATAAGGTTCGGTTCTTGAGTTCACCTTCTCTCATTGGAAAATCCTGATTTAATGCAACAAAGTACTACCCAGTCACAAAAGTATTGGGGCATTTTTTTTACATTTTCAACTTTGTGGGTATATAAAAAACTGTTTAATTATAAAAGTAAATTTCGTTATGGTAATAATTACTTTGTTTGTTGTGTTCGAAATTCTTTTCGCAGTTACAAAAAATTTAAATAAATAACAAAAAAATAACGAAAATAATGCACAATAGCAGAAAGATAACCGTAGTCATGTTATACGGAAAAAGTCCGAAATATACCTGACAGAATGCTTGAAGCACCCTGTCAAATTAACAACTTCTGTAATGGTTTTGGGGCTGCATGTCCGGATATGGAGTTGGGTCTCTCCATTTTATTAATGGTGCAATTAACTCCGACAAATACCAAAATGTGCTGCCATCAATACCTCTCCTTCAGTCGCCTGAAGGGAGCTCGTTTTTCAACAGGATAGAGCACCAAGCCATACTTCAAAATCCAGTAAAGCCTGGTTGCAGGTCAATGGAGTACCAACAATGGAGTGGCCCGCTAATAGTCCAGATTTTTCCATAATAGAGAATTTATGGGGAGTTATTAAGAAAAGACTTGGGGCAGATCCATCCAGGAGGACTAAAACTGTTCTTCGTGAGAAAATAAAGGAAATTTGGAATTCTTTTACCGCCGAGGATTGTGAAAAGGGAGATTAAGACTTGTTAAATCAATGCCACTCCATATTAAAGAGGTTGTAAAACAAAAACGTAATGAAACGAAATGCTGAACGTAAAGAAATCTACAGTAAATTTAATTTATTTTTCCAATGAATATGTATTATTTTCGTTATTTTGTTGTTATGTATTTGAATTCTTGTAACTGTGAAAGGAATTTTCAACAAAACAAATAAAATAATTATTGCTATAACGAAATTTTCTTTTATAAATATTATAAAATTTTTTATATGCCCACAAAGTTGCAAATGTGAAAAAAATGCAAGTGTCCCAATACTTTTGTGGTTGGGTAGTATAAAATAATGTTTCTTAATTAATTTGAAAAATAGATAGCTTCCACACCTACTTCTGCTGCTTGGGAGAGTTAATCATCAATAGAAGTTAAAGCAAATAAAATAGAGGCTGATTCAGGTTATTTTGTCAAAATCATTTGGGCACAGTTTTAAAACCATGTTAATTGTATGTGACTTTAGTTCCCATTTTAAATAATAAATATTATTAGTTTTTATTTTTTTTATTACAAAAGAATTCTACTCTTTATTCAGAACTTACAATCTTTTCTGAAAATATTTGTCCAAGATTATTATACCATTACCAGTCACCTACCAAAGGTAAAATGCTCGGGTAAAACTTAACAACTGCAGAGTGCCGTGTATGTCATTTATTTATTTATTTACATAGTTTCATCAAAGGCTGATTACTCAACAACAGAAGCGAAAGCAAAAATTAAAGTGGAAGCGAAAAAAGATAGAAAAAAGCAAGAATAAGAATAAAAAATAGCAAACGAAAACAACAATAGACTAAAAATACGATCCAAATAAACTTATCAAAACACTTACAAATTAAAATATAAAAAGAAAAGAAAAGTATATAAACTAAATAAAAATATAACAAAATAACACATTTAGCTTAAAACAACTGATATCTCGCATTTAACTTAGAAAGATTAAAATCGATACGGTTGTTAAAACGATTAAAAAGGCGAGACATTGACGACAATGGCTCATTCAAACCATAGTTAGTGCGGTGAAACGGAGCCTGGAGAAAGTCACTATGTCTAAAGGAACGAATAGGAACATGGATGTTCAACTTAGACAGCAGTTCAGATGAGTCAATAAAACCCTGCAAGATATCAAATATAAAGGAAGTCCTAGATCTGTTGTGCCTATCCTCTAAGGAGTCCAAAGAGAGTAGCCCAAGTCTTTCTTTATAAGCGGGGAGAATCAAGGGGTTATTCCATAGATGGCCACGCAATACAAATTTGAGGAACCTGCGCTGAACAGCATCAATACGAGCGCTATGAACCGCATAGGACGGAGACCACACGGGACAAGCATACTCTAAAACGGGCCGGACGAATGTAAAAAAGAGAAGCTTGGTGATAAAAGGATTATTAAATTCCTTAGACCATATCTTAACGAATCCCAAGGAAACGTTGGCCCTGTTAACAATGTAATTGATGTGATCGATGAAAGACAAATGTGGATCAAAAATAACACCAAGATCCTTTACTATATCCAGCCTGGTTAGTTAGCTGCCACTGACAGAATAGTCATACATCAATGGAGCCTTCCTTCTTGAATACGAGACAAACGTACATTTTTCAACGTTCAAAGGCATATTGTTCGCAATACACCAAGAATTAAAAGATTAAAGATCACAGTTCAGCGTAAAACAATCGTTGAAGTGAGAGACAACACGAACAATTTTAGCATCGTCAGCATAACATAAAATTTTCGAGTTCGCTAAGATGGAGCCCATGTCGTTAATAAAAATAATAAATAGGAGCGGACCCAAATGGCTGTCCTGAGGCATCCCGGAAGTGACCAAAATTTCACGAGAGAGGGAACCGCGAAACAGAACACGCTGTGTTCGGTCGGAGAGATAAGAAGAAATCCATTGGACGAAAAGAGATGGAAAACCTAACATAGTAAGCTTCAAAAGAAATAACTTGTGGTCAATGCGATCAAAGGCCTTACTAAAATCGGAATAAATACAATCAAACTATTCACCAGCCTCAATGGCGTACATGCAATAATTAGAGAACTCAACAAGGTTAGTAGTCGTTGATCTGCGTTTAATAAAACCGTGCTGGAAGGATCCCAAGAACGATTTACAGTGAAAAGTAAGGACATCAGAGATCATTGCTTCGAAAAGCTTGGGGATGGCAGAAAAATTAGCAATAGGCCTATAATTAGAGACATCATCCTTCTTACCCTTTTTATGAAGAGGAAAAATGGTAGACGATTTCCACAGTTTGGGAAAAATACCGCAGGGCAAGGACAAGTTAAACAAATTAGAAAGTACAGGAATAAGATAGTGGGAACAATTCTTTAGGACATACACGGGAACATCATCGGGACCGGGTAAAAAACTGTTGGACAACTTCTTAATATGCATCATAACTGAAGCATCGTCAAAGAACAAATCCTTAACCGATAAGGAGGTCGGGGGATAATTCGTCAAAAAATTAAAATCTCCTAAACTAATATCACAGTTATTTGTTGAGAAGGCAGCTCCAAAGAAACTAGCAAAGAAGGTGGCTGCAGTCAAAGGGTCATCATGTCCATGAGTCCCCAGAATTCTGCTGCGCTACATACGCTATACGAATTTGAGAACAAGTACCATTCAAATGTAAAGTACATGCACAAAATGCCACGCTATTGTTTCGGTTAATTGCTTCTGATGAATTAAAGATGTTGTAACCACCCTGTTTACCCTTCTAACTTACCCACCTGTAAATGTTCATTTAAGTGCTTCCACTCTGACTTCCATTGCGTTTTCACATCTCCTGATTTTATTCACTTGTGGTGAATGGTTTCAAGTACCCTTGAGCACGTTTCAATCAGGACTAGTGCTTTCTATTCCGGCTAAAATGGGTTTGCTCCAGTGAAAAATTATCACATTAAAAGTCAGAGATTCGTGATCAGGATAGGAAGTAATGTTTTTTTCTTGTTCGTCAAAGTTTTTGTTTTCTGCTCAAAGTGCAACACGTTTCGACAGCTTTGATCGGCCATTAAAATTGCAACGAGAGCCAATTACTGAGATGACCAATAAAAATTTAGCTGTGATGAAATCAAAAGGCAGGGATTGGGACGAATGTTTCCAGAGAGTGACAAGGCCACGATGGATGTAAAAAAAAAAATTTAAACGAAAATCGAACAAAAAGTTGACTTTGTTTCCGCGAATCGCTGTAATGCCAGGTTGGCCTGTGGAACTTTTAGCGGAGCCGGAAATTGATTTATGTAGTTCTTCCCTACAGCTATAGAAGCATACTTACATTAAAGCTAGACTTATGGTACCCAATTTAAGTTGCCTACGGATAGATACAAAATTATTCCTGGAAAATTTGTTGGAAGCTAATGCAGAAACTTTTAAGTCCTTTTTACTACACACCATGTCATACCTTCTTAATTGCTCCCAACGAATCTACATAAAGGAAGGAGTAAATATACGAAAGATCCTGTATTTATAATTTCAAAGAAAACACATTATAAGAAAGTAGCGCGATAGCTTTTCTACCACTTCCCATAAGTTTCCACAGAAGAGAAAAGAGGAGAAAAAAGTTCTGGAATTAATTTTTATACGAAAATACCGGTAAATATGACGGTTCTCAAGTTTAGTAGTGTTGGAACTGTAAGCTACCTTAATTTTTACGGAACAGAACCGTAAAATTTCTGCCTGACCGATGTGCCCGGAGTGTCTTTTCGGTTTCAAAGTATATGCCAAGAATACAGTTTAGAAGGCTTAAAAGTAATCAATTTAGTTTATTTTTAGCAAAAAAAAATGATTTAAAAATGAATATAGTCTGAGGTTCAAATCCTAGTTCTGAGCAATACGTTCCAGCGTCTTGACCACTAAGCCAATCAATCAACAAGACTTCCAAAGTGATTAAAAGAACTGAAAAAATTATTGTGGGGAACCACAAAAGTTGCCGCTTATTCCAAACAAAAATTTGTAGGGGGTCAGTTTTTCCCAAAACACACACTACATTTTACGCTGCGGTTCCGTAAAAATTTTCCAGTGAATACATTAAAAATTACTGAAAGGGTCGTACATTTTATAATGCGAAAACTTCCTGCCGGGTCTTAACAGAATACTGATAAATATCAAATTTCCCATTCTTATCTAAAAGAAGCCTTAGATGTTATTTGTTCAAGCTTCCTCACCCCCTTACCCTAATTCCCTTCCGGCCAAAACCATGCTAGCGCATCAAAGGGTTGTCCCCTTGGATTTAGAAACATCGTATATAGCAAAAAAAAAAAAAAATTTGCAACTAAAGGATAATAACGTGTTGACCCAATACCCTTCGGGTTTTCGTGCATAGCATACCCGTTCCATGGCTCTACTTGAGGTAACAGATGAAATTCCCTTTGGTGTGTCCTCTAAAACATTTGATAGGGTCGTTCACTACAGTTTACTTGCTAAAACTTTTCACAAATTTAAGTTAACGAGATGTGCAAGTAAGCTTATATGAAGATAAATTTCAGTACGTTACTTGCAATTAACATATATGGCGTTTTCTCCCAGTGGAGGACCTCAGAGATCAACGCTGGGACCTCTGCTTTTCACGAGCTTCATTAATGCTTTACCCGAACTTATAAGCTCTTATAAATATCACATTTATGCTGATGATGTTCAGCTGTACTTTCATCGCCTGCTTGGCTTGATTGAGGATCTTGTTGAATAGGGTTAAGTTGAACAGGCTAATATAAACTGCAACGAAATCGAATGCAATTATTAAATAAGACTGACATTGGAAACTTTTTCTTTCCTCCCATAAGAATGACAAATGTGACTTTCAACTATGTCAAGAATATCCCTTTCCACTGTTTGATGTGTGTTTTTGAGAACACTCTGGAATGACTCTTGTACCATAATTTCTACAAAAACTTCCCTTCGGCTTATACATATATACATATTTAGCTTCGAAGCTTTTCTGACTGCATATTTCTTGCCAATTAATTTAAAATAAACTTAAAAATATTCCTTCAATATCAGTCTTTGGTCTACCAAGAAGTATTTCGTATTAATTACTACAACACATCGCATTTGTAGTCCTACAAAATTCCCTCAACAAACTCCTTGTAAGCATCAATTCTCCTCTCACTACCGTTTCAAGAAAAAGAATTTCTCTAACTTCTGCCACTCTCAGTTCAAGAGTTACAAACCCTACCAAACCATCTTTATTTTCACTACCAACCAATGCTTTCGTTCTAAGCGTATACTTCCGTGCTCGAAAGTATTTCAATGTTTTGCTACCTAAACCAAAGGAGAAACTGAACTTCTTCAGCTTATAGGTTTACCCAACCAGCTAGACACCATTTCGCATCCGCATCAGCCATCTATTCTAGCAAGTACACCCCAAATATCATATCAATGACATAATTCTGCAAAAAATTTACTTTGATTTGAGTTCAACAAGGAAATTAACACAAGAAGGTTTGCCAAATGTTATAAAACTGTCAAGAAAGTTGAAGTTGAAATATAAAAAACAGCAGAGAGGATATAAATCGTCTAAAAACGGGAAATCAAATTTATCAATCAATACAAGTTCGTAAAAACTGAAACCTTATTCTTGTTAAACCCAAAGAAACAGCCTATGCGACTTATTCAACCATCTAAAGAACCTCTTTCAACGAGTAGGGAGTGCTAAGACAATAACGAACTGATGAGGACGATTTTATTTTGGAGGGCTCATAAAAGTTGACACGAAATTAATGTCAGGTATAGCATCAGACCCTTGTGGCACCCCATTTTTATCCATATAAATCGTTAGTTACCTTTTCTTTCATCCTTCCTGTTTACACTCCTTTTGTTTTCCACTTATGCGACTGAACTGACTGATTTGAATTGAAGGAATGTTTGCTAACATTTCATGTCTATAAAACTGTTTAATGCCAATCATACTTTATCTAGATGACACTTTTACGGATCTTCACGCGACAGAAAAACGTGAAGTTGTTGCTCTTTAACGTTCAACGTTTGATTTCCAAAACAGGAAAAATATTTACATTCTTGCACGCACCTATCAACAAGTTTGTTTGATTTGCCCAGGGAGAAATTATTTCTGGAAAACGTTGAGCATTGATAGGTGGTGAAGAGTGGGAAAATAGAACAAGTATTGAACATATACATACATTAGTTGGGGAAACTTTCTTCGTCAATAAAAGTGGATGTAATTATGCTTCGAATGTATTTCGGAAGTTTAAATATGTTCTAAATAAAACGTTGTAGATGTATTAATCACACTCGGTGAAAGAGAAAAGCGACTGTAGTACTCTTGACTTCTGCAAAAATCTGAAAAAAATTAAATTCAATAGAACCTCTGACGATTATTATTGAAATTTGCGGGTCAAACGTTTGAACGTATGAACTTGGAACATTTCCATATAAAATTTTTTGGTGCTTTTACTATTATTCAATCAAATCTACATTCGATTAAACCTTTCTAAGGGTGTTTGTTCATATGTGAACCCAACTTAATTTTTTATTATTATCTATAAAATATGGGTTCACCATCGTACAACAGAGAGTGTAGAAAAAAATAAAGAAAAAACTATTCAAGAATATCCGAAGGAGGCGTAGAAGTTTACCTGAGCAAAGAAAAATCATCAGCTTTTCGGATCAATTGAATCAAACGTCTTATTACGCAAGAAAAGTATTTTTCCATCATGACAATGTATCTGCTCATTGTTATTTATTTGCAGTAAAACATTACGTTGCCGCCTCACTTACCATATTAACTTTGCCCCAAGTATCTTATTCCTTTTTTCAAGTAAATATTGTTATATGTGAAATCCTAATATTCTTGTCAGTTGTTGTCCCCACAACGCTTCCCACTAAATCTGGTGATGGAGAAAAAAAATCTACCAAATAAGTCCCAGTTATTCATTCTCGATAAGTTTTGAAATGTGTCTTGGAGAGTTATCGTGATGTAAAATGGCGCTTATTTTTAACGGACTTCCCAAGAACGAGAAGCTTTTAAATTGGACTCGAATCTTTATTTATTTTTATATTTTTATGTTTATTAACAGGCACTACACGCTTTTATGGAATGCAAATGTTTAATTTGGTTAATTATATCCTAGTTTGACTAGTTCCGTATAACAATTCAATTGTTCTCTTCCCCACCGTTCAAAAAAGGTTCATACTACAAACATTACTGATAAAAGGAGTACAATTTGTGGCCAAGTGTTCCAAAGTATTTGCAGGATTGGATTAATTGGTTAAGTGGCAGGCTACCACGCCATTCCCCATTCCAGGGTCTGAGCTTCGGTATCCCCGTGAGTTTGTAATTTAAATTAAAAAATCCACTCCGTGTCTCAGCTGTTGTCTAGTTCGCAGCTATGCAAAGACAAAACATTCAAGTTCCCTCATTTCCCTTACCCTAATTCCCTTTTGGACAAAGTCATGCTAACGCCTCACAGTATTGTCCCCTGGGATTTGGCTACATTGTAAAAAAAACACCACTTTTAAGAAATAATCTTTTACACTGAGGAGTTTGTAATTTATTTAAACTCTTCCCTAGGCATTAACAACTAAAACCGCAAACCCCAAATAGTTTATCCTAATTCCAATAACTTTTCTATTAAAACTCCAATAAAACTGTCATCAGCAAGGTTTGTCGTCAATTCTTTTCTAGTCTTCTTCTACCTCAATCAAACATGACTTTCCGATTTCCAGACAAGTACGTCCTATCAACGTAACACACTGAGAATAAAACACACACAGTATTAAAACTAAAGTGTCAAACTTTGGCATTGGCACGTACTCTTACATCCCATCTTTAAAAAAATTTCTTAAATCATTCCATCATGACAGAGTGAAGGCAACGTCCACGTTAAACAAAAATAGAATTTTCTCATAAAATCTTAATAGCGGCACTCACTTTTATCCCCGCCCATCTTCGAAATAATGCTACGTCAAAGTGACACTCCTTAATTGAATTCAATGAATGCCAACGAAGCATCGCATATTACCCCTAATCTCAGCTCTTAACTTTTCACAGAGCCATTAAATAACTTTATGGGAGTGAAACTTGCAAGATTAGGGCAAGATATCCGTAGCTCGTACATCAAAATTGGCTTGAGCCATCAAAGTCAGCCCGAATCATCCAACATTGCTCTCGTTGCAGAAAGTTCTTATTGCCTACTGGGAGGGTGGGGAGGGGGGGGGGGGGGTC
Source organism: Leptarthrus brevirostris (assembly GCA_964036015.1). Lineage (NCBI taxonomy): Eukaryota > Metazoa > Arthropoda > Insecta > Diptera > Asilidae > Leptarthrus > Leptarthrus brevirostris. Next base: position 107,612,429 of record OZ038375.1, read on the forward strand.
GGATAAGGCAACATACAGTACGGGTCATAGAAGACATGACAACGACATTACCATAAAGTACTATAAAGTCAAGGCAATGTTAACATCTAGAGAACAATGTATATTTGAGTGCCATTGCATCCTTGAGAGCTTTTGCGATTGCTTTTGTTAGTCTTTCCGAAACTTAATCCTTGTTATGTCTCTGCATCGCTCTCTGACCCAAAAGTGGCTCGTAGCCTCCTTGCAAAATAATCAAACAAAGTCCTTTTTATGCACTTCTTCTTACTAACTATTCAGGGTTTTATCATACGGAATCATCTTAAGGACGCGTGCACAGGCATTTAATGCAAGTACGTTAAGTTCTTTGCTCTTTCATTTCAGCTACTTTCCACGACCTTTCCCTTTACTGGAGAAAAGCGAACACCCAAATTTAGTTCAACACTCTTTTTTTTTTGGCAAAGCCTCAGTACATGCAAGCCGACTTCTTGTTGGTGCTCCTCTACTTCATCTAATGCGAAACTGCACACAGTCGGTAAAGGAAATTCTTGTACCACCTTCCTTGTCCGCTTAGCAAAAGAGGTGGTAGTCGGAGAATACTAAAGCCTAAATGTAGTACAGGACATGGATAGGATATTACTAGAAGAAGAGACTGCTTCTGTCGTGAGGTATCGAAAGGGTCGGGGCCTGGAACTGTCGCTGACACATTAGTGGTGAAGTATAGTGTCACCATGGTGGCACATTAAAATTCATACAGTTTTTCAATTTACATTATTCATGGCTACCCATTTATATCGTTCCTTTTTCACTATTATTTTTGCATCCACCCTCACATTGTACCCTTGATGAAGAGAATAAAGTACAGCTCTGGCTCTACCGACAATTGAGTCACAATTTGTGTGGCAAAGTGGTTGTAGCTTTTTAACCCTTTTCTGTAACGTTCTTAATGGTGAGTGGAGTGGAATATACGAAAGCACACTATGTTTGGATATGAGACAACTATGAAGAAAAATTACAAATTACTGGAAAGGATGAAGATAAGAAGATAAACGGCAACTACACGTGAAATATGATATTTCTCTAGTTTTTATACGGACAATTTTTAATGAAAGAGCTTGTATTTTTCGTAAATTTTCTTCGAATAAATTAGATTTTATTGAATCGAATGAATCGAATTTTTGCAAGGACTAATTTAAGTTTGAATTAGTTTTTTAGCGAAATTATTCATTTGAATTCTGTATAAATGGCCTATAAACTGAATTGGAACAGAGAATCGACAAAAGCTTTATAGAGGAGTAAATAGAATTTATGTTTGTGAAATTAAGCATAAAAGTTCTGTAACAAATCAATCATCAAAAATCTAACTAAAAAATTGTGGCTGGTGGGTCCTCCTCATAATTTAAGAACCTGCAACCAGCAGTACTTATTGATCAACCTATATTAGCCCTGTGTTAGTTACTTCATTTTAAGCAGAACGGCTGGTTTGAAACCAAGTCTCAAAAAACAAAATGCAGATGTGATCATCACTTCAAAAACGTCTCTGCGTAGCTAAGATATTGGGGTGGTTAAAAATATTTGTTACATTGATGATGTTATTATTATTAAAGATGATAATAAAGGAGGTTAGAATTGATAAGACTATCCGCTACTCCTTAACTAGCCCAGATATGAAAGTAAATTAAAATTATTTAAGTAGAATTACAAAAGACTTTTACTTATTCGGCTCATCATCTGAATTACTTAAAGTGCCACTTTTTAATCTTGTTAATATCAGTGGAGTAGTAAGGTGATCAGACTAGGGATTCGTCTATCTCGCTTTTTATGAAATTCTTTCGACTGATACTTTTCAATTACTTCTTTATACTGACAGGCTTAAATTTTTATCCTTGGAGACTCTTGAAGTGAAATGTGACAACTCCAGAATTATGTTATATTTATTGTGGCACGTCCTTCAGTTGTTGTGATTTCCTCCATACACCATACCACTGTACTAACTATAGTTTTAATGATCTTATTTTCTCAATATCTCGATTATTTAATTACCACTTTGACGTTATTGACTTTAATCTTTCAAGAAATCAATAGAAGAATCAACTCAGATTAAACTCTTAGCTTCTGTATTCTATTGGTTATTTATCGTATTTTATTACAAATCCTCTAATATAACCTAATTCCTTTGTAGTAGTCAGACTTTGGCGAAAAAATAAATGAATAAATAAAAGTAGTTTCCATTTCGCAACCAATAAAAGCAATAACAAATATTCTATTGCATGCTTATTCGACTTAAAAAATAGAACAAAGATTTTGTAGTACGTAAACTTATTCCAAATAGGTCTGAACAACTAATTATCAGTATCTGACAGAGCTCCACAGGGTTCAATTTTGGATCCTTCACTTTTTCGCTATTTATCAATAATATAACCTAAAATCCCTGTCACATGATGTACAAAACATTAATTTCAACGACCGCGCACCACATTGATAAACAATAGTTATTTTATTTTTTTTCATATAGATACCACGTTTTTAAACGGACTAAAAAGTATAAAATAATTTCTCCTAGTCCAATGCAGATTCCTAATCGCAAAAAGATAGTCCTGAAAATGTTTCATTGTGAAATTTTCATAGCTATGAAAGTACTTGTAAGATTTAAAATGAAAAACATGGGGCGCATGCATAGATAATTGATGTATGAATAGTACACCTAATTCACTAACAATTGTATTCTACTGCAAATTATACGAACTTTGTGAGTTTACTTACTATTATCTATTGCAGGTGCTTCACATTTGTCATCTTACAAGTATTTTTATAGCTATAAAATATATTGTATGAATAATTTTAGTTTTATTATTGTGTCGTCCTTACTTAAAAATCTAAAAGCAAAACCATGGGATGACGTCATACAGTTTATCGTATTCAACTCGGCGAACCATTTCATTTGATACCCATATCAAGAGGGTTGTGAAGACAAGTGTAACTCACCATCTTGGAGCTTCCGCCACATTGGATTTAGAACAATATGGAATAGATTATATTGCATTATCATCGGATATCCATATGTATGCAATATCTCAGCTCAATCGGATATCGGGAAGTAAGTTTAAAATCGATTGCAAAGTTTGTACTGAACAAACAGACAGGCAAGAAAGCGAGTTAATAAGAACGTAGTAAAAAATACAAAATCCTTAAATGAATATAAAGTGATTTAATGTTTCTTGGAAGTGTATTCTCTTCGCTTTCAACTGACGTTCTCGAAGAGCAACCGTCTGAGTCTTCTTGATGATCGTCCTTAGTTTCAACAAAATTTCGTCTGTCCATACTAGCATTAAAATGCTAAAATTGACATTTTGCCGCTGTCGTCGGGGCCTTGTTGTTCCAGAATTATATCTCCTACGTTCTTCTTTTTCTTCAAGATCGGAGACGACTTCGATATTGTTTTGCGTTTCCTCGATGTCGGCTTTTGCTCCACGGACTGTGTTAATGTGTCTTCTTCCTTCTGATTCATCGCTGCTGGTTCCAGAATATCGATAGAAGGGTCCACTTGAGTCAGTGGTATTTCGCCTGCATCTTGTTCTGACTCCGAATGTACTACTTCTTCGTCGTCGCTTATAACATCTTTCACCTTCTTTCTATTTCCTTTTGAGGAACTTTGAAACCGAGACGTTTCTTTTCAAATGTAGACATTGTTTTTACTGGATTTCGTAGATTCACTATAAGCGTAACTGCACTTACTTGATTGCGAGATGTTTTCACTTTCACTGTCGCCTTGCATTTGAATTCAAATAACAGAGCACAATTTATAACACCCAACGACGAATTTAAAGAGATCGGATAAAAATCGAATATAGATTTTCTTAAACCCTGAATAATGAAGTTTGGCCAATCCACTCAATCAATTTTTATCCAACACATTTTCTTTCTAGTATGAATGAATGAACCCTTTTAAAATTTAACAATAAACTTACTTAATCAAAAGTATCTGTTTACAGTGACCATGGATGAGCAATGCCCCGTTAACCCTTAAATTTTATTGTTTAACATTAATAAAGTAGATAAAGTTAGTCGCATTAAAAGTACATAAACTCAATTAATCCTGAATTTGATCCCAAGTCTGCCCATTAAATTAATGAAATCCCTCTTACGAGCAACCATGATACAGGCCACTGTGGTCAGTAGTGTACGAAAAGTTTGACAGTTTCGAAGGAATTTGTAGTCAGGCTTCGACATATATGTCAGAAAGAGGCCTCAGCATTAAGAAGGGAAAATGTATGGGCATTTTAAATAATTGCCAAAAAAAAAAACTTCTCAGTCAAAGTGATTGATAGCATCCCTCCGAGCAATATTTTAATGTGATTCAAAACTTTTTGAAAAAGAAAGTTGTGGTTTATATCCCCAATGCCCAACACTTCTTAGATCTTTGCGCACTTTATATTTCGTTGCTTATATTGTTGGTGCGAATCTGATGTCTGGGCATGTAACAAGTTCTAAGAAGATTTAGAGCTCTCTAAGATTTCTGGTGGCAATTTTTTTTTTGACGATTTCATCAGCCGTAAGTACTAGTACTTCTATGAATTGTCACTTGAAATTTCATAGAAAATTTGAGGAGCTGACGAAACAGTCATAACAATGCCGCTTTATCTCTTAGTATCTCTGTTAAAACCCTTCTGAAATCATCCCGACTTGTCATGCACATATAAGAAAATAATTTCTCAAAGCGATTTTCAACCCGTTTTGCTCCAAAGTAAACTACCACTCACCTAGTCGTAGATGAATGGAGGCCTCCAGGTTATGACTACTTTAGATGGATATGAAAGCCCTTCATATATCGTCGCACTCAAGAGAAGAGGTGTATATTAAGTCGTCTTTTCAAAGAAACCACTTTTGTGGTGGGTGATAGATTAAAGTGAATAAAATTGTTCGTGGTTTTGAATTTGTGCATGAAAGTGGAGCACAAATAAAACAGCTACAAAATACGCGATATTGTTTCGCTACATTCAAGGAATGGCAAACGATTCTCTTGAGTTTTAAGAAGAATTTGGCTGAAAATAACGTGGGAAAAGACGTTTATTTTTATGACTATTTTTGTAGTTGTATTTATGTTAGTATGTACAGTGAAAATGTGCCTATACAGAGTTAAATATTCTACATGTTTCAGTCAGGATATTGATAATGAAATAGTATAGGTTTCATTGAAAACTACACTACTCAAAACAATTAAGGGAACAAAAAACATATCTAAATTTTTTAGTGATTTTTGACGGGCTGTATCTAAGCGAGAAATAATCGTATCGAGGATTTGAAAAAAAACATCTTAAAGCTTCAAAACTCTAGTTTTCGAAACTTTCAGCCAAAAAATTTTAAAGGCCACGGTGCTCACGCAATCCAAAGAAATAGTGGAAAAACAAAATTTTCAAAAATTTTAGTCATTTTTTTTGTCACGGACTCGGATTTTTTTTTTTATTTGACCACCCTATGAACCAGATAGCCTGTTAATTCAGCTTTTATTATCTTTTTTGAAATCCTTGATACGTGGATTTATCGCGGAGATATCCGATATTAAACGAAAAAGGACACTTTTGTATTGAACCATCGATATCTCAGCAACCAATGATCGTACAGAAAATTTAAAGGAAGTTTCAGAAACTGGAATAAATTTCCTAAAAGAATCCGTCAAGACGTAAAAAAAATAATTTTTTTATCCGTAATTTCAATTTTTAAAATGTCAAAAAAAGTGACTTTTTTCCTTGTTTTGGTAAATTGAACGCATCTTTGCAAATACTGATGGAAAGGCTAAGGTTTGTAGGAATTTTTACACCTCAATGTACGTTTAGTAGAAGCGAAAAGAGGCCTAAGAGATATTTCATACTTCCACCGCCAATCATATTCATAGATTTAGTTCTATGTTCTATGTTCCTGTTAAGCAGAAGCAACAATAGACTTAATCAGAGCAACAAAAGTTATTTTTAAATATGACACAGTGAGATGTATTAAAATGGAGTGACTTATAAGCTACGAATAAAGAACTGAAGGAAAGGCTCAACGCAAAATGTCGTGAAGCATTACACAAATACTGAAACACTTTCCACCACACGCACATATTCATCGTGGCAGTAGTACATTTTTTCTTTCAAGTGGGGGTTCATTCTAAAATTCTTTGGATAATTAGTATTTTCAAATTTTCTTTTTTAATTGAGAATTAAAAAAATATTTAACCAATTCCATATGACATTTATATATTTTACTCTTGGGAATCTATAACAAAAATTAAATTATTTTAAACGCTTTAAACAATTATTAATTAATTTTGATAATTTATTGGCCTCTTAAAACCGAATATTTACGGCGTCTCTGCACCAAAATACGCTCTTACTGCAAGAAGAACACAACTTGTAAACAATAATAATATTTAATTTTTTCTTCTTTTCTGACTGAAACTTCATTAGAACTTGCTTTTGTTGTGTTACTATCTTAACATTTACATTTACATTTACATTAAAAAATTTAGCGAAAAAGATGTTCCCGGCAGTCGGCAACGGAATTTATTTCCACAGTTTGGCACTACACAACTTAATATAGTTTGTTTCACACACTTTTTAAATGTTTTTTACAACTATTTATGTTCAAAAAATCTATTTAACTGCACAATTTCACGACTTTCGATATTGGAAAATAAATTTCCAATTAAATGACAGCTCAGGTTCCTTATTCTTATTGACGAATCTACAATTACCCCCACATCTCTTCCACTTCGCCTAAAAGCTTTTTGCTTCATTCACATATACGACTTTTACGAGTTAGGGCCTTTCCTTTAGCTCTTTATTCGTAGCTTAAAAGCTATCTCATATGGGTACAATTTTAATTTCAGTGGTGGAAAACCATTTTTAATTCCCAATGTTAACTGTGAATTTGCGGCTGTTGTTAGCAGAATAAAATAACCATACGTATATCCGAAATGGCATACTTAATTTTAATCTGTTATATTGTTGTAAGCAAAATGTTAGAATTATTGGAATTACTGATATAAAATTTACAAAAAAAGGTTAGAAAGAGATATAAAATGATTGTGAATATTGCCATATATTTCTATCGCCAGCATTTAATAGGCGACATGACGTTTGCAATTAAGAAAACCATGTTGAAAAAAAAGATGCTTACACAGAAAGGGACAACTAGCGAAAAGTGATACCATTTTCTTGAAGAAATTTCAGAGCACCCATCACTCCAGCATTATATATCTGACATGATATGACAATACTCGACTCTACACAGCTTTAGGGATATATCATATATATGTGACTTAACAACGACAAATTAATATTTCTTGAATTTTTTAACTCAACAACTTTTCATACAATAAACGTTCAATGAAACATTTTGAATTTTTGGGCAGAAATATAATTTGAAAAGACCAAATTACTGTTTCCAAAAGTTTGAGATTTTAGTTTTTTAATGTTAGACCAAGCGCGGTGGCAATTTTAGCAGCGATCACACCATTTAAATAAAGGTTAATTTTGATTATGCGTTTTACAATTTTACCAATGCAATATTACAACGTAATTTTTAACCATTTTCATTTATAACTTTTAATAAATTAGCGCAGTCATTTTGGATCAAAAATAAACCTGCGGAGAAATTTCCAGTGAACATGGCATTTGCATAGACCTTCGTTATAGCTTCCGGAGTTGTGAAATATTCAAGATTAAAGGCCGCGAAAATCAGCTTTTCGTGAAAATTTCGCTTCCTATGGATCGATGGGCGGTGGAGGTCCGTATTATAATTATAGATCATGAAATTGTCTACAAAAAATGTCCGAATATTCTGTAATTGCAAGAAAAATTGTGTTGGTGGCAAGCTTCGATGTAGAAAAATAGGGTTACAGCGCTCTGCAGCTTACGGCCACTGGCATGTCCTATCTTGCTTAAATTTAGAAACTGATGAGACTGACGGTCTTAACATTAACCCTGAAATAAATACACTCGGTATTCTATCAACATACATAGAAGACAATTTACAACGACGATATCGAGCTATTTATAATAACTAATGAAAGAGAAAATAAATTATTTATTACGGCCACAATCCTTTATTTTTATTAAAATAAATAGTCATAGTATGAAATATATTAACGTCAATATAATATTTCATTCTGCATACCATGTATAAGGATTAATGGGGAAAGTATGTTGCATTCTAGTGTAGTTATTAAATACCAATGTTTTACAACAGAAATGGTCAGTTTTATAAAACTAACGTATTTAAAAATTTTTTTTGCGCAATTTTTGTAAAATCCGCCATCGACCGATCCATTAATAGGAAGCGAAATTTTCACGATCAACTGATTTTCGCGACATTTGACCTTGAGTATCTTACAACGCCGGTACGATATCAATGCCGATTTTTGACATGTTGGTTATCAGGCTACGGAAGGACTATGCAAAACTGAACTCACTGAAAATTTGTCCGCAGTTAAATCTTAAATTACCGATGATTTATTTTCTTGAATCGTATATAACATTCAAATTTAATGAATTACGTGATCACACTCAAACAATTTTCTTAAAAAAAATCCAAAGTATCCTTGGTGTGTGGCTGATTGACGCAACGCCGTGTTGGAAAATCCACGATATTCCTGCCACATCTTCTTCCATTTTAATAATTTCTGTCTTCAATAGTTTTGTATTTACTTATTTATTGGTAAAAAATGAAGGTTCATATTATTCAAGTTGGCTGTGTTGCCTAATAAGCAACGCAAATACGTAGTTGAAATAATAGTTAAATCAATCAGGTATATTTAGGGGAAAAAATACAACCCCCCCCCCCCCCCCCCCTTCGCACTCTCGCGAATTTAATACGTTTTGCGTGATTGTGGGTGGGGGGTTTTTCGTAAGACGAAACTATTTTAAGTAAGGATAACTCTTCAGAACACAATGCACTACTCTGACCAGCGCTGTCGAATCGGTAAAAAAATTTGACTTCTACTCCTGAGAATTTAAGTAGTAAGTAAATAGTCGTAGACATTTGAAATATGAATATCTCTACTTCAATTGCAGTAAGGGGGCATCACTGGATTCCTTCCTTCACTACATGCAGTTGTGGAAAATCAAATTGTGTGAATACAATTCATGTTTTACTTATCACCTGTTTTGCACCCCAAATTTTAATGCTCTCTGGTTACTCACAACCAAGACAAGATAAAATCGTTCAGTTTTCTGTCAACAGACGCCAGTTTCTCGTCACAAGAAATAATTTTATAAGTTGAACAATGGCCAAAATGAGATAAGCATAGGTACTGTGGTCATCTCCAATGTGTTATACGCAATATTAAGAAGTTGGTAACTCCTGACCCAAATACTTTCCGACCACATTGTTATTAACAAAATGTATTTTCTCCCAAAAATGTAATTTTCAGGAATTGTTTTTAAAAAGTGCTGCTCTGCAAAGTTGTGATTTTCGACTTACCAACTTATTCACTTGATGACCAACTGAATATTGACTATATTTTTAAACTAAAATTCAACGCAAAGAAATTTATATGTTGAAAACGATTTACTCTCTGAAGATTGCTATAATCTAATAAAAAAATGTTTTCACACAGAAGAGGAACAAAAATTTAATTTATTTTAAAAGTATTGCGCGCCTGCCCAGCAATGCAAGAAAAAAACCTTTAACCCTTCACAGTGACGTTCGACTTTAAGTAAAGTTTTTTTCAGTTCCTGAAAATATTAGAATAATTATTAGATGAAAATTCTACATTTTCTAAAGAAATCCTGGGGCGAGGTAGACATTATTCTGATGAAGAAAGGGAACTTATTCAGAAGATACGCTCAAAAAATATTATCACTAACGCAAAAGGCAATATAAACCAGAGGAAAAAGCGAAATACCGTCAGTTGATTAAAATGACCGAGAAAGATCCGTTCGTCATATCAATGGTAATAAAAGAAAGAATTGCACACACAGCAACAACTATCCGTAACAGCATATAGATGCCAAACAATGTGCACATTGCTCTGAAAAGACGTCATTTGTCTCAAATATAAATGTGAAGAACATCAAAAGCAATTTAACGATGTTAATTTTGACGCAAAAAAAATAGTCAAACACAATGAAGTGAACATAATATTATTGAGGCCGTTTTTTTTTTGATTAAAGATATACTAACGCAGGAGAAATATATTGAAATATTGGGAAACATAATTCTTTCTTATATGGCATGTTTCGCTAAGATGGAAATTTCAGCATGATAATGACCCCAAACTTACCTAGAAGAAGGAAAAATCGTGGTTTCAAAGGAACAATATCGAACAAAACTGAATTATAGAATAAAGAAAGCATTTGGGAACGAATTTCTGTGCAAAAGTGCAACTTTTACAATATATGCCAGCAATATGTCAGCATGTATTAAAAAAACAAATGATACCCAACTAAACTTTATTATTTATTAATACCTATCTGAAATAACGTATTATTCACAAGATTTTGTAGGCACATTCAAGTTTATTTAGTTTATTTAAAAATCAGTCATGTTAGTTCTTACAAATAATTCATATCACGGTAAGTAAAACAAATTACAAATTTTTACAAAATACAGTTGGCATTTTTATATCCTCAGTCAAAATCAGCTATGATATTTTTTGTGTAGTACAAACACATATATATAGTAACTGTACGCTTTTAATACCATTGCTGTCACATACGTCCCAGCTTTTAAAACATCCCACACTTCTCTTTTGGAAAACTGGTTAGTTAGCGTTTAAATTTTTTTTAACTAAGGAATCCTCAATAACGACGTCAACCAATTACTGAAATTGTTGTTAGTCTCTAAAATAATCAAATATTCAACGCTCCCACGTCGACAGTACGAATATCTGTCTGACTCACCTGCAGAAAAAAAATATATGTATACAATCTGCAAATGAAATTCCAACAACATTCCGTCACAAGTAACAAAATTTATGATTCCCTCTTATCCGCGCAGAAACAAGAAACAACAACGATTCCGTGAAATTCGAGTTAATCCAGCTCAAAAGTATAATTAAACGTTTGGCTTGAAGCGACAATAGGTACTGTGTACTCCCCCACACATTTACGATCTGCTTCCATGGATTCTATTATCGCGCATTCAGCTTGCATTCTCCAAAACTGAAGCACCCATCCCAGACATTTTATCAAGGAAGTAAACTCTTCCTTTTTTGATATGACTTAATTAGTTAACGAAAAACAAAGCCAATTCCCTTGTAGGGACTTACTTTACGGAAGCTTATACGTCTGCACAAGGACAGCCAGAAATCATCCTTTCCCAGCAACTATATCAACCCTCGGCGAGGATAAAAACAAATGTACAAGAATATCGACGTTCGACGTTGTGTACTCGTCAGTTGGTATAGTTCGCCTTTCCTCCGAAAATATACTCCGGAATCGCCTTCATGTGCTGCTATGCTGTTCTAGTAATAATGGACCTTCCTACCTCATGCATTTTAAGCTAAAAACGACATTACATCAATTAAGCTGGGACACGTCATCATGACTCGTTAGCATCATTACTGGTGCTGTCCTATCAGGATTCGGTCCGTGTGCCACAAGTGCCACTTTACGAGTGCTGTTCCTTGCTTGATTTCCAACCCCATCCTGGATTATAAGTCCTTCTCATGACTTAAGACAATCGTAAAATTAGAGGGAAACTGTCTTATAATTTTACTACCGCCAAACATGAGCAGGCCTTCCAACATTGTGCACCAGCCCTTAGAGTTCTTACATAACCGCAGGCGTCAGCAGTAGTGGCAACATGTTAGCATTTCATTCCATCAAAGAAGGTACCATGCTGAAGAAGTCTTAAAACGCCAACAGTTAAGGAAAACTTTTGTTCCTTCTCGTCAAGAACTCCCCCGTTCATCCATTTACAAGATTTTTGTTCATTTCTTGTTCGCTTGGCTGTTCCTGCTTAACGGAGAGTTGTGTATTTCTGGATCATTTAATTTGCATGCATTATAAGACGGTTTAAAAGCACAGCAAAGTATAATTTCTCCCAGGGAGAAGTGGTATCCAGGACATATCCCAAGGGTCGGAGGACTTAAAGAAATAGAATAGAGTTAAAAACAAATTATGTTCTCGAGTTTTCAATTATGAAAATTTGTTAAAAAGTTCTCAAAAGCAGAATTCAAAAGTGACTGTGTAAAGTATTTTGGATGAAGTGAGTAGGAGTTAAAGGACAAAACACTGGAGGGCGGGTAATCGTCATTCATGCAGTAATTATTGCGTCCTTTGAAATATTTTCAATTAAAATTTGTAATTTATTAACACAAAATTGTATAAAGATTTAGGGATTTAGTTTTCGAGGACTGTTAGTGCAACTATAGATTTTGCCTACAAAATAATTTAAACAGCCTGTGAAAATTGCGCATTAAAAGTCACAAGAAATCCAGGATGGATTTTTGTGAAATCGGTTCAACTTTTTTTTTAAAACTATTTAATTTTTTACTTTTTAGTGTGTTCTACTCTATACAAAGAAGAAAGAACCATCCAAATCGGTACACACGTTAAAAAGTTATGTTTAACCCCCTACCCCACCTCCATTTCACTAAACTTTTTTTTTCTCACGGTAGCAATAAAGGAACATACTCTACTGAACAGAAAAGGAATCATCGAAATCGATCCACGCGTTACGAAGTTACTACTACTCCCCCTCCCTCCCCACCAGCATAAGACCAAATTATTCTCCTATTAGCAATGGGGGATCACACTCTATACAACAGCAAAAAAACCATCCAAATCGGTCCACGCGTTACAAAATTAGGTTCCACCCCCCTTTCCCCACCCCAACCCCGCCAACACTTTTTTTCGCGTGGTATCAACCAGGGAGCATACTCTACCCAAAAGAAAAAGAATTATCCAAATCAGTCACGCGTTACGAAGTTCCCCCCCCCCCCCCCCCCCCCCAGACCTTGGAATAAATTATTCTTCCATTAGCAATGGGGGAACATACTCTATACAACAGCAAAAGAACCATAAAAATCGGTAAACGCATTACAAAGTTAGGTTCCACTCTCCCGCTCCAACATTTTTTTTCTCGCGTTACGAAGTTAGACAACACGAAGCGAAATAGCCGATAAATCTACCAGAACGGGCACTGCGTTACACTATTGTCATTCTGAAGATAACCATACCCCGCTGGGCTCCCTTATAAGGGTACTATAACTACATTCCCCAGTGTTTACAAACTTCAGATGGAGTGCACTGACGCCATGTAATATATCAAGTCCAGGGCAACTTGGCCAAGTTACAATAAAAACAGAACATCCGATCCGAGAACTCTTAGTGCTTAAATAAATGAGGTCTGTACGAACCGTTGTCTTATAGGCAAAAATACAGCTAGGTTGGGCGCCCCCTTATAACATGAGCTATCGAAGCTGCGACGACGGTAACGAAAAGGAGACTATCATCTATCTTTTTCGCAAGTGCGCAACTCTTGCCGGGGCCAGGAAAAGTACTTTGGAGGATTAATTGTTTGAAAACCTTGCGACAGTCTCAGGTAAACGAACTAGTTAAATTCCTCAGGTTGACTTTAGCTTTGTCCGAAAAAAAAATCAGCCTCTGTAAGTTATGATTCCAGAAAGAAACCTAGAGTTGCAAGTAGGACTGAGCCCTATAACCGCGGCTTTTTTGATGTGGCACCAAAATTATGCTTTAACACTACTAATTTAAGTGTTTCCATGAAGGCGACGCTCACCACTTAAACCAACCGACTTACTCATTTGGCGTTTAGATCATTAAACAACATTTCGCAAATGCTTCCTAAGGAAGAATTGTGTTTTGTTAAATATTTCTAAGATTAAGTATTATAGATTTTTCTAACGAAAGCCATATTATGGATGCCATTGTTTCAAAGGCCTGAATGACTCAAAGTTTCGTAAGGAGATGGTCAAAGGAGTTATCGAACTCCTCCTTACGAAACTTTGAGTCATTCAGGCCTTTGAAACAATGGCATCCTTATGGCTTGCATTCAAATAAAAATTCTTTACTATACTTTCGGTAGAAACTTCATTTCAAACTTTTTTTTAATTTTTCTTATTTAAGGGAATCGCCTTCATACGCAATGAACACCTTAATAAAACCGGTCAAAAAATGTGTTTACACAAACACTAAAGAAAATCTTCATCCTTTATTAATGCGCTTGTAAATAAAGAACACTGAAAATCTACTCATAAACGGAATGCCAGAACCGAGAGTCCTTTCACTTCTACCTCAGAAAACCAACAGTTGAAATCCATTTAATTAATTCAAAAACCGGGCGAATGGTGAATCAACATAGAGCTAGTTCTTGACATATTAATTAAAATTACGCAAAGTGTTCGTACCGCGTTCCCGGATGAAGAAGACTCGACCATTTGTGTTCAGGGTGAAATGGATATCCAGGAATAAAATAAAGCTAGACTTTGAATAAAGAGCCAACAAACAAACGATAAAATTGTTTGCTAAATAAATTTCCTTGTCACACGGACACAATCGGCACTGACAATGGAAGGCTGCGCATTTGTATAAAAATTTTTTAACGTTACTTGTAGTCAAGTCTATTCATATATGCTGATATGATGGATACATGGTGTGGCTCAATAGCATCGAGTTTCTTTAATCCTACAGATCTTTTTGAACTGAGGAAACTGGCATGGCAAGCAGAATTTTTGCAGTGGGAGAACACAAACTGCGAAACCGCCCAAACTGGCAGCTTTGCGGATCCCAAGTAAGTATCCCGCAGATATTTGATTGTATCCCTTACCCTGCGAAACTCACTTATATGCGTATGCGAGTAATGGCCCAACCTTTCACTCAACGAACCTAGGCTATCAGTCCGGAAGATCTGACATGTTAATTGTGTGTCTATTCCCTTAGTAGAGTGAGAGATATTAAAGTGGTTGTGGCTTGTTTCTGCTTTTCCGACTATATCCGTCTGTAATGAATGAACTGGTAGTGAGCAGGATTTAGTTTTTCGATGTACGGATGAGCTCTTTGAGTAAATCGGATATAACCACTTCAATTTTGGAGGGATATCCCGGATGTTATGAATTGGCTACACAACAGCAACCCAAATCGTTATTTGTTTCTTGAATCAAGTAGTTATACATAGATCCTTTAAAATGGTCCGTGTAGTATTGATAAAAGCTTTCATGGAACTGATGATTGTAAAGTATTGCAATGTTCTCAGTTTAACTCTAATTTAGGTTGAAAATCAATCCAATTAATAATGCTTACTAGTCCCCCCGAGGGTAAGCCCTAAACTTACACGTGCACTTGTCTAGATCCCCTTATCAACTTGCGAAACGAAACTTTCGGCATCAGTGTTTTGGAAGTTAACAATTTTGTCCCCTTTACAATAAATCAATAAAATAGTTTTTTAAAAAAAAGGTGAACCGACTTCACAAAAAGCGCTAAACAGCATAATTTTATATCTATTATGACATTCCATCCCACATGCCACCAACATTTTTTCCTCGTGGTATAAATCAGGGAACTTACTCTTCCCAAAGAAAAAGAATCATCGAAATAGGTCCACGCGTTGCGAGTTAGACTACCCCCCCCCCCCCCCCTTCATAAACTAGTCACCTTAGGGCCACATTTTTCTCTCATTATCAATGGGGGATCACACTCTATACAGCAGCAAAAGAATCATCCAAATCGGTCCAAGCATTACAAAATTAGGTTCAAAAAAAATACACGTCGTACTAAGAACCTCTTTGTTTTTCGGAAGTCGGTTGAAAAGGCAAATCCCAGAACAAATTAAAGGGCAAATCAAAAACAGAAATGCTTATTTAAACAAATTCGATTCAGGTTTTGGAAATACCTTTAGATTTTTAGCTCGCTCCACTTTTCTGCCTCTTTTCTCGAATAATTGGGACTTAAGGGATCAATCAAAGCATTTCAGTCTTGTTTGATTTTTCAATTTTAGTAGGCAGCATGAACAGTCGAACATTTCAGCAAGTAGAAGAAATTTTCATTAGAGAATTTCAAATAATTTACGTGAAATTGCTGCACTTACACACCTGACAATTTGGTAAAGTCCATTCCATTTAATTCAATCACAAAAGTCAGATGTTATCTTCTAAAGAAAACGGATAGGTGTTTCGAATACTAATTCTTTCTCGTTAAGTTCCTTTTCTTGAGAATTTCTTAGCTTTGATTGATTTTCAGTAATTAATTGGATTGACTAAGGCTTGTTGGTCTTTCTGACTTGATTAATTCATTTCCTAAGTTGAATTAAAAATATATGAAAAAGAGTAGGTGTAGGGTAAATGCTTTCAACGAATTCTTTGAAGTAAAAAAAATTCAATTAAAGTCATTTCTGTTCGTGTAGTGTATATCAGATTAAAGACGATTCGTTGACGCCATAAAAGGAAAGTGAAATTCAATTCAAATTCTCATAAATTCTTGAGTAATTACATATGTATAGAAATTGGAAGATTGAGTTGAGTTCAAATTGCAATTTCAATTTGAATGGGATCACTTTTAGCTAACTATCTCTGTATAAGCATCTTTTTTTGCTAAACTTTAAACTGTAATTTTTATGAAATTGTTCAGTCGAGCTGACAACATTATGAATTAAGTGGTTGCTCTCGACTGGACATAGTATAAATATTCCCATGTGAAGTAAATAATAGGTCAGTTTATTAATAAACTAAAATAAAATAAGAGGGGAATCGCGGTTTATGTTAGAAAAGATGTGCCATTCTCCCTTCTCCCTCAATTTTCTTCTACTAATCCAGAATTTAATTATGTCTGGATTAGATTTAAACTCTATCGGCACATCATTAATTTTTGTTTTTTATACCGCAGCCCGAATATGTCTGATACTGACACTGTGTTTTCCTTTGATAAGTTGTCCTCCGATATCGATAAGATTTTGGAAATATCCCCCTCTTCTGAAATCGTTCTTGCTGGCGATTTCAACGTCCACAACACACAGTGGCTCAGGCATTCTTCTACCACAAGCCCGTCTGGAAGACACGTCGAGTTATTTAGTGAGTCTTTTAATTTACAGCAACTGGTTGAGTGTCCGACTCGTGTTCCTGATACTTTAGGGCACAACGCGCATCTTTTAGATCTATTTCTAACATCGCATCCAGAAAAATACTCTGTTTCGGTGACGTTTCCCTTGGGTAATTCGGACCATTGTCTAATCTCCGCCCAATTCTCCATCTCCTCTCTGACAACCACTAACCTAAATTCCACCAAAAGATTAGTGTGGCATTATAAAAATGCTGATTGGGCGGGACTTAATAAGTATCTCAGAGAGCTGGATTGGTCCGATTGCTTTTCTGTGAGAGACGTTAACAAATGCACCGATTATATCTTAAACATCCTTTGGTTTGGAATGCATCGCTTTATTCCTCATAGCTTCAAGAACATCAAACCAACTAACACCAATTGGTTCAATAATGACTGTTTCGCAGCCATTAAAAATAAGGAAGCAGCCTTCCAGGCATATAAATTGTGCCCTTCAGAGGAATTGAGACGTATCTATAGAGATGCGCGGAATATTTGCAATTCAGCAATTAGTCGGGCAAAGTTCAATTTCGACCAGAACATCAGACGGAAGGTTTTTTCTACCCAAAAGGGTAGTAAGGGTTTCTGGTCTCTAGTAAAAACCGTAAAGAACAATTTCACCTGTTCGTCAACACCACCACTCATTTATAATGGGAATGTTTTTACTTACTCATTGGACAAGGCCAACCTGTTTGCTGCTAATTTTGCTGCTAATTCATACTTACCACCTTCATCTCAGCCACTTCCATCTCCATCACAATGTACTAGTAGGCAAAAGACGCTACACTTTCGCACTCGCGAAGTTTTTAGAGTACTTTCAAAACTCGACGTGTCCAAAGCTACTGGCCCTGATGGTTTCTCGCCCCTTGTTTTAAAATGCTGCGCCTCTGCTTTGGCTAAACCTCTGCGCAAACTTTTTCACCTGTCATATTCAACAGGAATGTTTCCAAGTGTATGGAAACTTGCTCATGTCCAGCCGATACTTAAAAAAGGAGAGGCATGCGACCCCTCTAACTACAGACCAATTGCACTAACCTCGATCATATCTAAAGTTTTTGAATCACTCATCAACTCTCAGTTGTTGAAATATCTAGAAAACAACCATCTTATCAACGATTGCCAGTACGGTTTCCGCACTGGCCGCTCAACCGGAGACTTACTAACGGCTCTAACGGAACGTTGGAATCATTGTCTTCATAATTTTGGTGAGTCTGAAATCGTCGCTCTTGATATTTCAAAGGCTTTTGATAGAGTCTGGCATGCTGCCATTTTAGCCAAACTTCAAACATTTGGTCTGCACCCTACCCTCGTTAAATGGATAGAGAGTTTTTTGTCAGGCCGTTCAATTCGTGTAGTAATTGACGGAGTTACATCTGATTCCTACGAAATAAATGCCGGTGTACCTCAGGGTTCAGTTCTTTCACCAACCTTATTTCTTCTTTTTATTAATGATCTCTTATCCCTTACTCTCAATCCTATTCATAGTTTCGCCGACGACAGCACCCTTGATTTCGCGTACTCATTTGATTCTGTTATGAACTCACGTGGAAATGCTACAGAAGCCAATCGGGAACGCATGTTTAGATCATTAAACAACGACATTTCCAAGGTCCTTGCTTGGGGCAGAGCAAATCGTGTTACGTTTAATGCATCCAAAACCCAATGCTGTTTAATGTCCCTTAAAAAACGCCCAGTTCACCCCCAACCCATTTCAGTCGACGGAGTGAATATACCCAATTCACCCTCCCTAAACATCTTGGGTATCGAGATATCCAGCAATCTTAGCTGGACTGATCATATATTTGCAATCGCTAAAAATGCGATGAAATGTTTGGGTTTTCTACAGAGATGTAAGAAATATTTCACCCCACCTGACTTAGCGCTGATCTACAAGTCCCACATTAGGCCTAGACTTGAATATAATTCCCATATTTGGGCAGGGGCCGGACACACCGCACTGTCCGCGTTAGACAAAGTTCAGCGTAAAGCTGTTAAGCTTATTGGCGATCCCTCAATCTCTGAGGGTCTTGACTCTCTGGAGCATCGACGGAATGTCGGTTGTCTCTCACTCTTCTATCGTTATTTCCATGGCCGTTGTTCTAACGAAATTGCTAGCCTGATTCCTTGTAGACTCATGACAACGCGCGATACAAGATCAACGAGTCGCTCCCACCCCTATACTCTCCAGGTCAAATTTGGACGTACCGTAAAATTTCGGGAATCTTTTCTAAGCAGAACAACACGAATGTGGAACAGTTTACCATCTTCTGTTTTTCCCTCGTCTTATCAGCCTGAAACTTTCAAACGGGGCGTACATCGACACCTCCTTCACCCAAACTCCTAACCCATTTCCCTCATCCTTAATTCCTTTCCTGCCAAGGCTGTGCTTAAGCATCATAGGGCATCCCCTGAGCTTTGGCATCATCATATATAAAAAAAAAAAAAAAAAAAACATTTCTGCGATACTTTCATTACAAATTTTTAAGTCAAATGTAATATATCTACATCATTCTTTTGATGCAAGCCTGGAAGCATGTATGAACAGCTGATTCTTGGTGGTGTAAAAAAATTATACTCATGCTCTCGTTTCCAAGTAACCAAAGAAATTTATTGAGAAATTTTACTTTTTGTAGTAGATTTATTTTAAAGTGAAGACTCACATTTTTATCAATACTGGTGAAAAAGTGCTTAATCAGAAAGTTTACTTTTGACAAACACTTAGTGGAAGTCATTTATTTAAAAATGAAGAAGTGTGATGCACTTGTTTGTGTGATGCACTTTAGAAATATTTACTTTGGGATGAAGGGTAAAAAGGAAACTTTCTGATTAAGTAATATTAATCCAGTATTTTTATATCATGAAATTGATGTACTAAAAATCTTCTTCATAAATTATTCGTACCTGAGTATTTATAGGAGCTGACTTTTTTACCTCC
This sequence comes from Leptarthrus brevirostris, assembly GCA_964036015.1. NCBI lineage: Eukaryota > Metazoa > Arthropoda > Insecta > Diptera > Asilidae > Leptarthrus > Leptarthrus brevirostris. The sequence continues at coordinate 107,632,376 of OZ038375.1, forward strand.
CTTCATGGATGTCCTAATTGTCCACAATAAATGCAATAAATCCTAATTGTCCGCAACACTTAGCAGTAATATTAACACTGAAATTAAACTACGAGATACTGCTGCGGAAATGAATTAAAATTCAATTTGATAAAAGCATAACGTCGGGAACAATTTTAAAATTATATTTGCTGTAATGACCCAAGAAATGTAAAGTCATCCAATCTGGAGTTAACCGTCTGTAGAGTTCTTGTTTCAAGTCATTCTCCTGCAGTCTACCTTTCCTTACCATATTCACTTCCTTTACAACCCGCCCCCCCCCCCCCCCCCCCTTTCTTCCTCTCAACTTCTTACCGAAACGGTCACATCACAAAACTTAGAAGGGAGAAAATGACAGTAATGAAAATGACTTTTCATTTACAACGAACACCATGAGCAGCATGTTCATCCGATTTCCCGTCGAGCTGTTCTCTAATAGCATTTTCTCCTGAAATTTTTATATTTTCATCGGTCCAACCGGAAGGGTGAAGCTTGTCGAGTGTTTCTGCATTATTCCAAAGTGTTTCACTTCAGAGAGAATTCGGGTAATTTCTTTGGTAATAGACTGCTATTAGGGGCGGAGGTAATTGACTTTTTTAAAAAAAAACATATTTAAATTGCAAGTAACCACGTAATTACCACGGCCTATAGTAGTTTAAAACAATTAACCTCTGGTAAAGTTTCCTGTGACAGGCAACACTGAAAAGAGCAATGAATAGCGTGATTCCATTACCGAACACAACAGTGTGCATGGTATTGCAAATATAAGAATTAATGGTAAAATTGTTTAAGAGCAAATTCTTTTGAATAATTTAGTAGAAGTAGTATTCAGTTATAATTTTCAATTTAATGTCCTGACCTAGGTTAGGGTGGTGACTATCGTAAAGTCGATCAGCCTCACATAAAACTAAGAACGGTTACTGACCTAAGTGAAATGGGAGTTTGTTTTACTTTCTTTGGCGCAAATATGACAGCACGGTATACGCACTATTTAATATATCTAATTATTATTTTACTTAATTTTAATTTTCTAAAATTTTTGGCTATTCTGATGTCTTTGTAATTTGTTTTCGAATTCATAAATTCGGGGTGGAATGTGAATATTGTGATTTTAATTCGGTTGATAAAGCGAACCTCTTAACCACTTTTGTAGAAGTACCTTTTTCAATCATAAACATGCTGTCAAAGAGGTATTTGAAATTATTAAATAAAACACAAAATATTAGTTTAATCATCTAAAGACTTACCGCAACAAAGGCCCGACATTTTTCTGATTTTGGGCACTTGATAGCGGTCGCTACTGGTCGCTAATAATCTTTGGGAATTTTTATGGATTTTTTGGATTTAAATATAATATTATTAAAATATTTTTAGAGTTAAATATAAAAGCACCCTGTGGAAATTCAAAGACCTAAAAAGTGTTACGAACGCAGCCAAAGACATTCCCCCTCCCCTATTTTCAAAGCGAAACAGGGGTTTTTGTGTTTGGGGTGATTCAAGAGAGGTGGATGAGAAAATATTATGACCATCGTATTTTTCGCCCTCGAAAACGGGGCGACCTATTTCTTTTCGATTTGAAGGTATTTCGGTTTTCGGAATAGGGGTTCTTATTTTTGTATTTAGGAGTTGTTAATAAGGGTTAGGGTAGAAAATATTGCCGTCGTCTTCCTCGATCCTGAAAATAGAGGGGCGTCTTTATATATTCTCTAGATCCTCTTATTCTGCCGCCGTACTTATATAGGCCTTAACTCATAAAACTCGACTGTCTTGAATTTAGACGTAACATCTCTAAAGCTGTTTTCGCTTTTGAGTGTCTTCGAGGCAATATTGACTCCCCATTCTTGCTGTCTTTCTTGTAATATATCGATTCCGAGTCGCTCCTTGAGAAATCGAGATGTTCTTAAAATTCCGCAGCATCGCACAAATTACGGGTTTCACGAGCCCGTCCCGTCAATGTCTCGGTTTTTTAATTTACATTTTGACAACATTGATTTTAATCTCTCCAAAAATTCTGTGAAGGCTGCACTTTTTTGACTATTTTTTATTGTTTTGTAATTTATATTTTATTTTTATATTATAGTCAACCTTTGATGAATCTTTAAATAAATAAATTGACCCTAAAAACAATTTGTATGAAATCTGAAAATCGCACATTCCAGAATCAATTATTTCTGATTTGTCTTTAAATAACTTATTTCCGTCTCGTTGGAATCACCAAACGAGAAATGAAACACAACAAGCCACTCATGATAAAATCATGCAATAGCCACTGAATTACATAGATAACACCGAAATATTATTGCGGTCACAAATGCATGCATCTAATATTCAGGATTTTTTGGTACGAAATTTTACATTTGAAGGATAATTACACAAATTAAAAATAAAATGCAAACAAATTCCCGAATCGGAATTGAAAATAAACAAATCGATTCAGGAAGGCTCAAAGATCGATCTGTCGAGATGGAATCGAAAACCGTCCATCCCTATTCTGCACAGATTTAGACCCGGACAGGAAGTCAATAAATAAATTGACAGGCTGAGAGTAAAAATAATTTATCTACAAGGTCCGAGCAAAAGTGGCTTAAAAAATATTCCGCGCAAGAACGAACGTCGTGAGATTCCCGACAAAAACGAATCAGAGAAAAACTCCAGACAAAAACGACAATTATTCCTGTTCTTTCAGTCACGTAAATTTTTAAATTTCTAACAGAAGAAGAACAAAGTCATAACAAAATAATAAAACTAATTTATTTATATATTTATTTAAGATTCATCAAAGGGCTGATTACTTAGCATGTAAATATAAATATAAAATAAAATATTAAATTACAATAATTAAGAAAAATAACTAGAAAAATAATTAATAATACATGATTACAAAATAATAATAGAGTAGTTAAAAAAGTTGGGTCTTCATAGAATTTTTCGACATATTAAAATCAATGCTGTTAAAATGTGAAATCAAAAACCGAGACATTGACGTGACGGGCTCGTAAAAACCGTAATTTGTGCGATGCTGGGGAATTTTAAGAAAATCTCGATTTCTCAAGGAGCAACTCGGAATCGATAGATTAAAAGAAGACAACAAGACTGGAGAGTCAACATTACCTTGAAAAAATTCAAAAGCGAAAACAGTTTTAGAGATGTTACGTCTGAATTCAAGAGAGTCTAGTTTTGTGAGTTTAAGCCTATCTGAGTACGTCGGCAGAATAAGAGGGTCGCTCCAAGGAAGCCCACGAAGTGCAAAGCGAACAAAACGGCGCTGGACTGCCGCTACCCGGTCGATTGAGTCACGATAAAATGGTGGCCAAACACAACTAGCATACTTCAGAATAGGCCTGCCAAAGGTGCAGTAGAGAAGCCTGGTGATATAAGGGTCGTCAAATTCCTTTGCCCATCTTTTATAAAACCCAATGTAGAATTACCCTTAATAACTATCTCATCAATGTGATCGTCAAACGTAAAACAACTGTTCAATCAGACACCCAAGTCCTTGGTCCTATTAATTGTTTCCAGAACACAGCCATGCATGGCGTAGTTGAAGTCGAGAGGATTTTTTCTGCGAGTAAGAGACATAGACGTACACTTACTAATATTGAGGGGAAGATAGTTAAAAGAACACCACTTGTAGAAAACGTCTAAGTCAGAATTTAAAAGTTCACAGTCTCGAATAGAGGACACAACACGGAAAATTTTGGCGTCGTCAGCATAACCAAGAATTTTTGAATATTTCAAGAATAAAGATACATTATTGATGTAAATAATAAATAAAATCAGGCCCAGATGACTTCCCTGAGGTACGCCAGAGGAATTAAAAATAAAGAGCACAATAATTAGAAATGGTAGTAAACTAACTAATCCCCTTGAAGCCTTCTCTGTGACTCAAGGAACACAAACTAAAAGTGTTTTTTGAATTATCTAAAAGATTCACAGCGATGGCTTTATCAAGTTGACATTTTGTGCTCAGTACAGAATAACTTCCATTCAAAGTGATTTGGTTAGAGTCACAATTGCTGTGCTTGTATCTAGAGTAGGCTGTGATAGAGCTTAAGTAAATTAGAAATTGTAACGATTTTATTCAACGATCCTCATCTAAAACCCACATGTTTACTGTTATAAATTATCATTGCATTGCCTCTGTCCAGTGATTTGCTTTCGAATTATGTTATCCCTCCTCGTTTTAATTCATTCGAAAGCATTCATTCTAAGCCTGAATTAAAATACTCTAATCTAATTTCTGATTATGGAATTTCAAATGAATAAATTTTGTGTACTATTAAATTTCGGGTCTACCTACATATCGAATATCCGGCTAATCCATAAATTGTTCATGCCGTTAAATTAACCCTGAAATGACTCCACTCTAGCCTTCTGGAAACGTCAATGGGGCAGGGCCATACAATGCTGTCAAAAATTAAACAATAGCAACGTCGCCTGAACGAGGGTCCCCCAAATTATGGACAAAAAGTTAATTAATTTAAATGTTATAACGGCGGGTGTTATAATCAAATCGTAGCATATTTTGCGTATTTTTTAAACGTCGAATTTCGCTAATTATTTTTTTCACCACGCAATGGATTCCAGAAGCAGAAATTGCCTACAAATTAAACTCAATTTGAATATATGTACCGTCGTCGACGTCACATCACCGGTTCACTGAAGCGCCAATCATTTCTCGGGGGGTGCGGACGAAGGCAACATAGGCCTCTGTATCTGGCCTTTACATTCTGTTCACTAGTGTTACACGTCACTTATGGAGTCTCCATGAAAAACATTTTTAATAGTTGTTTTTACCCGGAGGAAAACATTTACAGGAGATCCCTTATCGAGCATGTTAAAGGCCTGATGCGGACATAAACATGACGCCTAATAGACAATGACATGGAATCAGAAGTCTTTTTAATGTGGTCGTCCAAAGTAGGATAAACTTTTAGTCCTGCAAAATTGGAGAGATTTACAAGGGACATTAATCCACCACCAGGAGAAGTCAGCATTGCCCCGACATGCAAATTATTTACAAAACAATTTTCATAGGCAATTTAATCCAATTACCAAACATTTTAACAAAATCTCGTAGCCCTGAAACAGTATAATTTGCGAGTAATAAAATGTACACTTCCACTGTGGCTGCAGCTATAACTATGAAAGCACGGTTGGATTGGAAAACGGTGCAGTTGGCAACTAGCATTACTTCCCGTCCTATCATTTCCAATTCGTATATGGTCCAGCGGGAGATTCCTGTTGATACATATCGAGATTTCTAATAAATGTAGTTTTGGTTTTGTTGAATATGACCGGCGGTTCGGTAGAAATGTAGGATAGGTACGTTGTATAAAGAGAAATTGAAACACTTCAGCCAAGGGCTCGAGTAAATGAGGTTCCAGTGATTTTTTTTAGCGTTTTTGGTAACTGAAATTGGAATTTTGATTTCATATGTTCGAGTGAAATCGTGTAAACTTGGAGGTGTACTATGTTAGGAAATGGGAAAATTGAATTCGGTCCATCCGCTAACTGGTTGAAACATATTCAACAACCACCGTTGTTGGTTATTTTCAGATTGATTAATCTTTTTGATCGCTGTCCTTGCTGCTCGCCAAGAGTTTGAATTTGAATCCTCGTCTATACCTCTTTGAAGCCATTGTAAGGAAAAACAAAAGTCCTGTAGCAGGTATTAAAACTTTACTGGTTTTTTGTCAATATTGGTTTAACTAATCGACAGCGCATAAATTCATTGTAGGTCGAAATTGCCTCCTCCAAGAACCTCCAGAACGTTGGATCATCATCTGACGCTTGGATATCTTTGAATCTGCCGTGTATACATCAGTCATTCCCCTATGCCTACATGAAATTATAATCAGACAACCAGCACCCATAGGACAGGCTAACACAAAACAAACGATGTGGTGCGGTGCGAAAAAACAAAAGCAATTCACTCAAAAATTAACGAATAAATCATCACCTAGGACCTAGGACGTATCTGATGGCGTCTGGTCTAGCCTATCTGAGAATGGTTTCTAACGGGGAGCTGAAATGCCTCTAAATCCCAAAACACTTAAAAATCAAAAATAAATTGAATTATATCAATTTCATCGAATTTGTGCCTCTGGTTGCGACGTCGGACGTTTTTCGCGTCGTGCGGCGTACTATGATTCTGTGTACGTGCTAAACTCAATCCTGTTTATCGAAAAAGGGGGATTTTATCATCCGCACGGAAAGTACTAGCGACCGTGATGGCACTTTGATATTTCGATTATCAGATATGTTTTAAAAATGATTTTCGGGTGCTCTGTTCAAGAAGCAGACAATTTCTAGGGAACGGAAATGCTCCCAGAAGCCGCCCCAATTTAAAAATAAAATTTTAAATCCTAATTGGGCTTATATGGTCTTATAGTGCTATCCTAAATTTTTTTTTCTTTTAACGACGCACCCCAACATTGGCTACAAAATAATCTCCGCGCCCTTTTTTCATTTAACGAAAAAATAAGGTAACGATTTTAGAAAAGAGCAAATGTTTGATTAATGGCAAATTTATTCATGAAGCACCAGGTAGCTTCCTTGGTTGCTGTCTGAAGGATCGCAGAAAACAATTTTTGAGTGTTTTATTGTAAGCGCAAAGGAACAGCTTTTCCAGATGACTGGCTTTTGGAAAGATTTAGCTTAATTCAATCAAGGAAGGATTTTCTGAAAATACGAAAATCTCTATCTGATTTGACCTGACTATAAATTCTGAAAATACTTATTCCCTGAATGTTTGACGGAGACAAATAGTTCACATTTTTTGCTGTCATATAAAAGGATTTCGCTGCTGAGCATTCACCAATCACCAATTTTTCCAAACATGATTTTCAGTTGTATTATGTGAAATGAAGCATTGCAGAAAAGTTGACGTTAAACATCAGGATGTTGCTACAGTATGGTCACAAAATAAAGGAATTGATGAAACAGTTGCATAAGTATAAGTTGAAGTGCATAGATATTTACTGAAGTTCAGAGTAACTAATTCGTCGGTGGAATAAGTGATAACGTGCTGGTTTACCAATCCGGAGGTTTCAGATTCGAATTGTACTGATGGCGACCCATCGTTGTTTTCTGCTGACAACAGATTGCAATAAAAAGTCCATGGGGGTTGAAGAGAAAATGTCAGTGGTTCTGAATCCACTTTAAATTGTAGGACCACTTGCAATCGTTGTTTCGAATTGCGTGAAGTTCTTCTCCCGCCCAAGGGTTAAGGGAACTAGAGAGAGAGAGAGAGTAACTAACTGGGTAAATATAAAGTAAAGAGTTAAACATATATAACAAATATTTAATCGTCCTTCCTTATGATTCCGTGAGCTGACACGTTCATATATTTTATCTTCAATTGTGGTTGGGTAGTTGTTTTGTTTTTAAAAATCGGTCTATGCCTTATGAAGCCAGGCGCCGCCCATCCTCCAACTCTCACCATAAGTCACAATTTTTGTTTGTTCCCCGGATTGAATGAAATAGTTTGCTGAATTTTGTGCAAAAAAAGAGAAAAGTGCATTCTAGAATTTTACATGGACGAGAAAAAATTGGTGGCAAACATTCTATGGATAAAGTACTAAAGTACCATAATCGGTAGTTTTTAAATCATTATTAGTCTGGCCCAGAAAATCCCATCTTGGCTGTTTCGCCACATTTGCATTTTACCACATCTGTGTGCTCACATTCTTTCAGGGAATGTCGTTTAGTTCGCATTTTCCACGGTTTTCAAAATTCACATTGCATACTCACCTTAAAAGTTTGAAAATATTGCCAACGCTTTTATGGTCTTATTTCCTCATTATTGTGTATACTTTTTGTCGCTTTGGAGACCGAGATGCTTTAAGCCGATTAGTAAAAAATCTCAAATTTAATTGAAGTCACCTGTATTTTGGCGGGCCGGTAAATAAATGATTTAATATGATTTGAAGAACGTAGATACACATGACCAGGAACTGGCACCACAAAAAACTAATACAGTTTAAAACATATATAATCCTGAACTAATTAATTGGAGCTATGGTACGTCACTTTTAAAATTCGTACATGTTATTATTTTCCAGGATTGCATAGTGAGTTCTGTAGCTGTGTAAAGGTAATAATGGAAAATCAACATGTGAATGAAAATAAAATTTTTAGTTTTGATACGTTAAACAAAGTAAAGCATTTGCAGAAAGTATTAGTCTTTTGAGGCAAACGAGCAAATTAATAAAGTCAAGTAATTTATTTGAAAAACAAGTGTTGCAATTTTCGAATAACACAGCGAAAAGTTTTACTAACGTATAAGTTGTAATAAGAATTCCTCGAGAGACAGAAAGATTGCTTTGAGACCGCTAAGCTAGAGTCTTATAAGGTCAAAAGCTAGCAGCGTTCTAATGTAAACTATTATGCCCTAGAAAGCAAGGGAGGATTCATAAGTGTACCTACCGTCTTTAGGCAGTTTCAAATATGCCGCCATCGTTCTCACCTGACGCGGAAATTTACGCAACATATTTTGTATATGCAAATACATTTGAAAACAAAATTCAAAATTATTTATTCAAAATTTAATAAGCAAAAGCCAGATATTCCGCCGTTAAAATTATTCTTGTAAAAGTTCCCAACAGATTTATGTGCAGAAATTCTGGGGCGTACATCAGTTGATCCTGACTGTGGTCAAAAAGTCCCAAAAGTAATAGAAATCATAAAAAATTTAAGTTATACGAAAATTTCAGTAAAATATATAGCTCTCAACTGTGATCGTTTTGCAACTATCAGCTACCTTAATTTTAACGGAACAGAAACGTAAAATTTCTTGAACGATGTGCCCCGAGTATTTGTTCGCTTTCAAAGGATAAGCCGAGTACAGAATTCAGTAGGCTTGAAAGTAAAACTAATTCATTTTTAGCAAATAAAAAAGCAAAGAAAAAAGAAAAATAAAAAATTTACACAGTCTGAGATTCGAATCCTAATCATTAACAGCATGCTCCAATTTCGTCACCAATCTTCCCTTTAAACAATTCAAAAGAGAATTCATATATGAATACAAGCTAATGAGAGTAGCACCTCTCCAAAAAATGCCTCGCCAACCCAATGATCTTATGGAGCTGGACTTCCTTGACAGTCATTAAAAGATCAGATGCGAATACCTCATGTGAAGCTATCATCAATATCCCTCCGGATAAGCTAGGACACAAACAAAAAAACAGAGATGCAACTAGAAATGTGACTTAGTGGAATAAGACGCTAGACAAACTCAGAGTCAAGCCAAGAAGCTCTTAAACAAGGCAAACGATTAGGTGTTTGGAATGTGTATAAATGGTCATGACCGAATATAACAAACAGCTAAGGGAATCCAAACGGTGAACTTGGAGGAGCTTCTTTAAAGATATCGCACGCCTCTAAAAAATCCTTCGTCTTCAGGGATATTGACGGCGCCTTTGATAACTCCACCTTGAAGCCAGCGAAGTGGCGACCATCAAGAGTTAAATAGAAACCTCGAGTCGAAGTGATACCCGAACGGTTGCTCCGAAGGAGAGGTGCTGTGCTCCTTTTTTGAAAGCCAAGGTATAATGATGATTGGACAGTCTCTAAATTGCTGCTGACAGAAAGACCTTCGTGCTAGCTCTGGCAAAATAGTTATCATTCCATTCATGAAAAGGAGCAAAATGAATCTAAAAACTGCGATGGAATAGAGCTAGAATTCTCCAACGAGGTTAAACAACTAGGCATAAGTCTAGATGAGCAACTCACCTGGAACTCTCAGCTAAAAGAAAGGCCCTTGCGCGTGCTTTTTTATCGAGATGTAGGGTTTTCAGAGTTAGGGTTTGTAGAGTTAGGCCTTGTAGAGTTAGGATATTGGTTCTAAATGAGATCTGATAACTTTTTAATAGTGAAAGCGTTATGAGCTTATGAGTCCTGGCAACCTACTTTACATGAAATGTTTTTGGTAGGATAAAATTCTTGACTTTTCCTCATTCACACCCTCGTACCCGTAACACATTGTGAGCTTCAAACTGAACTATATCGAAAATAATTTAACATATATTACGAAATAAAATAAATAAACATTGCCAGAAAAAATATTAAAAAAAATATAAAAAGAAAAAAGTATTTTCTACCCTAGAAAGACACATCCTGTTTGCGAATCGAAAGAAATTAACTCACTGACTTGATTGAAAATGTAAAGTGCCAGTGCGAGTAAAATTAAAACCACCGATTAGAATTGTTTCACTAGTTAACAATTTATTGACTGTTCTCTTTACAAAAAGCGATTACTTAAGTTTTGAACTCTTTGCGATATGATCCCTCCAAGCGGTAATCCAAACGAGTAATGAGAATTTACAGATGTGACACCAGTTTACTGCTGGAATGTTGTGAACTGAACAGTCTGATATGAATAATCTATGTAAGTATTTTAATTTTTAGGCGGTTATACTTGAGCTTATACTTTCTGCAGCACATCCGCAATCTTTCCTTCTTGTCCACACCGCAATAATAAAATTTATTATTTTACTATAAAACAAAGAGAACAATGAAGAGTTTTGACGAAAAGAATTTTTTCACATATGTCAACAAAAGCGACGTCGTTTTAGCAATGTCCAAAATGCAGATACTTAATTTGGTAAATAATTATATTATATAAATTAATTTGGTATAAATAAGTTACATAATTGTTTAATAATTTGCAGGACTCTATAATAATATGTTCTTTTTCAGTGTAAATTAAATTAGTTTCAAACAAAACGACGGTAAATTGAGAAAATATTATAAGAACTTTTTCTTATTTTTAATGTAAAAAATGTAAAGTAAAATAATGTCCTAAAAAAGTACCCCAAAAAAACTCTTAAAAACAGTTTATAAAACCTTCAAAATAGATTAGAAGTTTATTCGTTTACCTGGGGCCGCCTGGAGGTAGTATTTTTGTTGCTCTTCCAAGAAATAATTTAAGACATGAAAAATATCAAGCAACAAGAAAAAAGTTTTTCTTCGTTCGAAAACATTAAAACAGCCATTCATTGCAACCAAAAACGCTGGGATCGGGGATTAAATAAAAAAAACTCCACGGTTTTGATGCAGGCAAAGGCATTGTAGATGTTAAGGGTACTGGTATTGCTACTGAGCAGCATAAATGCAAAACTGATGGATGCATTCCTTCAGGTTCTCCAGAAAAAAATTCAAAAGAAAAATGCAACAAATAGAAGAAAATGATGATGGGGAAACAAAGCACAGTGGAAAAGTTTTTGATAAGAGAATGGTTTTTCTCGAGACCCACGTCGAGTTTTGATTCATGGATTGTACAAGGTGTGCTATTGGCAGTTGAAAGGGGCAATTTAAAGGAAAACTTACAGCTATAACAATTTCAGAATTTCGATTTTTCTAGAAGAGCTAGAAATTGAGGGAAATCCGAGTGGTGTGTAATTCAAAATGATTGATTAGACAGATATATTACGATTCATGATTTGGCTGGAAAAATTTTGAGTGGAAATATGGTAAGGGATCTATCTGGGAGTGATTTGGATCTCTTAGATGTAGTAGGTAGCCATGTTTAATTGATTTAAATGGAGTACTTACTTTTCACCCAAAGGGGGTAAAAGTGGTTGCTCACTGGTTCACCCTCGTTATTAATTGCACTGCAGGACAAGTTAACAGCGAAGTGTTTCGTTATTGTCTACAGTACTAGACTTTGGTTTGATCTTATAATTTACACGAGCAGATGTATTGTGTTCCAGGTGTATGCCCTAGAAGGAGAAACAAAATTTCAACAAATTAGCAAATTGTCAGAGAACTGGTATGTACTTTTTCAACAAACTTTTTACAACCACTGACAGAGTTGCCCAAAAATTTGTAAGTTTTTAACTATCAAAAATGCCCTTATGAACAGGACAAGTAAGCAAATACAAATGAGTTGGTGATGCAGGTAAAGATATTATATCTATCTCTTGGTCGTTAGAGAATCCTTGTGTATCTGACCATATCCAGGAAGGCTCCTTCACTTTTACAAGCCAACCAAACACGTGAGCACATATCACAGGTCTCGGAAATGGGATCCTTTGTTCACAAGACTACTCCACATTCCGCTGCACTCATTTATTAAGCATTTCAAATTACTTCCTTACAACTCTAATTAAACTTTCTACAATTTAAAGAGAATCGTAACGGGGATCCCAACTAGAATTACTGTGTCGAATGTAGACAGTAATGGGTAGCACCGTTGCAAGGGAGTTACCAGCCTCCGCAACAAAAGGTGGCTAGATGTCGAGCAACTGCAATTTCGACTGGAATTGGTAGAGGTAATGTTCTGCTCTCCATGTCTGTTCGAAGGCAGTAGAGCAGCATTAATCCTGTTGGAACGGCAGAGGAGTTGGTGAGGTGAAGTAGATTTTTTTCATTGCAGCAGAGCTTTCTTTCAGAATACAGGCCCGGTGTATTGGCTGTGGCTGAAGTTTTTGTTGTTTTCTTTAAATGCCCTGATACGTGCGGCAACTGCGGTCGATTTTGAGATTTTTTGTCTGGGGTAGAGGGTTGCGTTCTATTGTGTGCTCTCCACAAACCCGGGCTGAATAATTTTAAGAGGTTGTCTGTATGCTATTATGGGGTGGACGTTAAATGGGATGAATTCAAATACTACACCAGAACCTCATTACGGATTCTTGGTTGGTTAAAATTCTGATAAGTATTCGTATATTGATTTCAGGTCTTAATTGTGAACACATATTGTTGGTCATTAAGAAATTTTGTTTGCTCGAAAATATTGGACAGGTGGCAATTAAGCCTAAGGTAATTGCAACTGTTTTAATTTGTGTGCACCCTGTACGTAATAGTCACAAATAGCCAAAAAAAAAAACCGTTTTTTGAGTACATAACCTCAAATATCTTAAAATCCTGACGTAGTTGCCCAATTCTGTTCTCATCATTCACAATCCTGGCTTATCTCATGTAAGACTAGCTTCTGGTGGATAGGAATCGTGAAGGACCCCATTCCAATATTGCTACTCTTTCCTTATCTCGAGATAAAGAGATGAATATTCCTTTTTTTATTATTGAGGATAGTATCTAGGTTTTAAAGAAATTGTCATTAATCGGGAAGCTTCTTTTACTAATTCGAAAAATGTAAGGAACGAGGACGCTTCGTAAATTCTTTCTTGTGTCCTATAAAATAAGTGAACAACTTTGTGCAGAATTTCGTCTTCTTTGAAAATACCCAAATGGTATGCAGGCAAGTGATGTGGTGATATACAAGCTTAGAGCAAAGGCTAACCCCGTTCACTATAATATCTCGTTTGCAACGTCTCAGGCACCAGCTATTCCCAAGCATGAACGGGAGCAACCATGGATATGCATGGCTTTTATTGCTATAACAAATTTGAAGAACGTGTACCTACAAAAGGAAAATTTGTCATTTTCCTTTACAATTTTTAGAAAAGTGAGGACCGTTTGTGTATATTAATGTCCGTAGAAAATAGATATCTGGAGTAATTGTATAAGTCTTACTTAAAGTGAAGGTTATGACAATAATTAATTTTGGGGAATGGGAGACGAATCTGATCACACTACGAATAGGACATAAAAGGATCATCTAAATTTATTGTCAAGATTGTTTTTTATGGTTATGTAATTTACGCTCAGTTTACGATTTACTACAGATACCTCACTTCCTTGAGCGTTATATTTCGCTCTAGTACCCGCAACCCACATGTAGGGCATGGGGCGGGGTAAAAGAAAGAAATTGAGACAATGACTGCAAATGGACTTACAATTTAAAGTGGATTCCGAGCCATAGGAATTTCTCTGCAACCCTGGGTCGCCGCCGCTGGTGTAGTTTGAACCTGGGACGTCCGAGATGGAGGGCCTACACATTATCACTCACTCCACCGACGACCAACTGGAAGAAGCCTAATATAGAAAATCATTATTTCCAGTGAAACCCACTTTGTTGAATAATTATACCTTAAATAAGATAAGGGTAGCCTAAAGATAATTTGAGCTAAGAAATTATAATAAGAGAAAAAACCTTAAACCGACTTTTTAAACGCCTACTACTCTACTGAGTAAGCTTCGAAGGAATCCAGTGGTATCTCGTAAAATTTACAAGTTCGGTACTCTTGAAAAACCTCAACTATTTAAAAAGTTTTTTAAGTTTAGACCCAAATGAAAATTTTCCTGGCGTTGTCAATTTTCCAAAAAAAAAAGAAGGTCCTGCCTGACAGCGGAGAAATTACACGTTTCAGTTCACGTGAATATTCATCAATTTAAAAGCACTAAAAGGATTTTAAGACGGTGAATCCCTTTTGTAGAAATGTGGACAATTTAATGGAGCATAACAATCCGCTACTAACTCGTGGCACATTAAAATGAAAACACATATGTATATCGTCGTCGAGGTATAAGCACAGAAGTATAGCCAATTTTTTGCTGAGCTTTTCTACTTTGAGCCCCATTGGCACATTCCATAATGGCACAAAAGGGCAACAAAGGGTCCCTCAGGAACATACTACGTACTTTCAGCCATCCTTGCAGACACATTAGTGAACATGTGCTCAAAATAGATGACGATTTCTACAAGGCTTCAACGGTGTCTTTAAAGCCCGAACGATGTGGTAGTGTAAGCCTATAACGGTTGTTTGTGTTATGAAGTCATGTTCCGGTCTCAAGTGGCCTCTAAATCGCTCCAAGCCATAATTCAAAAATTTCTCGTTTTTTTGTCAATCTGAATTCATTTACTTTAGGTAGAGCCAGACTTTACAAGGCAGTTAGGGCGGTCATTTGTCAATGGAAATGAACGTTTGAATGAATGAGAACCACTTCTGGAAATCAGAAATTAGAGGATGACGATGGGCACGTTAATTTGGAGTGCATTACTTTCGTCGTTTAAAAGTGGGGTACGTTTCTGTATAAGAAGTAAATTGGTAATTTAGACGTTAACAATTTATGTTTTATTATTAGTCCTGTTCTATGCTATTGAAGGAATGATGAGTAAAAAAAGCTCGAACAAAGCTACACACAAAGCCATGATCCCAAACAATATTTAAGTGATAAGAAGAGTGGAAGGAAGGATATTCAATATTGCTTTCCGAATGAAATTGAGAAATATTTGTAACCACAGCAACCCCCTAGGTTTACTGAAAAATTTTTTTGCAGGAATAATATCAAATAATTATTCTTGAAAAGTGAGTTTATAATTATGAATATGCCTGGAATATCCTTGAGAAACATGCTTAATATGCTTTATCAAATTAATTTGATTTTGATATTGGAAGATTACTTGAGTATCAAATTTGCGGACTAACTAAAAAAATTGATACATATATTTCATTCAAACTTGTAGATAGGGGACGAGTGCGGATGCCTTAAAATCATTAGGGCGGAGCGGGAAATAGCCCATTATAAGATAAATATTTATGCCAATCCAGAATCCAGATGGCGAGGAAGTGGAGAGGTTACATCACTCACATTTGAAACCATGCTGTTATACGCTGGCCGGGCAGGTGTCGGCTTTTTGCTATATATATGGTACCGAATTATCATAACTAGGTTCCGGACCAGGGTACGTAACATCTCAATAATTCAGTGTTATAAGTCAATCGAGCACGCGGATATTACATCCAAAGAGGCTTTCCACGAACTCCCTGGCGACACTTTTAATAAGGCTTCAAAAGGTGACATTTAGATAGTTATGTGGAACCTCCACGACAAGATTTGCTCAAATGACATCCGCCTGGAACATATAATGGGAAAGTTTGGACTCGGAAAATGGAACACAAATTTGTAGTGGTTTGTTGAATTTTGTAACTCGCTGCAATTTATTATCAGTTTATCTTTGCTTGTTTAAACATCTTGCGCACTTGGATGATGCCGACGATATATGTCTTCTATCCAACAAACGTCCGAAGCAGTAAAGTCATCACGTCTTCTATCCGTTAAATGTCAAAGCCGTGGGTAGAAATGGATGCAGATTAGAGGTTAGGATCAATGCTGATAGACCCAAATTTATCAGCTTGAACTCCAACACACATGACGAAATTTATCTTGAAGAGCAGATGGAACATATAATTTAGCTGAAGCTGAGCACTGGCCCGCATCAAGAACGCTTGAGTTGCTGATACTCTTCCTGAGATATGGTGCAATAACAAGACTTCCAGATGCAAAAAACTCCGGATCTTTGAATCGAACGTATAATCTGTACTGTTGTAAGGTTGTTTAACCGATGTGTCAAATAACATCAACTACAAGTCTTTGTTAACCGGTGTCTACGCCGCATTCTTACATCCTTTTCTAACGAATATCTATATAGACGATCAAGGTGGAATAGAAATCGATGTTCGAAGACGAATCTGGTAATGGACAGACCATATAATGAGAAAAGCGCCAAGCCAGATACTAAACAGGCTCGAGATTGGAATGGGAGCAAAAAAAAACACTGGATTGAACGGCCGAGCAACACGTGATAAAGAACCGTACAGAAGGAAGGTACCCAGATCAAAAAGTCGAGACAAGAGTTAAAGGGGTTGGCGCTGAACTGGAGCAGGTGGAAATTGGGAAAGAGAGAGAGAGAGAAAGGGGTAGAAAAGGAAGTTATCCAGATCAAGAAACCTTGGCCACAGTTGAAGGCCTTGGAGGAGAAAAGGACTAGGTGGAGAGTCGGTGTAGTAGACGCTCCATTGGGTTAAAGGGACTATAGAGAGAGAGAGGGATCAATACAAATTTCCAATGATTTGAAAAATCATGTGTTAAAGTAAGACTTTCACAAAAGAGACAAAAACTGTGAGTATTGCATAATTTTCATTAAGTTTTTTTCCAATTACACCAATACTGAAAAAAGGAGATCTTGCAGCTCCCCCAGTATTAAAATGAAGTAAAGTAACCAAAGTTAAGCAAAATGTCAAACATTACACATGTATGAATCTATTTAGAAACTGCCATTTAATGTATTCCCTTAACTTACAAAAGCGTAATTTGTAAAGCAATTGGCAATAAATCGTGCAGGAAAACAGCAGACTTTACTAGATACATCCTCCTGCCATCCATAAAACTAATTTCAGTAAATTTTCTATGCAAAGCTGAAATATTATGAGAAAAGTTCTGATCATTTGGAATCGAACTCAAAAAGTTTAAAGTTGTAATGCTGCTCGGCTTTTAATAATTCTGTTGTGAACGTGCTACCATAAATTGCAATGCACCTTCGAATTTACAGTACCCAATTAACCTGTAATTATCTCCCTTCCGTACTGTTAGTTCAAAGGGAATTTATTATATCACAGCAGAACCACACACGATAGCGCAATTCGGTACGAACGCTGTGCTTGCCTTTAGCTTCTTTTATTAGGTGTTTTATCGTCCGTAGAGAAACAAAAACGGAAAAGTTCAATTCGAGCCTTAATAGAGCTTTTACCAGTTACCCAATATCCTTCTGTCTGGAATTAAGGCTGCTGTACATTTTAATTGGCTTTATTTGTTTGCATCTACTTCCACCACTCCTCACTACCACTTACTATTGGTATTACTTCCATTTTCGCCTGGAACGGATCATTTTAATTAGCAAAGTTGGACATATCAGATATACGCTAAAATATAGTTGGGTTGGTATTGGAACAGTAAGGCTATAACCATCGGATTGCTGTCGAATAGGAACTATACCCTTAAAACAGAAGCCATTGAGAATGTGTGAATATGTTTGTGTCGTCGGCTGGAAGAAGAGCTCGAAGAGACATTATCCTGAACTTTCATAAACAATACTTTCCAGAGCTGAGGGAACTTTAATTGAGAACCCAATATGTTATTGAAAGGATTGCGAATAGGGACGAACTCGCTGGTTGTATTTACTTACATGCAATTTACCATGTTCAAGTTACTTTTAAGACTGCTTTAATGAGTTTCGATGTACTTAGCTGTGTAACTTTGGAAAAGTTTTCCGAAAGATGTTCCGGAACGACATCAAGGATCAAGAGGTGGCAAGGCCTACGGTGGAAACAATGAAAAGTGCTTCGAAATTAATTTAATTTCGAAATTTCTGAACAGTTGAACTGAACAACTTTCCAAAAGGTACAAATTATTTACTTTACAAACTTGCTGATAAAGGGAATGGAAATACACAAATGTGAAAATGCATTCGCTTGTTGTAGACCAGCTAAAACAGGAAGAGGAACGGAAAGTACATCGAGTCCAAAAAACACTTCCACCACTATGGTGCTTTTTTCAAGGTGTGGCTGGAAACAATAATCGAAAGTGGAAATTGTTTGTAGACATGAACAATTACCGTGCCAAAAAAACTGGGCAAACGTAGGGGAAAAAGTTGCCTACAAACCATTACTTGTTTTGACTTACTTGATTGAGCTGTTGAAGTCCTGATCAATACCAGGATAGTTATTGTTTGCATGAGTTAATTTTTTTTAAGCGTAGCAATAGACAGATGCGGATTACCTATTTTTGGGAATAGTTTCCCTTCGCTCTTTTTCAATACCTGCGTCATCTTAGGTCGTTTAGGGTTGAGATTGTAGTGTTCTATAATGTTGTTAGTAACTGGAAATATGTAGAAAGGTGACAAGTACCGACAGTTTTGATTTCAAGGGTGCCTTCGTTCAAAATTATTAATTGTTTGCTTAATTCTACTCGTTTTTGTTGTTTCTTTTATTTACACCATTTTTTATTAATTCAATTATAAGTCATTTACAGTACTTCATAGTAAGAGAAAAAGAATGCTCCAACAGAAGTTTCGAAAACTGTAAAGTACAAGCTTTAAAACGTCTTTATTATAACTCAGCTTCAGGAAATAATTTGCGGAGAAAACAAAGAAATTAAGCACACTAATGTTTTTCGTAAAAATTGATTAAATTGAATTGCATTAAATATATGTGCGGAGTAATACACATCTTATTATCGTAAGTGTTCTACTTAAATTTATTTTTACATTTACACATACGAATGAGGATACAATAATAGGCCTATGAGTGGCTCAAGCCAGTGCCAACTTTTTAAACTCTGAACCAATCTTGAAATTGAAACCTGGTCTAACTGTGGGAAAATATTGGGATGATAACTTCATGTCAGGCCTGGCATTCAAGAGTGACCCCAAGGCCAGTACTGAAACTCGGCCCACTGCTGTCTCTGAAACTTGCCCGAATGGTAGTATTAAAACTAAGTTTTTTAATTTTTTAGTGATTTCAGTTTTCAGTTTTTCACAATTACTCACAATATACGACGGAACAGAAGAAAATTGTTGCGATGATCTATACGTTCGGCCACGTGATTTGCGAATTGCACTCTCATATATGAAGAGAGGAGAGGTTAAGACAGAAACGACAAAGATTGCCAGTCAAAACTTGGCTTGAGCTGGGGCATGGACTAAAAATCCAAGTCCTAGCTTTTAAGATTTGACTCAGGCTTGGGCGTAGACTAAAAAGCCCACAATCGGTATTTATGGCTCAGCCGAAGGGTCTTCAAAGCATGACTCAGAGTCTTACAAACCTGGGGTTTTTAAGCCATGGCTTGGATATATTTTATTATCAATTTAAATACAGTTCCAGAACATCCGCAGCCGATACATGCTCAGTTGACTTAAAGCGCTGATAAAAAAAAACGTTGATTTTCAAAAGAACATGGTCCTTGCCCGGGTTTCAGGTGATTGCTTCAGTTGACAGTTATCTAATACAGCGTAACTATTTGTGAGGGGCATTAAAATTGTCCTCTAAACAGGTTAACAATTTGTCAGAAAGCCACAGACCCAGGCCGTCCAACAAAACTGCATCTATGTTGTACTATATTTGTCGAGTCAAATTTATTTTAAAATTTGCGCCATCAAAACGATTTACACCTAAAAAGAAATTTAATCAGGCAAGTAGTAATTAAACGTGAAGTACTCTTAGTTCAGTCAAATAGGGGTTCTATACTCGGAATGAGAGACAGAAAGCTACATTTTTGTTCAAGTCTTTATTTTTACGTTCTAAAGCCCTGGACACAAGCCTCATCCAATCTCGTGTTCGCGAGTCAAGATGTAAAGGTACCAGGTCACAAAAATCGGTTTCCCATAACTATCTCGTTTCCTATGCATCATATGCCTTCAGAGGTCTTTAAAAAACTTGATAATAATAAAATTTTCTAGAAATTTGATGTCATTCATTTGTGTGTGAGGCCAACCGTGTTCAAGATATATCACGGAGAGAGAGAGATAGGGAGAGAGAGAGAGATAGGAAGAGAGAGAAGCGCGCAATCGCATATATGGTAAGCTATGTTAAATGCGGAGCTATATGTATAGTTTACTTTACTAAGGCAATTACTTTAAAAAAATAGTACTATTAATGCTATTATTATTGTTATACTTATAATTATCATTCTTTCTATTATTTATACGTCCTTTATCCCCTATTTACAATCACAATTTCAAAAACATGTTGACTGTGAATGCTATTCTATTTCTAAAATTTCTACGAAAACCTATGAATGTGCTGAAGGGTACACTTTTCGACTAGTGACTAAGAAACAAATTCATAAAATATGTAGAGAAATACGAAAGGTTTGTAAAAGTAATCGAAATATCTCAGTACTTACATTATATAACCACAGAAGTTTTCTCCATTGTGGATTCGATTGGACGTGACATTCGAAGTAAACATCTTCACCTTCTTTTATTTCTTCCGGAGAAAGTGTAGTACCGAGTCCAAGAGTCACAAGTGGTGGATCTGAAAATATAGAAAGAAAACATGAAAAATTTTGAGTAAATATATGAAAATGTTTTAGTTATTGTGTTTAGTTTACAAACAAAGTTTTTGATAATTTATAAAAAAAATTACTCGTCGCAATTCCCAAGTTGTTGAATAATTCTTACTTTTGTAGGACCAATTTTCATTTTGATGTTTATGTGACGAGTGGTCATACTTTAAATATCGAAGAAAGCATAGTAAATTAATTCAAAACAAAAAGATTGGTGCTACATCCCGACTTTGGATCTCATCTCGTATAAAAATACCTTCTGTTGAGTAACTCCGAAATAGAGAAAATAAGATTAAAGTGGCCAACTGCAAGTTAATTGACCCATGAAAGGTCTAAAGGAGATAAAATCTTATCAAATTCGAGACCATCTCTATTCCGTCCATGAGTTTCACGGGATATAGAAGACATCTTGCTCCTATAAAGGGATTTGATTATTTCGAAATGAGCACTCATATGGACGTTTTCGTCTTTGGTCTTCTTCTGTTAGATATCCATATTTGAGTAAACACCTAATTATAATGCATACAGAAACCTCAGATTCTCAAGAAACATATCTTAATTTAATAAGAAATTCTCCTTGCCTGAACAACCTGGTGCAAGGTGTTATAGACCGCCGTAAGGATCCTTCTTTTCCCTGCTTCTCATACCATCCGAAATACGAAAAGGTATGAATTTTCGTGTACAAGTACACTTAGAACAAATTCATTGCTTTTGTTACTGTTGTTGTTGATGGTGTTGCTTTTGTTTTGTTCTTGTGTGTTTGGTTTTAGTGCCGCCGCTTTTCTTGTAATAAACCGGAAAATCGTGAGTGAATTTTTGATGAGGCTAACAAAAGTTGTAGTCGGTGTTACAAGAGTTTTTGGAAATCTTTTGAATGAAAATCGTAATGTTAACCTGTTTATCATATCTGCCCGTGCTGGTGCTCCGTGATGGCGATGTTTTGTCACCAGTGGAGAAAATTTTAAAATTAATGGGACACGTTGGTTATGGCGAGAAACAAGCGATGAATAATCGTTAGCCACAGTAAAGTTACATCAGGTGGAAGTACACGGGTACATCTTTTTTGATTATTTGATTACGCAATTGAGTGAGACTTTAAGACTTTAAGAAAATAAAAGTTAAGTAGAACGGTGAAAACAAGTTAAACGATACTTTTATGGGCGGCATGGTATGGAGCATTGTCAGGATGAACAAGCATACATAACAGTAAGTTAGAAAGAGCAAGAGCAACTTCCCTGCGTCAGAGGCAATGCCTAAGTTGGCAAGCAAGCTGGCCAAGAACAATTTCATAGTGACACACATCGATCGAAGTAACCCCTATGGCAAGATGACCATAAAGAGGTGTGAGATCGTTCAGATGAAGCTGCTGGGCGAACTGGCGTTGCACTTAGAAAAGGGCATAGTCCAGTCGATGCCGTTATTTGATGGAGCAGGCAGTTTCTACGACGTTGAGATCACAAGGTACAATGACCATTGGAACAACCTGCGAACAAGGATATCATAATAAAGAGGTTGAGAAATCAAACTAAACGTACTAGAGACACATCCAAATGGAGACAGTCAAGAAAGAGCTGCGGTCTTGTAACGGCCTTCCGGTAAAGTGACTGGCTGCCAAAGTTAGTAATGAGGAACACGCCAAGATTTGGCCGCAAATTTTCATTGCCCGGAACCCTTCACTGCCGTGGGGAGAGGAGGGGTGAAGGTTATCAAATCGAGGATAACTCAGTTGGTTCCGCTAAGGCGGACTGGAAAGCTGGAAAATATGGCCACTCTAAACCAAAAGATTACAGGCCGATTATCAAACACCTCAGTGACGACTTTTGGACGGTGCAAGAAGATGTGGAAAGAAAGGGAAGAAGATGGAAAACAATTATCGAAAGAGAACTGACAGGTTACTCAGCTTAACTAGAACTCAAAGTAGAAAAATGTGGGCCCAACAAAAAGGAAACGATGGAAAACCTTCTTCTGTGTTGTTTCCCTGTTCTTGCAAAAATAAGGTAAAAATTGCTAGATAGGTACTTCTTCAAGGACCTATAACAAGCTTCTGAGAAAACATAAGAAGTTTTCTAAAATTTGCACTAGAGACGGATTACCTTTAACTAAAACAAAGATAACGTATCGACGATCGTTATACCAAATCAATAGGATGTAGGACACCGAAATGCGGTAACGATATGGATACAGAGCGGTCTATGCGAGGCTTTCAATACTAACCTCATGTCGATGGATATAAAAATTGAAGATTTTTGCGGTACGATTAAAAAGTCGAATTGGAGAAACGTATTTAAGTGAAAGCATTCCTTGAGGTTAGTTTGCGAAGTTTCGTTAAGAAGGTTTTACCTATTGTGAAAAACCTGAAATGATCGGTACTGGACTACACTTTTTAATCGTTTTTGTTTTAATTGATTAAAGATAGCCCTTTAGGTGTGGGAATAGATCCCTTGGACAGCTAATTCAATACAGGTAAATTGCAACCTAGTACTATTATTGTATTGGCATAAATAGCAGCTTCGCATCAATAGAAAGGGGAGTTTTTTAATTCTATTAATCATTAAAATGGAGAGAAATAAATTTTATCTAAATATAATTTTAAAAAAAATTGCTTTAGATATAAACAGGTATAATGAAACTTTTAATATTCTTATAGCTATAAAATCGGCAAACTTAAATCAAAGTGTTAAGAGTGTAGAAAGCTGACGTCGAATGGCTTCGTAATACCCATCAAATTTCCTTACAGAACTGTTGTTCAAAATTTCACACAATCAGTGGCCCAAAAGACTTCATAACTAAATTCAAATTACATTTCTTCATCAGTATTTTATCGAATATGTCAAAACGCGTTCCTAAACCAACTTTTAGGCAATTACGTACCCGATACATACAAATATGGGCACTAGGCATAACCTCTAGTTCCACTTTCAAACTGACATCAAAACTACATCTGAAACACATGTTCAAATAAAGTTTCTGACAACATACAATAACAACACAAAACTTGTTAAACAATCGTAGAAACATCGATTGAGCCTGATGGGATTGGGATACAGTGGCAGGATAGAGGAATTCTCGGTGGTCTAAGTGATCCAAGAATTGGCGGCATATGAAATGGAAACGGATATGGAGAAGTAGGCCAGAAGCTTTCGAAGGGCAAACGGGGTGCGGTTTAGTTTAGTGTGTTTTCCTAGAGAGAGAATTTTAGTTTTCAGGCAAAATAACTACTCAACGGCTGCATGGAGGACCACGCTTTATTGAAAGAATTTTCTATGGAGACTGACGAGACAGTAGTAAGTTTTTTTTGTATAGAAGGAGTATATATGTACATATATCACTGCGAATGTCGAGACTTTTTTGTTATTTCAGTATGAGCTTGGATGTTATATAACCGAGCTAATTTATTTAGGGCACATCTATTTACACTTTAGTAACCTAGGCATTTAGGGAAATCTCCGGATTTTGCGGGTACACATAGAGGTGAAGTTGATTGCATTTAGGGAGATGAAATGAGATTTAATTAATTTTTGGTTAAAAAAACCTACTGCAGTAAGGGTGCTCCGATTGACAGTTTTGGGGCCATAAAATGCAAATATAATAACAACACTTCACTTAACCTCCTAACCACTTCACGGATTGTACCGAACAGCACTGCATGATATCAACTACTATACACAACTCAAAAATCGACTGACAGATCAGTTGTGAATTGTGATCAACAGCATGGGTGGCTGCGAGAGAAAAGCGAAATTATCTCTCGCATTTACTTACTTACATCTACTCCGATTCCAACTTTCTGATGATCTGCAGTCGACAGAAGCTATACATCAACTAGGGATGGGCGATCTTCGATTCGATCTCGATTTTTAACAAGCGCCGCTTCAAAAATTCTCTAAATTGACTACTATCATGGTCTTCAAACCTTAGAACAGAAAACGAAAGGAAGTGCAATACCGTGTATAAACCGTGTACGTGTTTTCCGATTTTTTGTTCGTTGGAAAGGTGTGGGAAGGGAGCCTCAACTTTGCCATAATGAAATGTCAATTTGACGTGAACTTTCTGAAGAGTGCAGATCCAAGTGTTTATTGAATAATTTTCAGTGTTTAGTTGTTAAAAGTGTTGTAATTTTACAAATAAAGACGATTAACATTTAAAAGACTGTTTTAGTTTAGTTTACTAAGAATCTGAGGTGCTTAATTTGAACATTTTTCGTGATGAAGTGTGCGGTATTTTGTTGTTACTATAATCGACTCATTGGGTGCGGAAAATCATTTGTCAGGGAAGTTAAATGATATAATAAGCAATTATACAGCATTTTCTTTGAAATATATGCAAAAGCTGTATAAATAAAAGCTTAATTACCAAAAAATATAACCATTTCTCTTGATGGCGCTCATTTGTTTACATTTGAGTTTGATCAGAGTTTTGGTTCGCCTTATTGGTTTCAGCGACAGCTGACGGAAGTTTTTGCTTGGGGTCTCTAATAAAACTTTAAAAGTATTAAAATATTTTTCTACCTTTTGGTATTTTAGGTTTCCAAAAGATGAAGACTTCAGAGAACTGTTGTTAAAATCCATCGGTAGAACTGATTATATACTATCCGATGGTAGTAATATTTGCTAGGACCACTTCGAATGAGTCAAAAATTTACTACTTCCATGGTGAAAACTAACACATTCACACCTTTCAAACACATAAGGAAAATTCGGAAACTTTTTGAGCATTTTGCACTTCCTTTCGTTTTCTGTTCTAAGCTTCAAACACATAGAAAATCCTCAACCCTACAGAAAGGGAAATGCCGACGTTTTCCTAGCATGCTGCTATTCCTGTTTAGCTTTATGTTCTTAGGACGTAGATCTTAATCTCCTAAAAGAAGCGTATGTTTTTTTTTTGAGTTCGGCACATTTTTACTCTATCAAAGATTTGACACTTAAAAATAGTTTATTTAATCTAAAGTCTCACATTTGGCAACTTTTACACTTTTAAAATAATATAAATTTAGATATTTAAGCAATGGTAAGTGGTCTAAAATAAACCTTTCTACAATAAATTAAAAAGACGAAGAATTTATGTTTGCTTGCTTTAAAATCTTACATAGTCTTTTATTAAAACAGTCTTACATAAAAAGTCTTTATGTTTTTTAATCACAATTACCACTTGAATAGTAAACCAAAACAGCGGCAATTTTGAAATTTTCAACTGAGGTATAGTCATGTTTCTCTCTCCCCTTATGTAATTGTCAAAAAGGGGAAATAAGGATACACTTTCAGACTTTCAAGAATCATTTTGAAAACAAAATAGCAGGCACCTCAAATCTCATTTTTCACAAATATCTTTTTTTAAATAGTACATTTTGGAATTTAACGTTGGCAACTTGCTGCGTTGGCCATTTTGTCCTTTGGCAAGGTGACGACAGGGAGGAAGATTAAGTTGAACTTTCAACTTTTACGTGCGGTGACTTCCGTTTAAAACGATAGAATAAAATACCCCCAGTATATTTTAAAAAAGTCCCCAAGATATACATTTTTAGGGTTGAGACCAGAAATCTTCCCATTTACGAGAATATTCTTCGTACGTACTCATAAAATGTTCTGGAATCGCTTCTGAAATTAGACATAGAAATGATTTGGGGATGTTTTTTTTCAAAATATTCCTAGAATGTTTCTGGAACATGTTGTGCTGTTAGTAAAAAAAAATTTTTTGCGCTTGCAAATGCGCGGCACAAAAGTTTTGCTTCCCTTTTACTTTTGGGGTGTTAATTTTTAGTTCTGTTCCTTTAAGTAAGACGAGTCAGTATTAATATGTACTTTCAAAAAAGACTCTGTTCCATCGCAATTTGTTTTCGATTAAAAAAGCAATATCTGTGAAATTATTGCTTAATCAAGATTTTTAAGCTACAAAGGCTGTTTCCTATTATTTAATAAATTGGTTTACTTATGACCCTCAATTTTT
Organism: Leptarthrus brevirostris; assembly: GCA_964036015.1. NCBI lineage: Eukaryota > Metazoa > Arthropoda > Insecta > Diptera > Asilidae > Leptarthrus > Leptarthrus brevirostris. The sequence goes on from OZ038375.1 coordinate 107,659,025, forward strand.
ATTTAGGGAAACAGTTCTAATTAATTTAATCGATCTGTTCGTTCTATAGATATCGATCTTTTTAAGGCGATTAATCGATCTACGATATCGGAAATAAATTACAGATCGATCCGTACTGAATCGATTTTCTCAGTTCGATCCCCCATCCCTAACATCAACTGATCGCTCTTAGTTCTTACTTCAGCAAACAAATATTTATTTTAGTTGATCAAAGCTAAATGGGGAGCTAATGCCCAACTTGATTAGAGGAGTAAGGAAAACCATTTTTTTTTTGACATCGTCTTGGTATTTTAAAATTTTTATTTTGAGCAATTTTCTTTTAATTGAAATATGTGGTTTACTTACTCTAGTCAAGTTCGAGAGGCAGTATTGAGATAATTTTGGATAACATTTTTTGAAATCATAGGCGCTCCAATTTTTCCATTTTTTAGAACATGTTTTGGTAATGGTGCAGTTTAACCCCCTCACCACCGATTAAATTTAAATTTTAGTATGTTGTAGAGTTCAACATGCTGAACAAGAATATACTCGTATATACTTATTAGGCGCGGAAATCATAATGAAGCATAGTTTTTTTATATTGAAGTTGAAGCAACAAAACAACACGGGCCGTCAAATTTTTATTAGACTTTCTGGGAGGAAGAGATGTTTTAATCAGGGTTTTAGTTGCTTTGGCACGATTTTAGTTTCCGTGGCACACGGATTTGACGATAAATTTCGCAAAATAAAACGAAAATATTAAATACATTTTTTTTATATCTGGTTTAGATTTCAAGATATTCGATCTTGAAATTTAAGTAACACATCATTTCACGACTTGTTAAAACAGCCTTAAAGGCTTAAGACGCGAACTTTTTTATGAATTTCGATAAAACACCACAAAATAAAACGAAAATATTAAATAAATTTTTTTGATATCTGGTTTAGATTTCAAGATATTCGATCTTGAAATTTTAGGAACACATCACTTGTCAAAACGGCCGAACTTAAAGATAGCGCGAACTTTTTTATTAAACTTTCTGGGAGGAAGAGGTGTATAAATGTCTTTTAGTTCTTTTATTAACTTGCAGGGGAGGGGCTGCCGCCCCTCCCCCCGTCCCCCTCACCCTGCAGAGGCATTGCTTAGTTAATAAAACACTTACAAGCCTAATTAATACACCTCTTTTGACAAGTCGTGAAGTGAGCCAGATATCAAAAAAATTTATTTATTATTTTCGTTTTATTTTAGGGTGCTTTATCGAAATTCATCGTCAAATCGGTGTGCCACGGAAACTAAAACCTCCCCGTTGCTTTATTAACCCCCGCCGTTTGTTAGTCACGAAAGTGAAGTCAAGATGAAACCACACTTTCTACATATTATCTCACTCCGTATCACATTATGATTAATTAACTAATCGATTAATTGATCATTATTGCATGTAAGGTTCAAAAATTCGTATAGGTTCATCTTGATTTTACTTTCGCGACTAACGAATGGCGGGAGTAGGCAATCCCCCAGTTGCCTGATTAAAACACCTCTTCCTCCCACAAAGTCTAATAAAAATTTGACAAAACGTGTTGTTTTGTGGCTTCAACTTCAACATTAAAAAACTATGCTTCATTATGATTTCCGCGCTCAATAATTATATACGAGTATATTCTTGTTCAGCATGTTGAACTCTACAACATACTAAAATTTCAAGGTCATCGGTGGTGAGGGGGTTAAACTGCACCATTACCCATGTTTTGAATAAACGTCTTGGAATCGGACTGGACTAATGCTATATATATAATTTATAGAAGTAAATATCCGCTATGAAGAATATAAAGAATTTAAGGGTGAACGCCACTGTAAAGGGTCAGACAATTTTTTTTGCATTTTCTAAATATAAACAAACATATGAAAAATATGTAAAACAATTATTTAGTTACATCAGATGAAATTTTAGGTCCTCTTATATTGAATAGATTATAGTATCCTTCAGTACTATAGTTCCGGTTCAACATATAAAACAATATGCGTTGAATTAGTTTAAAACTATTGTCAATATTCACATGTTTATCAAGTCGCTCCCTGTGCGCTCGTTGCTCCTCTGTTTTTAACGATATTTAGCATTTTTTTTCGATTCAGTTCAGATAATTACAATTTTTTAAACCATTTAATAGCTTAAAAATCACTTCTCTCTTAAGAAAATCTTCTTAAAATTGCAAAAAAACTATTAGACTGCCATTCTGTTAAAAGCAAAAAACAGAAAAGTCGGTTATGTGCAACTATAGCTACCATTCATATTGATATTAAAAAAAATACTTTTTATTTTGAGATAATTTCCGTTGAAGGAGTAATTTTTCATGCCAAGTCATCGAGGATGATGTTTAAATTATAATATTTCTTAATAAATTTTTTAATATAGTTGAGAAAATACCCAAAATGTATGTTTCTCACCTAATCATTAAATAATAATTCAATACACCTTTGAGAAAAATACGCAAAAATTGGCAATTTTTTGTTCCGTCACAGTGGCTTTCCGCCTCCTATGTCACTACAGAGTAGACGATGGAACTGGAAATCACTGCGGTCTTTGCAATTAAATGAATTTTTCGATTTGCCTCTGTAACAAATATTTCTGTTTAATTGTCATAGTCAGTTAAGTCAGTATAGCCATAGACGATCTAATTCAACGATCATTTAATTCCGAACCTTTGTTTTCTATCCCCGGTACGATATTCTCTTCCTCCTTTGGAGCCCCCGTGTGGGTTTAAAGCCAGATTCAACTGGTCATACAATCCGTAGTTATTCAATAAAGTTCTAAATTCAATAAATCATTATGTAAAAGATCCAAACAGTTACAGCAATCTAATTTCCGAAAATATTAAAACTTATCTTTTGCCAATTTTTCTGATCCTTTTTCTTATTAATAAATGTACACGAAAAAAAAAGTAGTTAAGTAAATGCAGCTGAAACAAAAACTATAACTTTCATAAGCACGACAAATATTCTGCAGGTATTACGTTTAAGTCAGAATTTTTATAGCCCAAATAACCCTATGAAATACATTTTATGCATACAATTTTAAACGACCTCCTATTTTCAGTATCACTATGCAGAAGCCATTTCACGCCGCAATACCCATTATTACACTCTCACTAAAATGTCGTGAATTTTCACTTTAAAGACAAAAAGACGGGAAAATATGGGTCAACGAATATCGGTCATTGAATTCACGCTGAAACAGAAAATCAATATCGTCGTCATCGAAAACCTTACACATTCTTCTCAGCAATTTCACATGGGAATTAAAGTTGTTCATCCTTTTGAAATCAAATATGAGTCTATTCCCGGAGGGATCAGATATGTTGTTCGTTACGTGAGGAAAAACAAGAAATTTCGAACTAGTAGAGGAACTGCAGCAAATTTGAAATTCTGCAGGTAATTTGGAATACTCGAATATCTAAATTTATGTAAACGCCATCTGTGTTTTTTTTGTGCCATAAACATAAAGTCAAGTGGCATTACAAGTCAATGAGTATTAAAAGTATTCTTTTGACAGCCACACGGGGACGATATCTCTACTTTAGAAACTATTTCGGTAAGAAAGCAATCCTTGAAATCTAAATGATTAGATATCAAGGATTGCTTTCTTACCGAAATTTAACAATTATATTTTCATTATAATTGTTTAAACTTTTAAGTGTCCTTATAAGTTTATGATTTTGTGAACATTTCTAAAATTAAAAATGTATTTGGAGTTTTAGGTTAGGATGTCATGTTGTGAATATTGCAAATTATCTACACCCTAAGTGCAATGACGCTTTTGGAGACTTTTAGTTTGCTAAAAATTTTGAGAAGGTTCCTAATTTTTATTTTGTTTCATTGTTTGTATTATTAAATTTAACGAATTTTCCAATAATTTAATGAATTTTTTATTTATCTTACTCGTTTTCTTTTATACTTATTCCCGAAAAACAAACTGATATTCCAAATTTGCTGCACTTCCTCTAACTTTAAAAAACTTCACACTACTACCGCTACAACCCTCCCTCATCGTAATTGGGTTCGCATTCCCTATCATCCCTAAACCTGTGAATCGACTTATGAAATATTTATATTTGCACAGAGAACAGAATATCAGGCAAACATATAGGTGAACATGACAACATTGACCAGGACCTAGAATGAATTTAGTTTCTAAGGTTATTTTACTTACATACGACGTTTAGCTTCCACGAGGTATCCAGGAATAGCCCTTTAAAATTGGGATTTTCTGACCGACAGGTTATAGATTTCCCATCATCGTCTGTTGTTGGTACGAAGCTCAGCTCCGAACATGTTGTGTTATTCAAAACGTCATCCTGCAAAATAAATAGGAAAAGGGGGAATATCATGAATTCCGGAATTGCATAAACTTTACATTTACAATATATTTTACATGTATACTACATAGATTTGTGTAGCTGTTTCAGGAAGGGATTATGATACGTTAGGATTTTTCTGGTAATATTTGATACAAAAATAGTCGAATTTACTGAGGAATTTTGAAACTTTAATAGTTGCACCAGAGTAGGGCAAAGCTTTCGAAGTTGGAAAACTTTCAATTTATCTGGAACTCATTTTTGATTGTAATTATTGGTAGACATATTATAGTATCTAGTCAAAATAATTAATAAAGCGTTTAGTTTAGAGTTTGATACGATTATTGGTTTTTCAAGAATATCGAGAACCACAATGTACTTTCCAGGCAATTAATTTGTAATTACTTCAACCAACAATCTCATATATACATTTGTACTTATTCAATTTCCAAGGACTAACTGAACAAGGAATAGTTAAAATACAAAAGTTGAGAAAAACTTTTAATTAGATTGACGAAAAAGAAATCTAAAGAACTATTTCGTTGTGCACCTGGAATGACAGGGATAGGAACCGGAAAAGTTTTTCTATCTTGTTGTTTCTCTTTCCCAATTTTATAATTTATATATCGTTAAAAATATAAATGGAAAAAGTTGTTCTGTCGCAAGACCAATAAGAGAACTAAAAATTACCATAACTGTTATGCAATCAAATACTACTATAACTTACTATTGCAAGTTTCTATTGCAAAACCAAATGCCCTTATCTTCGCGACTTAAGGTTCATTAAGTCATCATAAGTCAGAAACTTCTTATACGAGGAAAGGGTTACAATTCTATGGGGTAAACAATTTTTTATATACATATCGACGCTGAAAAGTAATCTTGTCGTATCTCAAATAATGCAATTTATCCTGCATCTAGTATTAAATACATGTTACACTAACTTTAGGATAATTTCTAATGACGATTATTTCAGAACTTTTACTCCAAGAATTACCTTTCTATCTTCTCTGGTAAAAGAGTAATTAGCTCTACTGTAAACATATGTATTAAGGTAACCAGGTCACGAATGATGGTTAAAATGGGCTTTTTCACGCGTTTAGACAATTTTGCTCCTGTTCAGTTGGTATTTAAGATATAAACTCGCGGTTTTAAACATGCCTTAGAGGACGAATTACGAATTAAAATGAGTGCTAAACAAACCCAGTGAATTTATTAGTGTGAAAGTTATTAATTTTTATTGTAATTTTGTAACAAGAAAAAAAATAAAAAATGATAAAATTATCTTATTTAGGTACCTTTTTGCCTAAATATCAATTTTTATACCATTTTTTTTTTAAAAAAGGTCAAAAATCACTCTTTTAAAAAAATGCATTTGGATTTAAAATAAAGTTAAAACTGGAATACAACGATGAATTTAGGTATAAAAGATGAAGGACATAAAGGACAAGCACTGTGCAAAATTTCATCAAAATAGGTTGAATAGTTTTTTTTGGAAATGGTACCTAAAGGTCAAAAAATGGAACTTACGGGTTGAGACGAAAATCTCTCGTGACAACTGTGCAGACGACGCGTCACCATATTTTAAAATATCAATTTTTGGAGTTATATAGTTGCATTGGTATGACATGTCATACATTTTCTGAAAGGGGAAAGCGCGGGCTTTCAAATAGAACTGTTTCTTAAAAATCGATTTTTTTACCCCATTCGCGACCTGGTTACCTTAATGGGTCTCCGAATGCATTTATTAATAATTTATGGTGAGGCATAACTTTATGTTTTCAATTTATTGCAAATAGAATGAATACAAAGTGGTTTAGATTGAATTTGTTTTCTCAAAAATTAGTAGGATACAGTTGTAAAGAGCATATATTGCTGTAAGGTAGCTTTTAACCTAGATGCTGTGAAGCTAAAAAATTAATTATAGCGTTAAGCCTAAGCTGGCGTAGTTCACCATATATTTGTTTTTAAATATATTAAAATTTTTTATCTAAATTTGGCTCTTTATTATTTGGCTCGTCCATTATAAATGTAAAAACCCTACCAAACTCCAGCTACTCGAAAAATTACAATATCCCAATCTAAAAACGTATTTGCGAAAGGATATCAGCTACTAGAATTTACTTAAAAATTTCAAAAATATAAAAGAAAAAAAAAAAGAATAAAGAATTAAAACAAGAAATGTTAAAGTGCCTCCAGGTGATAACCAACTCTAAGAGAAGTTCCCAATACAATTTTGAAAAACAAAAACAAAAATACGCGAAACTAAACTTAGAGCTAAACCTAAGCGAACAAACACAATTAACCGAAACCGGAAAAGTCAAATTAGAACATCATTGGCTAAATGTTCCAGAGGGTAGATGCGGCATCGGGCAAATACCATACTTTGAGAACGGCTGCTTGCAAGCAGAATTCCTATCCATAGGGCCGTTTACCACTTTTCTAGTTCTCTGGGAGCACTCGTCCAAAAATGTTCTAAAAGAACGCACAAGAATTTTGAACCACTTGGAGTCCTGCAGGACCAAGTTGCAGAGTCATTGACGAAACTGCTCCCATCGTCCACACAGTTCTACGATCCAGCAATACCAAAGCGAAGAGAAACTTCCCTTCCACATCGAAAATTCGAAATGTCGCTCGCTGGGTTTGCTCGTAGTTGAAGGTAACGTAATTTTACGACCATGTCTACTAGTCGGCAGTGCGTGTTTTGTCAAGCCAATGTAATCAAATATGTGTTACTGCTAGTAATTAATAATTCTGAATAAGGCAAATTCTAAATGAACTCAAACTTTGAAAATAAAAGCAAACGCAGCACATTCAGAATCGGCAACCATAAATGATAATAAGTGAAAGTGTGAATTAGTTTATTCACCCGAGTTGCAGATTTGACAAGTTTTATGGTTTCCCACTTTGAGCCTTACCGGGGATGCTATGTTTTCCACATGCTGAAAATGTAAACGGTTAAAAGCCACTCTCAGGTCATCACTCTCGCAATCTCCAGCTCTCTAATTAGTGCTAATTCTAGCAAATATTTATATAATTATGCAAAGTTGATGACTACAGTCAAGAGAGATCAGAGTCAGCAATAGAAACGTATAGAAGCCCGGGGTGAAAATGGGGCTATGGGATTTCTAGGGACAAATTAGAATTAATGAAAATTGCGTAATTAAAGAATTATATTTTAATTGCTATTAAGTTATCAGCAGTTTTCAGAGTAGTAATTAATTCTAATTAAGAAGATACTCACCTTGGTCCTTCGCAGTTGTCTTTTCCTTTTGTACCAGGTGATGATAGCTTTCGGTCTTGATCCAGTACTTTCGCAAACGACCTCATAGCGTCTGTCAGCCACCATAGAGTTGGGAGAATTGATTATTTTGGCAGCGAGTGGTTTTACTGAAAAAATTCATTAAGTGATGTAAAAATTTTCACTTACAAAATTAGAGTAATAATGCTTACGGTGCATGTCAAGGATGAAGCTTTTCTCCTTTGGCTTGACGAGCAGTGTGTTGACTGCTTGGCAAGTAAAACATAATGCAAATCTGTCCTTTGTACGGAAGGCCAAAGTAGACAATTTTCTATTACATCTCCGGAATTATTTTCGGTTGTTGGTTGTCTACCAGAAGACCATTCACTAACCACGTACCTGCGGCTGAGGTCGACCTGTAATTGTAACAGTTTTTGAGTAACAAGAGAATTCCGTTTGAAATATTTATCTTTTTATATTAAGTATAGTAATAAGTATTTTCAATTAAGCAACAGATCCATGGAACTGCTGAATTACAATATATTCGGTTTCAAGACTCAGGGACTACTGGCCTTCAACGATACCCTTCTGGTACCTCAATTCATAACAATGCCGAATACATTTTCACTGACAATTGTTTCAAATCTCATATCAAACAGACAGAACATATATACAAGCGCTAATATATTTTTCAAGAGAAATTCCTAGCTTGTCATTTCATAGTTTTCAGGGACGTTGCAAGTTATACTGCAATTTGAAAATTAAACTCATGCTAGTCTTGAATGACTGAAATTATTGTTCATGCACGTTGTTAAATTGTGCTATGAATTAAATAAGAACTATTCTAAACATGCAAAACTTTCAAGTGATTTTAAAAGTTTGTTAGTTCCAGGAGCTCTTAAGCTTTTGGCTCACTCTTGTACTTTCCTGCAGTTTAAATTTTTTTTTCTATTTTCGTGTGTTCCTTTAGTTTTAAAGGATTATGTGAAGAGTTGAACAACTTTAGCCTTTTCAAAGAGATGCAATTACGAAAAATAATTTTGAATAAGGGTACTTGAGCTGGTGTACTGAACGGAATTTTTGTTACGGCTAATTGTAAGAAAGTGCTGGTAACAGCTAACTGAGTAGAGAATTAGCTATTGTTCGATACCTGCGGGATATAAACGATATAAAATTACTTCTAAAAGTTCAATGGCCAATATGCTCGTCGTTTAAGCTAGTCAAACCTTTTTTATCCGGAAATGCAATAACGGGCAACCTCAATGTTCGGGAAAATTTTTCCCTGTAAATTTGCGAAAAATTTTCACTTTAATATCCGGAATTACTTTTCTATAGCAAAGTTGAATTTTTTAATCGTAGAAAAAAGGAAGGAGTAAGCTTCTTCAATAAATACCCTTAACTCTAAGGTTGTAGAAAGTCACACTTAAGGAGTCTGTGGTAGGGACAATTTGAGGACGGGCTTTCCTAAATCGAGATTATGCCTATCACAATATACGGGGCTACAGGATCACTAGTGGTATCTCTTCAGAGCAGCTTAATATCCTGTAACATAAATAGTAAGAATAATTTAATGGATGGCTAGGGAAGGTGTCGTAGGCAGAGCAGACCTTCGCAGGGCAGCTGACATTTTTGGGGCATACATGGAAAAATATAAAATGCCAGCATGACCTTACATCAATATAGGATAGGATATGGTGAGACCCATTAGTGTCAGCGTTAGCAGCTCTTCGCATGGAGCGCAATGCATAGGAAAATTCTGGATTTTATCAAAAATAAGATAGCGGAATTGGAAATGCCTGTCGACGGTAAAAGAATGATATCATTAAAGTGATTAAGAATAGGTGCAAGATTGATGGAATGGCAGGAGGAAGAATTTTCAATGAGGACATGAATCTGATCTTAGCCTGGCGTCGCATATCTCAGTGGTCAGGTGTATGGACTGTACAGAGTTCAATATTTTTTTTTTTTTTTATACAATGTGGCCAAATCCTAGGGGACAACCCTTTGATGCGTTAGCATGGTTTTGGCCGGAAGGGAATTAGGGTAAGGGAAGTGAGGAAACTTCAGTCTTGTTTTTGCATTGCTGCGAGCTAGACAACAGCCCAGAGACGGAGTGGATTATTTTAATTTCTTAATTAAAGGCCACGGGGTCATCTAGTCTCGAACCCGGGACCCACGGCATGTTGGTCTTGCCGCTCAACGTATTGATCCAACTCCGTCTCCATAGCTCTGGCTTGTGTGAGGGACATGTAACATGAATCGAAGGAAATAAAAGAACAGAAAAACTGATGGGGGCCGAAAGGCTCGAAAAGGTGTCACTAAAGCAAATGCTTGCGACTACTCGCAAAATTGAGTTAGGGAAAGAACAATGGATAAGTCCACGAACCCCTCGCTGAGAAAAAGAGTAGGACGAAAAGAGATCCGAATAAAGTGGCCTATTTCGGTTAATGTAAAGAGAGGTGTTTGTAGTAACTAAAAAGCTCACACGACCAGAGACATTGACCGAAATGGCTTTTACGGACTTTCTGATTAACGCTTGGCTAAAGCGTCCATTTTTTCTTCAGTCGAGGAGTTCTGTTCTGATCTTAATTAATCAGTTTAAACCAATCACCTTCCATATTGTTTTAAATTTAATGATATCTTCGGCTCAGTTTAGAAATAAGTATAGAATTCAGGCAAGTATAACACATTGAATCATCAACATAAACTAAAAGAGATATGGTAAATTTTTTTCTATCGATTTAGAGCCATCAAATGTTAATTGTAGGTAATTATTCTAACTACTCGGTCTCTCAACTTGGACGAATTACCATACAAAATTGGTCGAAAGAAAAATAAATTGAACTTTTTCCAATGAATAATGAATCTACACATGAACCCACTTTATGGAATACATCGCATGCATGCACTCACACCGGTCTTCTGCGTTTCATACATAACTGAAATATATGACTTAACGAGCAAATCCACTTAGCCAGTTTGAAACAGAGCAAAATAAATTTATACTTTGCTCTTACTCTTGGTATAGTTCTTGAAGTTTTACGCGAGCTTACGAAGCACCTACGTCTCCCTCTCCCGGAGTAGTTTGAAAGCAAACTTCTTTAGAAACATATGACGTTGCCCTTAAAAATTATCACCTCAGCTGCTTTCCAAGTAAAGAAAGTTTCAGTATGATACGTCTCGACTTTTGATGATTTGCCGTCTACTTTTTCGCATAAACTCGTACACAGTAAAGGAATGCTTCCTTGCACATTGTGGTAAAAGTTTTTCATCAAATCTACAAAATGTTAATATATCCGAAGAACTTCCACGATTAAATTAATGCTTTAATTTTGTTTTTGTTGATAAACTACAGTATTGGCGGAAAATATTTGTGCAACTAAGTATATACCAGAAAAAATGCAACATAAGCGCTCAACCGGCAGGTATGTAAACATAAAATCTAAACAAGTCGCATTTTCTTGATTGCCAGAGGCCTGCAAAATAGAATTGTTGGTTTATCTCTTATTAACCTCAAATCTTATTCAGTTGTTTTCATGTTGTGACATAACCCAGTCCAGACTTGCCTTGAAAGGAGAAGGAAAGGCGTTCTGTCATGTTGTGGTATGACAAAAGAAAAATTCATTACCCTAAATCACAATCCCGGCCACCTTTGCTATTCACCGGGAGTTCATTGTTGTTGGAGACTCACGCTATTAAATAAGTTCACGCAGGAAGCCAAATCAGCCCTGAAAACTATTTCGCTCCAGAAGTCAACCTTAATTTAAACTGACTGTATCGCAACAGGGATGCTTTGTTCTTCCTGTGGTTACCATGTCAGCCATAATTCGCCTTTAGAATTACGAGGATGTTAAAGTTTTGAATTTTTCTTAACGTAGCTTCGTATGCTTTCGTATAAACCAATTATGGGGAAACAAAAATAGATTTAACCCTCGAGCTCCTTAAGACTGTTGGGGCTTTATATGGAGATAAGGATGAGCAAAATTCACGAAAATAAGAATTAGTCGATTTCCAGGAATGACAGCGAGTTCAGAGCAGAGCACCAGAACCACCAGAGCAAAGAATTTACGGAAATAGCTGCAGACATTTTCACTGTTCTTGCATAAGCTCTACCTCATTTCCATATGCGTCATAAACATCTAGATCGAGAATGAGGTGAAGAACACAAAAAACTCATTAAGGGCATTAATCATCTTCTTAAGCTATATTAAGTTGCATCGTCTTATTTGCAAGAAAGCTCTGTTGTTGTTTTATGCTTATTCCTTGGAAAATTTTCATAGTAAAATGGATAGCACCTCAAACTTGGTGCAAGGAGGATAATTAATTTAGGAAGAGTAAAGTCTCTCTAATAAATAGCAGTTATAACCTTATTCTAAGAATAATGTAAGCAGACTGCAACTTTTATTAATTTTGCAAGTTCCGTTAATTGAAATCGGATGTACTATGTACATGTAAGTTTCGAAATTAATCAAATCAAGCTCCAAAGGCAGACCTATTGAATTAGCAAGCAATTTTGTTACAGTCGATATTGTTGGCATATTTTCATTCCATTATAGTGCTTATAGCTGAAAGCTTTCACATCCTCCCAAAGCGGAAGCAAGACTATTTAGCTTAGAATCTTAGATAAGCGAATATTACCATTCTCTGCAGATAAAACGCGCCCCCCATCCTCACGTTTATCTGTAAACCTCCAAATTTCTCATTTATTACTGAGGTAGACAAGCCCGATCTAGCGGCGAATAAATTCATAACTTGCAGGCTTTAGAGTACTGGTTGGCTGGCTTGCACATGATATTAGTATGTATGTTGCTTAAGCTTTCGACATACCTTCCCAAGTTTGCGGGCTTATAGAACTAAATGAACCGGAAGAATCGAATATCCGAAAAAGGTGGTAGCCATGTTAAAGTTTTGTCTGCCACAGCGGTATAATCGTTGGCGTTATATCCATGTATATTCTAGGATGTTGACAATGCTAACGGGATGAAGACAACCAGGAGTTATACACCCACTAAATTACACAAGAAACGACCTACCCTATCTGAAGCAGGAAACCTTTTGGACATTTCCAAGCTTCGCCAGTTCTTTCGGTGGGGTGCTGCAAGAATTTTGGAGAGTTTTCATAAGCTCAACAAAGTTTCCTTGCTAAACGTATCTAACTAGACCAACTCGTTTCCATTATGCCTTAAGTCTCAAGTTTTAGTTGAGTTTTATGATTCAAGTCATACTCTGGGCCAGTAACTCAGGACAGGATTGAAATTGTGTATGAGAAAAGGGCAGCCAGCATTGTTAGACTTTAAGTATACACTTCAAGTTCTATGGAAAAATTCGTTTAAATATTGGAATTTAGGGGAGGTGGGGAAAAGGACTTTAGTGTTATGCCCCCAAAACTTTTGTGTAAAAGTCCCATCAAACTTTTGTGTAGCATTGAAATGACCTCGCGCAGTACACTTTTGTTAACGCTCAGATTGTTTACCTTCTCCACTGGGAGAAGGGAATAAAATACATCCTATTACAGGGGTAACGGCGTACGTTTCAACTTTAGTATATGTAGAGTATTTTGGGTCCCTTTTTCAGAATCTTTTTCCTTCTATTATCCTTGGTGATTTTTAGTAGAATGCTCAGCTTGTCAAGATTAATGACACGAATTAAGTTTCAACACTGTAAAGCTTCATGGATAACATTATTCTTGGGTGAACCTCTGTTTAAATATCCGACATGAAAGACAATAGTTTTTATGTAAAGAATATTGCGGCAAAGAAATGAATGTGGAATGATTTGAGTTAATGATTCGAGTTCTCAAAACGAAACTTTTAATTTGAATGTCGGAATCGTACTACATTGCAAAAGTAGCAGAACAGTATCGAACGTCAGTATTATCTTGTGGAAAGAATGCCCAATGCATCCTCTGGCTTCATACTTAAAAGTCACTTATTATTTCATATTAATTTTAAGTTTTGAAGACTTCTGTGATTAACCCACTTCATAAAAAAAACAAAAGCGAAACTTTGAACTTGTTACCTTAACCGTCGATTCCTTGAGCCATTATATGTATAACATATTTATTTAGTCTTGTCTTGTTATTGGCTTCGCAAGTATCTCCGTACTTCGTACCCGAGGTCCTATTTTAAAAGTTCACTTTTCTTTTCTGTTTGCACTTTGTTCAGTATTTTCCTAAAAACTGAACTCACATTAATTGCCGACCTATAAAAACCTGACATAAAAGTGTTGTAAGTCTTGCTTCGAACTTTAAACTTAATAAAGAATATATTAATGAAAATATTTCTGAAACAAAACGCTACCAGAAGTAAACAGAACCATCACAAACAAGAATCCCTTATTAAATTTTCATCAAAGATTTCCTTCCTGCCGGATCATTGCCTCTTAATTAGGCCAAATTTACTTCTCCCAGCGTCGGTTGTTTCAATGGAAAGTGGAAAAAAAGATTAATAGAAAAGTAAAAAAAGGGATCGTTCCTTTTTTCCGTTTTGTGTTTTCTTAATTGGAGCCTTTCTCTCTTTTCAAAAAATTTTTTATATAAAAGGCAGAGAGTATACTATACAATAGAATCCAATTATTTTTCCGGAATTCGATTCTTATGCTTTTGAAATATTTAAGATATCACGGATAGGTGCACGTGATTTGCTAAAAAGTTACACCGACAGATTTCAAAAGGGGCGAATTAAAAGAAAATGGATGAGGGACAAAAATGGGTTCAATCACGTTTAAAAGATTCAATTCAATTTAACAACACAAAAGGTAAGGATTTCTACTCTTTTTCGGATATTCTCTAAATATTGATTTCAGAGTCCTGAAAGTTGTGACAGTAACAAGGATTCGCCGGTCGCTAAAACATCCCAAGAAAACAAACAAAATTATTGCAAGGATTTCACTTAAAACTATAATAACAGCGATAAAAAAATATTGCAAGTAAAAGAATGAAAAAACCGTACTTACCACCAAGTACTCGACAGGTAATAACGATATCATCTTCTTCTTGTATTGGTCCAAGTTGAGAGCCATTCAGTTGTATACCCCATCGATGGAGGATTATCGGTTATTCAGGAAGATCTGAAAGAGCGGAAGGATATTTTTGTTATTTCGATTTCTTTCCCAAGAACTTTGATCAGACAAGGACTTTGAAGTAGAAGATTTATAATTTTGTGGAACTTGACTGAAGTAGGAGAAAGAGGAATCGAAAACGAATGAAACTACTACAAGGTACTTATTTATAACGGATAAGTTGAATCAAAAGCTTTGTGTCTGACTGGTTCGGAAGTCAACGCGACATCTATAGATTCGTTGGTCATGGCGTTTGATATCCTGGAAAATTATTATTTTTTAATTACTTAGAAAATATTGTCATCGTAAATACAAAAGAGGATAAACGCGTAAGAGTAAGACGGTATGGAGCTTTTTCTTTTGCAAATATACTAAACAAAATCCACTTTTTAATTAAATTCTAAGAAAAGATTCATGGATTTTAAAAGTTTCAAATACTATGAATTGTGTTATGACGTGCAAATGGTATAGTATGCTATAGTAAGCCAGTTTACTTTACTTCTTACGTTACGTGTCTTTTATCAGTTTAGAGAACACATTACGTTCTGCAAGATAATACTACGCCTCACACGGCCGCTATCATACGCGTATGAACTAATTGTTATCCAGTTCATCCACATATTAAATACTTTTAAATTTATAGACAAAAAAGAAGAATAAAAAAGAATTTCTATTTAAATAATTTA
This sequence comes from Leptarthrus brevirostris, assembly GCA_964036015.1. Classification (NCBI taxonomy): domain Eukaryota; kingdom Metazoa; phylum Arthropoda; class Insecta; order Diptera; family Asilidae; genus Leptarthrus; species Leptarthrus brevirostris. Next base: position 107,674,340 of record OZ038375.1, read on the forward strand.
TGTTCAAAAGGCCACCACTAAATTATTTGTATCTCTTAAGAAAACAAATACCAACTCTCAGGAGTCAAATTATATGTTAATTTACTGCTTATTCCTCGAAAAGGTACAATTCATATTTCCGGCATACAGACTCTTTGAAAATTCCTCCATTTAAACAAATTCCGTTTCGAAATTTTCAAAAGGAAAAAGCTTTCTTTGTGCAATCCAAAACCCGACCGAAGTAAGCCAAAACAGTTTTTGCAATTGAATAATTAATCCATATGCAATAAATCATAATAAAAACACTAAAATGTATCTCGTTCTTGCTCTCGAGGTATAATTTATCAAATCCATTTAAATTTATTGCAGTCATTATGGAAATACAAAAAGGAGAACACGACATTCATTGCAGAAGAAATGGAAAAAATATCCAGACGATCTAAATACCGTGCGACAACCTGAAGCATTCGATAATCTGACCGATTAGTATGCACTGCTAAACGCCCACTACCCAGTGCCATTAAATTCTCTCAAGCGGCAGTAACTTATCTGTGTTCCCTCTGTACTCCATTTTTACCGTAACACCTAAGTGCCGCCATAAATATTCTACTATGAATATCATCCGCCTCCCGTCTTTTGGTTAAACCACAGTAATCAGGCATACGCCAGGTACAAAAATAATCGAATCGTTTTACCTTAAGTTTTGCCTTCATGCCGTGTTATTGCCTTTCCCAATACTATATATACAAGTAAAGAAGGTGCCCCATCCTGCCACCAGCTCTGCGTTCAGAGGGTTTGTTTTATTTATTTGTTTGTCCGCCTGTTTGTGTAGGGAAATTTCAATTTGTTGCCAAAGTTGTTTTTGTTTCTAGCGCACTCTGTCCTTGTTCTTATGTGTGCTGCCTTAGAATAAAACCTTAGTAGGTAATGCCGCTATAGGGAGCAGGTGTTAGGCTCAACCCTTATCGCATCAAGTTCAATAAATCTTAGTTCGATTTTGGTCAGTGTCATTTCCCCAGTGCCTTAGTCCTTTGGCCCGAAACTGGACCCCTTGGGAACAAATGGGGTTGGCAGCTTATTAATGTCACAGCAAAAGGTTCCCTTATGAATTTCTGACATTTAAGGAGAAGTTTATCTTCTTTAAATTGTAAAAGAAGACAAGGCTATTGGAACCTATTTGTAGACATCCTACATACATACTTCCACATCTGCTGGACTCATCCAACGAAAGAGAATATGACTACAATTTTTAAGACAATAGGTTTACGAAGTCTATTAAGCGGCCCCTTTCGTCTTATCTGATTCTATTTCGTTCAAAATACTCTCTTTTGTGCTACTACATCTAAATTAATTCCAATGGAAGAAGAATTTATGCTTATGGCTCCCCCATTTAACCTCTGCTATCTAGTGAAGACCATTCAGTCGAATTCCTGACCCGATTTAGCTTGATTTGACTTTATTCGACAAAGAATCGGAGGGCTACGCCATATGAAAAGTTCGAGAGATAAATCTGATCCCGATTTGAATATAAATGGCAGTAAAAGAGAACTAACTGTTGGGTCATGGAACAAATTTTTTTTGTGGAGTCGGAAACTAATCAGGCGATAGAGATGAAATTCGAAAGCAGTTTTTGTGAAATATGTATCTGCAAGGGAAACAAAAGTTGGATATGAGACAGGCAGGAATTGTGTAAGGACAAATTAACCAATACTGACGTTGCCACTAAAGTGATGAAGTTCATTAATGGTATCTTACGAATCAATTAATTGACTAAGTTTCGATATTGGATTTAAAGTTATTTATTTGTTTGCTTTTTAAGCTTTGATTTTGAAGAACAACAAAGCAAACAATAACACAATGGTATAACTAAATGTAATTAGCCCCAAAACTGGAGGAAAAGGAAAGGAAAGCAAAAATTAGATAGGTGAGCAAAGGAGTAACTCATTGACCCCGAAACGTTATGGTGTACATTAAAAAGTGAAAGGCAAATTCGCGCACCTACGGTTCCGTATAATATAAAAAATAAATATTTACACATTTATTGTATTCCGTATATTTTTTTGACCATATAAATGTCCTTGTTTTCCTGTAATACATATAATATCAAATCTTCTATTATTATCAATTATTTCAGATTTTTTGGCTTGTAAATTTCGGAGATATATTGAAAGGGGGTGGTATTTTTCGTACATTTTTGGAAATATTTCAAAAACGAATGCAACTCAAAATTAAAATTTGTTAATCCTTAAAGCAAGTCCTTTCAAATGACACGATATTACAAATCTAGCTCTCTCCCCAGCCCACCCCCCCCCCCATTTTTTATTAATTATTTATTTTAATTTTTTCAAGGGGAGTGGATGCGGACAAATTACTTCTATAACTGTGCTAATTTTAAAGTAAATAGCGATAGTAGTTATTGAGAGAAACGGTCATCGAAAATTTCGTTCAATAAATTGATTGTCTTGAAAGCTGTGTGGCATATTGCGCCGTCTTGTTGAAACCACTGCTCTACCACATTAATACCTTTTAATTTTAGAACGAAAAAGTCAGTAATCATGGAACTATAGCGCTCTCCATTGACTGCAACGTTTTGGCCGGCATCATTTTTGAAGAAATGTAGACCAATGATTCCACCAGCCCATAAATCACACCCAAAATTTGCTTTATGCGGATATAACGGCGTCTTAATAATGGCTTGTGGATTTTCTTCACTCTAAATGCGACAATTTTATTTGTTGACGTAGTTCTTTAACCAATATTTAGCCTCATCGCTAAACAAAATTTTGTAGTGAAAATAAGGATCAAGGGCAATCTCGTTTTTGGCCCATTCACCGAACGTACGGCGCACATGATAGTTAAGCGGCTTCAGTTCTTGTACAAGCTGGATATTGGAAGCTTGTAAATCAAGATATTTTCACAAAATCTTCCACAAAGTGGATGATCACAGCTGCAGATGGTGAATCGACTTATACGGGGCCTCCTGAATACTACGCTACACAGAAGCAACAGCTTCTTCGGTGCGCACTATACGACGTCTCTATAGAATTCGTATTATCAGAGCTGCAAAAACGATTCATGGTTATTCGAATTTTTTGCTCGGATGGACGATTCTGTCGACCGTAAAATGGACGTAGCGCACGGTAAATTTCGAGAACTGAAGCACGATTATCCAAATAAATTTTATCAATTTGCAAGGACTGTTCTAACGTAAGTCTATTCATGGTGAAATGACAAACCAAATTGAGCACAAATCAACTGTCAAATTGCCTATTGCTGGAATAAATGTTACGGCTTCGAAAAACAAACCTCTAAAAACACCATGTGAATGCGGACAAACGAGTTCTACAACTGTAATCAAGTCGTGGATAGCAATAGCAGAAAAACGAACATGGCATATGGACAGATATACAGACATCGAAGTCTCACCACAAGGGATCTTTCACTTTTTAAATACAGAACCCTTAAAATAAACAATTTATAACCAAAAAAAACGTAGAATTGAGAAAAAAATTTAGATTAAGAAACATAAGATATTTTGTTTCAGAAACTTTTAGTTTTTTACAGGTACTAAAATCGATAATAAAAAGTATTCTAAGTATGCTTGCGATCCGCTAATTTGTATCTCAATATCTGTAAGATAGGCGGGGGACGCTTTAACGAAAAAACTTACTAATGCTTACCCGAGGGAGGTGGGTGAAGAAGTTCTTAAAAAAGTTCTTACGTGTGAATGGCCCCTTAGAAGAATTGGATTTATATTTCAACAAATGGAAAATTAGATGTAATCCCACAAAAACTGTTTTTCACTAGGAAAGCAAGTGTTACATTTTTGACACAAAGATCAATTACTTTCGATAATAGAGAAATTGAATGGTCACCAGATTCAAAATACCTTAATAAAACTCAAACATTCAGCCTGAGTAAAAAAATAAAATTAATTAATGCGACAAGATAGTTAACTCATTGTATCCTCTGATCAGTAGAAATTCCTTCCTAAACAAGAGAAATAAGTAATTGATCTGTTCCAAGCATTTTTCATCAATTTTCCACAATGTCGCCCATTTCCACAATTCACGTTCGTTGACCTTAACCTTTTCAATAGTCATTTAAACCCACAACCTTAGACTTCTATATGTATCGAACAACCTTATCATAATTTCATGTTCTTCTATAACTTGAAAACATCCATCTGCCCTACATCATTTCGTATCTATCCCCAAATAGAAAAAACTCCCATAGAAATAACTTAATTGAACACTTTAAGATAAAATCAACATTTCGGATGCCTTGATAAGAAAGACAAACGCCTAAACTCTGGGATCCACAAGAAAATAAAAAGTAAATTTCTATAATTAAGGAAGAAGGGATAGACTCACCGTAATGTCCAGAGACGCTGGCGTTGAATCAAAATTGAATTTGGCACGGGAACCAAAAACTCTGGTGCTGACCAATGCCTTGGCTGATCCGTAGTCATTTTATCGCGTACATCGAAACTGCAGGATGAGAAAAAAAAAAGATAAGAATTAATCGAATTAGTTTCATGTTGATTGTTAATAAAAGTATATGTGCATATATATACATGTGAAAGATTTAACACCTCTTTCCTTCAAAAATTCATATCTCTCTTCAGAAACGTACTGGGATGAGAAGGTTGATTTTGCCATGAGGTCGTTAGGGCCAAGTCTACAAATACTACATTTGGAAAATTAATAGGAAACCAAACATCGTACACCTCACCCATTGACCAGGTCCTTGGCTCTTAGTTACAGAAGTCACCTAAAGCCAAATGAAGGCATATCAACACTAAGAGCAGTGTGAGGCAAAATCATGGAACCCACAATTATCTACGGATATGTCATTTTTATGAACTTACTGTATACCCTTCGTGTAGGGTGTAAAGATAAAAATGATATCTTTTTTGCGAGGACGGTCGTACTTTTATGCTTCCTTTAATCATTCTAATAAAATCCTGCTCGAAAAGGTCGTACGTACGTTCCGAGTCCTGCAATCATTATGGAGAAATGATGATTCATCTAAGTGCTCTGGGTCTTCTAAGCGGAAGGTGGTTTTAAAAATCCTGAATATAAACCAGTAGCGAAATGCCACAAGTTTTTTTTTTTCATGTTTATATAGAAGGTATGTAAGCAGGTTTCATTATGGGTGTCATGTCCTCATTTGGAGTAAGTGGTGTGGGCGATAGAATTAACTGAACCGCTACATGTGAATTACATCCTAGAGAATATTGTTGCAATTTAAGGGATTCGTTTTATTATATATAGAAATGTTACAGAAAATCTATTATGTCAAGGTTGACAGACGGAGTGCCTCGTAAAAATCATATGAAGGACATGTTTTAGCGGTCAATGGAACATTCGGTATTAAGTAATCGTTTTATTTCGACTGTAGAACGTGCATGTAAACAATGTTGAGTTAATCATTTTTAGTTTGACAGATTGATTAAAGAATTGAGATAACTAAACTTTAAAGTGTCCTTCACATATACTTACGTACATACTAAGCATTGTTCAACTTTTTATATTCTGAAAAGAAATATTTGCATTGATGAGTCGTTACTATTATGGAAAGGACGTTTGTCCTGGAAACAATATATCCCTTCAAAAAGAGCTCGTTTTGGGGTGAAATTTTTCGTATTGTGTGAAAGTGACTCTGGGTATACGAATGGAATTTTATTGTGTATACTGTGAAGAATACAGAATATGGCACACATTATCCTCAATATAAGACTTCATCACGAGTCGTTTTAGAATTCTGTCATAATCTGCTAGGTCATGGCTACACTCTATTTTTAGATAACTGGTATACTGATATAGAGCTTGATGAAAAATTGAATGCCCATCAAACAGATATCGTGGGTACAATTCGAAAAAATCGAATTAAAATTCCTTTAGATGTGTCACGTGCTTCTCTAGAAAAGGGAGTCATATAGAAAGATTTAAAAACAAAATGGTGGTATTGAAATGGAAAGACAAAAAGGACATTTTACTTCTTAGTACAATTCATGACAATAGTATGATAGAAATACAAAAAAGGAACATGATAAAAACAAAACCTGAACTAGTTATCGACTACAAGAAGTATATGGGTGGAGGGGATGTTAGTGACGGGTTAATATTTGCCTATTCAACAGCAAGAAAAAGAATAAAAAAATATTACAAAAAAAATATTTCTTCATATTTTAGACATTATTTCGCTGAACTCCTTTCTGCTTTATAAAAAAAAATGGCGGAAAATTAACTCGAGTGAATTTCTTATTCGAGTACATTGAAAATACCTACTATAGAATTATATTCAGATAACACATCCATGACAAGTTTACACCTTGGCCGACCACCTCAAACTACGGCTACATGATTTATTGGAAGACATTTCCCTGATTTGTGGCGGGACGCTAAAGTGGTTTGAATTTCGTAAAATAGTTTACCATTCAAGAAGTAAAAGTCGACGATGACGAGGCGGTAATTTGTAGGTGGTCGTCAGCAGCGAGTGGATACATTGATGCCATAGTATCAAAAAATCCGTCGAGCCGCACGCCATATTTGTAGTGCCGTTTAAATAAATATTGGGCGATGTAATAAGGCCAATGGGTCGATTTGCGGCCAAATCGAGGGATAGCGCCCCGTTGCCGTCTTCCAGGCGCGCAATTTCATTCCGTTGCCGCCTTCCAGGAGCGAAATCAATGTTTTATTAGACTTTCTGGGAGGAAGAGGTGTTTTAATCAGGATTTTAGTTGCTTTATTATCTATACTATAATTGGCGGGGGTAGGGGGGCCGTAGCCCCCCCCCCCCAGTTAATAAAGCAACTAAAATTCTGATTAAAACACCTCTTCCTCCCAGAAAGTCTAATAAAACATTGATTGCACTCCTGGAAGACGGCAACCACTTTAGCGTCCCGCCACTTCCTCCCACCACTCGCCACCCCCACCACTTCCGCCCCTCCCCATGGGGTTGTTTGCTTTACCTTTACCCATATTTTTGCATAAATCAGTTTGTAATTACAAAACTTTTAATGTCAAACCCAATTTAAAAATGTTACACTTTTTCAACTTTAATAACGCATGGTAACTTAGTCTGCTTGTCTTGTCGAGCTTTCTAAGAAAAACTGGCTACACAAATTATTTTATACAATCTAGTTTTGATGCTGCAATTTCAATTGATTTTAATGATCAAACCACTTACCAATATTCATGTGTACACTTGTCTTCCAGAAGGCTCTATTCAAGTGTCTGTCACTTTTATAACTATTCAATAAAGTAAAGTACGCAAAAATTTAATTGAAATCGCCTCAACCGATCCAAGATATTTTCACTCATCACCATTTCTGCCGACAAGCCAGCCAGGCACAATTTCCCGAGCGTTGGTAAATTTTTCGTTGTCTGCCACATTGAAATTCCCTCACCCACCAAAAGGAATTCGTTTGAAATCGCTTCAATTACCCACAAACCACTGCGTGCCTTTGATGTGGTCCAACGCAGCCTGCCAAACAGGCACGTACACCGACCAGCATTTGGGTGTAAATATTACTTTCCCTAAAAAACAATTTTTTAATTGTCTTCGGGCTTCACAGGCCACCATCGTTTTCCACGCATTACGCTGCACCGAGAAACTACCACGAACAATTTACTCATCCCCCAATCACTCCAACCTTATGCTTTCAACGTAGTCAGTGAAGTCGTCTCATACGCACTATGGTCGCTTGCCCACTAGCCTGTGCATAAAAAAATTGGCTACCCTAAAAAAGTCCGATACTTCATGCCATCAATTTCTGCCGGACAGTAAAGTGAATAGAAACTTAACTGCCCGAGGAAATAGGACTTCCTCGGGTGTCATTCAAGAAGAAAGTAAGAAAAGTCGTCTATTGACTGACACAACCTAAAAATCATAGAAAAACCTCCTGTAAAGTTTGCGAAACACTGTCAAGGCTGTCAAATCAACCTCTACCCCAACCTTCCACATCAAGTCATGGGGAAATATCAATATTGTTATTGCTAATGCGATGGGAGATGTGTTAAAACAGCACACAAGAAATGAATTTTTCGCTCTACAATTGAAAATGAAACAAAATATTTTTATTAAATAAATTTCTATGAAAAAACTTTGTTTTCACTGAAAACAATCATAAAAAATCTTTAGAAAAATTCAAATTGGGTAATTTCTATATTAGCAAAAAGCTCTTTTACCTTTTACTTTATATTTGATTTAAAGAATTTTTTTTGGCTAATTAGTAAAAAATATTCCTCAAATGTGAGCGACGCCATTAAAAGTTCTTTAAAAATTTTCAACACAACTCACCAAAGTAATTTTTCTTATAAATGCGGACTAAATTAAAATTCTTTGATAATTATTTAATGTTTATTCAATAAAATGGTCACTGCACTTTCATTAACACTAAAAATTTCAACAATTAACTAACTAAATTATAAAGAAATCTGAAAACAAAATTGAAGAAATAATTTCACAATTTTTCAATGGTACCGATCGCGTCAAAGTCATGGTGGTAGTGAATTCCACAGGGACATGTCGAAATTCACTTGATATCAAAGTGAGTGGGGTGCGTGTGTAGGTGTAGATAATGCAGAATAGGATATGTTCGGTTCGATAAATATGAAGGTTTACGTATTTGTTTTCGTTAAATTTATTGAACGAAATAAAAGCAAATTATTATTATTTTATCCTGTACTGGATACATAAATTGAAATAAATCAATTATTACTGTGCTGCTATTAAAAATTAATGTAAAATTTGTAGCTGAAAGTTTAATTTGATTCGATATTTATTTTAAAGAATTAATTTTCCATAAAATTCTGTTGGTGACAAATATAAAAATTTAAATTATATCGCAAAAATTGTGTAATTTTACTGAGTTGTGCCAAAAATTAAAAAAAAGAACATGTTTGTGTTTAAAATTTAAAACACGATAGTATATTATACATTTTTTTTTGCCGAAATTTCAGATTCGATAACAAGTTCGGCAATCACTGCGGTGAAAATAGGAGAAACATTTTCTTCAGCTGATAAAAACACCAACAATCACAAAATAATAATAATAATGATAATTATGGAAACAATTTGATATGTTAAGTAAAATAAATCCAGAAGTGAAGAATTATGGTAAGTAACAGAAGAGAAAATGAAATTAGGGCTATTATTGCAGGGTGTCCTAGAATAAATGGAAAATATTTTGGGACGTATTAATACGGCTCCAGATATACAAGACATTGTATATAAATGGGCGATAAGAAATAATTATATGCGAATTGATCATCAAATAACGAATAGTTATTTGATTATCAAATAACGCGCAATAGAATAATAAATAAATATTTGAAATTCAAATCAAGAGCATCAAATAATAAATTGTTATTTGCGAATAACTTGAAATAAATGTAAGATCAAATAAACGTGTTAAGGGTTATATTAGATCCTGGTTGCCTACTTTAACTGAGTGTGTGATGCCGGTAAGCGGGATATTAGCAATAGACCAATAGCGGGCTTTTGCAAATAATGCCGCTTAGTTCTAAATATTGTTTTAAAAGTGAAATTTATTTTCTAATATAAATGAAAATCAAATATTTAATGATATCGAGGTTTTCGAAAGCTTTTCTTTGCCTTTGCTCATTTGCAGGGGTATCAATTATAATTTTTTGTGATCATCGTTTTATTTGTCATCTAGGTGTCTATCTATATTCAGATTTCAAATAAGAACTCTTCAAAGATGGATATCTACAGTAGCTACCTAAGCACAACAGCAATCAGTTTAACTTTCTTTTGCGTGCAATATTATTCCTGTAGTATGACGCTTGTTTTCACAAAAATCTGTCACTGCCTCTTCATTTGTTTTGGGACATTGGAGATTTTGTATATGTATTATGGAAATGTTTTAATTATGGAATCAACAACGCAACGTGTTTTTACAAACTTTCATTCCTTGCGTTTTTTGGCTCTTATTTTTAACCTTCCAGTATAAAGGGAAGTTATTGTAATGGGTCCGTCCGAAAATAGAAATAAAAATGTTCAATATAATTCTATATTTCATGTTCACTACAATATTATTAAATTATTTCTGAAAAGAAGGGTGAGTGTATTTCGGGGGGGGGGGGGGGGGGGGGGGGGGGGGATGCTAAAGAAACAAACGTGTGGGACTGTAGCACACTAAAAACATTATCCCCCACTCTCAACACTTCACACCTTCATTAGACATTATTTCGCGGGCCAGGTATCAGCTTGAACGGCTAAACTTTTCCGCAAAAGCGCATTCTCTGTATTGCCAGTTCCTTTCTCTTTTCCGTCTTTCCAAGTTTACCCTGGATGAAGCTGATACATAGTTCACTTACTGTATTTCATATTTCGTGCAACTGAAGAATTTCTGATATAGGCGCTTGTATATTCAATATTACGCTTAAAAGCGATTGTAAGTTTTCCTTCATCCTTACAAACAGTGGGCAGTCGAATAACACGTGTTCCGGGTGCTCTGAAGCGGTGGAAATAATGACGATAACCACCATTCCCAGTTAAAAACTGATGAAGGATACACCGCCTTATCCAAGGCTCGGTCTTTAGAATTAATCTATGCGTCTAGCTTCCTTTGAAAGAAATATCCCACCACTCCTGCCACATCTTCATAATTTGAGCTGTGGTGGTACTCCTGCTATGCATTCTCATCCTATGTCGTCATAAAGGCTCTTAAGGCAGTAAGGCATACAATTTACCTTTATAACTTTTACCCGAATTCGTGCTTCGTACAACGATATTAAGATGACCACTCCAGTCTTTTCGGTGGCCTAGGTCCTCCGTGCCGCTACTAACTTAGTCGCCTTTTCACCTGCATATTCTAGGTATTTTGTGAAATTTAATACATCGCCTATCATTACTACTTTGACTCTTAGGACTTCCATTTTTCCCGACTATTAATTAGCAAGGATTCCGATTTATGCTCTACCTCTATTGTATATAAATGGGCGATAAGAAATAATTATATGCGAATTGATCATCAAATAAAGAATAGTTATTTGATTATCAAATAACGCGCAATAGAATAATAAATAAATAATTGAAATTCAAATCAAGAGCATCAAATAATAAATTGTTATTTGCGAATAACTTGAAATAAATGTAAGATCAAATTAAAATTTTAAGGAATAATTTCTTATTCGATTTAAAAAAACTGAGCTCAACTTAACGGATTAATCTCAGTACGCCCTGTGTTGATGACTTAAATTAGCGAAACTTAATCACTTCCCCATCCTGAAAAACTAAGATGTTGAAAAATATAATATCGTCGACCCCTCTAATGGATAGAACAATTATCTCCTCCAAGATATATAACTCCAAGACGCGGTACATTGGTTAATTAACTGGAATTCAATTTCACCGAAGCAATTGCGATAATTTGAGTCATTTTTCAGCATATACCACAAAACAAGGTTCAGGGAGAACATTAATCAGGACACGATGATAAAAGTCAAGAGCCTTCAGAAAAGAAGCAAAGTTAGACATTAGAAAAAGTTGTACGAAACAGAGCAAAAAACGGAAACAGATGAAAACTCTTTTCCAAGTTGAAAACTAGGGGCTTAATGGAATCAATTTGAAATTAATTGTACACCACCACGAAGCATGCCTTGATTTTCTGCAGTGATACTAAGACTGAGAGTAGCACGGGTATTATTGAATTAACTTCAGAACAATTCCATCACCTTCTTCCTTCTGCTTTTGCTAATGGTTGTGCAGGCAATCTTCTTTTTGAAGTGAACCCATTTATGAGACCTGGTGACAGTCCCCTTAACTTTTTGTCCTGGAGGGTAAAATAAATATCTCCAGTATTCAAAAGTCAACACGATTCAACCCAGTTGGTTGTACCAGAGCTCCATAAAAATAGAAGGGAAGAAATGGAGTGCAATCAACTTAAACAAGATCTAAGAAAGTTTCAATGACTTACTTGTTACTATGTCCCCGGCGAAAGGGAGTCAAAAAAAGATTATTTTAGCATGGAATGGAGGGAAGTGGGTAGTAAATGGATGAATTGAGGCTTTGATTGAAGTAAAGCTAAGGCGAAGGCATATAGACTATCAGGTACGGGAAAGACCATTTCAACGAACCGATCAATTTTAGTGTATGAACAGAACCACAGTAGATCTTGTATGGTAGGCAGCTGTCACTGGAGCACTAAGGATAACAGTGCGCACAAAACCTCAGACGTGTATTTGAACGATAAGCGCTAGCAATTTAGTTCAATCATTATTGCTGCCATATATAGGGTGGTTTTGCTTGCAGTTCTCGTAGAATGACTTTGAAGTCCGACATTAAAACTTCGAACACATTTTAAAATTAGATAAGGTAAGGACAATAATCCACAGGTATTTCCAGAGCGACTTAGGGACGAGAATGAGAACAGTGCAAGTAAAAAATTTCTATGATAAATAATAAATGGGATGATCCAACACAAAGGCCTGAGAGTATTGATTACCTAAATGGAATTCTAAAGAAGGGCATAAGCGTGGATGAAGCTATTTCGTCACAACAGGTAATGACGCATAGTACTTTCGGATTTTGGATTTTCTGTAATTTTAACAGTTAAAAGCATTTTGTGAGATAAATTGACTGAGGTGTGGCTTTATTTTCGACTATTTTATTTTGGTACATAGTGGAAATACATGTTAGCATATTTAAAAGATACAATCCAAAAAGTCTTTCAATTTATAAAGTGAAGATTGGCATCATGAAAGTCTAATTATCCCTTTCAAAGTCTTCATGTATTTTGAACATAAACGCATCTACCTTCACTCGTGCATGCACAGCACTGAGGTACTCGTATATCAAAATTTGATAAATTTAAATCGCTGACTTAAACTGGTAAGCCTAAATTAAAACCGGGATGTTTTCCTATACTAAAATTTATGTCAGCTAAGGCAGGAAAATATTTCCTGGCAGCTCCGATAATGGAATACGAACGAGCCTCTTTCCTTGTTACAGCCCCTGACGAGTCCTGTGATGCAAGCAACTGGCTCCCCTGCAGTATCTTTTCCGCTCTCCGCCCATTATCTCCATTAAAGTTAGGAATATAGGAAACCTCGTTTTTATGCGCTTTCCGTGCCAAAACCAATAAAGCATTCCATTAATTAATTGTTCCGGATTGAGAGTTATTGCAGTGGTGGCAACATTGCTGGGAATGCTGCTGTTCTTGTTTCTGATTCTACTGCTGTTGGAAAGTAATTGCACAGGTATAGGTTGGGCGCCCCAATTACAATTCCTCCAAGCAGCATTCTTATTCAAAAGTCGTTTGATTGCATCGATCTGAATGATGAGAAGGCAAGCAATTTATAACTTTGGAAAATCAATTAAAAATTTTGCTGACAACGGCTAAATTGAAATTGATACTGAAATGTGATTTGAATTTTGTAAGATGGATACAAAATTGCATTTTACAGGAGAGTGGTTCTGTTTTCGAAGAACCCAATCTTAAAAATAATTTCACTGTGACTGTCAATGTCCGCATCTACACTGACTGCCCGTCCTCAGGATTTGCTCCTGGGAGGGGGGTAACCTAATTTCATTAAAAATAAATAAAGGAGCTATACAAAGAAAACCATCAAAACAAATGAATTTACATAAAATATGATATATGCAATTAGGTTATTTTATTAGTATTTCAGGGTATTTCAGTCAAATTTTTCCTAATCAATAATTCTTTGTACCGATTTTTGCGATTGTAATTTGATCTCATTCACTCTCAGTGTTAAATTAGATGGAACTGAAACCTAGAAAAAGTATATTGAAAATGATACCACAATTCTCACAGTCCGAGGAAAACTAGGTTACAATTATCTCTATAGGTGTAATCATCACAATAACATCGTTTTTAATGGAGTGATTATTGTGATGCTGATGTGATGTGAGTGGTAAGATTACTCTTAAGTTTACTCTAGAGAATGCTACGATAACCACTAGCTGGGTCGATATGGTTAGTATTCTCTTTAATTGCGTTCTTTGTTCAAGTGTTATTGCTCTGTTGAAGAAGAATTCATTATTTGAGTTCTTAAGGTCTTTGAAGATCGTTGTTGCCGGTGGGGTGGGGTTGTCTATTTCCCGTGGTTTTGCAGCTAAAGTTTTTTTTTCAGAATTTGCCATTGTTAAAGTATTAATTCACAGTTAAATTTCCTATCATAGCACTTAATCGATATAATTGCAAAGCTTACACCATATGCTTTCAGATAAGGTACAAATCTGCTCCTTCCACTAAATCCCTCTCTCATTAAATCTGATCAAAGGTCTTGTTAGCAATTGCCAACACAAAACTTTGTATAACTAGTATTTTTTTTTTAAATAAAATGAAACCAGTAATTTTCCCAATAATCCCAATATCTGAAATAATTATTTGCAAATAATTCATCAAATAACGAATAATTATTTGATTATCAAATAACGCACGATCGAATAAAAATTATTATTTGCAATTCAAATAAGTAGCACCAAATAACAAATAATTCTCCTAATAACAAATATTTTTTGTATTCAAATAAATTTTTTTTCGGTTCTTAAATTTTTTTGATTTTTTAGCCTATCTTTATTCGAATAGAAAATGCCCATCTCTGATTCAGTTTATCAACCTTAAAGTGATTCATAGTTTAAAATCGCCTATTGTAATTACCCTCTATCTTCGTTGACACAAATCATATACATATATCATTAATGGTCATCACTGTCGAAAATCGACGGAGTTTGAAACGGAGTCTGATATAGGCGCTTGTATATTCAATGTTACGCTTAAAAGCGATTGTAAGTTTTCCTTCATCCTTACAAACAGTGAGTGGGCAGTCGAATAACACGTAATTAGGGTGCTCTGCAGCGGTGGAAATCATGACGATAACCACCATTCCCAGTTAAAAACTGATGAAGGAGACGCCGCATTATCCAAGGCTCGGTCTTTAGAATTAATCTATGCGTCTAGCTTCCTTTGTAAGAAATATCAAACCACTCCTGCCACATCCCCATAATTTGAGCTGTGGTGGTATTCCTGCTATGCTGTCTCATTCTATTTCGTCATAAAGTCGCTGGCGACTCTTACGGCAGTAAGGCATATAATTTACACTTTACCTCTACAACTTTTACCCGAATTCGTGCTTCGTGCAACAATATTAAGATGACCCCTCCAGAAGGAAGAAGTCTCTTCGGAATGGTCAACAACCTAGACTTGTTCTAAGCTTTCGAAGAAAATTAGTGTTTCAGATCGCCTTTTATAGCAGAAAACTCTGCTATGTAAGTAGTGCTACCATCAATCATGTGGTAAATGTTTTAGTATGATTTCTAGTTGACTTGTTCTCTTTCGATATTTATTTCACGTTTGCTTGTATAGTAAACGAGAAAATATCTCTTTATCTACCTAGAAAATCAAACCCATAAAATGGGAAATGCTTCTGCAAGATTATCAGCGAGAGCCTTTTAAATTTTCAGTCTGTTATCCCAGAAAGCACTCCTGATTATTTATTTCAGTTTATAAAACTTTTATGCTTACTTTAGCTTAAACAATTTCCGATTCACTCCAACAAGTATTCACTTTCTGGTTCTTGCTAAACGCTTAATAGTTAAGGATTCAATAAATGCCGATAGTGCTCGTATTTTTGATTCATTAAACTTTACGGAGATTGCAATTGAACAGCTTCAATCAAAGGAATAAAAATAAAAATCAAGGACCATGACATCTGCTTGTTCGTCCTCGAAGTTTCAACTACTGAAAATCTTGGAAAGTTGAAACTTTCATTATCTCAGCGGCACGTAAAGCGAGGCTGTAAATTTCAAATTCAACAAAGTTTTTATCTGTTTCAGCGCATTGTCCTTAGGTTAAATTTACATAGCATTTCGATTAACCCATTTCTGATTCCCGTTACGACTAGTAGCAATTTCCAGGAGTTTTGTAGACATTAGCAACAAGCGAGTTAAACCACCAATAGCATTCACAATCAGGGGCAAGGGATGTTACTGTTTATATGTGTTAAATTGAAATTTAATGTGTCAATTTTGTTGGCGTCATTCTTTGTACCATTTTATGATCTCATTTGCCTTGTAATGCAGGTTCACATTAGCAGTAAAAGCATCACTAATGCATATTACACACTATAAACGTCAACTCTGCCTTAGCGTTCATTTCAAGGGTAGACATAGTTCGCTTGAAATGAACCCTAACGCAGAGGAAGAACGACCAGACCAGGGTCGATATCGATCCAAGGACAGAAAGCTTGCGAACATCGTCTTTTAATACACTATAGTTATGGTATCTCCTTATTTTTGGGGTGACTGGCTGCAAATAAATAATTTTACAGAGTGTAAAATTTTCCACCCTACAACTCCTCATCCTCCCTCCACTCGCATTCACGTATAAAGGAGAGCTATAATACTGTTGCAGGTAGTGCAAAACTGGAGATTATGATGGTGTAAGTAAGTTTTATGATTATTTAGTTTCTGCTCGTTTTTACCCGCCCGTAGTGTCCTACATAAAACGAGATTCAAAAGTGAATTTTCAGCAATATTCCGTAAATTATATGGCTCCACCCGTCAACGCTTAACGATATTGTTTCGAGTTTTGCAGGATTATTGTGCTTTTCACCATCGTTGTAAAGAGTTTCCATCCTTGCGATGAAAATTATTGCTTTTTACAAAGGCGTGATTGCATTTCACTGTAAGAGGTTTCAAGCACTAGAAGATCAAAACCCTAGTCATCAATAACGTTGGTGTTCTTATGCGATACTATGGGGTTTATAAATAATAGAAAAGTTTATTTCGAAAAAGTTTTCTTTGGTAGTTAAAATTTTTATTGGTGGAACTGTTGTGCATAATAAGCTGCAATGTAATAACAAACATAAGATTAAAGGCTAAAATTCCAATGTGAGTATGGTAATCGATAGAATTTTCGAAGAGCGATTCGAACCTTGTAAACCGGTGCTATACTTCTGCCAATAAAATGAAATGATGACGGATAAAATAAATCTCATAGCACAGTTTAACAAAAAATTCAGGTAGTCAAAATTTTTAATTAAAATTCACGACATCAGTATAGTGTTCACAGCTGATGCAGTGTGGATATAAGCATGCGAAAAATTATAACGCGAACAAAGAACCTTTGGAGCAGCTGGTAATTGAGGAGTATTGTGATCCCAACTTCGACGCTTCGCATCTTCCTAGTAATCATCGGAGGCATAATTTAATCAATGCTCCAAAAAGCTAAAGATGCTTTACCGTTACTATAAAAATATGACGTGAGTTATATTCTCAATCAGCAGGAGCTTCATGTTACAACGTTGTTGCTTTTAGAGAAACTTGGCTTTAATAACGTGGAACTATTTGACAATACCTGTAAGGGGTAGATATATCCATTCTGTGGACCAGGGAGCCGTCCTGAGCATGTGAACGGTCGATTTGCATCGACACTTAGTAGATATTCCATTCTTTTCGGAAACTTTCAGCGGCAAGCTTATAGCAGGGACAATTGTTTGTTCTCGCGAAGCATGTATTTGCTCTTATGCTATATTCCCGCTAATCTGATTTCCGGTCTAGATGTGTATGATTAAATCTCTTGGGTATATTTTTATCCTGTTGAATCCTGATGATGAAATCGATTTAATAAGCGACTTTATGTTCCTCAATTTATTTCCAGTCGGAATTCTTACACTCAAGCTCTTCCTGAAATTACGTGTATTGCAATCAGACAGTATAGCACAAAGTTTTCTCGATGTTGAATCAACGATACTGTGGCGATAGGATTTATCGACCCGGCAACCACATTTTTTTCAAAATGATTGGGTTGCATGATGCCTAATAATTAATGTGAACTCCAGGAGCGAGAAAGGGCAGCATAATATTGAGAGCGTCCGCTGAAATAGTGGGACTGCCCCAGGTGCACCAATGCAACCGGTTCTTTAATTTGGTCTTGTTGTACCCTTTCCCCCAGAAACTAGGGAACCATATATTAGCCCCCACCAGAATTTGTTCTATTAAATGCTAAAAACATCTCAAATATTGCATAAAATCATTTTCATCATTACTACGAACGAATGAATCAGCACATCACATTAATCGCATCGAATCGAGGACATCCATATACCAAAAAATCAAGAAAAGTCATAACCATATCATCCACATTCACATGCATCCAGGATATGACTGGTTTGATTGAAAAATAAATCAATCTCGAACGTGATCCTGTCCGGGTAGTGTTGTCAAAGAAATTAATTTACCATACTATGGGGGGGTAGAGTACCTGGCTTTGCAAAACTTTTATATCATCATCACTTCCGATTCCATGAAAGGATGACAAGATGAAGCTTCAAGTTAGAAAAGAACTGAAGAGGACAATGTTTGACCTCGATTGGATCGGATTAGTGTGCAGTTTGTGCATGTCTATTATGTCAACTTGTCAACACTGTCGGGATACCATAAGTAAACCACAAATCCCGAATGGTACTAATGAATGCCAGATGGATTTATTCTCCCCACCCCCTCCTCCAACCAAACGGAAGTTCGTTTTGGTAATTTTTTTTTATTGTGCGCTAGCTGATATCTTTGGCTGCACCTGATAATGGAGGCGACTTTCACAACGGTTCAAAGCATCCCCCATCTGTCCTTGCACGGAAAATTGCATGCTACTCTGTTTAATAGAAAAGTTGGTGCCTTCAGCAAGGACGTTTCCTTTCTTCCTTACAATTAGGGTTCTTTAAACCTAATCACTTTTGACTTAATGTTTGAACGCTTCCCTTTGCTTCACACATTCGAGCACCAAACACGAATACACAAACAACTTTTTAACTAAGGATGGAAAATTTTGCAGGATATGGTCCACGAGCAGTCCTTTGGGTAAAAGGTAGATAACGCGAAAGTTTGGACTAGCAGTAATTGCGGGACAAACAAGGATTATACACTTTAGTACCGCTCGATTGTCGTGGCAGCAATGTAGAAAATTCTTTGATGTTTCAAGGAATAATGTTGTCATATTTATTTCGATAGCTTGTGAAAGACGTTTTGTCAATCTTCCTTCGTTTATTTTTACCTTGTCTACATGTGTTTGTTATAAAGATGTTTTCTTATGCACAGTTGCCAAGCAAAGTCGAACTCTTACAAAGTTAAAGGAAAAATTCTTTTTTAGGGCAAAAGGAAGCACAGACAATTTCGTTGGAAGGCATTCAGAGAAAATTAGATAAGAATTGAGATTATTTTTATATTTCGGTTTTCTGATAAATTTGCTCTGCAAATGAACAGGTGAATAGGCCAGAATAGAGTTATCGAGTTTCCCCATCTTGTTTGGTTCCTTTTTTTAGAATGGTAAATAATTTATTTGGAAATATAAATGTCATGTACACTAAACACGCTTTAAATAAGCAGTTGGCAAACGAACAATTTATTTAAACAGAAAGTAGTAACCAAGTCGACTGTATTTTCACAGACTTTAGTAAGACTTTCAACAGAATTATTCACAGAGTTCTCATTCATAAACTGTCTGTTGTTGGGTTTTTCTCTGCCTTAGTCAACTGAATATATTCTTATCTGTCAGGCCGTACGGAACGTATTTTATTTCGATATGCGATCTCTAAAGAAATTAATTATACCTCAGGGGTCCCGCAGAGTAGCCATCTACGACCATTGTCATTCATCATTTACATTACAAATATAGCATACTACGGAGACTTAAGTGTTTTAAAGTTAGTGTATAACTCCGACATTTATGGCCCCTTACATTTCGTCCATGACTCCGTGGCACGCCCGTAATTTGAATGTCATTTAATTTCCAATTAAATTTTTCGCTGGAATATTCATGTGCATAATGAAGTATTAACAAACCCATTTGCAGAATTAAGAACGAATAAGGGTAGTATGCTATTACCTCCACCTGGACTGAGTGGAATATGGACATTCTGCAAAGGTAGCCAAGAGGAGACCCTGAACTGAACACGGCGTGGAATGTGAAGTGTGTGCAAGTGCCATTTGGGTTCAAGTATCCTATTTAGAGTATGAAAACATTTTTGCAGCCAGTATACCCACTTATATTATATTTCCAGAATAACATTTTCTTCCGCATCCCCCGGGGAAAGTGGTATTCCCTCTTATTAATAATTTTGCAGAAGGCATTCCTAATCAACGGAATTTTTTTTGCGTGTATAGTGAGTGGAAAATTTAAGCCTGTGAAGAGCATCGATAAAAGAGGCGGAATGGTGAAAGCAAATAAGTAGAAAACTTAATGGTCTTGGAAGCAGATGGCGCTAATTGTCAAGTTTTATGCACCAACTCAAGAATCATTTAATATTTTTCCGCACTTTTATATCGTCGTTCAAGGAGCTTAATCAAGCTAAGGACTAGTTTGCTTTGTATCGATCCAAACGACGAGGTGGGTGCTGTTTGTGGAAATTTCAAGTGGAGGTTTACATTTAAGCGACGACGTTGCTATTATACATGATGGCGCTAAAACCGCTCGCCCTAGCCTACTTTCACTTTTAAGTTTTGATTGGAGTTTTACTTCTTCGAAAGTAGCCCTTAATCAATTTATGGCCATTTTAAAAACGAAAGCGTGCCTAGAATTGGTAAAAGTTTTTAACGAGGGCAAGAATGTTGCAAATTA
This sequence comes from Leptarthrus brevirostris, assembly GCA_964036015.1. Lineage (NCBI taxonomy): Eukaryota > Metazoa > Arthropoda > Insecta > Diptera > Asilidae > Leptarthrus > Leptarthrus brevirostris. Next base: position 107,694,930 of record OZ038375.1, read on the forward strand.
AGCAATACTTAGTGATTTTCTGTTGAAATATTTAAAAAAATTTCTATTTAAGCTAGCGGCCTAAATTTAATCGCTTTTTGAAAGTTTAAAGTTTTTGAAAAATTGAGAAATTGCCTGCCGTTTGTAATTTTTATGCCATTAACCGCGACTACGGAAAAGTTTGTTTATTTTATGTATTGTGTTTATCTTCTTACTTTAAAATAAGAAGAGCTGGAAGATTAAGTTAGGGGATCCGCCTTTTAGGACATTTGAAATTTTAGAGTTTATAAAATTTAAAATGAAATTGATTTTCAGAATCACGAAAAAAGCTGACTATAATAGTCCAGAATTGGGTTAGACTGTAAAAAGTATCGATTGCACTAAAATTTTCTCCTTAACACTTTTTGAATAAGTAATTATGGTATAATCCGAAATCTTTTCGCTAAATACCCAAAAAGCAGAAATCCTCTTTAATTCGATAGAAAAAGGACGGAAAATAAAATTTCTTCATATGACGAATTGAACTGGGTCAAGTCATCAAACATCATCAAGCATCACGGCTAAATCGTTTCCCATTATAAAACTCCATTAGCAGAGATTCTAATTCCATCAGCAATAATTCATTTGGCCCTTATCAAATCTTGAAGTGGACATATTACAAATGTTTCCTTTTGGTATTGGTATATGTGCAAAGGAATCGAGAAATCACAAGAACTATGAAGTGAAACAATTTTGTTGCCAGAGAATTTGAATGTCTGGTTTTTGCATTCCTGATCAGGGACAGAGTGGGGGGGAACGAGGCTCCACCCATGGCGTGGTTATCCTGCCATTCAACCAATTGATGCAACTCTGTCTCCAAAACACTTGAAAATTTTGTCCAACAATTATTATTGGAATAATTTACTGCATCCGTTTCAATCTGGATTCCGCAAGCTCCATAGTTGTAAGACTGCTCTTATCCGACGTCCGAAATCACTTAGGAATTCTGAAAATTCTGACGAGCTTTTGACTCTTTCGCTAATTCTAAATTACTAAATAAGTTGCAAATTAAAATAATTTTGTTGTCGACCTCAATGACTTTGATTCGCAGTCTGATAGATGGCGTCTCAGTTGTAGGCTTCCCTAACGCTCCATGTTAGGCCCTCTCTTATTTTGTCTATACATAAATGATCTCCCTGAAATGGTTCAGTATGGCTATTTCTATATGTATGTGGGATCGAAGCTGTTTCATGAAAACAGATTTGGAATGGAGAATCAGCAACAGCACCAGCGTTGCCATTTCTACCATAATTCTGGTAGACCTACAATATTTATACACTAAATACCATCTACCATAATGAGTTTCATAGTATCTCGAAAATACGATAATTTTTCCGAATTCAAAAATTTCGAATTTTTGAAATGAAAAAGTTCGACATTTTTGAATTGTAAAATACCGACAGTGAAAGAATCTTTAGTCACATCAATCTGACGAAACCCAAAACAAGAAACAAAATGATTGTGCCGAATATAAGAGCACTATTTCTGTCGAAACAGCATGTACAAAATGCAGGTGGCTGTCCAAAACTCATCCCTTCGGAAAACATGCTGTCAAGAATGACCAAAAAATCACTATACAAGGAAAAAGATGTTTCAGCTGATAAAAGCTGTCAAAATGTTGAAAATCAGGAAGACGGGATTTTATATGAAGACTTTACGTTTTTAGAAACGTTTATGTCGACTGAGGCCGAAGACTCCAAAGGAGATAAATAAAAAGTGAGTCCCTTTTTTTGTAAAACTTTGTGACTTTTCATGGAAGATACAATTTATTTTATTCCTCTCTGCTCTTTTAAATGTGTTCTAAAAATTTGTTTATTTCAAATAATACAGTTCTTAATTTCTTATATTTTAAATGAGCATTTTACCTTGAATTATCTTCATAACTTACAATACCATAATTTTTCGTCAAATACCATAATTTTGTCCAGATAATACCATAATCGATTGGCCAAAGACTGGCAACCCTGAACAGCACAGTGGTTAGGATAATGGAGTATCATGCACTTGGTCCTCCGTACAAGAACCGATTTCGGCAGTTGCTATTTTTTTCTCCGATTTTTAAATGTATGCCAAAAGCGTTCAATTGTTCAGGCTCGTATATGATTTTGAGAAGATATCTTTGTGCACAGAATAATCTGTTGGTTGGTATGCAACGTACTTACTCTATCGCCGACTCCTTATATGTGTTTCTCGTTCGACGTAGTGTTTATTTTCTGGGATAGATGACTAATTCATTTATTAATATATTGAACGGTATTTGGTGCTAATTGGCATAAGTAAGGCGATTTGTTTGTTTAATGGGTAGTTCTAGGTTAGTTTTTGCTTTGAAATTTTCATTACGTTTACTAATTTTGAAATTTCAGTTTATTGCAATATTCTTTTGCATTATTTCAATTGAATATTAACGCAATAAAATTTGAATTTGAATACTTTAGGCAAGCCCTTTCAAATGATACCCCAACAATATATAAAACAAACTTGAAAAAAGAAAATTTCCAAAAAGTTAGACTTTAAAAAAATGTAAGACTTTTTTATTGAAAAATATTTAGATAAGTATTGAAGATTTGTCATAACTGGTATACTGGTTAATACTGAAAAGCAGTGATTAAAACTTGCATACAACCACGTTCACCCTTCGAATCAAAGGTTTCCGTAAAAGCAAATTTAATGACCCAAAATGCAGTTATGCAGTCTTAAACCTATCCACGTATTCACTTAAATAGTTCGCAAAGGGAGCAATTTAATGAATCAAAGTGCGCCAATAAAGCTACCACTAATTAACCCCAAATCTCCATTAAGGCTTTGAATTAGAATTTCGTGTATTGCATTCCCAACCAACTTCAAATTGTAGTAGTCATTTAAAGCATACATCTCTCCTTAATGTGTGTGAAATTAGTTTATGGCGTGTATATGAGAACTGAACAATTCTTCCTGTCCCATTGGATAGACCAATCTTAGCAAGACGACTTAGGTGCATGTTTATGTCCTTCTTCTAGTAGTCTAGTAGTCTAGTAAAGGTTAGATAGGAAAAGAATAAAATGGACTGGTTAATCCCGAACAAGCCAGAGAAAATTAGAAAAATAAACGAAATTAAGTTAAAAGACAAAATTGTGATAAAATTCAGAATAAGCGCTTAGAGCGCTGGAAGTGTGAGTGCGTTCGAAACAACAGAACATCCTCAAGTGATAGAGCAGGCAATTATCAAGATTCCCGAACAATGCTAATAATATCTAGGCATTTAGGAAACACTTGGGTGATGATAAGAGGTTGCAAACAAAACCAACGTCTGGAAAAAACTCACCTTCAGCATGATAAGAAGCAAGATGATCCTTTCACCGAATCCTTAAGCACACTCAATCATTCTTATCCCTGGATTTGATTGTACACACACTTGTCTGTATATTTGCAGAAATATTCAGAAATATTCCTATGTGTGCCCTCTGCTTGAATGGGGTAAAAGAGAGTAAACGATTAAGAAAATCATGCAAATCATGCATGTTGAGAGACAAATAAATATCGCTTTTTGCAGCTACACCACCTTCGGTTTCGAACGATAATTGCTCAGACCACTCTCATACTAACGTTGCACTTATGTCTTTCGGATGAGGGTTTATATGCTCCTGATCCTATCATAAAAATCTTTTGGAAGTATCTTGAAGTGATAGAATAAGAAAGTGGTTTGATATTGAGTGATAAATGTGTAATTTATTACGTTTCGCCGAACTGTTCACTCAACCTCTACCAATGCCCGCTAAACTTCAATCACAGTCTACCGCGTCTTACTGCTTTGTGACGATATATGTAAACCAGCTGGGTAAAAGTAGACCATTGAGTTATTCGTCCTGTTTTGTTGTTGTAGTCATACTCAACATATCCATTTCAATGGCAATCTTTAGCTCCGCAAAACATCTGTAGGCACAAAAAGGACTTCATTCCAGACTAGAAAAGAGATTGGACTTCTGCGTAGAGAATTGCTTGGAAATTTATCATTTGTCTGCAGGACATATGTAGGCCAACACTACCACTGGATGAGCAAAACATTGATACCAAATGTATGTTGTATCCCCGAGCAAACTTAACGAATATAGTATTCATGAACAGAGAACCTTTAAATCGATATCATTGAGTGGACTTCAAAAAAGGAAAAACAACTCGCATATCCTCCTGATTCCATCCTTTTCTACGCTGTTGTCTATCAAAACAAACTGTAACTATAGTTAGGCAAAGGTTAATCCTGAAATGTGTAGATTTGTTCAAATAGATTGAGAAGAACCGGAAGCTTAACAGATCAAAGAGGTCTGTTGAAAGGGTTTCCTTCCGCAAGTGTTGAACTTCTAGTTTTCCCTGAAATTCCCTCTATGCAGAGCACACGTCTATCAATCCCCAAGAGGTCAAGGAATAGAGCTCTCAAGTCGAAGATATTTTGAATTTGTTGAATTTATATCATTGGAATTCGGATGTATGTACATGTCACCTGATCCAGCATGGGAAGACCACATTCCTTTATGGAAATGATAAATTGTGAAAGCTTCAATACTTCCGTGTATTTATCATGGCGATTTATTTACTTATTTTGTTTATCTACTTCACTTATGTTTATTTATACTTTTCCATCTATACCCCATGGTCTTCATCATTCACCTATGTTTTCGGAGAAATATTAGAACACACTCAAAGAAAGTTGTTGACTGATGTTATTTTTGGAACTAATGTAATGAGTGCAACGAAGTTTGTTTAAAGAAGTAAAGAATATTGGTTTTTCGGTATGATATTTCGATGCCAGGAAGCATTAGAAGCATTTCGAATGGCAGGTGTCGGCTTTTTGCTAATTAAGCTTGATCACTACGGGACTGGTCTCCAATATCCAAACGATTTATCATCGCATCTTATTAATTCAGTGCTATATGCCGACCAAGCAAGTGGATATAAATAACAAAATAGGCATTTACCCAACTTCTTGGTGACACCTTTGATAAGGATGTTAAAGGTGATATAAAAATAGTTATGGGACAATTTTTTCGGGCTTAAAATGAAAGGGTGCACAGAAACTGTTTTTTAAGAATAAAGCATTTCACTTGCTCCTTGTTTCAAATGGAGTGCCTTGAGAATATATCCTGTGGCCTTAGTTATTTTCTGTCTTTATTAATAGCCTTCCGAATTTTTTCCTTAGAGCAATTTTTACAAGTATGCAAACGGATTTCAGTTTTATAGGAGCCACTCAAAGAGGGAAATTGAATGGCTTGTTTTTTGCATTGTTGTGAGCTAGGCAACAGGCGGATTGAACGTTAAGTAAGTCATTTATGAGAAATTTAAGAAAAAGCGGACCTAGAATTGATCCTTGCAAAAATCCATGAACCAGGGCAAATACAGGCGAGGCGTACCTAAAAATTACCTCTTGGTGTACAGAGCCTAAAATATTTACTATTAGGTTCTCTAAAAAAAAAATTGGCGACCACAGCTCTAGAATAATGTGTGTTGTGCCCACATAGAGCAAGTGCATATCGAATGATTCATGTATGTAATGTTTGTTTGACACTACCTATCAATTTTCCACACGCCCATTTCTCAAAGTTAAGCAAAATCCTAAAGGCTTAGCTGAACGTATAATTACATGAGTAATGCAAAATGTCGTTTAGAATTTCATTTTACTTTTCGACGACGTCATCAGTCCTAGTGCTAGAATACAAAGATAGAACACCAATACATGATACAGTAGTAGGACAAAGTGCCATCAGAGACATTTCACAATTTGCAACCATATAATATTCTCAATTTATTTTCTTCTCGTCATAACCGATTCTAATCCAAAAAAGATGAAATGCAAAGTCATTACGAAACTCCCATTTGAACTTGCTTATTCCATGAACTTTGCACTTTTTAACTTTATCGCGTAAGTGCTCATTGCGCGCTGCTCATAACATATTATTCCGACCCAAATGGAAAACGTTAAAATAAATTTTTCCATAGAAATTTTACGTGGAATAATGTTTAGTCCGGACTTAAAGCAAGGATACTGTAGTGATCGTCGGAAAAAGCGCGCTGCAAGTTATAAACTTATAATCCTGGCAGTATCGCGTGCATTGCAACTCACTCTACCACCAACTGTCACGGTTGAGGTCCTGGAAGGGTTAAAGAATCGTAGCAGTATTGCAACACTACTTTCGATTGTAGCGGGTTGCTTGCGAATATGCAAATGTTTGCAGAAGATAAATATTTGCTTATGCAAACTTTGGATTAATCTGTCAGTTAATTAATGCCGTAGATATTGGATGGCGTAGATAGCTGCACTTGTTCCCATAACGAGGGGGCTGATAGCGTTAAACAATGAACTTGTCCTTCCACAATAGGGTCATAAGTCCATTTCGGCAAGGGCAATGTTGGCACTGTTACTGGCGAACTTACGACGTTACAACGATTTCATAGAATGGAGGGAGCACATAGTACAAGTCCGAAATACCCAAATCGCATGAAGGTTATCTCTGATGGTTTTAAATGAAATGTAACATGGTATCGCAGTAATTCAAACAGTGTTAATAGATTACATAACACAGAGCAAAGCTCTTGCAAGTGTTTGACAGGAGAGGCTTTCTGTAACTAAACTGAATGCAAGGGCTCTTAAACTGACCGCCCAGCCAGGAATACCAACCACGTCTCGCTCATCCGGGATAGCGAGCCCTACATCCACAAGTCTTGTTGATTATTGATGAAATTGAAATGGGAAGCATAGTCGAGGTCGAATTTAATTTTCACTAAAGCTTTTTCCAAGTATTTTGTAGGTCTTTCACGATTTGCTTGGTGGGCTATTTTGGTAACTTAATTAAATGGACACTTTCAACGGTGAATTTGGACCACAAAATAAATAGTTTTCGAATGTGGAGAGTAAAAACTTCATATTGGCAAAAAGACCACATCTTTAGTTGCACTAACAGTCTAGAGATGAATTAAAATTCTTTCCTCATAAATATGAAATATGAATTTTTCCTGTACCTTTAGTTGAAAGTTATGATTTGAAGCTACAAGAAGCAGTGCATACCTTGCGGAATGCAAGATTTTGCAAAGCTAATTCTGAATTCAAACGAAATTTCTGTAAAAAGTATTTAGAGGAATTTTCATTTTCTGCCATGCTTTTAATGGACTGGTGGTAGGTATGCTGCTTTGAAAAAAAATTCCTTAACAGAAAACTCTGTAACGACTACAGTTGAGTTCGTTAACAGAAGTTATAGAGAGCAGACACATGGTAGACGAGTGAGAGTAATAAAGATTGCCTTAAACAATTCCGGTGTAGTTGAAAAGTTTATTACAGAATAATCCACTGCATATGCATATTCTATAAAAGCAAAATATGTGCCGAAATAAAAGTTAATATTTGCTTCTCTTTGCATATTCAATCAAATAAGACTGAATTTTTCAGAATAGGTTAATATTGAATAGAGATTAATCTATAAGGAGCTTTGAGCATACCTTAGTATTTCACTTTGAAAATTAATTTAACTTTACAATTTAAATTTTCAAACAATCTAACTGTTTTTTAATATATTTAACCCTGAGAAACACAACCTATTTTGATGCAAAACTAATCTCTATTGAGATATCATTTACGATATACGTCCCCACAATTGAACAGAAAAGGCTACGCTACATTTAGGGACCTGTCATTAGAAAACATGTGTATGAAAGGAAAAGGTAGGAAAATAAACTGAACCTTGCGGCACACCGGCCTTACTAAAATTATAACACCCATCGAAAGATGAAACAGATTGACTTTAGATTGGGTAAATTAAATGTGTCTAGATTTAAGAAATTCACATTGCGTCCTTTACTAGATTAGAAGGTTCCTTTAACAACGTTAAACCATGATGTGTTTCAAGCAATCAAGCAATCCATTGAAAAGGCGGCATGTGCTGTCGAACAGGGACCTACATAGTGTAATATGTTTGTATAGCTTGCGAGCTTTACACAAGGTGATTAGTTGCTAGAGTACCCAGAAATAGTGATGTACCGGGTATTGGGTAATAAGGTGGACGATTTTCTGGCGAAAAAGGATTCATATTTGAACGCTTCACAGATACACATATCAATCAGCCGACCTTCAATATAAAAAAAAAGGAAAAATCGACATGAAAGCTGTTCAGCTCGTCGAGCATAGATGGAGCGATCTAACAAACTGCAATCTATCACGAGAGGTATGGCCTAAGTGAAATAAAAAAAGAACATTGGGAGCCGTCCGGATGCGTTTTGCTGCTGCAAACGAGTCTGTCGGACTTGCTTTAATTAAGAGAAATTGAAAGCATTCAGGATTAACTTTTGACCTAGCAGAGTTCGCCAGCGTCGAGCTAAAGGTTTTAATAAATTTCTTAGCAGCTGGAAAGCAACACCAAGTCGATTCAGATTTAGTTTCTATGAAGTGGTATCACAACGGACCATAATAAGTTCTGTGTGAGGCCGACTGGTTACAATCTGGTCGTTGCCAGCTTACCTTACCTAACCTTCTACATTATTAAGACCTTGCCGAATGTGTTTGAGATTTGCAAAAAAAGATATCTGACCATTCAAATATATAGAAGCAAATATTCGCAATCATAAAAGAGAATCTTCCGATGATAGCTCGTTGGGTTTAATAATGTTCTTTAAAATTCCGATACCACAAAGAAGAGGTAATTTTCCAGTCTGTTCGACAAATAGTTTTGAGCCGTTTTATTATCGCGTCCGAAACATTTTAAGCAAACAACTGTTGAAGTAAAGTTACACTTCTTAAATGACTAATATTATTTATCATGATAATGCTCCTTACGCACAATTTCCTGATTCTATGAAAAACTGAGATTTTAATAAATGTAGGTAAAAACAAAATTCCCCTCACAAAACAATTGATTTCGATAACATTCGAATACTCAAACTATTAAATAATATGTTTTTCCTAATTCAACTTGACAGGAAAACCCCAACAAGTGTCCCCCAGTGGTTAAACCTCATAATAATTAATGATCCATCAAATCGTTCCCTTGACCCAAACTATCAACATAAAAAGAACCATTAAGACCAATCGCTAAAATATTTTGATTATAAAATTAGACAAACTTTCAGGGATTAGCATGAAACCGCAGAAATATGTGAGCAGCCAAGTGAGAATGTCAACGCCATCCTTTGCATCACGCAAACAACACTACTTCAAATAATCTTGTGCACTCAAAAAAATTAATTAGGAGAATTAATTAACATGGAACATTTCGCGTGTTTTGCACTGCATAAAAGGATAGCACGCGACTGGAATGCCATCATAACTGTTTGATAGATTTCTGTTAATGGAAGTCCTGTTGCGGTTTGGGTCCCAAATAGAGTGGTTTCTATATTTAAAAGTCTCGCAAGCTTTCTAATCTCGATAGAATTGCCATCGCAAACAAAAAGGAGAAAAACACGAAATATATTGTCCGGCACGTGTAAAAAGACTCTGATTACATAAGTCTAAGCCACAAAAAGAAAATTAATATAAGAAAACGTTGCTAGACATGATGATTATTATGTAAGTGCTGTGGAAAGGAGGTCACGTGTTGATTAGGACTTTCGTGCGGTGCCCGGTTTATGGGCAGTAATTTTTAAAGACAGAAGATTGTGTAGAATTTGTAAGTAAGGAGAGTTCTAAAGTCCAGGATTGAACAACTTAAAGCTTCATTCTAACACTTCACTTCATTTCTACGCGAAGAACTGATGGTGTTACAAGCGACCTATTTTCAACCCAACTCCGATGCAAGGCTTGAAATTTATGGAAATACTTTCCGACCTCTAATACTTATTTATGAGCACTCCCTAGATTCAGATATCGATTGTATGCATATATTGTCGTAGACAGGACAAGAAATGGAAGAAGAAAAAGGAGGTGGTTTACCTTCACTGGTAACGGTATACCGGAGAAAGTTTCCAAGTAGTGAGACCGTCATGCGAAAGGACTATCTAAGTTTGGTTGATCTTTGGTTTGGATAAAGTAAAACGTTTTGCTTCAGGTTACCGTAAAATTTGTTGATAAAGTTAAAGGTGGACCGAGATGCCTTTTTGTAATGGAAATTTGGCTTAATTCGAATTCATCCGAAGGCTTACTGCTAGGGAATCGTAAGTGAATGCGGAAAATGGAAGCATAGCTAATATATTATAATTCCAGAGATAAACTTTCCTCCTGAACTTCTAATTTAATTAATTTCTTAGTTTGAATTTAGTTACCTGAAAAGGCAATAGGTCGTGTGAATATGGAATTTGTTGTAGAGTAAGAAAGTAAAACTCCGGGATATTGTTTGAATTTAATATAAGTAAAAGAAATTGAAACTGATGTTGGAGTTACAAAATTTTTTCATTTTGTAATTTTTTGTGTTGCAGGCGGGAATCAAGGTTTTGTTGAATTCTGTCCATAATAAAATCAGTCGACTTCAACCATGATTCTAGATAAGAATTAGATGTTGCGAGGGGAACTGAGTCCAGCAAAAACCGGGTGTTAATAGCTGTTGTACCCCTAACCCCACTCCCTGACTCCCCCCCACCCTGAAAACCCCCGTAGAATGTCACTGGTGGCCACGCATTCGGGGACGAACAGACATAAGACGAGACAGACGTACAAGCCAGAAGACCATCGAAGGATACACCTAGAAACGTTAGAGCACCACAAAGGAAAACACGTAACCTACACGGATGGGTCAAAAACTGACAGGCAAGTCACGGCAGCCATGATTACGAAAGCCCCAGTAGAGGACCAGAACGTGAAGGCTCAAAGGACGGTACTGCATCAAGACAGCTCAGTATTTGAAGCAGAATTAGAGGCCATAATAATGGCTATAAAGCAAGCCAAAGAGGAAAGGGAGCCGACAATAATTTTTTCTGACTCCAAAAGCTGCATAGAGGCGATAAAAAAAACACTGAACCGCTAATCATCTGGGCCAGGCAAACTCTAATAGCTGAAAGAGGTCGAATAGAAGTTCAGTGGATTCCAGGACACCAGGGAATCCCCGGGAATGAGGCCGTCGACCAGGAGGCAAAAAGACCTGTCAACGAGGTGGAAGAAAGGTATATCCCACAAACGCAGGCGTTCATAAGACGAGTAGGTTTAAAAACACTGCAAGAAAGGAAGGAAAGAGCGTGGCAAGCCAATAGCACGTTTCTTAGAACTCACTGGGACAAAACATCACCCCCAAAGTACCCGGCAAGCATGTAAAGAACTGAAACAGCCAAATTAATGAGACTACGAACAGGACATACACGGATGACGCACCAGCATCTATTTAGCAGAACACCGACGCCAGGATGTCTAAGGTGCCAACAAAGACTGACCATAAAACATATACTGAACGAGTGCGCGACCACAAGGGATATTCTGCAGGGCGAAATCCCACCCCTACCCCAACTCCTCGACCCTATGAATTTCAAAACTCTTAAACAAATATTAATAGAATTAGACATATACAATATAATGTAATAATTAATATGAATTTTATTACAGAATGACAAAACACGTAGATAAGGTAATTGTAAGACGTATTATTAAAACTAAAAAAAAAAAAAAATGGATTCATAACAAAAACACAATGGAAAAGAAACAAAATTGGAATAAGTATTATAAATAAAGAAAATTTGAAGTAAAACGTAATGATAAAAGTATATGTAAGAAAAATAATAAGATAAAATAGATTGAACTAAAATAAAGTTATAAACCAATTTGAAGAAGAAATATTAATATAGGAACCAAAATGGAATAAGAAAAATGTAAAAAACATGAAATGAAACAAAATTAAATTAAAAAATACATAGATGACAAATAAAATAAAAAAGGAACATAAGTAGAGTAAATAAAGTCAAAACTGAAATTGTAACATAATTATAAATCTAGTTATAGGTATTAGACAAAAAAGGAGATAAATGATTTGAAATAATAAAGATAAAGTTATAAAAATGTTACAATATAAGCTAAATTAAGAAGGTAATTAGACAAGAGAGGCTGTATGGACCCGTCTCCTAAGCGCTTAGGTTAAGTTAATATGTACCTAGTGTATATGTTAATAAATTTATTTGAATTTGAATTTGTTTCAAAATGATGCTATAACAGCGTTAATTGGACTCTTACCACGAAGGCGACGCTCACTACTTAAGCCAACCCAGAATATTTTTTTTCTGCTTTACAAAGTTTGTTGATTAGCATGCGTTAAATATTGTCCAAGTGATATAATTTTATATAACAATAGTTTAAAATGTTTCATAATAAATTTTCGTTGTTGCTGATTGAAATTTTTTGTTGTTGGCGTGCATATATTAACAAAGGAAAAAAGAATTGTTCGATTGATCGGTAGCCCACTATAAGAAAAGATCAACCACTGCAAGAAACAGTGTGCAACGAAAACCGTGCTGAAAAAATCGCTATTATATTAAAGAATAAGTTGAAAATGCCCTTATATCCATATGCTTGTAAATATTTTTTCTAAGCATTTAATTTTAAAATTAAATTGCGACAGGTTAAGAGGCAAAATAGCCTAAAAAAATTAAAAAATTTTTGCTAAAAAACAAATTAAAAACAGTGGGACACATTTTAATCGCTCAGTAAATTTTACAGAAGCTATTAAAAGCTCACAACTACGCTACGTTTAATACGTTAATAATATAAAATAATAGCTACATTCCGTCGTCAAAAAATAAATACTTTGCAGAGCACCCGAAAAAATAATTTTACAACTTAACTATTTGAAGCAGTTTTTGTTTTAATTGTTATTTTATTTTATCAATTATGTGAATTGTTTCCTCTTGTTTTAAACTATAAATAAAAAGCCAACATTTCTTTTATTAACAGATTTTTTTAAACACGAACTTCTGCTATTATGGAAAATTTTGCTAAATTATATTCTTAAGTAATACAAAACTCGGTGGAGTAAGTGATAACGTACGGGACTACCAATCCCGAGGTCCCAGGTTCGAATCCCACCGACTGCGGCCCACAGTTTCTTTCTGCTGACAGTAAATTACGATAAAAAGGCCATGGGGGTTGCAAAAAAAATGTTAATGGTTCGAAATCCACTTTAAATTGTAGCTCCACTTGCAGCCGTTGTCACGGATCGCAGTTCCCCACGAGGGGTTACCCGAACTAGAGAGAGAGAATACAAAACAGTTAATCTAATTCCAACAGCGAAATAACCGTCTAAAAGTCAAATTACTACTACTACTATTAACTAATTTCGACATTTATAGTTTAGAAAGTATAATTAAAGTAGAATGAAATTATTTCCGTTACATTCAACTTACTAAAGTACAGAATAAAAGTAGCGAAAATATTGCATACAAAGTTAAAACGAAACTAAAGCTTCAAATAATAGAAGCGTTTAGTGTAAAAACGACCGGAACTAAAAATTACTGTTCGGTATCTGTTGACATATGCATGCTAGCACCAGAACAAAGCTGAACCAAGGTGTTAATAATCAGTTTTTCTCCAAATTTGCATCGAAAGCAATAAAATTCGCTTCACGTGCTTTATTCAGCTAAACATAGTGCTTCTGAATTCCCTTTTTGGGTGGCAAAAAAAATTCTGGTTTGAAAGAAGAGAATTTTGGTATATATCCTCAAAGCTATTCAAAATAAATTACTCAAGTCGAAGTAAAAATGGACATAAAACAAGGCAAATTTTTCGAAAGTGGGGGCAGTTCATTTTGAGCGGCGGGTAAACTTTACTCAACTCACTGAACCCTACCCTTACCCTACAGCCGAAAATTAATTGTTCCTTGGTACCTTACCAATTGTTCTGTTCCACTTGGACAAAATTAAAAAAACACCTACACAAAAAACAGGATCAGCGTTTCAGATTAGACTTGGTTTGAAAATATACAAACAGGATATCCACTTACTTCCGGGGGATTTATTCAGATTCAATGGGACGAAAATTGTTCTTGCCTGAATTTGACGAGAACACGGGTATATAAAGTCTGGGGAAATTTTTAAACCGAATAACTCCCTTCTGGTTTATTTTTCCTAAATTTTTTTTTCTGGGGCGCTGTTGTTTTTGCCTGTAGGCTCCTTCAAAGCCGAGAATGAACAAGTGCCGATCCACTAGGATAAAGAGATAAGCTATTGTTGCTTCTACTCTTTAGGAATATGATGTACAAGAACCGAAAACAGGATAACGAATAAGCGTTGAAGAAAAATTTGTTTAGAAAGACATGTCATATCCGCATTCCGTTTTCAGAATCCTCACTTGTCATGGACTTTAGATTTGTAAAAGGTTTGAAGTTTGCTTATTTTGAGCTTATTTCCGGTTTAATCAATGCACAAGTAATTAATAAGGCTTCCATATTTCATATTTATCGCTAGACTGACTTGAACTATTGTTCTCATAAGTTCCCAAGACTCTTTATGTGCAAGGTACATAAAGCATCATAGCAAAAACTTGAAATTCAAAGAACATCCTTAAATGTATCCTTCTCGTGATAGTGCTAACCGGGACAATTTCGAATCCGTTGCAAAGCAGAATTCGACCATAAAACCATTTACTTAAAAAGACAACGAAACTAAACGTGAACGTCTTTCAAATACGAAAATTTGAATATTGAACTGTACAGTTTCCACTTTCTCAGTCCATTTAACTAATAATAATCAGTTCGGCCCTGGTTTTCATCAGTCCGTCTTGTTTACCCATATATCACCACGGTGGCTTTTGCTATTTTATATGTCAAACCCGTTTTGTGACATATGAAGCACAACTCTAACGAGACATAGTGGAGAAAAGCTGTCTCAACATATTTCTCCCATTTCTGCAGGAATGACTTTGAAAAGAATCTTTTGTAGGAATTTCTAGTAATGCTTTTGCTACTGTGGCGTATGGATTCAGGGAATGCCAAGTACGAAGACATTTGGGCCTGAAATGAAAACTGAATACAAATCGTTTCACTATGTGGCACATATTTTGCTGGATGGTCGAAGTCATTTTAAGAATGAAAGGACTACTAGCAAACATCTAAAGACGAAGGACATCTGTAAAGAAATAAATTGTGTTCTGGCACCACCTTTGCAATATCTTACTTATCCTTGAAATAAGGTAAAAGAGGAAAATTCTAGGAAGACTCTTTTCGACCGTTTCTTAAAAAGAAATTGGAACTTGCTACTTTTTGATTTGGCTAACTCAACCGAATTTTCTTCGTATTGCCGTGAAACAGGCCTTTGTTCTTTCAAAACAGCTGTTGCTCAGAATATGTTTTCTTTCTATTTTCTAATTTTCATTTAAATCATTTTTTGAATAATAGTAACTTTAGTCTGGTCACCATATCCTTCTATTAGTCTTATTACGAATATTTATTTTTTATTGGTAATAAAAGATGTTGTTCTCTGTTCAAATTTACTTTAAAAGCGATAAAAACCGCTCAAGTGCAAATAGAACTAGCGCACTATGGGTTTCGTAACTCCTAGTAGCCTTGCCATCACCTTGTGAGTAAAATTCTTGTGTCCAAAATTTGTTCTATTGTAGGTATAACAGCTATTGTTAGCATTTGATCTTTAAGTACAGGCTTTGAGAAATAAAGTCACAACTTACAGCTTTTTACGTAAAGCCATTTTGTGATAGACCTGGTAACAAAATATGCCTAAAACCATGATTTTAGTGGCCCCTAAATTATTAATTGACGTCGAAAAAAAAAATTTAAGAAAAATATATATTTGTGTTCTGCTAGTAAACCAGCGAATCTTGCTCTATCCTATTTAGTTAATAGAAAGCAAACTATGATGTTCAAAATCGCCTTGTCTAAAGAACTGTCAATTTACGCAGGTATTCCACAAAGTTCCACACTAGGACCTCTCATTTTTATTTAATATGTTAATAATATTGTACTTGTCCATAAATTTTACTATTTTTGTATATATGTTGATGGCTTGCAGTTAACTCTTTCTACTTCAATAAGCAATGCCACCCATAGCATATCCAAATTAATATAACGATCCTGCTCTCACAACGGGCTTCTGCTGAATCCTAACAAAACATAGAGAATAATAATTTTTATCACATCATTGATATTTCTCTGTTCCCTATTAACCTACTGTAAACTTGAATAATACTCAAACATGTAAGCGATTCGATAAAACTCTACGTATGTCTATTGATAGTACTTTATCTTGAAATGCCTATATTGTACAATTGATTTTAAAAAGTATGTCGAGGACTGAAAATTGTACGAAAATATTTTGATTATACTCCACGGCTTCTGCGTGAACATTTCGTCAACGTTTATTGTCAATTGTAATGTCGATAGTACATATCGTAGAAGCCTTAATGAATATAATATTCGACGCCTGTACAAGGTGATTTTTTGGTCTTAGAAGACATGACCATGTATCTACTTTTACTAAACAAATATATGGTTGTAACTTTCATAAATATCTAAAGTACAGACTGTGCATGATGATGAACAAGATAATTAACAACAAAGCCCTAAGTAACTTTGCGATCATATTGAGTTTTTATCATCAAGGACTACTTCCTAGATTTAATTTCATAATAAGGTCTTGCACTTTTTTCGTACACGGTGCCAGGGTATGGAACGATCTTCGATCAGGGTTTCAAGATGAAAACTTTATAGTACTTTTAGCACATGTTTCAATGAGTTATCAATTCGCGGTCTACATATTTGAGAAGCATTTGATCTGATCTGATTCTTCTTAGAGCCCGCCCTTCGCGCAATGCAAGTCAGTGGTAAATTGTTTTTTAAGAAATATTACGATTACACCTAATATTTCTAGAAAAAAATTCTTCTTGGGATAACTCCGTAACTATCGTATCAAATAGACTTATATGTCGAGATGTCAATGTTGAATGGCAATGTTACGAAACATTTCTGAATGACAAATAAAAATTTAAAGCAAAATGCTTGTCAATTATTTGCATAAAAGTCAGCCTCTAAACACCACCCTACTGTCACCGACAAAGTTGGCAGAAAAATCTCATATTAAACACGAGGACAACTGACTCCTGGGACCATCGCTCTGTAAGGTGACATCCAAATGTTATTGCCTTTGGAAATTTAGTGTCCATTTCGATTCGCAATCATTAAAAGTCGGCTTATTCAGCTCTTTTTACCCGAACTTATAAGAAACCCCGTTTTTTTCTGCCAAGCTCTGCTAACAGCTTTCAAAATAGGATCAAAAGAAAATCCTTTTTCCGCACAAACGTTTTTCGATACCAAACGAAAATGGTAAAAATCTCCTGTCAAAAGGAATACATCGCAAAAAGGAATTCAACAAATTAACAACAGAAAGGAAAACGTGGATGAGAAAAAAAAGACAAGTAAATTTACAAAAGTCATGGTTATCAGGGAACCAGGACACGTTCAAGCAAAAAAGATACAAACACCCTTATACCACCACGATTTACCCTCGTTTCGGCATTACCCGTTGTGTTGGATAACACGTTTGGCGGTAATACTGAAATTCGGAATACATAGGATCAGCATGACTTGAACGGTACACTCTATTTAGATGAAACCTAGACATCGCCCATATCGTAGTAGTAGAATACAATTTTGGCATGCTGGCGCAATGACGAAGGCACAGAATATCACTCCATTTGTCACGTTTTCATAGGATAAATATTTGAATATGTTTATGTGCCTTATTTGTGACACAATTCGACGCGTATGAATGTCTCCTTTAGCTCCCCTTGGAGTTTCCAATTTTTCCGGTATAGTTTTTTGCGCAGTTTAGCTTCATCATTGTTTGTCATTAAAATCAGAACATTCTTATTTATTAATAAAATTATAATCCGTTTGGCATATTGTGCTAAGATGAGATCTAAACGGACTACCTGACTGAAATTTCCAAAGGCCAGCAATTTTAGACATCTGAAAAAGCTTTTTCTTTTTATAGGACACTTTTTTTTTAGGTGGCTGATTTTGAAAAAGTAGTATATAAAAAAAAATTTGAACCGACTACATAAACAGCATAAAATAATTTTTAATGTTATATCTCTTACAACATTTTGAAGTCGGTGCAAATTAAACAAACCAAACAACTACAACAAAAGTATTTAATGGTCCTTCCTTATTATTCCGTGGGCTGACAGGTTCAGGTACTTTTATATATTATTTTCCATTGTGGTAGGATAGTTGTTTTGTTTATTCAATTTGTACCGGCTTCAAAATGTCGTAATAGATATAAAATGAAAAATTATTTTAGGCGTTTTAGCACTTTTTGTGAAGTCGGTTCAAATTTTTTTAAAACTATTTATTTTTTACTTTTTCAATTTCAAAAGTTCCGGCAACATATTACGAAATTAGTCATGGTCACCCTTTAGTACCCTCACCTTAGAAAATTCTTAACATGACTCTAGTGTGCCACTTTTCTTTATACAGCAAGAGAGAATTATCGTAGTCAGAGAATCATCGTAGGAAACGTATTTTACACAACCGAATCAAAATTGGTCTATGCCTTATGAAGCTGGGTGCCGTCCATCTTCCAACTCTCACCATAAGCCACAATTATTGTCAGAATATAAATAGATACTCTATGCATTCAGAATAATCTAAATCAATCCACGCGTTACAAAGTTAGGTTTCCCCTGCCCCCACCCAAACCCTAGGTCAACATTTTGATCATATGATACACAACAAAAAAGAATCTTCCAAATAGCTGTGTAAATCAAGAAAATGTGTAACACCCCCACACCAACTTATAAATTTTTGTCGTCGTATCAGCGGAGCCACATATTCTATACGTCAAAAGAAGAGTTATCGAAATCGGTCCACGAGTTACGAAGTTAGACTACCCTCCCCTCCCCCTCTACTCCTCCCAATCACTCTTTCTCCACAACTCCCGCCCTCCAAATTAGGAATAAATTATTCTCCTATTAGCAATGGGGATCACACTCTATACAACAGCAAAAGAACCATCCAAATCGGTCCACGCGTTACAAAGTTAGTTGACAAAAAAAAATACACGTCGAACTTTTTTATTTTTGGGAAGTCGGTTAATTAAGGGGTTATGGTGATGAGAAAGGGGTAAAAAAAGAGTTTATTCTGGAAACTGTCAATAATCAACAACTGAACATATCGATTTAATTTTTTTTTATTCGATTCCTACATGTTTCGACTAGACATTAAACTGGCGGAGGGACCTTTTTCAATTTCCTTTGCTTCCTGTAGATGGAGTGGCGACAAAGATCAAATTTTTATCATCTTCTGCGGCAGGGGTGATAGCGACACTCCCAAGTATCTGATATGAAAAAATCAAATTGATTTATATTTGTAAGACCTGCAATCAGTCATTGATCAGAGAAAATTAAAAAATTTACACCCGTTCAAAAATGGCGCACGCTTAAATACGCTTGTTGAAAAAACACATGTTTTGACCCCCTACACGAGGGGGTCAATTTATGAAAAATGATTTTTTCGAATCAAGCTCTAGTCAATGCCTAGAATTTGGTTAAATAAAAAGAACAAAAAAAAGTCGATTCCGTCAATCCGTTCTCTTGCCATTTAGAACGCCAGGTAAAAAAAGGTGTTTCGAGATAAAGCGGTTTAAAGTTCAACTGCCTTTATATTTATACCTGGCCGCGCGACATTACAAGCGACGGTTAAGGCACTTAGGGTCGGCGTATCGAATTCAAATTTTCAGAGTAGGTTCTGAGGACGTCTGACAATCATATTATTAAAACAAAAATCAATCGGGAAAAATGTTTTCATCAACATAACCCCTTAAACTGGAACACAAATAGTCTTTTTGTGTGGTACAAAACAATTCAACTTTTGTGTGCAAATGAATAATGGAAACCTTACTTAAGGTCGGATTATTGTTTTAATCCTTATCCTTATCCTTTGAAAAAAAAACTGAAAATTTCATGACTTAATAATTTAACTGAAACAGAACGATCTGATTGTGCAAAAAAACATTCAGTTTTACGGAGTTGGAGAGCTTATAAAAACTTCGTTAGCTAGAAAGAAATTGTGCTTTCTGATTCCCGTTTCGTGTCAATACCATTAACATCAATAGTTTTCTTATACTTTGTCATTTTTATTTAGTTCTGTAAAAATTAAAAATTATTCTCTCTTTCTAAAGTGTTTCAAAACGCAACAATAATAGATAAGCCTGAAAAGGGACACCCACATTTAAATCATCGAGGACCATGTCCATTAAATCTAGCTTTTTCCTTAATTTTCCCAAATGTGATAAGCACAGCGTTGAGTATTTTTTCTTTCTTTGTAAAACCAGATAAAAGGTAGAGAAAAGAAGCCCAGGCAAAATTTAATCCAGAAAACTTGAAACAACAATCTAATTCTATTATATGCCTTTTCCTTGGGGATTCTCGAAATTAAACCGCTTTTTGGGGGACTTCCTCTGATTACTATGGTAATAAGAAGAAGGAAATTTTACTTTTTCGAACTTCCTGTCGCTCTCTAAGGTAGAGAAAAATTGAGTCGAAGAATAGCAGCTTAAAGTGAAAACTCCGAAATTCCTGGTCTTTAAACATTTATTTTTAAAACAATGCTGAACTACAACAATTGTGTATATTTCATCTAAAAAAATTTTTTTTTGATTCATGTCCTTTACATTTCATGTAGTGACACTATTTGAGCACATTTTTCACAAAACCATTTTGATAACATTGTCCAAAAGAGCCGTCAACCCTTAAATAGTGTCAAAATGGATCACCCCCAGCATCCCTTCGGGAATCGTTTCCTGAAAATATTGAAATGCGTTCGCATATGAAAATGTATATTAACCTACAACTCATTTGTTTCACCTATACCTACCAGGGGTGTATACAACTCAATCATTTTTAGTTTCCAGCCGTCTCCTGTTGAAAATTTCTACAATTTTCAACTTTGTGATTTATGGACAGATTTTTTACACTTTTCGAATTTATTCGACATTTTTATCATTAGCGGATTAAATTTATATAGGGCGAGAGAACGAGTAATAATCATAATTAAATAAAATATATTTTGTAAAATGATGTATGGTTGCGGTCTGTCATTCCGAAAGAGCTAAACCACCGTCATGAAATGGAATGGTTAGCCATTGGAGAGCAGGTGGTTTTCGGGTTTCGACAGGATCTCACTCCGCCCCTCATTGTATCACGAACCATTAATTTTATCATTGAACGTTTTCGAGGAATCAGTAGAATCTCATCTGAGTTGCAGCAGCTTGCTGGTATATATCCAATCACTGTTCGGATGGAGCTGTTCGGGATTAATAAAAAATATTTGATTTTTGCACTTTTATCATCATTTAAATGATTAAGGCTTTTATTGCGTGCAAGTACTGGAGATTTATAGAGATTTAAAGGTGAAGACGAGTAAAATTGTCTGGTTTTCAGGAATGCTTTTAATTTTCCTGAATGGATGTGGATGAATGTTACGTAGAATTATTGGGTTGAAATTGAAAAGTGATTTTATTAGAAGATACATTAAATACATAAATGATACAATTAAGTTAAAATTAATGGATTGTTCCCAGACCCCTTTGAACCTAACAAGCTAAAACTTTTTTCAAAGATCGAACCCTAAGAAACGCCAGAATGTACGGATACGTTGTAGGATGATTACATGAATCTTTTGTAGGCTAACAGGGCCCTGTAGGGCCAGGGCCCGTGCTAAGGATTTCGCTTAAAAAGATATTCTAATTAAGCCGTTTATAAAGCGTGACACCCATACATTTTACTTAATCAAAGCGCCCAAGAATTTGCCTTGAATACAGATCTTTTTGTAAAGGGTATAAGAACGGCCTCAGTAGCGTTTTTAGTGAGGTCCTCTCTAACTCACGAGACAGTGACTGCTCGAAGTGCATACCTCAGTAATCTTGTCTGAATAAAATTTACTGGTCACGATGATTGCTAAGTCAACTATGTATCCTGTGGCCTCATGGCCAAGCTCACATAGCCTGGATTAGAAATGATGTAATGACAAGGACTAAAGAAACGGTGACATAATGCTGCATTGTGGACTCCCGCTAACTTCCATGGTATATACGGAGGCGGTATACATCGTAGATGAGATATCACGCTTCGCACGCAACAGGTCTCTCCGCACAAGAGCTCTTGATATGAATTCATAACATACGTTGGCGAAATCACCTCTAGGAAAGCACATAAGACTATTGTTTTAGACTGAAGGGCTTTTTCAATTTTGCTTAAAGGACAGTGTAAAGCATCTTGCAGAGATTTTGCGTCCAACACACTGATACGATCTCTCATGAAGTTCGAGTTATTGAATTTACTCGTTTAAGGTACATATATTTCCCAGCCACATCCAGTCACCTTTTTGTCGCAAACAGTAGTTAGCAGAAATCAACCTTGGATTGCATCCGAAATTTATATAAACGGAGACAAATATATCTTAAATGAAACCTACCAATCTATTTAAATTATTATTAGTAGTACGAATTACCACAAATCAGTTAATACAACAAAAAAATAGCACAGAAACAAGCATAGATCCCTGCGGTACTTCAGTTCACGAATAGTACAAAATAACAAATAGCGTACAATATGAAGGTGAAATGGTAGTATATGAATAAACAAAATAATCCTGAACAAACAATTTTGTAATATTGGCAATCTTATGAATTTAACCTAACAAAAACTTTGTTTCTCCTTCCTCACTAAAACACACACAAGCATCTGAAGCTGTTCATATTATTATTTTCTTGATAACATTTTTCTGGACAAAGTTAAAATTCAATTGAAAAGGTTTTCCAGAAATGGTTTCGCAAAAATACTTTTCCAAAAAGAAGAATTAATTAATTAATTGCAAATAAAATCTCTTAGGCAGGGAGAGGCTCGAACCTGCGGAGTGGTGATTATACCACTCGTCTATTAATCCAACTCCTCTTCTTACTACTGAACCGCCATCGCTTTTTGCCAATCTTTTGTTTCAAAGCTCAGGTTATGATAAAACCTGAATTCCATATCTATTTTTGGGACTTTTAGTTATAATCTGCTTCTTTCATATTACTCGACAATGTTTCAATATAATAATAATAAGCTCCTAGCAACTCTAAAAGATTGCACAATTTTGCCCACATAGTAGGTACTATAACTACTCCCTCCAAAGTCTTAAAAATGTATCTGTGTTCAGAAGTGCATATGTGCAAATATAATAACCCAAAAACAGTTTCTTTGTGTACACAAAGTAACATTATTTTATGTGTCCTTGCTCCAAACAAACTGCAAATTATACTTTTCGGAATGGTGAAAGTCCTGCAAATATGGAGTCACGACCTTAAGTCTCTGCCGGAAATAATATGCATTTACTGATTGTTTTAGTCGTAAAAGTTCTTACCATAAAATCTGGTTGGTCATATGAGGGTGCTCTTAAGATAAAAATATATTCTTGATAACAGAATGGGATATCGTATCCTCAATCATAATGGTGGCGGAAAAAAAAACTCAATTTATATTCGACAATCCTTTGAAGTGGAGAAAGTTTTGATTGTGCTTAAGCAAATTGCGATTGAGTCTCCGGAAATCTTATGGGGTTGCTTTTCAAACAGAACGTACAACCACTTCCGTTGGCAAATGAATTTTTATTAACTTTACTAATTTGGCTATAAAATAATAACGAGATATTCTCCCAACTGTCACGACCTTCGGGAAAAAGGGATACCCACAAAATATGCAAATATCCATAAACCTCTCCTACGATCCCACTTGCCCGCATGTGGTGCTCATTTTAGGTATCTGTAAAATTTTCCAACTTGGCAAATTCATATGAAAAGGACCAATCGCTGGACTCATTAAAACTGGTCTAAAACGTCTTCAATGGTTATGTGACGGATGGAAGTCTTGTAATGCGATTAGAATTTCCCACTTATCCCTCACAACTTGACCATCAACAGGACCATTAGTCGCTAAATATCCCAACGGAGTTATAAACCTCTCAGAAGAGAAGGAAAATGTACATAACCATATAGGGCACAGTGATGAAACCTCACGCAACCGAAAGCCCTTTTTCTCTGGGTCATTGTGCGTGAAAGACCCATAGTTGGGAGATACTTAAATTTCCATTTACCATCCGGACATACTTTGTAATTCCCATAAGTGCGGGCCAAGTTGTTCCTTTCGTATTCTCCTGAAACTCGAACTACACTCGTGTATTGAGTGTATATATTTTTTTTGTCCTGGGCTAGGAGCTTGCAAACGTGGCCTGCAAAGTCCCGACATATTTGCGTATCAAAATATCTGCAACTTGTCCATGAAGGTAACAAATTGACTCCTCATCACAGCAATATTAAAATTGTAAAATTTTTAAGAACTGTCAGCAGCCGAGCATGACCATTTCCTGTCTATCCTGGTTTGAAAAGCCATGGTAAGATTAGTTTCAATGACACCGTTTCGAAAGAAAAATAGATCTGTTGTTCAGAAGCGCAAGGAGCAAATACGAAGTCACCCTGTTGAGAGCATCAGTATTCTTATTAGGATTCAGTTCAACACCCCGTGACCCATAAACTTTTCCATCTTCTTAAGAAGTAAGGAAAAAACCCACCACTTGACGCTTATTACGATCTCTAATGACACAGCAAGTTTGCTGGAGCCGTAAAATAGTTGTAACATAACCCCAAACTGAAGTTACTTATTGCTTTCTTGGAATTTCCGTAAAACTTACATCCTCCACACGGCTCACACCAACGAACGAACTTATTTAACTCCTGCAAGGCCAGGTGGTAATCAAAATTCACTCAAAAGTTCGTAAACATTCTGTTAATCTGAAAATGCTTTGGTTGAGGTAAGCAAGATGGACGCAAAGGTTACTCTAAGAATCGTACCTTCCCAGCGTAAGACAGCAGTAATGAGTTCCACCTGTCATCGTTATTTAGTTTCGAGATAACTCGTTTCTGTGCGTTATAAAAACGGTCCCAAGAGCACAACCTCCTGCCGTGGGACTCGACACACACTTGTGATAAATACACTTGCTCGTTACTCCTTACAATTTAGTGCGGTCATGATATTGGCTTAATTTCTGCATACCTGGCGTTAGCTGCCAGGAGTAACAACAGTCTTCTAAAATCTTCGTCGTAACATAAGGAGAGAATTGTTCCAAAAATATGGAGCAATATCCTGGAAAGGTATTTATGAGACGATTTTCTTCGTCGGGATTTTTAAAAGACGTTTCGAAAGCACTTTCTGCTACCAATCTAAACTTTTTGGATGATGCCATGGAAGGAACATTACTTCTGGGTAGTAAGACGACAGGTGCAACCGAAATGTAATTTTAAAGCAAATACCCTGAAATGGCATCACGGAAATGGACAACTCTTGGTATAGGGGAAGAAATTTCATGTTATTCTCCTTCCGGAAGTGTTTCAACATTTTCTTGTAGAGTAAAATTGAAAACTGTGACGCATAATTGGTTTTCTGAATTATATTTCACTGACAACGGGGAGTCAAATTGTCAACCTAAGCCAACGAGGTGGTGACATGAAATTGTCTGTGGGTGTACTTAAAAAAAACATCGATTTTTTGGAAATTCTAAGTGTATATAACCTTGTAAAGTGAATGGGAATTTATAGATAGTCATAAAAGGTCGCCAACCGCCACAAAGCAAACCTGCGGCATAGTTGCTGAATAAACAACCGAACAAAGGTACTCCACCCGTAGAAAATTGTAACAAAATTTAGAGTGGAGCAATAAAGCGGGCGGTTCATTATGAATGCAAACAATAATTTGAACTAGTGAAGAGCCCCCGGTAATAGTTAGTATTGCAACCTTGGTCGCCATTCATATGGAGCATATTTTGGAGCTAAAATGAATTTATCAAAACATTGGTGGACAATTAATTACATGACAGCTTTTGATATTTTCCCATACCACAATGATACCAACTGGTCTAACCATGGTCACTACCAGACCACCCAGATTTGGAACATTCCGTCGACCAAGTTGTAGTGCCATCTCTAGCCGGCCCATATGTCATCACTGAAACAAACTAGCTTGTTTCAGTAAATTATGAAAGTAAAACCACTACCGGATCGTCCAGCACCAGCAATCCAACACCGCTGACCATCACGCTCAGTTTCAGAGACACCACGAAATTTATGCTCCCATTGTATGGACGGAAATTTAAATTTATTAGAAACACGCTCATACATACTTTAATATATTCGTAGAGGAAGCTCCTGCTGTTTTATATGGTGCGTTTTCAAATGAGACTGAGAGACAGTGCTGCAAGGAAGGTTTCTGACAGTCATCAACTTTCCATTCATTGTCCTACTGTACAGGATTTACTACACACTAGGTATACCGTCTGTAATCGCCAAGAACCAAAACGACGTCGTGTAAAATTACTGCATCTACATATTCCGGAATATAATTCGATTACAATTACCTTTTACGCAAACACAGCTATCATGGTATGAGATGAAAATTCCAAAAGTCAATTTACTTACCTTTCGTCAAAAACGATAAATAATGTGAACGCAGGTACTCTTTTAGAAGGTGGAGCAATTTTTAGATTGGAGATACTTAAATTTGTTTCTGTCGTTATATTTCTCCTACAGGAGATTTAATGCAATTTCTTTCTAAAGAAAACTCAAAACTTTAATTATTGAAATTACCTGTGGTAGCACTACCAGCGCTATAAACGACTATATCAACACGAGTTTGCTGTAACACATCGGTTAATGTCTCATATGCTATTGATTGTTGAACAGAATTGGTCCAGCTCCAAAACGGTTGAGATCTTACGGAGTTTGTCACTCCACCCATTTTTCAGACCTGATTAGCTAAACGCGTCCCGTCGACTACGAGACTCCGTCCGATTTCGTGCAGATGTTTATTGTTAAAGGAAATTCACTTCTCTACACGTTGTAACCATATTTATGTGAAGTAACGGTGAAAGTAACTGATAACGAACTATCATCCTGAACTTCCGGCTACTATACGCATCGTTACAAGGTCATATTATCGAAATGTAGAACAATAGAACGCGACTAAATGCACACAGCGGCTATTATAAGATCCATCCGTCCAGAATTTCGGAACCAACTGTCTCGATTTGCCAGGTAATTGTTGAAGATATAACCAAGACACAAAGTGACCACTTAGCTCCCCTACTTAGAGATAATGATATTGACCATGCCACAGAAAACACATATCAACAGTAAATCTGATCTGTGAGCACGATGACCTATCCAAGGGCAATACGTAGGAAGGCCAATTGGCCTATTTTCCATCGTTCCTACGGTTCGACTACCTACGTCCTACTAAATAGAAAACGGCGAGTTAATATTGATTTCCATCTGATTACTGTCAACATCGGCAGTATAACGGACGGTCACTAACGTTTACAAACCACCACATGTTTCCAGGGCAGACAACACCCTACCAAGTTACGGGAATCCAGCATTGTACGCAGGCGATTTTAAATAGCCATCTGGTATCATCCTGATCATTTCCACTACAAAGCCGCACTGGAATTTTAGTTAAGTACTTTGCGCACAGTTTTCGACCGACGTAGATATAAATATCAGCTGGATTGCACTAACCGTCAAAAAGTACGAATGCTTCGTTGGGGAAATCTTCTCAAAAGCATAAATGAAAATTTCGTAAGGAATATATTCCCGGATGGAGCAAGGATAGTGAGCGCCTTCAAAAGTAGCTCTGGGTGGATTGCAAAAGCGAGGTGGCCGATGGCTGTTACACAGCATGGACGGGGCGAGATACAGAAATGGGTTGAGACCGTTCCAACTATGAACTTGTCACATTAAAGGAGAAATACGTGGAGCCTGCTAAGAAAGCTATGATGAAGTAGCGTGAACGAAAAGTAGACTTAAAAACCTAAACAACGGACTTCCACAGGGCTCGTTTCTGGCACCATTATTATTTAGACTCTACATCTCGGACTTACCGGACACTCTATCCAGAAAGTTTGTGTACGCTGACGCATTGGCTGTCGCCGTCCAACACGAAACATCAAAACTTCTGAGGAAATCCTGATCAACGTCCTCACGATACTTCCGAATATGGCCAAAGTTATTTGCGTTCAGAAAGCTATATGCCTTTTTTAACGACATGCTTCTCTGCCATAACCCAGCTCCAAAATACCTAAGTGAAACTTCGGACCGCACGCTGTCATATTGCCAACATCTTACATTCTTGGGGAGTTTCAGTAAGCACTCCAGTATAGTTAAATCGTTCCCAAACGCACAAAGTTGACGCACAACTCAATACAGCGATGCGTCTTATATCGGGAACAATCCGATTACCAACAATTTATTAGCTTCCAGTGCTCTGCCATATATAGGAAGTATAGTTTGAATTCTGAGTAGTCAATACATGCAATTATACCGTATTGCAGAGCCGGTAGGCTAAAATCTCCACACCCAACATGTAGTTTGGTGTCTTTTTAGGTAATACCATGGCGCTATTTCATATTTCGTATATACACCTTAACAAATTTAAATATAAGACTGCGTACTAATGCTTAAACTCTAAATAAAATCATAAGTTTGTCATCTGGAACTGTGACGCTGAGAAACACCGGCAAAAATTGTTATTTTTTGATTACGCTGTGATGTTATATTAATGGTATTGGTATTGATGCACTAACCAAAATCACATTTACTACAATGTAATAACAATATTCAAAAATTTTTTGCTTGCCAATTAAATCGCGCCTTTGAAAAATCTTTTAAAACTCATTAAAGTCAACATAAATAAAAAAAATTTTATTTTTCCCGCCACACCTTTTTAAAGCAAGCAAGCAAGCCACCATATCGATAGTTGAAATTTCTTTTAAAAGTTAAATGGGGATAGGAAATCCCAATAGCGTAATTAAGACCGGTTTTCGGTAATTAACTTTCCCATTCCTCTTTAAATGTTAACATACTTGTTATAGTCATCCACATTGCATTGCCGGACTTTATTCACCTATCCTCTTTGTAGCTGCCTTTGCATAGAGGGTGGTTGTAAAATTGAAAGAAATGCAGAGTGAATATTGAACACCTCTCGAGTTTAAGCAATCCACCGAAAAAGGGTTGAATAAATACGGTCTTAAGAAGAGAATCCTGACTCCTGGAGAACTTCCTTAAATCCTAATATACGTATATGTGCCTATAGTGAACTGTTGTTATTTCTATAGACAAATTATAAAGTACCTTCTGTGCCAATGGCGTCTACACACTACTTGATAAAAGGACGGGAAGGGACTGGTTGTTCTAATTGGATTTCCTTAATGGGACCATATTTCAATTGCACACCGGACAATAACAAAAACAAAAACGATAATAATAAGAGAAGGCAATTCATAGCGAAGAACTTAACGAAGGAGAAAATTGCCATCGATAGCTTAGTGCGGCAGTTCCTTTCTTGAGGGAGTGTCGGGTTTGGCGGGATCTGTTAGAATATGTTAAAGCACTGAGTTAAGAGAAAACTTTTCTCCGGGTAGCTAACAAACGCGGTAGAGTCTTTATAGAAAACTTAAGTGAAGTAATTAGATAATTTATTTAATTTTAGGGAATTATGAAACACTAGAAAGAGGCGGGCGCTCGTAATGTCGAGGTTTATAAATTGATTAAGTAACGACTGAAATCGCTTTAATCCTCCGCCAGAAGTTTGACAGGTTCCCTAAATGGGCGGAATGGTGTGAGTTAAGTGACAGATGCTGGTGTCATTTGCTCAACAACCATAGATAAGAGCAAGGGCTAAATAAATTATCCACAGATCAAATAAATAGTCTAAGAAAATTAGTCTATATCCTTTTGCGGAGCAGCGTTTCGTAATTTTCTCTCAAATTTTGAGTTCTTTAAAACCTCTATTATTCTGATTCAGCTTTTGGGGCTACAACATCTCTGCTTTAGTACTCTGAGTCTTACATATGTATAAGCTTATTTAAAATAAATAAAAATGCAAATGCAAAAAAAAATCTGTTAACGAGTTTTTACCATGTACGTTTTCACAGTCAGTTTTTCACACTATTCGCTAGAAAGAAGATTACGTAGGTAGCGTTACCTGGAGTGCTGGCTGGCTGTGTTAGTACAATACTGAAAAAAAACTGTTGAACATATTTCCATAAATATTTATAGAAATGTACGACTGAGATGGTTTAGATTCTGTGTTGGAAAAAAACACAGCTTTTGAGAAAAGCTTATAAATTAATCAAGTCCGGAAGGTGTCTGTCTAGTACTTTATGGCTTATGTATATAACGCCTGTAGGAAACCACATTTAATTGTAATCGATTACAGTCGACGTATTCAAAATTTACTACCTTGGACACTCCTTGAATGTTGCAACAATTTCAAAGGAAACTAAGGCGTGATTCAAAAATAGTTTTATTCACTTCTTCGTCGCTCATGCAAATTCAATAGGTTTTATTAAGAAAATGTTAATCGAATTAATGTTAAGTGCTTTAAAAGTTAAGTGCATCTTCTCGGTATAAAACCTAGCAAATGGAGAGGCTCCTCTAGGATGCTATTATCGCCATTAGCGCCCAACTAGAACAACTTTGTTGTTGTTGAGCACACTTAAGCACAAAACTGTTGGTTACCAGCACTAAAGATTTCCACTTGAGTAAGGCGTCTGTATGTGTTCAGCTTTTAAAACTCCCTAATGAGCCAGATTTAATCTAAACTAGAGTCAGTAATTTCTACATTTTGTTATTAGTCATAGATGCATGAAAAAGCTCTTAAAGTTTGCCCTGTTTTTTTTCTGGACTTTGAACTAAAGTGAAACAACAACACTAGGAAAGAAGTTTACAATCTCGCGTGCTCTATTTAAATATTTTAATTTGGCATGCAAATCTACATTGGGACTGCGGAACCAAGTTTTATCCTCACTCATGCCACAGATTCGTCTGGTAATTTTTCAGCTCAATATGCCCTAAACATTAAACATTTTCTGTTCGAGTGTAATGATGGGTAACAGTGGGTGATTATGAGATTTTTATGCGGTCTCTGCAGCCTACATAGACTCCCCTTTGTTTAACAGACGGGAAATTGGTGGTATTTACTTTAAGGACCAGATATATTTCTTTTTAAGGGGTGTGTAAAACGCGAAAAAACATTTCACTGAAAAAATGAATTAATTTCTTTCGCTTTTCTTCATGGGCTATTTTGCTTGTAAATTTTGCTCATTTTTTACGGACATCGTCGGATTTCAACGTTTATTGTTGCCATTATTTCTTTTAAAGGCGGACTTAAACTAAACCATCAGAATATTCCTGGATTCAATCCCTTTTAACAAAACGTGAAATTCTGAAATTTCTATAGACTGCTTAACGGTATGAAACTGGCCAAGAGAGAAAGAAACTGACTAAGTGAAATGAATAAGGAGAGATTGCTGAAATTAAGTCAAAAAACTTCTTTTTTCAGGCAATCAAAAATTTTTATGAACTCATCTCGGGAGCTGGAAAAGGCTTTTTTAGTAATAAAAAAGTTACTACGGAATAAGAACTCTTAAAAAGGACCAGGAAGTTTTTTGTAGCCCCAAAATTCGAGTTATGGTAATAAAGTTGTTCGTCTAAAAGTTACTTTTTACTTTTTAAAATTCTTCTCGTCTAAAAGTTACTTTGATAGAGTTCTGTTAATATGATTAAGACAAGAGAGGAAATTATCCATTCCATCTAATTTGACAAAAGACAATGATAAGTCCAGTGCTTTTTGGATAATAAAACAAAACGGCTTAATGATACCAGTAAATCTAACCAACCAAATTACGCATAGCTTAAAAGGTATATCTTTTTCGCATTCAAGTGACACAAACGACTCCTTATTACTTTGTTCGTGTTTACCCAAATAAAGTTCGAAAGAAAGTTTATTGTAATTGTTTATACACGGACCTATATCACAAGTCACCTCTCTCGACAGATCCATCTCCACATATTTATTTTTACTTTAATATAAATTTGCCGATTAAACTTCTGATCAGTTTCGGAATTGATTTAGCTTCAGAAGTTTTTCTTTCGGCTTTCAGTTTGGAATTGGAAAAAAGTTCGGAAAAGTAGGCTACACCATCGTTCAGAGGACAACAAAATAAAAGAGAGCTGAGAAAGACGTGGGCTCCAAAAATAGATGGTACCTCGAAAATATAGAGAAGATATTGTAGATGAAGTTTTTGCCAAAAGCAATTTGAAACAGGTGACAAATATGTTTTATTGAAGTTTTCTGCGACTTCTTCAAGACAGAATTTTCCACGGATTTATTATGCTTTAGGACTGTGACTGTGATGTGTTGTTAGGTCTTTCCTTAGACATTTTTATACCTTTGACGTGGAGAAAAGAAGTTCCAGTTTGCCTAGTTTAGTGAGGTTTGAAATTATTTTCTATGCGAAACTAACAGCTTAACTTTTCGAAAACTTTATCTTTCTTTTTCGTTTTCTTGTGTAACAATAGTTGGTCTTCTACGAAGATTTGAAGATTTTAAATTCAACTACATTTATTCATTTTGAAGAGTATTTTCGATGACAATTTAATTGTAAAGCGCAGATATGATGAAACAGTAGATGTTTAAACATCGAACAGTGCAAATTATGTCTCTATCTGGTCAAGGTGTCAAAAGTAAACCTTCTAAAAACAGCATTGTAATGATAATATAGGGTGTGTTCGAGAAATTAACTGTCTATAAAATTCCACAAAGTGATCGTTTGAATACTAAGTCAACCTGGCAATTATACCATGAAGGAAAGCACTGTGCAATAATTTGAGACGGTCGCCATGTTGCGCGGCTTTACTGTCATAATTGGCCATTCTTTTGGATACCGAGGACCGAATTTAAATATTTTGCATTAAAGGTGTATTAATTCCGCACGAATTAGGTTATATATGGACCAGTAGTGTTTTCTTGTCATTTGACATTTATTGCACAGACATTCTATTCTCTAGACTTTGCACCCAAGCAGTAGTACTGGAAATAAG
The DNA here is from genome assembly GCA_964036015.1 of Leptarthrus brevirostris. Taxonomy (NCBI): domain Eukaryota; kingdom Metazoa; phylum Arthropoda; class Insecta; order Diptera; family Asilidae; genus Leptarthrus; species Leptarthrus brevirostris. Next base: position 107,727,786 of record OZ038375.1, read on the forward strand.
TCATTTTGACTGAACGGTTTTCATCCGTAGCTCAATTAAATTGTAACTCTTTTTATTTATGAATTTCCAAAATATTCATTGAAGAACAAAGTAAAAGTCTACCTTTAGTTCCTTTCGTGCCAAGACTGTGCTTTTTAGCATCATAGGGCATCCACGAAGCCTTGCATTGGGATTGAGGTAAACGTTCGCACTTTTAATATGCTTAGAAAAAGCTATCACCTTTATTATCATTAAGATAAAAACAAATTAAGATTTTATTGGACTAAGTATTCATAAATTTTAAATTGCTAAATATCATATTCTCAACTAGTCGAAATTAACTTATTAATTAAGCACTTAAGTAGTATATTGCATCCATTTAGATATCGCATAGTCCATAAATTAGCATTCTAGAAAGTGTTAGTTCAGTCATGTACAAGGCGAATAAGAGCGGTTCTAGGATTGAGCCTTGAGGCACACTTTTAATTTATCTGAGATTCTGATATATTTTAAGAACAAAAAAAGGCTTTTTAATAATTTTCTACATTTTATCCTTTACTTGTTATATTTAATAAAATTACAAAACTTACATGCAACTAAAGTTTGTTGCTTGCTCGTATAATAAATTCTTTAAATGCATTACAAATTTGAATTTTCGTACATCATGGAAAAGGTACCTTTGCACACAAACTAAATATCTCCGGAAAATACTTTTAGAATTCTGAAAAATCATTTCCGACTGAAAATTCTCGCGGGATTAAATACATGTAAATAATCAAAACGTCACATGTACTACTTTATCTCTTAAGTATATTTAACTCTATTATTTCCACTACATGAGCAAGAAGTAAAGGTATTTTCGTAGAATGTACTAATTATGTAAATACAAAAAATAATATACAAAGCCCTTGAATCAAAGCGAGCATTTTACCTGAAACTGTTATCTTACAAGGCCTAATTGAAACTTTAACTTGAGTCAATGTTTTCCAAACAAACCTTGTAAGCTTTAAGGAAAATAAACACGAAGGAAAAATAAGAAAAAACGCAAGAATTTGGGTAAGTTGAAGACGGTAAATGCAGTTTGACGAGGGACACGTCTCGTATCTCACTTGAAAGTCTCAAGAACGAGTTGTACAATCTCAATTTCGTTGAAATGTACGCAGACTGATCCCGGTCTAGAAGAAAATTGTAGGAATGCGAACTTTTCTTTTTTTAGCATCCTAAAAGTTTTTGTTTCGTGCGAAAACTGTCATAAAACAAAGTTGTCTCATCTTCTATATACCAAGGCAATCATTTCACCAAATAGTGGAATTTGCTCCTTTTCCTGACTGTCATCCGTGACATAATGCGTGCTCACGCACGACGCGTCCTTATAGTCCGGGCTGGGTAAGAATCCATTTTAAGCAAGCATAGATAAAACTAGAGATGAATAAAAGAAAATTCACATGTTCCGCACAGGATCATGTATGAATTTAGTTAGCTATAGACAAAACGTTTTAAGGCTCTGCAGCAGTAGCGTATAGGCTGCTTAGCATCACTCTCTCTCTATGGTCCGCATCGTGTATGTGATTTTAATTTTCAAAGCACGTCCGTTAAGGATGCGTAACTTATAAGACTCGAGGAAAACCTTATCTTTAACAAGCACACAAATTTACATCCCGTTCACATGGGAATATTTATGTGCGGGTATCCTTGTGCGTTGCATGTAAGCAGAAGGTCATCATTTTGACACGAGTACTCTGTAGATGCGAGAAGAGAGCACGTCTCTACCAGCAATTCGAAATGCTGGATGGAATAAGGATAAAAACAAAGTTTTTGAGAATGCAAAGATGGCGTGAGATAAATAAGGATTTTCTGTTCTTATTATCATAAACCGAAGATTATTTGTTACAGGATAGTGCCGAAAGAAACCGTGCACGTAAAAGATATTGATTAGCTTCAAGGAGTAGATATTTTTTGGAAAAAAAAATTACTGCGGTCAAACCATCGGGGATTATATATGTAAGGCAATGAGGTATTATACTGAGATTAGTTTTACGATTGGGGATTTTGTTAATACGAAAAAAAGTGGAAAGTACTTGAGTGCGAGGACATAAAGATTTGATTCACTACAAAAAATTTATGGAAGAAGGTTGTTGTTTTTAGCGCGAACCACGACTAGACATATATGTAGTTCCCCCAAATGGGAAAAGCTACCAGATTGCAACTCAAAACAAACCGAATTAGCTCAAAAACTCCACTGAGGGTCTGTTCTAAAAGGCTATATCTAGCACTTCCATGTAATTTAAATGCCAGCATTTAATGTATCCAAAGGTTCAGGTGTTAACCCTGGTTATGATGCGTTAGCATGGCTTTGCTTAGAAGCGGATTACCTTACCCTAATGAGGGAAATTGTATGTTTCATATTTTCTTGCTGCGAGTTAGACAACACCCCAGAGGTGAAGGGGGTTATTCTTTATTTATTGCGAATGAAAAACTCATAGGCAAGCCGAGCCGCCAACCTGATCCATTGATCTAACTCTAACTTTCAAAGTGTAATTGAGACCAAACCTTATCCAAGTCAGATATTATAAGTTTACTACTGACTGACTACTGTGTCTACAAGTTAAGAATCCATACAAACAAGATACAATAATTTTATTTGTGACAGGATCGCAAAAATGATCACATCAAGGAAACATTACATTAAGTCCCGTCGATGTAATTGCAAACCAGCATGCCACAGTCCCAAAGCAAGACTAAGAAAAACCCATCAATTGCTTTAATCCCAACGTCGAGAAAATTAAATCCATTTTGACTGCTAATTTAATTCTCCTCGCCATAGTTAAAAAATTCATTTGCAATAACGTATTTTGATATCCTCAGTCTGTTTGAGTGCTTTTCCGCATATTATACGTGTTAATATCTCCCCAAGTCATTTGTAAGGACGTGACCAGACCATTATACCAAAGAAAATTACTTCTGCCAATACAACCTCAAAGTAACAATGCCATGCTTTAAAATTGTGTCACCTTTCCTTCAAGAACAGGACTCATAATTTAGAACTGCTTTTAACAAATTAGAAATGGCCCCCGAAGTGGGTTTACATAAGCTCCTAAAGGGGGTAAATAGAAAATCAGCCATAAGGAGTGTCCATAGAACAGTACTAACAATAAGAAACAAACACGGCCATAATTAAACCAGTAACTAAGCAAAAGTATCCATTTGGAGGCAAGTTCTTGTGGCCAGACAGGTGTTGTTTTTGTTGTCGAGCACTATAAAAAGAGGAAGGATACGAATCACTTGTAAACAAATTAAAGTCATTTTACATCACAACGATCACGTCAAGTCAACAATGCGAGAAGGGTTGATAAGGTGTGGCCGTCAGTCCAAATTCATGTCAGCATGCTGAATTTTTGTGTTGAATCATAACCCCACTTCTCGTCTAGGGTAAATTTTTTTCCTATTCGCTTTGTCAGTAACTGCGAGGACACGAGAGCCAACACTGCTGGGTGGAATTTTTCTCCAGATTGAACACCAACCCAACACACTGAATTTGACCCGATGAAAGCTTATTCTGCCGGAACTTCATTTAGAGCAGTGGCTATCTCGATCCTTTTAAGTATGCAAATCTTCCCATGATGCTGTGAGCTGCAGCCACAGCGTGTAAACTGACAGATATAAAAAAAGGGAAAAGACCGTCGAAATTAAAGTGCCAGCCTCAACTTTAATGCATTCATGAACTTTTTCCCGTTGGAGTGAATGCTCTGACTCAATGTACTCGACGAAAAACTAAATCGATGCCCGTCACGAGGCTCAGTTTTATATCTACCTTTCCGCATCCCGTTGAGAATTTCTTCAGATTTTAATTTCCAAGGTATTTTACGAATTTTCGTCGATTTTCAGAGGAAATTCTCGCCCCCACCCCTTCCATGTTAAAGTTTTTACTACAAAGGATCGGCTATAATTATTCAGGACGATTACAATCTGTGTTGTTTATATTCCAGAGTGGAAAATTAATCGCGAGTATGAAATCAGGCCAAGTAGTGACACGTTGGTAATTGAGATGTTTACAAAAATACATTTTCGTGGTAAAGCTTACACTTCCTTAAATATTCTTGCAGCATTCCAGGATAACTTGCTATTTTTGGTTTGCATTTATTCCAGTCAAAACTAGTAAAACAAACGGGTTTAATTCAGGATGCACGATACTACATATGGCTGGAGGTAATTGTTTTAAAATAAACTTACAAGAGTTGTAATATGTTTGCTTAACAACAAATCTTGTATTGCACATGTCTAATAAAATTCTATTTTCGAGAGGAAATAATGATGTTTTTTAATGCGGTCATAGTTGCAAACAAGCGTGCTACAATGCTCTTAGTAAAGATATGCTAGAAAGGTTGCTAATAGTGCAACTGTCGGTTTAACAGAGAAGGAAGTATGCCAAAGGGACTATAAATGCTTCTTAGACAATCTAGAACTACGAGCCGCAAGCAAAGTTAAATTAACATAAGATTTCGTCGACTGATACATAACCTTCATTTTCATCCTTTGAATAAGTTTCCTTAATTCGTTTATTAACGATTCAAAGGCTGATCAGATAACCTACTTCCTTCGCCTTTGAGAAAAAAAAGGGCTCTTAATGAACTCCCTCTTTTATTCTGATAGCTTTTTGGTGTGGGTGGTAGATTGTGGGGCGGTTACTGCTACTTTTGCTTCAATAGATTTGTTTTTGATGCAAAAACTTTCAAGACGAAGGAAGTGCAAGTTTTCGTGCTGTAGACAACATTAATTTTCTTCTTTTCTTGCCGTACTTGCGTTTATTATTTACTAATTGCGTAACGTTCAAAAGGAAGTAGGCAACAATATTCGGGGGACGTAGACCCTCATTCCTTTTACGAGCAACCTCGATTAAGAATCAACTTGGGCCGATAGTTGACAACTGTTGTTTAATTTATTCTTAATGAAGGGAAAGTAAACTTTCTTTCTGCCTAAGAAGAAACTTTTCCTTAAAGAATTTTTCTTTTTGTTCTTACACGTTCATTTATTGCGTTTGTTATGTTAAATAAGTTTTATTATTGAATTGGAAACAAGAACAAAAAGAAGACAAGTCCCTTTAAAAATTTCGGTTTAATTTGAGCGAAACTTTCGAACGTATTTCGACATAAGTAGCATAATTGACGGCCTAGGGGAAAGAACTTTAATATTGTTTGTTGTTGTACACCAGTAGAGCACACAAGAGAATTTGAGAAGTTAACTAAGTTTAAAAGAAGTTTTGAAAATATGTTTAAGTATAAACGATGTGCGTATTACACGAAAATTTCGGAATTTAATTGTAATCGTGTCGTCCAAATATTAAAGTCAGCCCCCCCCCTGTTCTTGCTCGAGAAACTGTCAGCCTGAAAACAGTGTAAAGCTTTATAATGTAAAGTGACGTTTTAAAGTCGCAAAGATTTTTTTTTATTTAATCCACAAATTCTCACACGTTTTTTGCAGCCAAAGCGCACCACACGAAGATTCCAAGGGAGTCCCGGATTTTAAGACAAACGGGTCACCACTCGGAAGCCCCAGCTGGTAGCCGCATAAAGATTTTTGCGAGCACCTCCGCATAACATACTTACTACAGCAGTCACTCCTAAGAACAACACATATACGAAACTTCGCAGGTAGCACTCTGCATATCCAAAGGAACCCATCCGCAAAAAACACTAGACACCACAGGTAGACACGATAAAAGATAACATTACACAGGTAACAAATCACTATTGCACATTGAACTAACGAAAACACCACATATGTAACTCTTTTCCATTTAAAACAATAAAATACTATATAGGGTAAATTCACTTTACTCGTGCGCGCAAGTGGAGAGGCCTAACCTCAAAGGTACACGTAATAGCATAAGAGACATTTAGAGAAACAAGATTGAATGAAGTCCAAAAACTAAATTGACTGGATAAAATCCGCTCGGCTAGTCCGTAACCAACCAACCGGCCTTCAGAATTCCCACTCTTCAGTAAGTTTTCTTTCGGTTGAAAAACCGCTCATATTTAGACCATAGAAAGAGGATACATGGCCCTATCAATTACAGATCAATAGTTTGTGATTAAATTTTGCCTACTGCTTTTGAATCTAGTTGCTTAAGAACTGTAAATCGCAAGTCCAGCTTTGCAATTAGTAAACGCCGACTGCGGTGTTGGAGAATATGCTCCACCTTCCACCACTTGACGTACACTGCAAAAGTGTAGCTGCTCGCAGCGCCTTAAGACTGATACAGTTTAAATGTTAGAAAAACTCTGGATACCGTCTACCCTGGACGTTATTCACATGCACCCCAACTACGATACCCGGGCACTGAGATCTGGGAAAACTTTCTTTATTAGAATCCCGGTTTGTGAGAATATATAGAGGACTTCACTGACAGATTAAAAGTGAAGAAGGGTTGGGGCGTGGGTGTACTCGGATTGTCTAAACATATGTAGTCAGTATCGATTGCCGAACTATTCCAATGTGTTTCATGCCAAGACTGTAAGCATAGAAAGAGAGGCAAGGTTATATTACTTGCTAGCCCAAATCTACCTAATGGTTTCAGAATAGTCTCCAAAACTTGGTAACTCTTAGATGGGTTCCTGGTCGAAAAGGGATACCGGGGAATGAGGCCGCTGTTACGTTTGCAAAGGAAGGTTCTCAATTGAATGTTTCCTGTAAAGATAGGCCGGCCTCTACAATCAGTAAAAGAAAAGATAAATTAACCTCAAATCTATTTAGCTTGCTAAGGAGGAAGAAGGAGGGCAGCTGTCCTAATTGGGATATTAAGAAAACGACTCTTCTGAAAAGGAGAAATCGGAGACCAGTGGGTCTTTTAATTAGATAAGCAGATCGTTTACGCAAACCCACCAACGACTTTTGCAGAAGTTGTCTGCATGAGAAAGAAGTGAAATACATTCAGGATTTACTCTGCTATTACTTGGGGCTGGTCGGGGGAGACTGGACGATGTTGCTAACATAGGGCTGAAACAACGCAGCGTCTTTTTTCAGTTATGGCTGGTTCTTAATAAACCCTATATTAATAATATTAATATAATAATATTCTTTACTTGTGAAACTGAAGATTATTTTACGTGGTGATTCACGGTAGCATCATGAGGACTGAAAAGCAAAAAAGGAATTTAGTGATAACTGAGTTTCTTAACACATCTTCTGCTGTAGATAATGATCTTACTCAAAATTTGTGTAAGACGTAGATTTATTAAATTTTGCTTTGGTTTTAGGTGCCATTTACCATGTTTCCTCTTTTTAATTGTTCTTAAAAAACTTGCAATATCCCTGAAAGACTACAAAAAGAACACTTGTTCGTTCGGCTACTATACAGGTGAAATTCCTTCAGAAAATTATCAGTGCGATAACTGCTCATTTTATAGGTAGTTAATGTAAGCTAGTACGGCTATTGTATCAAGGACATTCATTTAGAGATTCTCAATATTATCGTTTGGTCTAGTCAGTAATAAACTACCGCCAGTTTAACTATATATTTTCCTAACCTCAGCTTTAGTTCAGAAGACTGACATCGAATTTTGCGTATACCTCTACTCATTACCCGTCCGTCGGTATATATATATAAAAAATATAGAAGCCCTATCACCGAAGAGACAAAAGATGTTTTTTAAAATAAATTGAACCACTCATCGTTCATGAATTTATAGGTTCTATTTGAAAAAGTCTTTCGTATAAAAAATTTCAAATTACATTTTATCCCCACTCCTTTTTCACACACATTCTAATCTACGAACAGATAGCAAAACTAAAATATCAAGGACACAACTTTTGCTGACATCTAATACATCATTCGAAAATGCAATTTATAGGAAATCGTTCCCTAGCCAAACCATCCCATGGAAATGATAGATGCCTTTAATACCTATGCAGATATATCGCACGCTGAAAACTCTTCTACTGTGATCCTGTTTACCTACAGACAATCGAAAAACGTTTGCCCTCGATAGCGATAAGATATGACGGGGAATAGCAGAGATGGAGCTTATTTTTCAATATTTTAGTCATACCAGGACCCTGTATTGTTGTTAACGTTCATAATCAAATTCACACCTGTTCCTGCTGGTTTCAAAGTATGCACAATAGGTTCATATATGGTGACAGACTGACAAGAAAAAAAGAACAGAAAACGGATTAGAATTCCGACAGTTTTCTTATATTTCTATTATTTGAAATTTATGACAATCTTGTACTAGTTCCGAAGATAAGTTGGATGGGTAAGCCGGATGGGACTATGTACGGACTCGTAGAGAATCGATGTAGTTTTTTCTTCTACCATTTAAACGCGGACACGAGTGCAGTAGAAATAGAACGAGCATAGCGGATTTTCGAGATATGGAATTACTTTCAAGGAGCTCAAGTACAGGTAAATTGTAGATTTAGGATACCATTCTGAGAAAATTGTAATTCTCTGAAAGTTATCTAGATTCATATGCAGCAGAAGTTTCTGCCACCAGATTTCATGATTCATATCGTTATAACGCTTTGAAAGAGCAAAGACAATAAATGGAGAGTAATAGAGGAAACAAAAAAACTTTACGACGTATTAAGAGTAGAAATTTCACTAGTAGTGCCTTTTTGAAACTTTTCCAGATGTCTGCAACTAAAAACTTATGGCAAGTACTAAAAGGTATTATTGGAACTTCAGTCAGAACTTTAACATTCCAACAAGACTGCACATGTAACATTTCCTTAATTTAGGAATGTAAGGGATTTAATATGGCTCCTACTTTTCAGTTTATATGGAGCGGTATGCAAGTATGAGTTGGATAGAACATTTATGAAAGAAAACTTTGAGACGAGTTTAATTACTGCTCAATGTGCTTTTCAAAAAATATTCAGAATGCTGAGAGTACATTAAGGCAAAAAGTTCGTAAGAAAATAGGTTTCCGGTAGAACTGGAGCCGGGAAACTATAAATGTAAGTAATGTTGCCATAGAAGGCAAGGGTAACTACTTGGAGGTTCGTTTTACAACTCTTGGGAAACTGGGTTAAACAGATAAAGAAGCTGTTGTATGACAATTTTATTTTATGAAGAGATATAAAAACTTTATCAGGAGTGAAAGTGGTTGCAGTAATAGGCTCTAAAGTTGAGATTACGTGCGATTTTCAAATAAAACAAGAAACGTCCAGAATTTGATGTCAGCCGGATTCGAAAGCTTTACTTTGTTTGTTCTTTAAATAAAGAATTTTTTGCTACTCAATTTAGACACGAAAAGTTAGAATTTGAAAAAAATGCATTTCTTGTAATTGTGTTGTTTCTCTGCTGTATAAAAAAAATCGACGCAGAATTTAATTTTCTTCGTTTTAAAAAGAAATTATATGCAAACTTTCAAAATACAAGTTGTCAGTTTAGTAAGTGATAGCGTATTGTCCTTCCATCCGCGAGGTCCTAGGTTCGAGCCCCACCAGAGGCTGCCCATGTTGTTTTCTGTTGATAACAGATTATGGCTGTTGGGGGTTTCAGAGTTATGTTGGTGGTTCGGAATTTACTTTAAAAATGTAGATCCACTTCCAATCGTTGTTCTGAATCTGCTGAAGTTTACCTCCCGCCCCATTCCCAACAGTAGGTTACTAAATAGGAACTGGAGAGAGAAATAAATCGTGGAGAGTAGGAAAAGGGTGCTAAAATACATCGCAGAGGAAGAACAATTAGTTTCTTCTTAAACTTACCTTGACGGGCTTTTTACTTAATCATTCAAAAAAAACTTTAAAGTGTGAAATTGAACAACTATCTTAGGAGTATTTCGTTATTTCTTTCAGGTTTTAATGAAAACTTCGACATTGGAGTACAACGGATGTAATAGCTGATGTAACTCAACACAATGTTAAGTTACGAAAATATGCTCTGCACTGCACTTTAAATTAGTTAAGCTCGGGATTTCGTTGTGTCAGCGACGAAAAATGAATTTTTACACTGACAAAGATGCAAGATATTATTTGCCTGTCAAGTGCAAGTTTAACTTGCGCAATTAGTGTTCCTTGCCGTGTGTTGTCACGCATCAGTTTTCCAGCCGTGTCTGTATTTGCCATGCCACTTATTTTATCTTTGTTTTTATATACCTGATATATTATCAAAGTAGTTCACTAATTCAATACACACCTTTCGAACAATTTTCGATTTTTTCCACTTTTGGAGTAAAGGGAAAAGAACACCCCCCCCATCCTAACCGAATTTATAAATACTTAGTAAAATAATGTCTTTGGAACTAACTCAACAATCTATTAATATTTCCATACAAATTCGCTGCAGAAAAGTGGTTATACCTGGAATATTGAACTTCATCAAATCTGTGAAAATTTGCAAATGCAAAGTTCGATGCAAATCACAGTTAGTCTATTAATACAATTCAGGGACAATTCCTAGGATCTGGAAGTCCAAATCTGCATGAGCGGAGCATAAACATAACGTGGTGGAGAAATGGCAGCCTCTAAATTTGTATTTCCAAGCAAGCAGAGGAATATTGAGAGTTTTATTGGACTATTCCATAATAGAACGTGCATTAGATTGTGGACAGACTATAGACGCTGCGGGGAGGAATGAATAGGGGAACAACATTGGGGCTCTATACGCCACACCATAATGGAAACAAAGAGTAGTTTTAATCTAGAATAGCTACCGGTACCAGTTTCAGCGTTAGAACTTAAACATTGGCATCGTTCTCGACTTTAGGTCGTATCGTCCTAGTAGTTTTCATACATACCGATATAAGGGATATTTTCATCTGTATGTCTGATAAATAGAACTGCACACAGTTTGGTTATTGTCATGGTAAGAGTAGTATGGGGCAGTAGAACTATTATTGGACTTTACTCTAATATGTAAATAGAAATCAGACAAACTAAGCATGATTTAGTTCACTTTTACCTGCAGACTAACAAATGCTCCTGTGGGGTTACAAATAGATAAAGGATAATCACTTGGAATCGAAACGAACCGAAGGTAAATAAGATGGAACAGAGTGGGAATAAGGTTGGAGTAGGATTAAGGTTTTATTGAGATGAGAATAACATAAATCTTTCAGGAGGTAATGAACCTGCTCAAGTACAAATTAGATTCATATAAATGTTGTGAAAATACTAGAGGTGAATTGTAGACGAACCACTTTGAATTTTCCGTAATTGTTAAGGAATTAAAGCAAGTTCTTGGAGAATGTCGAATTGCGACAATTACGAAAAACGCAAGCGATGTACTCAGGAATTGAAACAGAGGATGACTCAATTCAAGTTGAAAATTTCTGCATACTTTACTGAGGCAGGGGGGAGAGGAACCAGTGAACAAATCGTACGTAAGACGTTCACTAGATATAAGGGGTTGACATTTTCTGAACCTCTTGATAAGGAAAAATTTTACTGAAATACTAAAAAAAATAACCTAAAATGTTAATATGACCATATTTTTTAATTGCACAATATATCATATTTTATGTAGAACCATTTGTTGATAGTTTTCTTTGTTGATTTGTTTTCTTTAAACTTGAAATCATCTCGAAGCGGGTGATGCTCTCCAAGGGGTTACGGGGACTAGAGAGAGAGACTTCGAAAAGAGAGCCTTTAAGCTTCGGTTTCACATTAGGTATACCAAGTTAAAAATATTTCCATTTAATACCACCATCATCGAAGCTGTCTCGAATGTAGAGGCAAATAACTAGCCAGAATATATGAAAATCAGTATTCATAAGTTAATTAATCAACTTCTGTGCTATCGCAAGAGATGTGTTGTGGGGCATTTTTGAATACAATGCGCGGTATAAAATGCGAACCTCTTAGGATGTAATAAAGGAGAGGATGGAGATAGCCGAGAGAAAGATATTATATTAACATACCGTTTTCCTACACCAAGTCTTGCTTAAACTCTCTAGTTGTCACTTTAATAATAATTATCTTTCTTCTTGACATATATTTTTCCTCTACAGTATGTGCGACCATTCAACTCGATATTGTCATTCAATTTTTCGAGGCGATATTATTAGGCTCCTTTGTCCATGATTGAAGTATCCGTTTAGTTAATGGAATAAACTTATCCATATTCTCAGAGGATAAATTTACCAAACTCGCTCCAATACAAAAAGGTAAAAATATACAAAGTACCTGTCGCTGCACGTTTATTTATTTTATTCGACGCACAATTATTCCGAAACAACAAATATTTTAATTTTAATAAAAAATATTTCCAACGGCATTGTTTACCTTTAGGGGAGCAACCATGTTTTGCTTAACCAACATTTTCGTCTGGCAATTGTTTACTGAATGATCTCATACCAATAATGCTGTTTTTGTATCCTTAGAATACCCGGAATTGTCAGTAGCTGCTTTACCCTGTCTCAAGGAAAAATATACACATTTTGGTTTTTCAGTAAAATATTTTGATTGCTTGTTTGTTCCGTGATTTCCAATCTCTCAGGTAATATTTAACCACCTAAAAATATCATTAGCATAACTAAAAGGAGAACTCAGAATAGATATGTCTTTTTTGCCTCCGCAATTACCGGTAAAATATCTACTAGAAGAAGAAAAGTGCCGCAAAATAAAAGGAGAGATTCAACATATCAACGATATCGTATACATTCAGTTCAATTTCGAAATTTTCTTTTACATAATTTCGTGAGAAAAAGGAAAATTACATTTATCTTTTCGCATGCATAGTGTGGTAGACGGCATCAAATGGAGGTATACCATTACTTGACACACTTATCTCGTACTTAAGATCAAAGAATTTATGTCATGCAATGGAATCCTTGAAAGCTCAACCTAAAAGTGTAATATATACAGATAAGCCTTTTTCTTGTCGCCTTAAAACCTCCATGTTCCATTTAGACCTGCCATAGGCGGCTAGGATGTGGTGCTACTAGGGGTGATGGCGATGGCCGTATGACGCTATAAATAATAACGAATTGTAGGGACCCAAAAGTAATAAGATGAGCAAAGGGATGGTCGACTGAATCATGAATTCTCCTCTTTTCGTCAAAGAAAGAATCTTCTTGGAAGTCAAAGAAGGCGGAGGGCAGAGAAGGATTACTTCGTATTCTGGCAAAAAGAAGAAATTACCTGGGATCGTTCTTCGCATGAATAATTCAGTGCAAAATAATTCATGCGGAAAATGTGTATTTTTATTTTTATCACCCGTCCGACAACTTTTGGTTATCCACCCTACATCCGGTTGCCGCTCAGTCAGTACTCATTTTACCGTCAGTCCCTTGGGAATACTCACTTCTGCCAAACTATCTGGGTTTCTTCGGTACCACCACCATGGCTGTTGTCTTTTTGGCGAGTAATCATCATCATGGCATCATCATTCCTACTCCCGCTATCCCAACCACATTTCGCTTCAACTGAACTCCTGATTATAACACAATGCCAAGTTGATAAAAACGGCTCTTTGGATCTATACCGTTGGCATAGACCTAAATGGAGCTCTCCTTTAAGCTGACTACTGACTGACTTCTGTCTGTATTTTCTTGCAACAGTTGTCAACTAGCATGAACTTGTCCTGAACATTAACCTACCGAACAAAAAACAACAGAACAAAGGATAAAGTGAACAAATGCTCCTTTCGGGAGGTGATTTGGTCAACAATTAAGTTGAAATAGCCCAAAGTCTTTGTTGTTAATTTAAGTCATTACCTGGTTTGTTATCGGGACATTTCTGAGTACTCCACATCGCTTTACCTTTTTTCTGGAAGAAAGTGGGGAAAAATGTTTTGTGGATTTTGAGGTTGTTTCGGTTTTCGGTTAAAAGTTTTTGCAGTAAAATAACCAGAGTAATTATTTATGATTATTTTAAGGTGAAAATGTTGTGATAGTCTTGGAAAAGGAATGGTTTCATTTTACCCTGTAATATAAATATGCCGCTCACTTTAGAAACTTGAGTCGTTATCAGTGAATAGCCTGAAGGTACGCGCATTTGTCCTACACTATTATAATTACGTTGCTCAGATAATGCTAACCTTAAACGGAATAATATTATTTCAAAGAATCCTTGAATTTAAATATTTCTGGTTCATGAAATCGGTCAAAGTGAGTATTTACAAAGATAATCTTGAAGCATTAGAGAATGACAATCTTAAAAAAAAGTAGACAGCAAATTCAGGTATGTGGGAAATTTATGTATTAAAGCAAACCAAGTCATATAAGAAAGAATATCAAAATGCAGAAGGATTTAAAAAAACTTCTGTCTATAGGCAAAACTAAAAAGTAAAAGAAGTTGCGATTAATACTCATAAGACTCTCAGAAGACTCTGATAAGAACTGAAAAATATTTTTTTTATTGTGTATATCCATCCGTTTCATCAATATTTTTATAGTTTGTTAAATTAAAAAAATGGACTAGATCCCGAATGGAATAAACTTATCCATAGAATCCGGATCCCCGCAGAATACGTGGAATTCCAAAATTGTTCTGGGATCTGAGGGACCCAGGAAAATTTTGGAACGGACATAAATATAAAGAGGTGAGTCACTTTTTAATCTTAGTCTTAGTACTAACCGACTAATTTCTAACGTGGGCACGGAATTCACATTCATCAACTTCATCGGTTATGAAGTTCTAGAAATTACAATAGCAGCGGAACAATCCGCCCACATCAAAATGGAATGCAAAGTATCCAAGGAACCCTTATTCTTCGACCATAGAATTCAGATTGGAATTACAAAAACGGGTCCGTCTTCTTAAAAAGAATAGAAAAACGATAAACTTCGATAAGCACAAAATTGCCCTATAGAATAGTCGACCTGACGAAGGTGATAGACACCTTAAATAATGGTTGCAAAAATGCAGCACAGACAGATAAGATAAAACCTTCGTGATGGCGGAAATCAGCGGTATTTACCTCAATGATCTACTTTTGGATAAAAAACGGAGTTGGATCAATTCGTTGAGCTTCACATAGTGATATTCCGGACATAGTGGTGAGTCGCACTGTCAGATGCTCAAATATATCATTTAGTGCTGAGCGACATGTTATAACCGTTTTGGAGGTGGTGTATACTCCCGAGAGGGATTTAATAGCGGCCTAACTGTCTGTAAAAATACATATATTATCTGTGGGTAGCGTTATATGATTTAGGCGGTCCGCATCTACCTTTTTAGGCATGATTTCCGCCTGAAACACGCTGCAGTAGTCAGGCAAGCGGAATAAGACATCGAGGTCTTAATGTCGAGACTTAAGTTTCGGAATTGTAAATATATTTTCTTGTGAATAAAAATAGTTAACTAGTGGAAATAGATGTATCCTATTGAACTTGAACTTTGTTCGTCCACAATTTCAAAAATCTTGCGTAAAGATCTTTGTCTTAATGCTTACAAGATCCAAATGGCGCTTGCCTCGGAAGTTTTCTGAATAGAGGCTTTATGATATGCAGAATTGTTGTATTTCATGTGATGAGAATTCTCAAATAATGCAAAAGCTGCTTGGTCTATAAGATGGCGGCATAATCGGGGAATATTTGTCCAAAAATCCGGTAGTAGGTACAACGTCTAACTATCAATGGTGTGTGGTATAGCGCAACAAAGCTTTTTCTTTACAAAGATTCAGGATAATGATGTTGACAATATGTGGGTTTAACGGAACGGGGCACTATGTACCATGCAACCACCGAAACAACCAATTTATTGAAATAACAATTTAGCGAAAATCTTCTTTCAAGAAATGGGGCTGATATTGGTCACCGAGTTCGTATCATTTGACACCGCTAGACTATTTTTTGTGGAGATATTTGAAGCTTCTCCATGCTGATAAATTAACTTCGATTTACGCATTGGAAGTCAACATTAGACGTGTTATCGCGGAAATACGGCCCCAAATACTCGAACAGCTTGTTGAATATTGGATTGTTGGTCAGATGTCCGAAATTGAATTTAAATATTAAATGACAAAAAATTATATTTCGAATAAAATCAAATTTATGGTTACTTGTTAAATTATGTTTTAATTAAAATTAAAATCTAGATGTGCTTAAAAAACAGCTTTTATAACAACAACTTACTTATATTTCCAATATAAAGAGGCAATGAAATATAAGAAACACATTTATAGTTGCATAAATTTGTAAACTCACTCTAATAGAAATCTAGTCTAAATAATCGTTTAAACAAAAAGTGTAACATTAAAAATTTCTGGATAAAATTTTAAAGTATCTCTTTGTTCAAGACTTCACTGAAATCATTCATTCATTTTTCAAAACTCAAGCGATGTAAGAAATATAAAAAAATTTTTGAACACGATTAGCGCTTGTGATAAAGAAAAACTAAACTCCCTTGGCTCTTCCTCAACAGTAGTACCAAAGGGTTAGCTTTTAACTATGTAGCTATTAAACCGTTACATAAGTTTTCGCAGCTTCACTATAGGTAAAACCCGTAATGACTATAATTAATCAAGCAATTATCCGGCCGTCGTTTCCCTTATACCTTTTAATATTAGTTTTGGTAAAAAAAAACCAAAAGAAAAATTTAATTAAAAATCTACCAATTACAGGGTGTGCTGCAAAAATTCCTAACTACGTACACTTTATCAAAGAGCCAACCAAATTTAGTCTATGACAGCACATGCTATTGTAATCCTATCCGCTCACTAAATTGGAAATAATCGCTAAATTAAATGGAATTCTAAACTAAAGGACATGCACCGCGCAATATAAAGATGGGGTTGAAACTTTAAAACCACCAACGGGTCCATATTTAATTAAATGGCACCACAATTTAACCAAATTATTACGCAATTAAGTGGGAATCTGCTGAAAATATACAAACGCCTAAAAGTTCAGACCGCTTCGCCGATGGTTAAAGCTTCTAAATCCACAACTGGGGAAATTCAACTTTTGATCGCTCGTAAATCCGACTGGTTTTCTATTCAATTATGTTATTGCTTTCAATAAACTAAATTTCGTGAGTGTCACTTCCAATTAACTTTTAATATTTTGTGCAATAGATTCTGCAAGAGTAAAATGGACGATGATCAGGTAGGACCAACCTGGGACAATATTTCACATTTTCCAGTTTTAAGTTCATTTTGTAGGGATGCTGTAGGTAATGCAAACCAGAGTTGGGCATTTTTTATTCGAATAAAGATAAAAGCTCAAATAAATTGAAAAATCGAATAAAAATTTATTTGATTACAAAAATTATTTGTTACTTGAAGGATTATTCGCAAATAATTATTTGTTATTTGGTGCTTTTTATTCGAATTTCAAATAATTATTTGTTATTCGATTATCAAGTAATTATTCGATAGTTGATGTCTCTTTATGGAATACTTATTTGTTTTATGGTATCATTTACTAAAATCTTTTCTGTAAACATCGAAACATAACAAGGCAGTTTTAATTTCCTAAGTACGAGACACCTTGTGATATGAAATGCGTGTACCAAGAAATAATTTTTTGAAATTGACACCAACAACAAATAATTATTTCATAAAGAGACATGAACTATCGAATAACAAATAATTATTTGAAATTCGAATAAAAAGCACCAAATAACAGATAAATATTTGCGAATAAGTCATCAAATAACGAATAATTATTTGATTATCGAATAACGCACCATCGAATAACAAATAATTATTTGAAATTCGAATAAAAAGCACCAAATAACAGAAAAATATTTGCGAATAACTTAAAATAAATTGAAAATCGAATATTTTAAAAAAAAATCGTTATTTGATTGAAAATTTATTCGAATAATGCCCATCACTGATGCAAATACACTTATCCATACCTGTCAAAGCTTTCAGATATTTGCTCTGCATTGAAGTGACGGCAAACATAGTTTAATGTATTAAAAAGTGGACACGTGAAAATTGCTTTTAAAACTTGGAGATTATTTCTGCTCTTGGAAAGGCGACATTTCACCGGGTTTAGTAAATTTATTTATTAATAACGCAAGCGGGTTAAATATGCACAGCCGGACTCGACTTAAATATATAAAAAAAAAAATATTATTGAGAAATAATTACGGCCATTTTAAACATTAAGTCAACATTTTTTAATGTTGTCGAATAAAAACGTATTAAAGCTTCGAAATCAGTACCTGCAAACGAAAACGTAGCGATTAAACACGTGCCCAACAGCTGTACCATAAAGGAAAAATTTTGCAAACAAATTTTAATAAATCTTCCACTTTTTATGCTAATTACCTGCAATTAAATGCATCTGTAGCGCGTTAATATGAAATTAATGAAATAGGATTAAGTTTAAAAGAAATTTACAAACTTAAATTTGTTTATTTTTCCAGCAAAGTGAAATTATTTAATTTTTCATGATAAAGCACTAATTTACTAATTTAGACCAATTGTATGGCGATAGGTCTAACTGCCATTTTCTGAAATTCCAAAATTCTAGAAATTGTGATACATTTTCTCAATTTTAATCAGGTTTTCCAGTTGAAAGGATACCTTTGTGCAATAATCCGGCAAAACAAGAATAAAAAGTTTAATTTACCAGTTATAAAGCGAAGCTACAGTTATATCTTTATTCAACTCAACAGTCGGAAATGGGATTTTTCCAGTGCTAAGTCCTTCAGTTTTGATATTATCAACTTTCTTTAGTAACATGCTCCACTCTCTTCCTGTCATTCCAGCCAACCCTTGCTCATGGCACGTTACAACGATTTCGAACAGCTATACGTGTCTCCTCATTTCAATTCTTTGTGGTGCATTCAGGCGAAGACAGTTGTAATGGTAAAAGTATCTTAGCAATAAAAATGAAACGCAGAAAAGTGAAGATCGAATCAGTTGGATACGGTGAAAGAAATTGTATACACTGTCAGAAAAGCCACGACAGTCCACCGTCGGCGTCCTTAATACCCATTCACATAGCGTATATAAAACGGGGACCGACCGTCGCCCTAATACCCTTTCCTATGCTCCTCCAACGATATCGGTTTAGCAAGAAATCGATTTATTGGAGTAAGAAAAATGTTATTTAAAAGTAATTTTATCCGGTAAAAAGGATATAAATATAATTTTCATTTCCTCTTACATCACGTCACCCGATCCAGTTTAGCAGCACTCGGCTGTCAGCCCAACTTTATGAAATATCCTCAGAGTCCTTCCAAGAATTTATAGGTATATATATGAACTTCCGATTCGTTCTGTCATCATCTACCTTTTTTCCAATCTCCCCCTCTTCTTAACAGTGCGGTCATGAGTAAAATTATTGGCGCCTGATGTGAAGTAGACCGGCCGCAGAATACCCGATCCATTCGATTGGCAAACTCCCCGAATAACGAGTACATATCCTTTGAGAAATGGAATTTAATTAGGATTTTTATCAATTAAATTACTGCTTCCATGGGTAACCATATTTGTGAGGCGGCTCACTTGAACCGATTTTTCTCCGCTGAGCCGGAAATCAGTTCTTCGGCCGATTCTCTTTGATAGGAAATTTACAATTCGATTTGCAGTTTTTTATTTATTTATATTATTTTGGAATATTTACTTTAATGGGGTATCAAATCAGAGAACCGTGGTCGATTACCGAATCGCAGAGTGGTACATAGAAATGTGTTTGTACGAAATAGATTTATCTTTACAACTTATTTACGAGAGCATAAATTTCTGGAGATTTGCTTCTGAATTCAAATCAAATCAAATGAATCCCAACAACGCCTTTGTAGAAATTGTATAATATTTAAATTATTAGGAGGAAATTTGGATTTGTGAAGTACTCTGAAGTAAAAAGTTGTATTGAACTGTGTGTGGGAACACCTTAAGGGTGGAAAATAAATTAATGAATTTTTATAATATAACGTTGATTTTTGAATGCTGAAAAAAATCTATTCAAAAGTTGGTTCGCATGAAACATTTTTAAGGGTTGCAGTTTATGAGAGGACCAGCTATATTGAACTTGATACACTAAAATCGTCACTACTTATTCCCTATATTACCTACCATGACAAAATATACACTAAAACCTGGCCATCTAAATGGGATCCGTGGTTCTTCAGCCATACGCCCATTAACGGGCATACAGACAGATAGACATTGCGATTTATAATATGTAGAGAATACGATATTTAAATCAGTGATGGGCATTATTCCAATAAATTTTCAATCAAATACCGATTTTTTTTTAAATGGAAGAAAAAATTATTCGAATAAATTTTTATTCGATTTTCAATTTATTTTAAGTTATTCGCAAATAATTATTTGTTATTTGGTGTTTTTTATTCGAATTTCAAATAATCAAGTAATCAAATAAATTTTTATTCCATTATTCAATTTATTTGAGTTTTTAACTTTTATCTTTATTCGAATGAAAAATGCCCGTCTCTGATCCAAATATAGATTTGGTATGATGCCAAAATTCAGTAAGTGTCTTTTACAAGACGCTGAAAGCATGTCGGGCGTTTAATACAATGAAAGGAACTTATTTGCACCAAAGATAAAACGCAACAAAACTGAATTTAAGAACGCAATAAGAAAGTAGATTAGATAATGGCACATCATGTGGTAGCGGTTAGATTCCCATACCTATAACCGATACCTAATACCTTTTGGAGCTCCTGATAAGGCGAACTAGGACCTTGATATCAGTAAAATCAAGTCTGGATAAAACCCCTAAGGGAGTCTTCTCGTCTTGAGACTTTTTATTTTTTACGTTATTCAAAGGACGTTCTTGAGGAAACGGATAGAGGCAAAGAGTTGATTTTTTTAAAATCTTTTATTCGTCCTTCGACTTGACATTTCTCTCTGTTGATTCATGCGTGCCAGGTCTGCGGTTGCAAAGCGAAGTGCAAGCGCATAGTTCCTGAGAAAATCGAGCGGAGAGTAAGTTAGGGTTTTTGGTGACGAGCGCTTGGGGGGGGGGGGGGGGGGGGGGTTGGAACCTAACTTTGTAACGCCTGGTCCGATTTCGATGGTTCTTTTTCTGTTGTATAAAGTATGATTCCCTATTGCTAATAGGAGAATAATTTGGTCCTATGGTGAAAGGTGGGGGTGGGGGGAGGGGTAGTCTAACTTCGTAACGCGTTAACCGATTTGGATAATTCTTTTTCTATTGGGTAGAATATGATTCTTGGTTGATACTACGAGAAAACAAATGTTGGTGGGGTGGGGGAGGGTGAAACCTAACTTTTTTAACACGTGGACCGATTTGGATGGTTCTTTTGCTGTTGTATAGAGTGTGATAACCCATTGCTAATAGAAGAATAATGTGGCCCATGTTGGGGGGTTGGGTGGGGGAGGAGTAGTCTAACTTCGTGACGCGTGGACCGATTTGGATAATTCTTTTTCTTTTGGGTAGTGTATACTCCCTGAAAGAAAACAATTGTTGGTGTGGTTGGGGTGGGAGAAGGGGGTGGAATCTAACTTGGCTAGGTAGTTTAAGTCATGATTAAGACTGCGAAGTGTTTACATGTGATAATGCGAATAGCCAGTTGTATTTTAACTAGTGAAATGATAAGTTTTAATCGTTAAAGTGAAACGTAATATTGTGAAGAGAACTAATTAAGTAAATAAAATAAAATTGTGAACATTCATGTTTGAAAATAATTGTCTTAATTAATCCGTCGAGCCCGAAGAGCCCCATTTACGTTACAATATCTATTACGACACTTTAAAGTCAGTGTCAATTAAACAAACAAAACAACCACCCATCCATAACTGCAGATAAAACATAAAACTACCTGAACGTTTCAGCTCACGGGATCATAAGAAAGGACGATTAAATACTTTTATTGTAGTTGTTTGGTTTGATTGATTTGCACCGACTTCAAAATGTCGTAATAGATATAAAATTAAAAAATATTTTATGGCTTTTGTGAAGTCGGTTCACATTTTTTTTAAAAACTATTTTATTTTTCACTATTTAGTGACTTCTGTTGTGTACAACAAACAAAGAGCCATGCAAATCGGTCCACGCGTTAAAAAGTTAGGTTCAACCCACTACCCCCATCCCACCCAAAATTGTTTTTCTCATGGTGTCAATCAGGGAACATACTCTACCCAACAGAAAAAGATTCATCGAAATCTGGGGGCTTATTATGGAACACGAAAACGAAACGAATTTCTAGCTTAGACACTTCTTTAAATGATAAAATGCATGTAAAAATTTGCCTCGGCTAGAAATTCGTTTCGTCTTCGTGTTCGATAATAAGCCCCCTGTCTACGCACTACGAAGTTAGACTAGCCCTCCCTCTCCACCACCCCTCACATTAGGACCAAATTATTCTTCTATTAGCAATTGGGGATCACAATCTATACAACAGCAAAAGAACCATCCAAATAGGTCCTTGCATTACAAAGTTAGGTTCCACCCCCACCCACCAATATTTCTTTTATCGTGGTATCAACCAGGGAACATACTCTAACCAACAGAAAAAAAATTATCGAAATCGGTCCACACGTTACGAAGTTAGATTACCCCTCCCCCCTCGCCCACCCTAGATCAAATTTTTTTCTCCTATTAGGAATGGAGGATCCTGCTCTGTTCAAAAAAAAACAATCCAAAACGATGCACGCGTTACACCTACCCCACCAATCGCTGAACATACTCTACCCAACTAAAAAGAATCATCAAAATCGGTCAACGCGTTACGAAGTTATGCCCGGTCAGACATAAAAAAAATACACGTCGCACTTAGAACCTCTTTGTTCTTGGGAAGTTGGTTAATAAATAGTCAAAAATTCACTCCGTTTCTGGGCTGCAGCTCGCAGCAGTGAAAGAACAAAACATTAAAGTTTGCCGCATTTCCTTTACCCTAGTTTCCTTCCAAATCTAATATCCTGGTCGAAATTAAAAGTTGGCTTCCCAAAATAATGTTCAACAAGATAACGCTACTCATAAGTATATTGATACGTAAATAATGAAAATCTTGTTGAAATACAAAAATATGACAGCCAAAACGTTTCGTATTTTTTTCTTTGTTTATTCCGAACGTTCTGAATTGCTGCATTTATGTTCATTCTACGAGACCAGGCCCGTGCGCAGAATTTGCTCCTGGGGGTGGCAATGGGGGGGGGGGTATCTAATTTCATTACAAAACAATAGAGGAGCTATACAAAGAACACCATCAATAAATGGATGTACATAAAATATGATATATTGAAAATATGGTCATATACATTTAAGCTATTTTTTTAGTACTTCAGTCAAATTTTTCCTTGTCAAGAAGTTCAGACAATTTAACCCACAATCCTTCCCCCTTCCCCCTTCCACTGTGCACACAGGCCTGTACGAGACCAGATGGAATAAACGCCAAGAACAAAAACAACAACGAAGAGGTTTCATTCTGTTTTTATTATTTCTATTCCGAATATTCTTGTACCAGTCATTGTGTCATTCTATTCCTTCAATTGGTGCCATAGAATTAATAAAGAAAAACATCCAGTGCCTTCAAGCACTGACTTGAAGAATACTTCAAAACCCTGCTAAAACACACTATGAGAAAGTCATTAAAGTCTGAGGAGCAGCGACTCTTATTTTTGTGCCGCAAATCACTCCTTTCGTAGACAATAAAGATCAAAAATTAATTAAACACAATTTATTATTAATATACCATTTTCTTCAGATCAAGTAACTCATCCCCAAGTATAATAATTATCAAAAAACAAATACTTCTTACAATTAAATAGTTGAAATAAATTAACACCAGGCAAAGGAGCAAGTGTGCTTAAGTTCTAAATTGATACATTTTAGTGTGTGTCCAGACAATATTCTTAATCCGAAGTCATCTCACTATATTTGACACAAAATAATTTTATAAACATTAATAACTTGCTCTAAATTACTTATTTAACATTTATCTCATGTAATGAATTGAAATTTTGCAGTCAGTTTCAACAATTCAAAAAAAAAATTTATTAACCCAAAGTAAATTGTTTTACCTTCTTAATCTGCCGACCATCTTGGAAATTTTCATGTAAAACTTTTTAACTTTTTTGCAATTATTAGAATATTCCTTCTAATCGTTATTGTAAACTCAATTTATCCTACACTATTTTAGTAAAATCACAGTAAAAAATACACAAACTTTCACAATTTTCAAGTTATTAGTAAAACTATTTACTTAGCGTCACTTTGAATGTGTCCATGCAGAGCACTTTCCTCTGAATAGAGATGTCAAAGATTAAGTTCTAGAGGACGAATTGATCGCTTAAACGTCAGAACTTACTGACCTACATTATCGATCATTGCGGAGGCGAATTCAAGTGATCAACTTTCTTTTTAAATGGAAAAACTTTTATATTGCAATTAACTGCATAATTATTTTTAAAGAGTATTTAACACTTTTTATTACATTAGAATAAATTATATTAAGTAATCTTAACGACATGTCCACTTTGTTTTACAGGCAAAGTAATAAAATCTACAATAGCCCTTTGCTGTGTCACTTAACGAAATGATTTCATTGCTTAGGTTACCGTCTAGAGATAGATCTTGTAATGGACTAATTTAAATTACGTGAAAACGTTTGTTCTTTATCGTCTGAAACACTAAATTAAATTCTAATTGCTTTACTCCGAACACTTTAGTTTCCCAATAGGTAGCAGAAAATTCTCTTCAGAGTCAGAAAATTAGGAAAAGCAGCGTTTGTGACTATAAGTGGCGCCCCCTTTTTCTCATTATATTAACATCCTTGGATGCATCGTAAATGAAATCATGAATTCTCTCACTTCGTTTACTCTTCAAAATCTTGAAATAAAGTACAAAATTAAAACAGGAATATTGTCTGCAGGAGGAACGTAAGAAATATCTGTTTAAGGCTTGCGAGGAGGTTCTTTTCAAAACTTGACTATTCCACTTTTTGTGTTTTTGCACAATTTGAGAAAATAGTTTTTTAGAAATGCAACTATGTATTTGACCCGAAATTTTGTTGCATTATTATAGACGAAAAGATTAGTCATTGCTTTGTACAGGATTCAAAAACTTAGCAATAATATATTTTGAATAAATCCAAAATTTGAAATCGAATAATTTGTTTTTGACGTGAATTTTTGTTCTGTCCCCCACAGCCATCACAAAACAACCTGATAGAACGAATTCCCTCAAAATCATGACTTTTTAAAAAATCCAGCAAAGCGAAACTAATTTCTGTAGCACCTCTGTTTGCCTGTAATTCCGTCCAATTATAAAAAAACGGATTCATGCTATATTTTCCTACAATACAAAATACATAAAAACTAATCTGTCTGCTGTAAAATGCTTCTTAAAATAAAGTGCCTTCTTTTCTATTTACATTAAGTCATAGAATGCTTTACCTCGTTTGCTATGGATTTTTTTTAAAACTTAACTTTTTCATTATCTTTTGCTGTTTTTATTTTATTTTTTAATAGTGTGCAATAAGTGCAAGCATCAGAAGATGGAGACTGAAACTCGATGTTAAAGTTTTTAATAAAAACTGCCCTGAAGAATGACTTTTTGGCTGTAAACGGAATTTCTACTGAATCATTGTACATTTTTCTGAGTTTAGCTACACTTAGTTCTGAACTTAAGTATATACGTTTGGATTTTGACCTATTATAATGGCTTTCAACAGCTTCAAATTTATTGATAAATTCTATAATCTTCTGCTTGATATCTGCTGATTTCCTGCTTTTTCGGTGTCCTCCCCTTTTTTCTTTTATTATTTCTTCATTGCCTACCCTTCTTACAAGAATATCCACTCTGGACTGGTTTTTGTACCATGCTTTACGATTTTTCAAAATATCTCTGGTCCCGAAAATGTTGCAATGAAATTTACTCCTTTCGATATGATTACAAGGTTTCACAAATGCCACTGGACATTAGTCACCGTCTGATAAAAACGCGAATCAGATTAGTAGATAGGTAAGACAGAATTAACAAAACAATATGCAATAATTGCGCCGTCCACGCTGCCTACTTCTTGAGCCTGTATTAATATCTTGTACTGTACTTTGATGCAGTGATGGGCATTATTCGAATAAATTTTCAATCAAATAACGATTTTTTTTTAAATCGAATAAAAAATTATTCGAATAAATTTTTATTCGATTTTCAATTAATTTTAAGTTATTCGCAAGTAATTATTTGTTATTTGGTGCGTTTTATTCGAATTTCAAATAATTATTTGTTATTCGATAGTTCATGTCCCTTTATGAAATAATTATTTGTTGTTGGTGTCCATTAGTTCAATTTCAAAAAATTATTTCTTGGTACACGCATTGCATATCGCAAGGTGTCTCGAATTTAGGAACTTAAAACTGCCTTGTTATGTTTCGATGTTTACAGTAAAGATTTTAGTAAATGATACCATAATACAAATAAGTATTCCATAAAGAGACATCTACTATCGAATAATCACTTGATAATCAAATAACAAATAACTATTTGAAATTCGAATAAAAAGCACCAAATAACAGATATTATTTGCGAATAATTCATCAAATAACGAAGAATTATTTGATTATCAAATAACGCACGATCGAATAAAAAATATTTATTTGAAATTCAAATAAAAAGCATCAAGTAACAAATAATTATTTGCGAATAATTCATCAAATAACGAATAATTATTTGATTATCAAATAACGCACGATCGAATAAAAAATATTTATTTGAAATTCAAATAAAAAGCATCAAATAAAAAATAATTATTTGCGAATAATCCTCCAAATAAATAATTTGTGTAATCAAATAAATTTTTATTCGATTTTTCAAATTATTTGAGCTTTTAGCTTTTATCTTTATTCTTTGATGCTCCATTTTCTAAATTAAATAACCCTTACGATTGAGCAAACACAATTCACAAAACATCACTTTAATACACTCTGCAACTGACTTGGGGGAGATTTTAGTTTCCGTGGACACACCGATATTTTAGTGTCCCTGGAATACTGATGTTACGGTGAATTTAGATAAAACACCCCAAAATAAAATGAAAATACTAAATACATTTTTTTTATATCTGGCTTAGTTTTCGAGATATTCGATCTTGAAATTTTAGTAACACATCACTTCGCGACTTGTCAAAACGGATATTCAATCCTATTGAAAGAAATTCTCGTGCAGGGAGGGGGGGGGGACATTTTTCCAGTCCTTTCAATGCAAAATCCTGTATCCGCCAGGATTTTCCTGGTCGGTTTTAAACTGCAGGACAGGGTGGATGGCGGAATTTTCTCTGAAATTGAATATTAATCTATCCCTTCGCCTTCCGGAATAGGTTCCAGGCCGAAAGGTAACAACTTACCTGAAAATGATATTTTTAGCGTAACTTCCAGTTAAGCCTCAGTGCTATCGCCTCAATCATAGACTCAGTCTCAGTCTCATAGACTTCAAAGGCTTTAAGCAGCAGTCTCTTTTATCAAAGTAAGATGACAGAGCCATATCACATCCACATGAGTTGCCACAGTGACATTCCAGGGCAATGCTTGGCGCATGAGTTGGCCGGACATAGCACTACATTAGCCATCCAACCGGATAAAGTCTCTTTGGGTAAGTTTCTAGGCCACTGCTGCTTAACACATGGGCAATAAACCAAAGAAACCATAGATGGGAAATGGTACGTACCACACGACACATCTAGCATAAACTCGAACCTCCAAGCGTCTACTTTGAATTGACAAAACAAGCCTGTCTCTCTATCTCTAGGTTCCTTAACCCCTTGCGTGGCATAGACTACACTGGCCCTTGTTGATCTTGGTGGCTTCCTTCTCTACGGATCTCCTCCATGTGTGCGCGGTCGTCCAATTCGATGTCTACCTTGGCGTAGTCATAGGTGTGATAATGGCCACTACCTTTTTGGTTTACATGTGAAGAGATTGGGACGCTTCTCAAATGACTTCTGCAGAAGCTGTAAAGACGAAAGGGAGAAGGAATATAGTCTCCTCTGCAAATGTTCTGCCTTGGCGGAAGAGCTTGCCACGCGAAAGGGCTTTCTGGGTGATTATTTCTTGGATAGTATTTCTGATCTTGAAACGACTAACTTAAAAGATCTCTGGCGCTTCAGTGATAGCTGACTACTATCATGGCGTCACAACGGAAATATTCGAGTTTTAAATATGCTCTTTCATAGGATGGTTATACCATACCCACTTTGGCGAATTCTATATTCCTTTGTTTTTGCAATAACTTCTCCAAATTTCCACTGTGAATAGAAAGAGTTGCCTACGGTTTTCTATAGTATACACATAAAGCATCACCGTACCTGTCGCCGAACATAGACTCCTGCAATTGATGCGACCTTGGCAGTGCAAAATGGTGTAAGTGTTTGACATAAAACTAGTCATATACATAAATATAAAGAATATTGTCAAGATGTTATCTGACGTAAATTAAAACGCTATGAAACGAAAAATGCATAGCATTGACAATTTCTGTTTTGATTCCGCTTTGCTTTCACAGTCAGGAAGAAAGTTACGTAGGCTGCTATAATCTCGTTCGAAACTTTGTAGTAGGATTATTTGAGTTCAATATAAAGTCATCCGCTGACCGATATATCCTGACTGCTTTCCTATCAAATTTGCGATCAAAGGAACCAACCCAAGTAAAAGGACTTACCGACGATTCAACACCAATTTCCATTTAAACATGAATTCAGCGGAACAAAAAGCTATCCTCTTTCACATACTCGTCTACTCCCTACAAAATTGGACATTCTAATTATTGAAAAGTTTCCTATTTGGCTACCAACATAATTACCGACTTCAGTTTTTTCCTCGTCTTCATCAGACTCTGCATATAGACATTGAACGTCTAAAACCCAGGTGCAAAAACGAACACTTTCCAAATGGATAATGCACCAGAGAAAAAAAAATTAGCAGAAGGATGTCTGTCGTTTGTACATCTCTCTCATTTATTACATTTATTAATCTCAGATGCTTTTAAAAAACGAACCGAGGATAAAACCAAAGTGAATTTCCACTACGAGGAGTGAATTCAGTTACCTTTCAAGTAAAAGAAGCTCTTTTATAAACCCGAAATGGACAAATGTGACTATAGCCAACCTTTACTGTTCAGTCTCATTTTATTGAAGAGGAAGTGAAGCCATCGCAGAACTCTTAACTACTTCCATCTCTTTACCTATGACGTTAAGTAACATGCTATAGGCAGATATGACTGAAAGTGCACTTTTATACTTGAAGACAGATAAAACTGCTAGTCCTGCAGATATACGTTATGTGCTGCTTACGATTAATGAACTTGCATAATAATGAGTTGATAAGTTTCTACTTCTAAGCGGTCTGATTGAAACCTAGAATTTTTTCTCTAAGCATGCAAACTGTTCAGCGTGTTTTCAATTACCGCTTTCATCATTAGCTGAACCTTTTGCCTTATTATCAAGCAAATCTTCCTGCTTCCGACCATAATGGAAGATTACGTGGCTCCATGTTCATACACTCTCTATATCTACTGATTAAAAGTATCTGATCTGGCAGAATAAATGGCTTAGCCCCATTTGTATGGACGGAGAAATTTTTACATCATAAAGTTCTATCTCAGTGCAGATACGGTCCGCAGTATGTATTGTATTGGGAATGAAACTGGGATGGTGTGGAATTATGCCTGTAAAATCCTGTTGTAAGGTAGTACCCCAAAAGAGTTTTGAAGTTTTCAAATATCTCTTTCAATGTATATATGCTGCTATTAGTCTCTTCAGTATATGGAACTTTTCGGAAATGTTACGCTCTGTGTGGTACCCTTCTGAATCAAGACTTACTCAACCTCACAGATGGCTTCAACCCGTCTGCATCTTTTCCTATGAATGCCAGGATGCGGCTTATATTCATCCTATAAATATCAGTTAATGGAAGGAAGCGCTATACCAGTCCAGAAGGATGTTGGAAAATAAGAATGAAGGAAGAATATTGGAACGACTCGGTGGTTAGCAGAAGATGGAAACATTTACGTGCTCAATACAATAATGAATTGAACTGTAGCCAATATTTGTATAATTTATTCATTGGATTTTTTAACTGAATAGCAAATAATTAAATGTGATGTTAAATTTCGCCTAGTCTAATAAATTCTTGGTGGCAATGCTGCGCTGCAAGTGATCGTGATGTCAGATCACAGAGTAATTACTTTGGACATCCAGTTTGGGTCACGCAATAAGCGCAGCTGTAAGATGATCAAGATTCCTAAGAACGCTGATGGGATGAAATACTAGAAGGTGATAAAGGAAAACTGGAATCATATGCTCTTAGAAGATTCAGAATTAGTATCCAAGTGGCAAAGCATCTGAATATTCACGGAGAAAAAATTCCAGGAAAACTTACGGTTCCACTCACCGTAGTCGTGTTGCAATTAACACATTCTGGCAAATGTAAGTAGCCGCACTAAAAAATGTGCGACCCTTTCAGTAAGTTTTAATTTGTTCAAAGGCAATTTTTGTGAACAAAACCGTAAAATTTAAATTACCCATTAAATTTACTGTATGATGTAGAAAAACTGACCACCTATTACACAATTTTTCCCGGAATAACTGGCAAATTTTACGGTTCTCCACTGTAATTTTCTCAGTTCTTTTAATAGCTTTGAAAGGGGATTGCTTAAAATGAAGATTGGCTTATTTGTGCAGGCTTTGGGTGTCCTTCTGAGGAGTAGGCTTCGAATTTCAGACTGTATATGTATTTTTATTTCATTTGATTTGATTATTGTCAAGAATTCTGTACTCTAAATATCCTTTGAAACCGTACATATACTCGGAGTTTATTATACAGGAAATATTACGGAGCTTCTCCGTAAAAATGAAGATAAGTGACAGTTGAGAACCGTATGAAAAATTTCAAAACTCGGTATACTGAATGAGGATATGATGATGGCCTACCGAAATAGAGGAGCAGAATTCGATGCTATATTGGGGACTCTTTCTGGTGCTGAAATCTCTGAAGAAGGAGCTTAGGTAGGTTTTAACCGTGCGATGAGGCTGAATGAATGGAATAAATATAAGTCCTTAAAAAGAACGCTGAAGAAAACTGGGAAGCAAAAAACGGGAATAGAGGAGACTTCTGTTTGGGTACTACGATCATTTCTAAAGTTTGTTGTCTTCAGAAAATTATCTCGAATGGTCTTTTGGACTTGTCCGCAATGATACAGTTAATGAAACAAATGAGGTCCTGGATACACGTTTTCCCTGAAGCTTCAATATTTATATGCCTTGGACCAGAGTCAAGGAGGCGAACAGGTTGTAGGGAGCTGTAACGGAAGGGATAGTGACTTTGGATGAAGTTAGACTTGCGATTGAGTCGTTTGACGAATTCAAGACAGCGGGATAATTCCCCTGCCCTACGACAATGTGGTATTGAGATCTTAGCTCCGAAACTAAAGAGAATTTATATCGTAGGTATGGAAATCGTGTATATTCGGGTCTTATTGAGGTAATTTTCTTACCGAAACTGCGGAGTAACACTGTAGTACGCCAAAGTCTTTTAGATCGATGATCCTGTCCAGCTTCCTATTGAAAACAAAGACAGGTATACCAGAAGACTGGGTCGAGATACAAGCGCTTTCTCTCGGAGCAGGAGAAAAGAGGAATGCAGGTATGTCGTTTTGTTTGCGACTGGTACAATTGCTACATTTTTATTGCCACTAGATTGCATTTACACGGTGATCAATAAATTCGAACACAAATGTTTTTTCTTGTTTAAGGATATTATGATAAAAAATTTAAATTTGTGTCTAATTTATTTAAAGACTAAGGGAACACCTTAATGGATTAGAGCTTTGGCAACATCTTTGCTAGGCAAACTGAGGATGAAATATTTTTCTAATCAAAAACTATTCATTATGCAACAACTACACAATGTACAAAATGACTGTGTCGTCAATGAGCGTAGAGGATACTTCCGAAAATGAACTTTTTGTACCCAGGTACCAAAAAACATACTTAGATATGGTTTTTGCGAGAAAAAAAGAATACTCCAACTTGTTTTTATTAAAAAAGGTATCAAAGTCAAGGCTTTACTACAAAGATGAAGTCCTTCAAGTGGTTGATTACTACTGCTTCTAGCAGGACGGGCGCCTTTTAGGTACGAAGCTAGATTCAGCACTATAAGCTGGATTACAAAAAAAATTGTATAGAAATGTATCAATTGTTCGCCGCCTCCTCATCTTAACCTTGATGTTTTAGTCACAAATCTCGGTAACCAAATAAAAGAATTTTATATTTTAAATATATTTAAAAAAAGTTAATGTTAAAAACCTCTACCTATTTGATCACATAACCTACAAACACAACACATTTACCTCAGTCATTAAGATTTTTTTTTGACTTTCATAAGGAGAGGATACAGAATTTATCCTCCTTTAGTGGCGTAATCAGTGTCACAGGATGGACATTCAAATAGCATCAAATTACCAAAATGTTGGGTTATCACAGCAAGCGAATAAAGGGAATGTCATACTTTGGGGATTAAATTTCAAATATATGGACCCATATCATATTAAATTATCCGAAATGGAATAGCCCTACATCCTGAGTATGTCTCCAGGTGGGCTTGCTTAAGATGTCCCGGAAATGTGTGTAAAATTTCGCTATTATGGCTACCAGAAAGATGAGATAGACGCTTAAACGGATATGAGCCAATGTGGGTACAAGTAATTTTGAAGATGATTTGGTTATCATTTTGCCGCCGCTATGGTTTAAAATTATGAATAACAATTTATCGACACCTGAAATATACTAAACGGAATGTATGAACATGTGAGTATTTAGGTCAATTACGTCTGAGCACTGATTTAACAGACACACCATCACTGTTCACTGTTCACTGCTTCTATTCACGAAACATTCTTCTCTGCTTTATCAAATATTTACAAAATAATTCCAGAATTCGGCACGATTTTAGGAAATACTGTGAAAGTGGATTCTTGAAATTTCGCCAATACGAACGAATTCCACAACTTTTCATCAAATTGTACAAATCTTTCCGTTCATTATGAAGTCAACAAATTGCTGAATTTTATTTATCGTTAGCAAAGCAAATATTTTACAATTTAATGAGCAACAAGAGCGCATATATCTCCAAAGGACCAACCATGGCATTTCAGCACTATGTCGAATTCCTTTATCCTCTATATGTGTGTTATATAAGACGGCAAGGAAGTAATCAAATTAATTTATTGCTTAATGCGTGTATTCACTCCCCCTCTTGTGAATCAAGTCAAAGATGACTTTGGTTCCTTTTAGAATAAGGCTAAGGCCCACGGTGCTGTAAGGGCGCTACCCTATAGATTGTTCGTAGGAAGAAGAATAAACTCATAAAACTTCATTACTTCCTCATCCACCTACCAAGAAATTTCTAAGAATCCCATATATAAAGAGGTTCCTTTCTTTCGTATTCGACTTGAGCAAGGGTGTAGCAACTTTACACTTTTCGCTACGCCCGATATCAAAGGTTCTTCAGCGATAAAATCTGGAAGGGTTTTTGGGGTTGGGGTTGGGAGAATGATTTTTCAAATTTAATGTAATTACTTGTGCGCAAACAATTCCGAGTCGTTGTGCGAACGGGCTTATCCTGAGGGCGGCCTTGAATCATGACGGGATGTGCTGACACACAGGGATTTCAGGATGAATAACGTAATATAATTTTAATTAATAAAATCTTCTTCCACTTAAGACGAGCACGTTTTCAACTGCGATTTTGATGACTGTACCACCCCAGCTAATGGTAGGGGTGCACAAGGAGTGAAATATTGTTTGCACAATCTCCTTATTCTCGAAAACGACTGAATTTGTTGTCTTATCAAAATTGGCATTACGTCGACTTAAAAGTTAAGAGCTGTTTACTCTTCATTTATTAGTAAGCTCCCGGAATGTTTACAATATCTCAAAAAATTTAACTATGTGGATTAAGGCACCTTGTATTTTGTAGTGGGAGGGTAGTAGTTATTAAATGAAAGTAGTATGAGAAATTTGTTTTTTTTTAGAAAATATTAATATAGTAAGGCGCAATGACCTCAAAAATATAATAAACTAAATAAAGCATGTTAAACAAATTGAAGCTTATTTTAATCCCATAATTTAACACATTTTTAAACATATTAGTAATTATAAGAACTACTGAGAACAATTACAATAGTTTCGGAAAATCGGATATCTATGTATTATTCAAGCGAAAAAATGGTCGAACATCCCCAAAACCTCAAGAAATAAGCAATTACAGAAGACAAATTAAAAAAAAACCATGGATAGCCATGCTTTAACTGATTTGAACTATTATAAACACATGCAATCAATCCAAGCATATTCTGATGTAGGTATGATAAAGATACAATACAGCACACCCGTGTCACAGTGGCCGGTTTAAACTTCTACGGGAGTTCTGCATTTAAGCCTAGTGAGCTATGAATAACATTTTCTATACAGTATGTCAATTATGACCAACCTGACAAAACACCATTTGACATTTCTTTCTGTATAGACGTTGTGTTTTCTACATAGTGAGACTGAGTTACCTATCAGTTCTCTTTTGCTCATAGGTTTTTTCACGTAAACTTCTTGATTCTACACGCTGTTATCCCTTCTCATCATTTTGGTGCCCTATCAAGCAAGTCGTCCCTGAGCTATTTCTCGTAAGAGTACCCTGTGGCCCGGTAACCAACTAAGTTGAAACTTCCTGTACGTACTAAGACTTTCCAAGACCCTGAAGCAGTCAAAAAGAGTTTTGAGTTTGATTTGTTGGACATGCGAGCTTTTAACTCTGTCCACGTAGGTATTGATCGATGTGTGTTGCCAGCAGACTGTGAGCAGAGGTGGGTTTTTTTATACGATGTGGCCAAAGCCTAGGGGACAACACTTTGATGCGTTAGCAAGATTTTTGCTGGAAGAGAATTAGGGTAAGGGAAGTGAGGAAGCGATGGCGAGCGCCGAATAGCTTTCAGGTCAATCACTCTTTTTACTGATAATAGAGACCGGCTGATCGATCTATCTAGCTGTGAAGCATTCAACTGCGAACCTTCTTGGAATTATTCCTTTAGAAATTACAAACAAACATTAAAATTTCAATTCCAGAGAATTGATTTTCTACATAGCTGCATGGGCCCGGTGTTTCTCGGACTTTTGATAAGTGAGCGTCGTTCTCGGTTATATTTACATTTCTCACAAACACTCCTAGGAGGTTAGATGTGTCGTAACCTCATAGTATCCAATATTTTGAGTGGGATTGTTCATATGAGTGCTCCCAGTCGATTTTGATAATTTTTTTCTGTCCCTTCCTCCAACCCGACACATAAGGTTTTCTTACTACCGCAGCATATAACGGAATCGGAAGTGGCATTATTTATCTCAGCGACACCAAAAACTATGCATTTTCATACTAATATCGGTCTATGGATTTTCACACTAATATCGGTCGTTTTCGATTATTTGTACCTGTCATGCCCTTCCGATCCCCAGTCCTAGGGCTGTCTTATCACCAAATACTCAAATGCATCGGGAATTTATTATTCATGTTACTGACTCCGAAAAGTATAGATTCGACACTAATATCGGTCGTTTCGATTATTTATACATGTAAATCAACCTACCTCCCCTCCCAACTACCACCCACCGTTCGCAGTAACCAAACTTTGCCGAAAAAATGCTGCACCTTCCCGTGAAAGCCCCATAGAAAACGGATTAGCCGTTTCCGAGATTAGCTCCGGTCGTTTTTAATTATTTGTACATGCCACTTTATTTCCAACCCCATCCGAAGGGATGTCGTATCACCCAAATTATTAAGCGGCATCGGGAATATCAATATCCATCTTACTGGGCCCCAAAAAGTATGGATACGACTGAGTTAGATTATCCCTCCCCCTCCCCAACCCACACCATAGGACCAAATTACTCCCCAATTAGCAATGGGGGATTATACTCTCTCTATACAACAGCAAAAGCACCATCCAAATCGGTCCACGCGTTAAAAAGTAAGGTTCCACCCCCCCCCCCCTCCCCCCACCACCCGACAAACATTTTTCTTCTCTTTGTTTTAACCAGGGAACATACTGTACCCAAAGAAAAAGAATTATCTAGATCGGTCCACGCGTTACGAAGTTAGACTGAAAAACTTTCAGTGTGTTTGGATACTTATTGTAAGCATGATTTTCTTGTTGATTTTCGCATCGATCTTATTAACAATTTTGTATGTGAGGAAATAAAAAGTTTCAATCATTTTAAATTTGAAGTCTTATTTGTCTTCTATGTGAATTTTTGAACAGTCAATTTCAGACCACGAATAGTTTCACAAGAGGTGTTTATACACTGGAAAAAAGCTCAACGTTTTAGTTACTTTTTCTTTTCTAAAGAAGGGAAAACAAATTACGTACTTTATCTGCCCCCATTATCAAATGTAATTGTACATTCCATCATTCAGGTTTCATAATAATTCCCTGAACATTTACGAGATAATAAATTCTCGTCCAACATTCACAATTATTAGGAAGAAATGCCTTTTCTTCCACATTTGCAAGCCACTTTGAAAACCCTGTTCATTCCCGCAATTTATCGCTCTTAAAACATTTTTGAAGCAAAACATCTAAATACATGTACGTAAAGGAATATTAAGAAGAAGAAGACTAGCATGATAATACCTTAGAACTCAAAAGGGCGCACTTTAAAAAAATTTCAAGATGCTAAAGAGCGTAATTATTCATGCATTCGCGAAGCACCACAAGGGTGTATTATAGACCTGTTCTCGTTGTTCCTCTTAATCCTTGGCACTAATTTAAATTCGCTTAAAATTTTCGAACCCTTCCATCGTCGTCGGCATTAAGCTAAATTGTTCAAGATATTTACCCGACGTGTCTTCAGACAAGACAAAAGCAACCGTTTTATCCGCACTCATGTTGGGAAAGTTTTATTTTAAGACTCCCGGGTTTCTTGGTCCTTGCTATGAGAATTGGTGGAAATTAAGATGAAAACACGCCCGTTAATTGAGATCTGAAGTTATGTTACTTGAACGTGTACAATTAAGATGTTTACCTTCAAGGCCGGGCACGAGTGCTTTTACAGTGTTTATGATAAATTACTTTTGTTTCCTATTAAATTCTTGAGGTTCTCAAGAATATTTTGTTTTGTTTTGAAATAATTTGCGATCTCAATTTGAGTTTGTGTCAACACTTTGTTTGGCTATGGCAGGCTGCTTTCAAGCGTAACATGTTCATTTTTGTTTCATTCGCCTTACTTTACCGCGGTGTTCATGTGCAATTATATTTTTTGATACTTTAAGATACATCAAACAATAGAAAAGTAGTGATATCACTCAAGTACCAGATATTATCAATTCAAAGCCGTTTCCTTAATATGTATAAGAAACCCATTTATCTTAGCTGCATAAGAGATTCTTTCGTCTGCTCCGTTTCCTTGGTTGGTGCCTAAGTAATACCTGCACTTGCTCATTTTATAGACAAGAGGCTTGAGAACAATTTGCAAAGTGCCAGCCATTTTCTAATCTCAAGTGTCCTTCTTGCACAAAAAGTTCCTGCGATAAAGAATGCGAAGAAATGAAAGGAATCTTTAATATAATACAAGAAGTAGAAGTGACAAGACGGGGCAGTCGGGAACGGCAGCTATTGGGCAAAGAAACATTGCATCTAAAATAGAGAAATTGAGTCTTAGTGTTTGAAGTAGCCGAGGATAAAAAGAACTTCAAAAATTAAATGTTGCAGGAGTCATGCCTGGAAGAAATTCAATAGAACGTTACTGGAGCAGGAGCTGAAATCAAGGAGTCATAGGTAAAATAGTAGAAGAAAGAAGAAGAAGAAGAAAGAAAATAATAATAATAAAAAAACGGGAAGAATAGCAACGATGGAAACAAAGGTAGCTCCAAGTGTGATACGAACAAAAGCTTAGACCGGAAAGAACAAAAGCTTCTGGAGGACTCTTGTAACATGCATTCGGGGCGTTTTGTTGCTTTTGTCAAGTTCTTTTTGGATAGTTACAAAGAAATTTCTTCCCGTTCTAGCATTTCTTCATTTTATTGATATGAAAAAGGAGAAAAATTGAAGTAAAAGTCCTTTTTATCGGGACAATGGCTCGACAATGACAATCGCGTCAGAGTATGTATAAAAGTTACGCCAATTGTCTTGGACTTTACTTGAGTGATATAATAGGCGGTTAATAGAGCAAATGCTATGCGATAAATGTTGATAAGGTTAATATCCGGTGGCTATCGGAACTTTAACATTTTTAAATAAGTGGAATTTGCCTAATGGGATGGAGAAACTTGTAGATGCAATCAGAATTAACTCCTGTTGGTGTCTTCGGTCATACCACCTATGAGCGGAGCTTCTTTGTTCAATGGAAGTTTTAGAGATGGAAGTTAAGAGACTTCTTCGGATGTCGTTGATTTAGCCAGTTACCACGACCTGGAATTTTTTAACGTTGTCGTGCTGCCTTCATATAAGAGCATACGTACATTGTCGTAATTTATATCCCTCGTGGCTCACCTTCCGGGATCTACGAGCAAGTTTCCTCACGTATTGATGACCCTTCAAACGGTTTTAGGTCTTTTGAAGAAGTGTCGCTACTTAGTGACTTCAATTTTCCTGCAGTAGTTTGAGTGGACTCATGTGAGATGATGCGATGCTCACTATTTACTCATACTCATCATACTGCTTTTCATGCTGTTTTACTAGGGCTTCACGATACTCGAGATAAATCTCGCTGCCGGTATCGGTCTCGACACGATACCGAGACCGGCAGCGAGACCAATATCATTGGTAACAGTACGATACCGAGAGCGAGATTGAGGTGACGAGAGTGGACGAGATATTAGTTTTTATCATTTTATTGTGGAAAATTTTTTTTAGTTGTTTCAGCTTTTATGTCGCTCCGAAAAATTCCAATTGTGTGATTTATGGGGCATATAAGTATACACTGCTCTTCCCCAATCGCTTCTTTCTACATTATTTCCTTCTTCAGATATTTGCGTTTTATCCCCAATAGCAAACAAGAGCATTTGCTACCTTATTTTGACGATGGAAATATGAAGAAAATGCATCTATACATAGATATATCACTTTTCCTGGCTCCCCGTTATTCCACCGAAATACCCTTTTTTTATCTTGCCGAGAGCGAGATCGCACCGAGACTGGCCTTTATCTCGCCGAGATCGAGATCGAGAGCGAGATCGTCTTCACCTTGACGAGACCAAGACCGAGATCTGCCAAAGTCTCGGTCTTGTCTCGGTGCCGTGAAGCCCTATGTTTTACACTTGTGACTATCGTAGTGTCCTTGATGACCTTGACGTTGATACGGCTGTAACTTCATTTTACGATATTTTTATTGTAAAGTGTAGATCTAAAAAGTTCTCGCACTTACCGACGTTGATTCATTTAATTGTTCTCAAATCTCGAATATGCATCTTAGATCTACTCGCCTTCCTTGTGTCGCCTTCAATTTACTCTTTCTTTTCGTTTCTTTTCCTTCTTTTTATTCCTAAGCAGAGTAGAATGGGTGC
This sequence comes from Leptarthrus brevirostris, assembly GCA_964036015.1. Classification (NCBI taxonomy): domain Eukaryota; kingdom Metazoa; phylum Arthropoda; class Insecta; order Diptera; family Asilidae; genus Leptarthrus; species Leptarthrus brevirostris. The sequence goes on from OZ038375.1 coordinate 107,767,138, forward strand.
CTCATTTCATCCATTTTTTGATGGAATAGACTGATTATTCTTGGCTTCTGCCAAGGAGTACGCCTTCTGTGTTAGAAGGAAGACACTTTAAAAAATAAGTTGTCTGTTATTGATTTGCGGGGCTTTTCCCGATCTACCAACTAACACCTTAGTGGTGCCACAGAGCAGCCAGCTTGGTCCTTTATTATTTATTATCTACATCAATGTAATGTGTAATCTGTTTCATTTTCTGCAATGTTCTTCAATCTTTTTCATAGCCTTTCAATGCCGTTTTCAAAAATGAGATCCATGCACTTTTTTTTTTAATTTAAGTAAGAAATTGAATCATTAATAAACGCGCTCGACATTTTGCTTGGGCGACATTTAATTTGAACAGGTCGTTTGGTCTGGAGGATACAACATTTTATGTGGAAATATCTCAAAATTAATGGGCAAGTCGACATTTAAATTGGAAATGTTTTTATATAAATGAATAAATAAATAACCAATAGAAAGCAAACCCTATTTTCGAGTGGAGAAACGGATAGGAAATTTGTTTAAATTAATCATATTTCTAAATTTCTCGACAAAAAGGATGTTATTATCCAAACTACTATATTGCCCTCATTATCATCAATTTTTCTGAAATCTGTAAAAGCTCGAATCAACCAAAACGAATATTTTGAGTCAGACATATTTATGTTGCCCAGAAATACTGTTTTATGTTGAATATGTAGTTGCGGACGGAGATCATTGAATTTGTAAAAACAAACCCCTAAAGGCCACCATACATACTAAATCCAGGATTTTGACGACATCATCAATAATTCCGAAGACCTTGAGGCGTGAAAATACCAATCAAAAGGAAATGTTAAATTCGGTTCCCTGTAGAGGTAATATTATTACCACCAAAGGGAGAGTTCCTTCATCCTTCTTCGGAATTGATAACGAATGATTGAGCATGCCAGAAGTGATATGTGACATGTACCTACAGATTTCGGTTATGTTGGATTATATATCACTATTATGTAGATTCAAAGCGACTGGAGGGCTAGATATAATATTTGATTCAGACGGAAACGTAATGGCATACAAATAATACACTTCAATGAGGAATTTAGGATGAATTTATGGCTAAAGTAAAGGCTTGTATATTAAGCTAAAACTTCTCTGGCTGCTGTTAGATTTGGAGCCTATTGAGGTGTTAGATTCAATAAATGTCTTAAATCTGCGATAAAAAGGTCAAACGTCAGGTAATAAAACACTTTCTTCTCATTTACTTTAACATCTTTTCAATGATCTGGGAAGAAATCTACCCTTCAATCTGCTTATTCCTGAAGGCCCGTTTTCCCATTTACTTCTTAAACAGACAAAATGATGTGTTAATTCGTTAAACCCATGCACCTATTCTGCTCCGGGTCTTTTACAAATTTAAAGAGATGAAATTTACCATTAGCTTTAGACTGTTCGTTCTTCAAGTGCAACTTTTACCGGTCCCGAAAGGTCCTACTTGATTCTCTTGAGAATCAGTATTTAGGTTGATCAAAAGATGAAAAAAAGATCCACGCAAAAACAAAAATATAAATTTATTTTCACATTAATTGTGTGCTTTCCCTTAAAATACGCTTTTGGGAATTGTTTTAATGAAAGCTATATAAATTTTTGAGATGATAATAAAAAGACGAGCAGGTAAATAAATTCCCGCTGCTTGTTGTTGTTGCTGCTATTCTTAATATTCAAATACATGCCCAACAAATTTAATAAACAATATTATCACTTCCAGGGTAGAATAATATTAAATTACTGCAAGAGAGCTTTTCGGAAACAACGTTGTCATTACAACGTTTCATATCCTAGAAACAAAAAACTTATCGATTACATGGGATGGAAATACAAGACTCCTTCTGGAACATTTGTAGCCTTCGCTCCCTCTCTCTTTTTATCTAAGTATAGGCCAATTGTTGGATATTCTTTTTAATCCCCAAGATTTTCCCCATTTTTCGCACAGACTTTATCTTGCACTCAATTATCCTTTTTGATTGTCTCGAAATTACTGCTTAAAATAGGATGCTATGTAAGGTCTAAGCTTGGATCGTATTAAGACCGTTTTTTTCTCGTATCCACAAGTATAATAATCAGATGTTGAACGATAACAATGAAATCGTTTTATGTGATAAGATCTCGTAATGGTACTTAACTGCAATTTTATGTGATTTAATTGAAAGTTAGGGTTTTGGGTTTTGTACAAGTTTTTCGAAAATATTTAACATTAAGAGCTGTGTTTGAATGTATTTGGTCGAGGGGAGAATTTGGAATTACTTTATGGTTGCTTAAGGGACGATCTAGAAATAGTTAAGAAGATGTTTTCATTTAAATTTTATTTGAATAACGGCCTTTTTGGTTGACCTGAATTGACGGGCTGAGAGTAAAAGTGACCTATTTATAAGGTTCGGACAAAAGTGGCTTAGAAAATGTTCCGCGCAAAAACGAAAATTTCTGGGCAGAAACGATTTAACTACAAAAAGTAATGCAAAGTTAATGCAGTTAAGTAGTTAAGTCGTTTTTGCCCGGAAATTTTCTACGATTCGTTTTTGCCCGGAATCTCACGCGATTCCTTTTTATGCGGAACATTTTCTAAATAATTCAAAGTATTTTATATATTACTCTTGCCACCGCAAAGGCAAAGTCTTTTTTTTTTAAACTAAGTCGGGTGGTCATAAAAATAAAAACTTTAATAATACTTTACTTGCAACAATTCTTGATTTCTAATTAATATTATGTTAAACGTTTTGAAGACATCGTTTGAATTTTATTAGCTCACAATTTATAAGGTAGTAGTAAATTTTAAATCGGTCATTCATAAAAACACACCCACGACAATGAAAAATGAAAAAAGGAAATGAAATACAAATAAAAAGAAATAATGATTTCGATTCTTACTTGAATATTGATAAAAAAATTTCTTACTTACCTTTGCTGTGGCGGCATCCGGACAAATCACATGCTGGTAAATATCGCCGGTAACATATCGTTAATGACGGGTCATCTAAAGCTTGCTGATCTGTCCCATGTTTTTTCATTATTTTATCTAAAAGTTTTGGTTCCTGAAAAATAAAATTAAAACGATTTCTTAACATACATTTAAGGAAAGGTGAACTAAAATATTAAATATGCGTTGTTTGGATCATTTTAATTGAAGAACGTTTTAACAGTTGCCTAGTTTTAACAGGAAATATTGATTTTTTAATTTTTTAATGATGTTGCACAATTTCTCTTGATTTGTATGATACTAAAGAACGGAAGAAAATATTATATTACAAGTTATGGAATTTTAAAATTTTGAATTAAATTTTTCCTTGTAAGTTAGTTATCATAAGAATTAAGAGAAATTATTAAACATCATTTAAAAATTAATATCGGATTTTGGCAATCAAAATAAGGAATTGGCACAAAATTTGTGTTACTAAAATATTGACAATAAATTTTGTATTTGATTTGGATGTTTTTGAATTAAATTTAGGGTTTATGAGCCATTGCTATGCTCCATACAGAGCACTTAAAATGTATGAATTTTTAATGTATTCGCTTTTAGTCTGTCTTGCGGTAAGTGCCGATAATATAGGTAAAGTGAAAAAGAGTAAGTTATACGACTCTCGACAAGTTAAATAAATTATTATAACGCCTTATTCATGATCAGAAAGTTTCCTTTCGACTAACACTTGGTGGAAGTCATTTATTCAAAAATGAAAAAGTAAAAGCACTTGTTAAACTTCCAAAAAAAAATTATTACTCCTGTTTTTAGAACCATCCAAATCTGTCCATGCTTTGAAAAGTTAGGTTCAAACCCTTACCCGCCATCCCGCCAACCCGAAGTTAGACTATACCCGTCCTGCTCCCCCACCGACCATCTTAGGACCAAATTATTCTCTTATTAGCAATGGGGAATCACACTCTATACAACAGCATCATCCAATCAGTTACGAAGTTAGGCTAGCCAATAAAATATCAAAGGGTTTATTCAGAAATATTTGTTGCTGGGCGATATTTTAATTTTCTATCATTTTTAATTTTTCCAATGACAGCCATCCTGTCCCACCATGAAAACCCTAAACAGCACAAAACGTCAAAGCACACATTCATTGTTATAAGGAAGAAATGAAGACAACATAAACATTAATTTCCTTGCGAAAAAAAATTCCCAGCGCCCCAGCACTTGCAATTATTATAATTCGAAAAGACCAGAGCAGAGCCAATGTGCTTACCTACCACTCACTCATCGGTTCTTCGCCTACGGTACAAAAAGCAGGAGTTAATCGAATGTGGTTTTGGCTATTGAATTTCCCTAAAACAATTCAACATAAAGCAACCCGCCACATGTTTCAACTTAGCTAATCATTCAGTCAAAGCAGCGCACTGAGTTTCATTTTACTCGGCCACACGGTGCGATACTGAACGAGCGCACCACCCTCGCCCAATTCCTTCAGCTTCAGTCGAGCACAGCAGTCCACTGAAATTCACTTCACTTCAACGTTGACTGGTGGTTTCGCTTGATTCAATGAAAACTCATGTGTTTCACTTCGACCGCTCTGCTTGAAAGGAAATCGCTTTGTTCCCGTCAAGCTGTTGTGTCGTCAGTCGTGCTTTTATGGGTTCATTGCAGTTAGGCGCTGGCAAGCTTCAGTCTGTGGGGTGGTTGGGTGGTGCGCTTTCGTATGAATTTTTCTCGGGCACACTTTTCTCAAATTGCAGTCGCCTGAATTGAACCTCTTGACATTGCGACGATTCAATCGCTGGGCTTCAATCTTTAATGCTGAAAACTCCACTGGCTTGGTCGGTTGACATGCGCTTGGTGTAAAATGTGTAGTGGCCGGCGTGAAGGGCCTCAAGGAAACATTTCCGTTCAATCAACTCTGGAACGGAGTAAACTGTAATGACTGAGTGCAGCCGTCGTTGGGAAGTTCTAATGAATGCCGGTCGCTTCACGTGTTCAACCTCAGTGCAGAAATAAATCGAATTGAATTGAAAAATTAACTTGAGCGTGTAATCTCTGTCTGACTGCAGGTGAAATTTCTGGATATTGTTTGGTTCGGTGGTTGGAAGTAATTTATTTAAAATATCGGAACTATAAAATACGGAACTATAAGCTACAATATGAGCTATAATTACAATAAATGCAAACTGGAAATAAAAAGAATTAAGAAAGGCGATCAGGATGGGCGGGATCAAGATATAAGGCTTTGTGAAGGGATGATTTACTCAGATGGAAGTCAAAGGAGGAAAGGTCGTTGACTTTTCGTAGCATCCTGGTGATTGATGCGTGTTCACCCTAGTTCGTACGATGGCGATCGAGTCGGAAAAGGGGAGTGGATCTAAGTTTGTGGGGATTGGTATAAATGGGTAAAGATTGCAAGATTGAAGGGTCTTTGTGGGATCATCATGTATTCCACGTAATTTTTTTTACTGGGATGTTTTAGGATGAGTCTTATGAGGGTAAACAAAATTGTTGAACACTACGATCCAGATCGATTGAACAAGACTTAAAGCATTTAGAGCTTTTACTTTTGATGGTAATACGTTGTTACATACCCAATAAATTATCCTAATTTTTAAAATTAGGTATCTTCACAAAATATGATCAATAGTAATTAAGCTGAAATTTGAAAGCTTGCAATTTTTACTGTAAAAATCTTCTATTCGAGAACTATTTTTGCAGACACAGCCGTCAACATGTCTCATGTCGTCTACGGTCGGTATATATCAAAGTAATGCTATGCCTAGCAATATTGATGACTGCTATGAGCGCTGGGACTGCAGCTGAGTAGAATATTAAGCTTGCATCACTGCTAGACTGCGACTGTCTCTGGTGCGCTGGTCGATGTGGTCTTGATGGCGGCTGACCTCCGACAGACCCCAAGGCACTGAGCCAATCAGTCACAATTATATAGTCTGGCTGGGGTCTGGCGGTGAAGTTCACCCTTTACTTCGTTGTGGGATGGATGACGTTGGTGAGAAAAATGTAACTTCCTTACAATATGTTTGTTAAAAACAAAAATTCAAAACTCGAGCGACGTAAGAAGTATACAATTTTTTATGACACGATTGAGTTTTCTGATAAAGGTTAACTAAATTCGTTTGGCTTTTCTACAAAAGCACCACTAAAGAGTTAGATTTTTTAAGCTGCTTGAAGCTATCGCATTAAACCGAAAGGATCAATTGACGGGCTGAGAGTAAAAGTGACCTATTTATAAGGTTCGGGCAAAAGTGGCTTAGAAAATGTTCCGCGCAAAAACGAATCGCGTGAGATTCCGGGCAAAAACGAATCGTAGAAAATTATCGTGCAAAAACGACTTAACTACTTAACTGCATTACTTTTTGTTGTTAAATGGTTTTGCCCGGAAATTTTCTACGATTCGTTTTTGACCGGAGCTTCACGCGATTCCTTTTTTCGCGGAACATTTTCTAAGCCACTTTTGACCGAACCTTATAAATAGGTCACTTTTACTCTCAGCCCGTCAACTATTCTTAGAGCTGGCACTCACCTGGAGTCACTTCCGAATTTCCTTCAGCTTTGATTTAGCAACTTTTAATAATTTTTGTCCTTTTTCGAATAGAGAGTATTTTTGTGATTTGAATAATAAGAATTTTAAGACTGGCTAGTTTTTGTTGAATTTTACATTTATAACATGAGCCAAATAATAAGTCAAATTTACATAAAAAAATAAGTAATTTTTTTTTCAGATTACCGGTGCTTCGACGGACACTGCTATCTACAGTTTACTTTATTATGCGGCAACTACCTTAGAAAAAATTCCTTTGCAGTTATGAAAAACTACACTTCGACCTTCGACACCCTCTCTAAAGCATCCACAGAATTTGCGATAATTGAAGACGAAACCACCAACTGATGCAGGTTAGCGCAAAAAGATCAGATGTCGAAAGAATTCATTCACTACTGTGCTAAATAGTTTTTTAAGTTTAGATTAGTATAATCGTCCTGCCGTGACACATATCGTTGCGCTGTAGCTTAAAAAATAAAAGGAACGAACGCTTATGGTGTTAATCATCCTGTATTGTCTATCAAGAATCAGTTAAATGTCTCAAATTATTAATAGTTCGATTCGATAAATATACATACCTACCAAGAATCGTTTAACAAAATATTAGAAATGATTAAAAACAAATTTTATTATCTTAAGTTAAGTTATGTAACTAAATCCAATAAATTCAAGTCAGACCACCTTGAAGAAAAGTTGCTTCTACCCGAATACCACTAATACCGTAACGTCAATCCATAATTTAATAAAGTCATTAAAGTTTCATGAAGTCTTTCAACAATTTTGTGGTTTTCTATTTAAAAAAATAAATTCTTGTGAAAGCCCTAAAGATGGCTTTAGATACTATCCACATTTAAGATGACCTTTCATTCATCCGTTGTTAACGTTAACATAGGAAGGCATAGATTATGATCCTTGATCCCACAAATAGAGTCATATTGATTCTAATTTAAACAATGTAATCTGATTTAACCTAAAATGCCTCGAACACTCTCTGGCATTTACAGTCACTCCACTCATAGATACCCACCCGCATACATTAAACGAAATAGACATGACCCAACAGACCTAATGTAATCCATTTTTGAGGACATCAATTACCATAATGATGCACAGGTTACATATCATAAAAATGTCATGTGACTTGAGAATATAAAAACATCCTATGCATTTAGCTGTTTAACCCCTGGGTTTAAAAAATACTAATGGTGACGTAGTATGTATAGTGGGTGCCATCTCACATATCCAAATATATAAAGTACTGTATATTTGAAACATTTCTAAAAGGAAAGAAATCAGATGCTATGAGAAGTTATTTAGTCGCCTCTTGCATAGTGAAACAGAATTTATCTCGACCCTTTTAAGAATCTCATCTCTTAACTACGCCACCGTCGGGAGGAAATCTTTATTTCGTTTTTTTTTTCGTTCTGTAAAATAGGATGTGCCACATGAACTCTACCCATTCTTGCCGTTTCTCAATATTTAAGGAATGGACGGTAAATCCCATGTACTGTAGAGAATCTTGTGCATTCTAAAAGGGAAGTGCAATCACTGCAACGAGTGAAAAAGAACTAAATAGAAAAAATTCTTTTTGGGAAGTAATACAACTGATGGAGATAGTGGAGCTTAAATGAAGGACGTAAAGAAGTGCTAGGACCAAATGGAATGTATTCACACGGTTTTAATTAAAAGAGTTTCTATAGCAAATAGTGTTCTGGAAAAAATCTCTTTACCAGGGACAACAATTACATTTTTAGGTGTTCCAAACAGCTGACCACAGTTCTTGTTAATTACAAATGGTTCGCCATGGTTGAGTTTGACAATAAAAATGTTGCAGTAAATTGTTTCAGGGAAATACAATTGGTTCCGTGCGAGATATTTGGAAGCCATCCTTAAAAGAAATCGTAAATTCGAAAATATTGTGAAACTTAATATAAAGTCCTTACGGGTAGGGTAGACTATTAAAGTTTCCGTCGAAATAAGTGTACGAGGCACAAATCTGATTTCCTAAAACCGCGTTTATATTCGTGAACGCCAGGAATCAGATCAGCCTTAATTCAATCATGAAGGAGAAAGCACGCTATCAGAGACAGCCCTAAGAATCTAAATACAAATTTATTTTTCCATCAATCCATCAAAAGTGTACTTTTTTTGGTTATTTCATTAGAAGGTTATTTTATTCGGCTGCTACTTTCCCCATGGTAATCCATTCCCATCCGTCCATTCTGTTCGTTTTCCCTTGTACACTTATTCAAATATTCACCAAAATCCTAGGATGCTCTTCTATTCTTATGTCCCCGAAAATCAAGTGAATCGAAGAAATTGGAAAATATAAAAAATTGCGGACAAAAAAAATCTTCTAATCCGCGTTTTTTTGGTTATGGCAGGCTTTCTAAAAAGGATGCCTGATAAGCGAATAAATTTCGCCTCAAGAAAATTGTAGGAGTGGCAGGCAGCAGAGCCTCAATAAAAATGAAAAATGGTCCCAAGACACGTTTTTATCAAAATCCAATAATTTCCTCGTTCCCGGATATTTTATAAAGTCAAATTTCACCTTTCACTACTTTCGTTAAGCGTCGCCAGTTCTTTTATTTGTTTTAAAAATGTATAAGATTTTTTTTCAAATAAGAAGGATAGCATGAGGCGATGGAGTTCTTTTGAGTTGAATTTAAGGACGAAGTGTACAAATGGGGCGGGCGCTGACTGTTTAACATTAACTACGTGAGGAGTAAATATAAAAAGTGAAAGCTTGTGATAATTAATGAGTCCCACCAGATGGAGTTAATGATAAAAAGATTAAACGAAAAATGTAAAGTAATCAAATGTGAAAAGGACCTATTCCTAAAAATAGTCCAGACAAGAGAATTTCGGGAAATCGCATTTAGGCTGTTCTAATCATACATAAAGTTGCACAACAAAGCAGATTAAAGATGCGCCACATAAACTCGGGTAGTCATTTTGCCGCATTAGAGAGAATGGAAAACTCATTAGGTCGGGGTTAATTAAACCGGAGTAAATTTTGTTCCATAAACCTACCCAAAATAGACCGAATTAAATAACGCTGTCCAGACAACGACCGAAATTAATCGATTATATGATTTCTTGGTGAGAAATTGGCAAGCTGCAAAAATGGTTTGTTGTCAATGTGGCAAGGAAAATGTTTGTAAGGGTTGCCCGTGAATAGTAGACTTTTAATTACCAAATTAAATATATGAAGCTACAGTTTGGTTCCCCACCCTTCAGCACCAGCCCATCATATCAGTTTTTAACATCGCACCAATGGGAGAAAGTACTATACACAACTACAAAAGAATCATCCAAATTATTCCATGCGTTACGAAATTTGGTTAATTATTTCTAAATTCATATACAAACTTTGTACCCCCGTTTTGGGGTCTAATTTCGTAAAATCCTTTCTTACTGGACTAACCAAGTTTCGGAGATTTCGTGATGTGTGAGTGAGTGAGTGTGCTGTTTCGCTTAGATCAGGTCTAACGGAAAGTTCTATCAGTTTTTCAATTAAACGAAAATAATACATTTTCAGTACATCTATATATCTTATTCTTCTTCTACCATATAGATTCTTCTATTTATCTATTTAAATTAATAAAAAGTGTATGGCTATGATTTCAAAATATGGTTTTTCATGATACAGTTTTTTACATGATATAAAAAAAACCATTTAAATATTTTTACAATTTTTATCTGTCTGTCTGTCTATCTGTTTCTACGGCCTGGTCTCTGAAAAGGCTAATTTGATTTCAATTTGACTTTCACAGCAATCTATATTTGGGGGCAAAAATCTCAAGCAGAGCTTGACCGACATCTGCTTTATTTTTGATGCTTATTCCCTTCAATGAATTTTGACGGAAGAGAAAAAAATGATAATTGGGTGGTGCTAGGTCCGGATAGTATGGTGCCTCTGACATAATTTTCCAGCCTGGCTTTGAGATTTCCTGGCAACTTTCCAAAGCAGCATTTCGTCTGGAACTGTCGTCATGCAATCTGATTTTCTTTCCTTGAGTTCTTCTAACTTCGTAACGCTTGGACCGATTTGGCTGATATTTTCCTTGCCGGGTAGAGTATGTTTCCCGATTGGTACCATGTCAAAAAATGTTTAGTGTGGTCAGGTTGGGAGTGGGGCTGGAGATGAAACTTAACTTTGTAATGCGTGGACAGCTTTGGATAATTCTTTTGTTGTTGTATAGAGTGTCATCCCCGATTGTTAATAATGAACAAATATGTTCCTACAGTAGACTGGGTAGAGGGAGACGTAGTTTAATTTCGTAATGCGTTGACAGAGTTGGAGTATAGAGTATGTTCCCTCATTGTTAACGCGACACAATTTTAAACGGTGGGGTTGAAGTAGGGGAGGGGTTGAATGTCAACTTGTTAACTTGTATTTGTTTCAACTCATGGGATCATAAGGAAGGACGATAACAATAATACTTTTTTTTTCGTCACAATATTCTCACAGATAATCAACTTTTTATCACCGGTTATTATCCAGACTAGTTAAGGTCCTTTTTAGTTCTGAGCAAGATTGCTTATATTGTAAATTTCTAAATATGTTCCGAAATGGTTTGTGTTGAGTTGAGCTTTTTCGCAGTATCCGATATTGTCAAAAATCAAATTTCTTAAAATGGTCTTACCAATGTCGTAATCGATCAGAGATGGTTTTCAAAAGCGTGGTTTGGTATTAAGGTCAAAATCACCTGCTTTAAATTTTTGGAACCAGCTCTTGCACGTTCTATCGGAAACTCTATCTTCACCATACTAATCAAATTTCTACACATTTCTGTAGCGTTTTTTCCTTGTTGGAATTGATAAAGCATGCAATGCCGTAAATGAATTTTGTAAATTGCCATATTTACTCGAAAAAATCTCATTTAATACTCAGATAATGAAATCATTCATTTAGTAAATTTAGAAGAGAACATATGTCGCGACACAATGGTAAAAGGGGCAGCGCAGCCATATGTGTTTCGGACAAACACGTTCATACGTATTCAAAATCCGATGGTATGATCGGACATAACTTTCCAAGAGAATATGGGAGGCTAATTCTTACGGTCTTACGGAGTATCTACTATAAACCATACTTCTAATAATAATGAATAAGCTGGCTTCGTGACGTTTGAGAACGCTGATCGCTTTAAACCTATGAGAAGTTTAACGTAGATAAGACATTCTAGAAAAATTAAGCATGAAGCCTATGTTACGCGTTTCACAAAGATAAAGACTAGGAGACCTTCCAAGAGCTGAAAGAAGTGAGACAAAACTGCACCTCTGCTAATCTTGATTTTTGTCAATATTATCATGTGCAGCGCTTGAGTTAAAAACACATAGTGAGGAATATCGTGAAACTATTTAAACTCCTTGCACACCTAGAAGAATTTAGAAAATTAACATTTTATCAAAATACTATAAAAGCAGACGTGTGAAGCGAGGAATTATCAAGATAGAATTGGCAATTAGGCAAACTAACCGCCTCAACAATGAATTATTTTGATTCGTGATGCCTGTGGCTAATTCAATACCTTAAATTAATTTCAGAATATTCTGGTTTTTACAAAAACAGAAAATATTAACAAATTCACAGGCCTGCGAAATTTTGAAAAAATTGTCCTCCATGAACATGAAAATTTCAGAATGCGATATTTTCTCGAAAAAAAAGATATTTTGGCAAGCTTAACGGTATTTGAAAGAGGAAGACTTGGACTATAAGATCCCATTTTTTGAAGAAGAAAAACATCGCGGTGTCACATAACCTCAAATATGTCAAAAACCAGTGTTTTTGCACTTTTAGGTTAAAATATCTCAATTTTGAGCCGGGATTCGGTTTCAGCGGGAAATATTACCTCCGAAACAATTCATTGTCCAAGGGGGAAAATCTCGCAAGCCTGTAGATTTTCGTCAGCTTTGGTATAAAGTTGGGTATTGAGTGAATCATCAGTGATCAATAAAGTGCACTGTCATATGGTCAAACACAAATATTCGTTTTGTATTACCGATTAAGACTGGCCCTAAAATTTATATTTATCGACTTTAAACGATTGAAAATTATCACAAAAATTTTATTTACAAAACGAGACTTCAAGGATCAACTTCACATAGAGTTTCAAATGTTGGTCATAAATTTAATTCACTTATAAAATTCGATTAATTGCAAAAACATTTTAGCAAAATCATCTAGAAAAGGAAAAAGAGAGAGAAATAAAAGTTCGCAAGCAATTCACGAGCACAACTAACCAGAGTCGTTAAAACTCCTAAATGGTTGCGGCATATTTCGCAATTCAACCACAAATAGGCAATAACGACCCTAACTTTACACAATTGTGTCGAAAGGAAAATTGCCCCCCGAGAAACTTACTCCTCTTAGTTCTAAGGACTAAGCAATTGGATGGGGATATGCCGACGGACTGCATAAGCTTCCTGGATAAGTAAAATATTTCATTTTTGTCAAGTCCTTGAAGGGGAATGTGTTTACACAAGAAATAAAAAAAACAGAAAAGGAACAGAAAATCCTGCGAAGAGAATGTAAGCGTTTTTCAGAAAATTGACAAATCAACACCAATTTCGAGGTAGAACATATTGAGGTCGTTATTGATACCTTCAGGCCAATTACCTTGTCTTACGAAAAAGTTCCGTTTGAACTTTTGGAACTTTTTATTCCAGTTCATTTAGTTTAAACACAATTTCATGGATAAGTGAGCATTTATCGTTCCCATCATATACGTTAAGATGGGATATAATCTGACAGAATCTATGACCTTAAGCTCTCCGTTCCTAAACATGTGACGATTGTATAGAAGTTGCAGGTAAGCTCAGTCCGAAATTGACCCAATCTTGTAGATTTCTTTGGTTAAAAAGGTTGTAGTTATTTATTTTCCTCATTAGACTCGAACTTTCCAATCAAGGAATTATTTTCCTTTTTAGAAATTATGTGTATTTCAAAGGACTTTATTGAGATGAAGCAGGTGAACGGATATCGGATGCTGATTGAACTTTTGGGACTTACGGAAGTTTTGAAAGTCCTTGTAAAGGAAGGACTTTATGTTGCTTTTGGCCATTTAAAGTAATCAAAAACCCTACTGGTCTCTATTGTAGTAATTTTTTTAAATTTAACTACATAATTCACTTCAAAATTTTGCTGCTCATATTCAAACTTTTTGGACTATCCGGACAACTTTTCCTTCTCGTTTTCGGCTTTATTTGAAGAAAATAGAAAAATTTGTGCTTTCTACCCAAGCAATTAATTTCGTCTTACTAAAGTTGCCACCAGGAGAGAAAGAAAGCAAAATCTGGCACAGGAAAAAAGACCTCTATGTTGGACGGCAACAAAGAACAGTATCCGGAAGCGTCCTATAATTAAAAGTTCAATTAAAGTGGCTGAGACTTGGATTTTTAAGGAAAGTCAACAGAAGCTTCCTTGAAGCAGTTGGTTTGATTCCAGATATTTCATGGGTCTTTTATGTTTTTTTAATTCACGTCCAGTTCCTCAATGTTAAACTTTGCTACTTTGAAAAGCTAAAAGGTACAAAAAAGAAAGAAAGGAACAAAATGAAGAAGACGACGAAATTCGGATATTTTTTGGTAATTCGCAGACATGTTCCAGCACAAAATTAGGATTCAGTTGGACACTCCTTGAATATTAAAACTTCTACAAGTGGTCATTACAGGGTTTTACCGAGAAGTACATGGGATAAATGTTCTAAGAGAAATTCTATCACGACTCCATTCAGTTTAATTTAAGCGTAGATGGATTTACTCAAAATGGCAAAACGTTAGGCTTTTAACCTAATTGAAAATATGTGCTTTCTGGAAGTTTTTCGTGTTTCGGGAAGGAACCTTAATTTAGTTAGAAATTACTTACATCAGAAAAAAGGAAAAATTTATATAGCACAGATTCAAATTTTTTTTCTACGAAGAGGAAAGGAAAATAATATATTAGGTTATAGTGCAGACGAAGACTGAGATGTATTAATGAAAAAGTTGTAATGGACTAAATTATACTCCCATAGGAGTATATTATTTTCAATTTTCGTAGAATAACAGTAAGGGCATCATAAAATTTTCTGAAATGACACTATACATTTTGATGAATGAATTATAGATTAACCTAAGTCCGCCCATGAGTCTTGAGCATCATAACTTCCCCAGAGATGAAGCGATTGATCTGAAATTTCGAAAGAATTCAGTGCACTTATTTATTTTGATTGATTAAGCAAATTTATATCTTAACTGTTATACAAAAATTCAATTGAGTTTAAGTCAAAGTATATTAATCGAACAGATTCTTAAAGAAAGCTTACACCAGAACAAACAATAGGTTTCGTCTCTGTCTCCGATTAGTTTTTTCAACCAAACAGTTAAACAATATAGGCCAGTTTTTATGTAACTGAAATAATAGTCCAGCGAAAGCATTCTAGAAACATGTGAAGCATGTGAAATGTGCTCATATGAAGCGGCCGGTTATTTGAAATCCGTAGGCAGGTAATGCGACTATGTAATAGATAAACGCTCTAAGCATTGAATTTTTTCAGCTCGTTTGCGAAAAGTACTAGTTAAGGACCACTGCAATGGAGTAGGGCTTCTTATAAAGCAGAAAGACAACTACACCGAAACCCAGAAGATAGTCGTGAAATACCTGTTACTGGTGCACTTTCCTGAGTGAACTCTAGATCTCCTCTGAGCCGTCGGGTTTGAAGCATCATTGGCGTCATTTTTAACAATGACAAGGTTAGATTGGCAGTGGCCTCCTTTTAATTTATTAAAACCACTGAGGGTGATGGTATCGCTCAAGTCCAGCGCCAAAACTACTTGAATACCATCCTTGTACCTTTGGTAAGTTGTTTCGACAAATGTCACATGAGCATCCTTCGGTGCAGACCTGACATAGATGTGTACACAATAATTGGCCACATGATCAAGGAACTGTGCTTTGGCAGAAGGTTCAGGACTCTCTTTTGGGCATAAGTAGAATTGGATGGCGTTGCCCCTAATCTATACCGCAAATGGTTCACTGATGGCTCAAAAATAGGACACTGTGCTGGTGTCTCGGTACCACAGGGTAGATGATAATCTAGCCGAAATCCATCCTACCTAAACCTGAACTGAAAGAGGCTAGTATAACTAACTTCGCTGATAACCAAGAAGCCCTCAATAGTTTACTTTCGTGGAGTTTCTTTTCGAACCTACGAATGAGTGCTTCGACACGGTCCAACAACTAGCCACTCACAACAAGGCCATACTCTTCTGTTGGACACCAGGTCATTTGGCAATCGTGGGTAAAGAGATCATGTGTTCGCCAAAGAGGGTTTATAGTCTCGCTGCCAAACTCCCATGCCATATTGCAGTTTAAGCTGGTCGTCGACAAGAGCTGTGATAGAAGTTTGGACTAGGAGTCAACAGTGGAATTTCGGTGGGAGCGCACATGCCAAGGCACTTTTGTACCCTATGCCTATAATGATAGGCTTAAAGTGGACCCTAGGTTTTTTTTTTATAGGCTCCTTATCTGACTACTGCAGTCTAACACATCACCTTCATCGGCTAGATCTAGCTAGTGTGACGGAATGTCGGCTATGTATGCAAGACGATCAACCTACATTGCACATTATGTGTTTCTGTCCTGCTTTAGCTTTTCTTCTTTTGCTAAAGAGTCTAAAAGTGGCAGAGCAGAGTGTAGTAGTTGGGTTTTGGTCGCACTGCCCTCTTCCCCTTAATAATAATATACAATAATGTAGGGTAAGAGATCGAGGTGTCTATGGTATATAGGGGGATGTTCAACCATTTTTAGGAGATGGCGCAGATTTTATATCGCTGGTAGATCACATATTACAATAAAAATTATACTAAAATTGGAGATTATAAAGAAATATAATCGTGTTAGTTTGAATTTCCTCACTTTTCTATTAAACTCTATATTTTGTTATTTCCTAAGATTGTATTATTCGAAAATCTGAGCAATTTTAACTGAATTGTACTCAAGATGATTCTGATCTAGTGTGGATGAAGGCCTCGATCTAAAAAAATTCAAGTACGCTGATTTTTAGCCACTTGTATTGACTTCGCTTTATGTGTAGAAAATTTACCCTGGTTAATCCTTCGTACGCTCGGCTACCTTGCTTTTTATGTCTTCGCAAACAATACCTTACATAATTTAACTCCACGTGAAGGCTATCTTCGTCATAAATTCTGAACTCAATCGATTACTTAACCCTTCAGGATAATTAATAAAAATTTTCTGCACTTCAGTAATATGTGGAATGCGATAGACGCCTGGGAGTGCTGCGTTAAATCGAATCAATAACACTCTTCACTTTACTAGTATCTCAATTACTACTCCTTTCACGCGGACAATCAGGAAGTGTGAAAAACAAACGTAACGAGTCTCTTTAATGGTTGGTTAATTATAATCGAAGATTTCCCTTCTGAGTGGCAAGGTTTGTTTAACTAATTGCCCTGAATGTATTTCTCGTTATATCCATTATTCCCCCAAGATTTGTACTTCCATCGAAGTTGTTGGAGTTTAACACGAATAGTTCTGAAGTAGATATATGCTTGGATGAAGGATTTCATACGATTCAAAATGAATTTTCAGGGTGAGCATAACCTAAGTGTACTATAGTAACCTCAAAGTGTACTTTCCAATCTTGATGTCGCTCATAGCTTGTCTAGATGCTTGTCTTATTTTGTTATCCTCGAAAGCAGTCATACATCTCTATGCTAGATTCCTAGATCCGGTAGCGGTTACCGGCTAATATTAACATGTTCAACTTGATAATATCTACGAAATTTGGAAATTGGATGTTTTCTGCGAAATGGAAGAAGCTGTAAAATTAAACGAAAGTATTAAACGCTTTATCCTAGCTTCTTGTGGCCTGCGGTAAGCAGAAAATTCAATCTAAGTTTCAACTGACGGGAAAGGAAAACGTACAAACGAGAAATTTAATTAAAGGATTTAAATAATTAAGCACGTACACAAATAGCGCTCTGCAGCATGTTGGAAATCCTATGCAAGTACTTCTACTAGTTCAGCATGTCAAGCTTTGGAAAATGGAAAACATGGGATTGAAAATGTTCTTAAAAGGATTCATCTGTAGACTTCTGATAAATAACAGTCTAGAGAAGATTAAATAGTGGTTATAGTGACACGTAAACTGCCAATTGCATCTCAGCTTATCTAAACTTGAATTTTGTAATCTCTCTTGAGAGAAGTTCACAGGGACAAGTCCTGGCTTTTTCAAAATGTGTTCATAGCCATATTGCAGAGCACATTCTCTTTGATCTTACAAGATTTAAGATGTAACTCATGCGGAGAGACATAATCTCTCTAATTTTGTCTAAATTTCTTGTACAGAGTACATCCGTAAATATTCCAATTAAGAAAAGACTACGATGCGCGCTAACACAAGATCAACTAAACTTGTTTTAGGCACCCTTCCTATTCCAAAATATTGGGTATATATGCCGCAACATTTTCACTGTGCCCTGTAGGATAGAACAAGAATAAAGTGAGGTAAAAGGCCATCATTCCAATGACATAGTCAACGTATCTTCCCATTACCATGCAACTTTAGTCCTTAATACGGGAGTGAACGTACATCCCAAATGACTTTTGAGGATTATCATTGCAGAAGGATATTTAAGTGTAATTGGTGGTTGAGTTTCTCCGAGTGGAATTGCTTCTGTTGTTTTCAAACACTGCGATATTATTGTTGTTTTACATTCTGCGAGTCTTCTTCGGATTTGATAAAGGTGCTGCTGCCTCTAGCGTTATATCCACTTAGATTTTCCCAGTTCTTGTGGTTCTTATTTAACTTTAAGTAATCTTGATGCTTTTATCCTCTTGGATACATTGGAACGTGATTAACACTTAAAACTAGTTTGATATAAATTGTCTTGCGAGATCTATGATAAGACTAATGTTAAATTTTAGTTTATAGTTCATAGTGTATCCTCCATTTTCTAAAAGTGATTTTTTTCTATGATGTAGACAACCCAATGCGTTAGCATGGCTTTGACCGGAAGAGAATTAGGGTAAGGGAAATCAGGGAACATGAATGTCTTGTTTTTGCGCTGCTGCGAGCTATACAACAGACCATGAAAGTATTATACATGGTACAATAATACCCCAAACATTTTAGCAATGTAGCAAAAGCTGGCAATGGGTCTATAGTGAGAAATATTATACCTTTTACCCTTTTTATGAAGAGGAATAAGAAGAGATGATTTCAAAGATTTTGAAAAGGAACCAGAGAAGAAGAACCCTTTTTTTACCCTTTTTATGAAGAGGAATAAGAAGAGATGATTTCAAAGATTTTGAAAAGGAACCAGAGAAGAAGAATATTTCTTAAGAAGCAAAACAGGAAGTCGTCGGTGGAGTACGTTATAACATGAATGTCTTCAACCACGGGGGTCCAGGCTCGAACCCCAACTTCGATGACCCATAGCTGTTTTCTGATTACCTCAGATTACGATAAAGAGGCCATTGCTGTAGAGTAATGTAGTGCAAGGGTTAGTGCTTAACTTTAAATCGAGGAATCTACCAAAGGCTTTTGCAATGACAGGAAGAAGAAAGGCTCGAGGGCAATTAAACATAATCTTCGGAAGATTGGAGTTTATGGTAAGGACAAACCTGAGTGTCATCTCAATCCGGATGAACTTAATGCTTCTTTCACTGCAATAAGTAACACAGCAGAAGATAGTCCAAGCAACCTGGCCTACCCAATGTTGGAAGTCCCAACTGTATTTCCCATACCTAAAAAGTCTTCTCCAGAAGGCCCATAAGCCTGTTATATCTCATTTCCTGAGTATTCGAGAAAATGATTTTCCATTAAAAAATTCATTAAATAAAGCAAAATACGTTTTTAACGCGCTAATAGTCGGGATTCCGAGCCTTCTACATTTGCGAGACAGCATTACTTAAGGTGACTACAGAGAAAACAGATGCCCTGGATCACATTAACGGTGATATTGCTCGATTTTTCTGTTAACTTTAGTAGTCCTAGCACCACTTTAATCAGAAGTTTTCTATTTAACTTCTTTAAAAAGAGTGAAAGTCGGTGGACAGCTGTCAAGTCGCTATCTTGCGACCTACCACAGGGATCTGTTCGTGGTCCAAGACTTATTTATTGCGGTTTGCGACGTGTTAGACCATCTAAATCCAAGAATTTTAACCTGTTTATTTAACTTCATAACAGAACGATCGATGTCAATGATATTCTTCCAGAATATCTCAATGGCTTCGCTTTGCCTAGCGCTGAGCAAGGAGTCTACAATGTCATGGCGCAATAGTAATTTATTGACAGCACTCTTCAATAAATTGGTAACGTTCAATACGTTTAAACATTTATTAGCACTTACATAGCATGCAACATTTTATTTTTGTATTTCTTATATTTTCTCAATACATTTTTTCGATTGACTCGTCGCATTTGAATTACTGTACCTTTTTCGAAATTTCTGTAGCCTTTTTAGAATTGGTTTACGTGATCTCTTTTATGATAAAATTCAAAACTACCATTTTTGTTAAACTTCTCCTATTACTATTTCACTACCTGAAATCTATCTAGTGGCACGTTTATTTTATTTTTACCATAAAGGACTATTTTTTATTTATTATTATGTATTTTGGTAAGGTTTCGAAACCCTCTACTATCAATCTAAATAAATCACTATATTTTACTAGTATAAATTTGTTAGTACGTTTCATATTCAATAATAAATTGTTGAAATTGTTATTTAACCTGTGAATGATGTAACTCAATATACAAGTACATAAACCATAAAAAATTACCCCATTAAATGTAATACAAATAAAAACTCATGGTAAGAAGAAATCTACCTGTAAATGTATCCCTAACATCATCACTGTCAACGACTTTGTTCTCTGTGATTGATGGCTTTATTGAATCAGTGTCATCGATTTCGTCGTTCATATGGCGCATATATTCGTTCAACTCAATACGAAAATATGTCTGAAATTTCAAGGGAAACTTTTGACAATTACGATTCCTTTCGAATTTTCAAATCGGTGCGAATTGATTAATGACCGATGTGAGTGGTTTTCTGATCGGACTATTGCATAAGAGGAGGCTCGCCTTTATTTCCTTTTCCCGCTGGTGTTTCCTTTTTACTTAATTACCCAAATGGCATATCCTCGTCCTGGCAGCTTTTACAATCCCTAAATACATGGGAGGTCTCAAGCTACTTGTTTGTCCAGGGCTTAAATTCGTAGGTGGTACGGTTTAGTAAACGGACATATGGAGCTACGTAAAAACTTTTAAGGTTAAGATATTGAACAGAAATCAAGAAGTTAAGATGAAGGGTCGGTTCACTGGCTTCCGACTGACATTTCTGTTTCCGATTACATTTTTCGTTCCGAATAGACTTGAAGTTGTGCGTGTGTTACCACATCTTGGTTGTTCTTGCCCAGGTATCCGTGATTGAGCCTATATCGTTATAAAAGTCTAACCTCGTCGTCTTTACAATAATACGATAGGCACTTTTAGAAATGAGTTAAAATGAAAACCTTTTTCTGATTTTAGCCCAATTTTTTTTTTAATTTTTGTCGTAGAAGGGCAAGAAAATCAATCTTAGACTATGTGGATACTGAAGAAAGGATGGTGGAAAAAATTAAAGTTAGGATGATTGGAAGGATAATGGAATTGAATTGAAGGAAGACTTTTTTTACTGTTTTGAAGCTATGTGTTGTGATTTTGACTTTTACAGAAATTTTAAATTGATGATTAATGACTTTTATTCTCTCTGGATCAATTGAACGTGCAAGTATGCACTTTCAACAAGTAGTTCTAAAAATAGTATTTAGAAAAATCGCAATCCCAGCTTATTTACATAAAAAAGCTGTCAATTGCTATTCAAACCAATGCGTCGAAAGTTTTGCGTTTACGTGCTTCTTGCGACAAAGGAGCAGCCATAGGAACCGATGAATTACACAGGTTTAGAGATCAACCTATAATAGGTTTTTTTAGAAAGCTATAAATCTTAGTCGCACAGATATATTCTTTTGTAATCAGTACATACCTATCTATATTCCAGAATATTTGTAGAATTTTGGATATCCTACTAGAGACTTAGTTTATAATAATTTCCCAAAATGAACCAAATAAAAAAAGGCCCTGTTTCAAAAGTTTCCTTTTTAAACGGTATTCTACTTTAACAAAACTTCCTGGAATATGCTTGCGTGGTATGGGACCCTTACTCTGCTGTCCACATCAACCGTATCGAGGCCATCTAGCGCAGATTCCTTAAGTTTGCTCTTCGAGGCCTTCCATGGCGCGATTATTTTTCCCTTCCCCCCTATCATGCAAGACTCGAATTGATCTTGCTCGACTCACTCGAAATCAGGCGCAGGGTTTTAAAAATCATTTTTATGTATGATCTTTTGCAGGGAAGGATCAACTCCCCCGAAGTTCTCAATGATGTCGGTATTTACGTCCCAAGCCGCTCCTTGATGAGCTCCCACTTTTTCCATGTTCCATTCCGCCGAACACTTTACGGAATGCATGAGCCGATTGCGCCGATGTCAGAGGTTCCTCAAGGACCTATTCTCGGTCCCGCTTTTTATAAGCCTGTTTATTAGTAAAATTGAGTTTTCTGTTTATTTAAAGATAAAAGGTAATTTGTACACTTTTAAACTGTTTGACTGTTGCCATACAATACAACATAGCTTGCTACATCTTCTATATTAGATCTCAATAACATCAAGTTTGGATTATTTACTTCGAGCAGTTTGGAGTAGTTTTTGATAGTCGTTATTCCGCGTAACATTAATAATATGAACTAGAAACAAGTAGTCAAATATATTGAAAACTGTAGACAATGCCACTAAGGTCGTTGGTGGAGTAATTGATAACGTATTGGCCTTCCATCCCGGAGGTCCTAGGTTGTTTCTGCTGCCAACACATACGATAAAAAAGGCAGAGTAATGTCGGTGGCTCGGAATCCACTTTAAATTAACGGTCCGCTTGAGAGTGCTGTCTCGATGCGGGTGGAATTTGTCTCCTGCCGTAAGCCCCACAAGGTAACGTTAACCAGAGAGATATCTGAAACCATATAACAATTACACACCGAATATGACGTTACAGTGAAGTTTTTAGTATCAGCGGTTTGGAATTCTTATCGAGAGGTCTTACTGTTGCGCAATTAATTTTGCCAATTAATTACAGCATACTCCACTCGTTTATTAAAAATACAAAACAAAAAATATGCTTACTAAACTTCACGGCTATATCCTTGAAACTTATTTCCTACCGACCAAGTAGGAGTTTTCTAAGATCCATTTCCTGAAAATCTTGTAAGAAAATGAAGAGAAGAAAATTAGAAAGCAGAAGTGGATTTCATAAATTATGGAGCATTAGTACTTGAAAATATAACCGTGTGTTCTTAAGGAAAAATATTCCGAAAAACAAATCTCAGTATTACAGAGTATCCTGTTGTTAATAAATTCGAAAAAAAATACTTTTCTAGAAGCACATACGAAAATCTAAGCTTAATTAATTCTCGAGGACTCCGGAAGTGTAGATGATAAATTTGTACAACGACATTGCAATTAATATTAAACTAAAACGGATGGACTCACAAGATATAGTACGTTGTTATATCCAGAAATTCCTTGTCGTAACAAACAAGTCAAACACTATACTTCCTTGCAACACAATACAGCTCTTCCTCAATTTTGGTATCCAACATATCGTAACAAATCACAAAATTGATATTAAGACACAAGCCCTAATATGTACGACGTAATCATTATCACTTAACACAATTATTTCGATAGGTGGCCTTATCCTTTTAGGCCAATGGAATGATAGCACTAAAAAAAGGAAAATAACGTCAAGAAACAAGATCGCCTGGTTTTTATCATACACGCACCGCACCCAAGGAAGAAAAGCAAAGGCTACTGTAAAAAATTATTTCATTACACAAAGCCAGGGCAGCTGTCAACCTCCTTAATGCAAAACAAAAGCTCCTTTTTTCACTTCTTATTACAACACAAAATCCTTCGGGAACACACAAAAAGCAAACCTGAGTAATTAGTATCTTTCACGAATTTTCAAAGATGGGATAAAGAACACTTGAGATTGTATTGGTCAGTACATCATCACCCGTGACTTTTGGCTTCGTTTGTTTATTGCTTACTTCCTGTTCCTGTACGTTCACTGATTAGGATCTCTGAATTTCGTCAAGAGGAATATTAATGTCGCGCTGTACACTTATTGGCCGTATTCGGTCATTAGCGGAGCAATACATCAATTGTTTGCCTTTTTTTATATATGTATATCATCCGTGGCATGAATAATAATTATCTTTGCGAACATGAACAGGATTCGTCGAAAAATCGAAATTCAACTAGAAATGTTCAAAATCAGCTAATGTGATGAAAAAGAATCAAAACGTTTTTAGTATCCCACAAGTAAAGAAGATACGCACATCCGCTGTAAATCGCAGAGGTGGAAAAATACGCGCGCGAAACATTTTCCACAATAGGAAAACTTTACCGAACCCACATTTTAATAGGATTCTTCGACGGACGAATAGAAACTGAAACATCTAAAAGTATTCCGAAGTTTCGTCCTGATTCAGGACGTCTTAAATTCTCCCGTTTGCATTTAGACCTTATTTGGTATTCCACATTCCTGCTCGCTCATGTAGGCAAAATTTGTTGTTGCTTTGGTGTGTACTTCAAATACGCAAAGGATATGGACAGTATGATACTCTAAATGGATACCAATGCGCATATTCTTCAACTAGAAAAGTAAGAACAATTCTCTCAGTGGAGACGCTGGAGCTTTCTCGTTGTGATTTTTGGTAGTATTTGTAACATTGCAATTCACAGTGGAGTAGATTCTAAATCCTTGTTAAATTTTTCAAGCATGAATAAAACGCTTAAGAGAAGTTGGTGAATTCGCGTAAGACGTATAAGAGAACAGAATACGTTGCTGAATGAGTTGTGGGAAATTTTATTTTTTTAAATGATCCAAAAAATCCTTACGCACATAAAAGCTTTTAGTTGAGAGCTTATAACAAGGAAACCTCGTATCCTGAATGGAATTGCACAACTTTACTTCCTCTAATGTATGTCACAAGGAAATCTCAAATTCAATCCGTTTACAATTTTTATGTTGAAGGACGTTAATATTTTCTCTAATGAAAATTCGTTTTGTATGATCTCATCGCTCTTAGGTTAGAAAAGGACATATTTAAAAAGTTCTATTGAACTGAATTTTCACTTATTTTAAAACGTTTTTGTTTTCCCACGTCACATCACAAAAGTTTAAAGTGGAACCATAATGATCTGATTGCCCCATCTATTACAGGTCTATCACTTCTAAACTAATTATGTAAGGAACTTGAAATTTGGCTGCCAGTAAGAAATTACTAACCGTTAAATAGACCAGGGACTGATGCTTCAAAAGATTGTTATCCCAACCAATTTTTAGAGTTGACAAAGGTTTTGAAAAACGTTGTAGAGTATAACGTATAGGATTAGGGTATCGTTTGAAAAGTGTAAATGAAGAGGTTCTAAACAAATTTTTAATTATTTACCTCATCATTATTAAAAATTTTTGGTTTCAAGATTCAAAAGGAAAAAGAAACTATTATATTATATCATTAGAAAGGCATAGGCTTACTTCTATGGTTTCAAATATATTTTTCATTTTTGTCTGCACGACAATTTGCAAACATTTGTGAAAAAACACCATCCCCCGCACCTAACAATAATCTATACAAATAATAAAACTTTAACGGAGCTGTGTCTGTATTTAAGATATTTAAAATATAGTCGGGATAGACATTTTTATGGATAGGAGGTTAAAATAGCAAATTGTTAAAAGTTGTTTCTGTCTGTGTGACTGTGCATGCATCACGCGTAAACTACTGGTCGAAAAATTTATGCTAAAGGCCCTCAAGAAGACGATCAAGCAAAAAAGGTTTTTTCAAATTTATTTCCCCGAATACGTCTTAGCCGATTTTATTAAATTTACACCAACCTAACTAACTATTAAACAAATCTTGCGATCGAATTTTCCCTTCCACTTCTTATTGTCGTCTTGATTTGAAACTACACGAAGTTATGCAGTTGTGATGGAAATATAATATTCTGGTGTTGAACTTTGGCAAAGTAGTGGGTGGGGTTGCATGGAGGTTTACTTCGGAAATCGTGAACAGATTTGGATGAGTTTTTGTTTATAGACCTCCACCTCCTCGGCAACTGTTCGGCCCTAGCCAACCGTAGGAACCAGTTTCTGGGCTCCTCCTTCTTTGAAGAGTTAACCGAGCTAGTCTCCACCGATGTCAAGGACCTGGCTCGATTTATCAGAAGTTCAAAATGGTTTCCGACGACGAGTTAGGGCCGTACACCCTTCCCAACCTAGGCATATCTATTTTGGTTTCCCTAGAGCTGGTCCCACTGGAAACAGGCTTACTTAGGTTATTTTAATGGGGGTTGCCAAAGTTTTTGTAGCCTTAACGTGGTATCACAATGGGCCTCCTTGGCCTAAGTGTGCCTTTCTTAGGTAGCCTAACCTAACCTTGTTTATAGAGTATGTTGCCTTATTACTGTAAGAAAAAAAATGTTCAGCAAGGTTGGAGTGGAGCGCTAGGAGCACAGTCTATATTTTCATAGACCTTTTATCAAATAGCACTTAACACCTGTTTATATTAGTAAAATGAGTAATAAAACAGTAAATAATAAATATTGATAATTTATTAAAAAAAATATTGAATATTTTTAGTGATTAAATGATTAGTTTTTGTATGATTATTATTAAAGTAAAGTACGTTCGCCGTACTAACTATGGTTTGAATAAGCATTTAACGTCAATTTTACGCCTTTTTAATCGCTTTTAATTTTTCAAAATCTAAAGCGAAGTTTCAGCTCCCTTAAAGTCGTTTTAGGCCTAAAAATTTTGTTATTTATATATTTATTCATACATTTTTATAGTTTTATATATTCTAATTATTTTTTCTTTGTTATCGTATTTTAAATTGTAATAGTTTTGATCTGTTTTTTGATTTACTCTTTGCTTTTTGTTGTCATTATCAATGCACTGTTTTTTATTGTATCCTTATTTTTATTTTTGTCTTCTTGCTTTTACTTTTGTTATATTCTTTTGCAAGGAATCAGCCTTTGGTCGTACTAAGGTCTTCATCTAGTAATAATTATTACACTGTTTCCAATTATAAAATTCACAGCTCTTATTGTCAGGTGGCTTCAAGTTACAATCAGGAGACGTACGGATCGCAATGATTTTTGCAATACGTAAACTTTAATTTAATTTGAACACCTTTTGTCTGATGTAGCTTATTCAGGTCGCCTTTTACATAAAACTTATTTAAAGTCTTTTGTCAAAATCCTTGTTTTATGGAAATATCGAAACTTTCAAAAATATCTTACTAAATCAATAGGAGACCGGTTCCTAAATTCACCTTAACCTTCTGCTTGACTTCAAGGAAGCGATATTAAATGAATCAAATCTTAAATATCCTATCGCTTAATTATAAATCTCCAATCATTATGTAAACTAATTTTCATGTTATCAAATTTTCTTACGGCGTGTCGGGCCTCTTTACAGCCGCCCTTATTCTTTCCTGTAGACTTATGGATAAAACTCTTCAATATGATTTGAGGCTTAATGGCATCCTGGGTTCTTTTTATCATTACCGTTCATCCAGCATGACCAGCCATTGATGAGATCGTAGTCAGTAATATTCTATCAAATTATTTTCTAAGAAAAAAAATTACATTCGAAGCTCTGTTATTTTTCGAAGGAACAAGAAATGGCTACGATTTTTTAATCTTGTAATAATTTTCAGTTTCATGATCCCTTTACAGGACTAACACTTTTTTGATTGCGGCATTAAAATTTAACGAGACAGAAAAAAGGATTAGCTGAGAACAGCAGTGGTGGCTATTGAAGATAAAAGAAATAGGCTCAGAAAATGAACAGACTGCGAAGTCTGGAAAAGTAAGATTGTGTTTGGAATATAAAAGGCAAATGGGTTCACTTGATAAAATTTAATAATCGTTTCAGTTATATTGGAAGGAAGATATTATAATAGGTAGATATATAATAGAAAGTGTTTCCGTTTTAATAGCTTTTAATACCAAGGCTTTGGTGTAAATCACGAAACATTTAAAGTCATCTATGAAATTCTGTAAAGCTGTAAAGCATGACTTGTTAAAGCTATTTTGCAGTTTTATTTCTTTAAATTACGTCGTATTATATTATAAATTAATTATTCTGATTAACTGAGTTCTAGTGGAAAATGTAACATACATATCTCTGCATGCACTTTTAACACAGAGTTCATTGCTCTATACTAAAATCACATGGGAAATCCGCATAATGAGCATACACTTTAATTATTATCTTTGGTACATGTCTGAATCATTATGTAAGTTTCTCATGCCTTAAAATTGTGTGGAAAGATTTTTTCTGTTGCTATTCACCTGTTTACGCACTCATTAAAATATTTTCTATGCTACACTGCTGCATATTTATCTTTCTCTTGAATTACTCATATTCCAACTGAACGTTATTATTGCAAAATGAAAACATGAAAAAATTTCAAAATTGTTTTTCCGTTTCCATTTTAAAAACAAACATAAATTTGTTTTTCCTGGAAAGGTTGTTTATTTTAAAATCAATCAAACTCAAATGGTAAATTTAAGAGGAGAATTATCTGATCCGTTCGCAAATATGTTGTAAAATATAATTTTACCGAGAAATGAAATTGCGGTGTTATAAAAGTCTAGTCTGATGGAAAGCAAGGAAATGGTTTAGTGTGTCTATTTACCACCCTCAAATGCCGTGTAATTTTCGTGTATACGCGGAAATAAGCGGAAAGTACGGCATTTCCCTCATCCTTAATTCCTTTCCTGCCAAGGCTGTGCTTAAGTATCATAGGGCATCCCCTGAGCTTTGGCCATCCTAGGCTTATTGCTCGCAATTAGGAACCAAAAAGAAAAATCATTCGCCTGCAGATGCCGACTAACGTCATGCATACTTGACCGCTCATACACACGTTCAAGTTTGCATGACGCTGCAGGCTTGATCAAGTCTGCAGAATCGAAATTCGATTTTTCCTTCATGTAGACTTGTCATGCACAATAATAGCCATACACCGTCAAGTATATTGGACGCCGCGTCAAGTCCGCTGCTGTGTATGGCTTGCATTAGTTGCTGTGATAAACTATTACTATGGAAGTGACTATTTGCTTATAGTGTACTTACGTGTAGTTCCGTGTATTTCCGTGTACCCCAATCACAACTTCATTGATAGATAGTCCGAGTGGTTTATTATCGGCTCGCATTTAATTGCGTAATTATCCGCCGGTAAGTTGTCAATTGAAGTTTTGAATAATTTAATCACTACAGGGGGTCAATCCATATCAAATCGACCAATTTAATTAGTAAAGGTCGCTGACAAAATTTATTTATTTTTTTACCTAATTTGTACTATACTTAGAGAGTTGAAAAAAGGTATTCATACATTTTTTAGATGTTTAGTGTTTTTTGGAGCCGCCATTTTGTATTGGTGCCTCAGCCTATTTTGCATTTGTTCAAACAAAAACCATGTTAAAGAGCATAAAATACAATTTGTTTGGTATATATTTAGGCCAACTTAACGGTAAATACGAAAAAAATCGGTAAATATTAACGTTTTCAAACTAAAAACCTGCTCTGTTAAAATTAAAAATGTTAAAGATAGAACTAAGACACCTTTATAGTATACTACTACCCCGACGCAAAATAGTTCGTCCAGTCGAAAATTTCTTTAAAAAAGTGTCATTAAATTTAATTATTATGTTAACCCAATTCTTTTCAGGAAGATTTTTTTTTCTAGTACCTTGTTCTACGAAAGGTTGATTATTAATTTATCGTTGTTTGAACACCGAAGCTCTAAGTATATTAGAACAACAGTCGAGGAAATAAAATTTGTTACGAGAAATTGACTTTTAATTAAAATTATGCTTAAAATTATTAAGAAAATTATAAAGAAAAAAAAGTGACATGTTTTCTTAATTAGTAGTTAATGTAGATGAAAAATATTTAGTTTATAAACTTAAGGAAATTAAAATATTAAAATTATAAGCGACTGAACTTAAAAAATCGAATTTGTGAAATTAGCAAAATAATTTTTTTTTTCACCACGACAATTCTTCTTTGCCATTAGCAAAGATAACTTATAGAAACAATGCAGAATGTTCGTCTTCAATCATTTTGCACATAATTACTTCTATTGGCAAAGAAGTGTCTTGTTCTATCGATCCTATTATAAGTCGTTTATTTAATCTATCTATGGCTTGTGGTATCTTTCCCAATTTTTGGAAATCTTATGAAGCTATTCTCAACACGTCAGGCATACCCCAAGGAAGTCATCTCGGTTCACTTTTATTTATTATTTTCATTAACGATGTATATATGGCCTTGACGAATCTTTCCTGTTGTTAATTTTCTGTGTGACTTTGATCTTTTAAACTACTACTTAAACACCTTTAATAGATGGTACTCTATAAACCATCTCCCCTTTAATATTAATAAGTGTACTACAATGTCTTTTACCCGAAATAGTACACCGTTTACCTATACCATCACTGCCGGTGCTTTAAATATACTTGCCAATACCAACGATCTAAGAGTGTGGCTAAATTGTCTCCGTCTCGGACCTTGAGAAACACTGATTTTTTAAAAGTTACATATCATCGTACTAATTATGGTTTTCATGAGCCTATTTGTAATAAGTGTAAACTTATTAATTAACTTCCTTTTGTTTTCATAGTCATTGTATTTTAATATTTAAGTTAATTTTAAGTAATATATTGAAATCAGTTGTATATATTACTTGCAATATTTTAGTACTCAGCCTTGATGAATGTGTATTAATAAATAAATAAATCAATTACACTTTCAGAGTAGTTCAGACTAAGTGGTCAAAGAAGAGGTAATCAAAGTCAACATTTGAAATTTTCGAATAATTATTTAAGGGGGAACAACACTTTTACACACTTAAAATCGCTTTTTTCAAAATGACATATTCCCAACTGGTTGAGAGTATATCTTAGTCAATTTAAATTAATTAATAAATTAAAATAAATTTTAATAATTAAATAGTAAGGGGAGAGTTAGGTAATGTGGGAATAGTTTTATATTCAAATTATAAAAGTTCTAAGAATTAGGGTTGACGAAAATGAAATACACTGTCGTGAAGGGGAAAATTTTAGCTTCATTTTAGCATAGATGAACAAACAAAAATTTTAATCTGATGCCCAAATTTTATTACGGGTAAAGTGGGAAATTGTCGGGCGAAGTGAAGTAAAAAAGATGGTAAAAAAAATTTTGGACCGCTCTTTGACAAATTTGTATACAATATTCAACAAATCAGTGGCTAAAGCCCGTAGTAAAACTATTATTTATTATTAATAAATTTAAACTTTTTCATAAAACAAAAAAGAAGGTGAACCTGAACCTGATAACCTCTAGGATCAATGTTGATCACAGTTTATCTAAGGCATACCTTTTACAGTCCGCGTGCCAACAACAATATCGTATCATAAGAATTTTCAAAATCGAGGTTTCAATACGTTTTTAAATTTTTTTAATACATTTTAATGACTGGTAGACTGATGTCTGTTTGCAATTCCTCTTGTTTTTCTAAGAAAACCATTTCTTCCGAAAAGCTTAATCGATTAGGCTCTACTCATCCATCCAGCGAGCAACCACAATTGCGTGATTACGACCTCCTGGCATCATGACGCAAATATTTTATATTTAAAAACTTTTTAAGACTTTGTAACTCCTTTAAAATATAATTTTAGAAAAGAACGTCGGAAGAGTCGGAAAATTTGTTAATCAGTCAGATTTGCATAATTATTGTTTATAGAAAGCAGGTCCAGTAGTACCCAATAGCTGCAGCCTTTTGTTAGTACACGGAAAGAAAATTCCAGGATTAATTACGGTTCTATTCTCCGTAATCGTATTACAAGGAACACTTTCTGCGAAAATTTAAGCAGCCGCAATATAAAATTTACGACTCTTCCAGTAATTTTCAATGTGCAAGCAGACAATTTTTACCGAACACCACCGTAAAATTTACTGAATCATAAAATTTATTGTTCTTCCGTAAATCTACGGTTTTTCACCGTCATTTTCCATGTACTCTTCGCTGATAGTTAGGGCTCATCGTTTATGAAATTTTTCTCTTCGTGTACTTTTGTAAGGGTATTCAAAAAGCTTTGACGCGCTTTATTCCCGACACTTTAATTATATCTCACATTTTAAATAAAATATTTCATAAATGTCTCTACTTATACTCCCTTAGTGACATGACACATCCTTAATGAAATTGTGTAGGGCAGGGGTATTATTTTTTAAGAACTTCATTCGAATAGGATTCCCGAACTTTCTTAACAGATACCGTAAAATATAATTCATTATCTGTAATTATAATTATACGCAACAACATTAATTTAAGCTGCCTACTGGTCATATAAAAATGGACATGCCATTGTGTCCTTGAGATGTGCTCACTTCAACTTCCAGATAATATGCGACTCATCCGAATACGACAAGCTTACAACATCCAGGAAATAGATGAAAAACTGTACCGCTTATATGTAGATTGGATCAGGACAACATTAACCGTGATTTGATCATCCTCTTCTCAACATAATTACCGCCGAAAAAAAAAAATTTATTTCGTTTTTATCCATTATGCATTATTCGACCAGCAAAAATAATCCGCTGACGTAAATAAAACATTATGTGGGCGCCGGTTGAATGACCGCTCCAACCATTTTATTGGCTCCATTCAATCTGTTGTCCACAGTATTTCAGTTTCGTGAAAAACTGCACCTACGCAAAATTAACCCGACAGTATACATTTATAAAGGGTCGATGGTACAGGGAAATGGGGGAAAAGAAGTTTATTCTGGGCCACGGACCCCAGGAGTATCGCCTTTTTCCTCTTGTGAACCTATTTTATTGCCGGGTGTTTCGAATGGACTTTCGCATCATGTTAACGGTTGGCACTGCAACTTATTGGCCGTTAGTGTCAGCATTTGTTGGTGTATTGGCAATCAAATTTGTACGGACACATCTGCGCTTTATAATATGTGTGTATTGGCTTTAACTTTCAATTTGCAGGGCCAGTGCTAAAAATTAATCTGGTCGTCCTCGTCCTTGTGTCCTTGTAGATTCGGCAATGACAAAGGCCTAATACGAATCTGATGGGGCCCCGGGAGAGGGTGGCAAAGGAGACAGATATATAATTTGCAAGTGTTGTTTTCTGATTCTTTCTCTGGTGGTGTGGCTGTTGGCGTGCTGTATTTTCCGGGTCATGCTCTAATTTTGTGATAATTACTTGAAAAATACACGAAAACTTCGGTTGGGATCAACAGTCAGCGGATGCAAATAATTCGATTGAACACATCAAGCACCTTCATGTAATGTTTCACAAAGTGTTATGGCGTGGGAGATGAGGCGGATGGTTTTGCATGCACCGATTAATTTTTATTGTTTTCGGTTGCACTAACGAGCCTTTTCGTTCAATATCAGGACCCCATTTGATATTTTTTCAAAAAGAGTTCATTTGCACGGACATTCTAAATAAATAACTTGCCGCCTTTTTATATCACTGGGAAGGAAAAGATGAAGGAAATGCAAACTTTATCCTTTGAATTAGTATAAAAGGAACGAGAGAAGTGCAATCTTGAAATCTCTACGAAATCAGACTCAGTCATTTGAAAGAACCATAAAAGTCATGTAAAATGGTAGAGAGATGTAGAAAAATATTAACTTTTCAATTACACAAACAGAAGAGACTCGAGTGTATACATACGAATGTTTACGTACATCTGCAGATAAAAATAATAAGATGAAAAGGTCGCCAAAGGGGTCTGCATCCCATTCAGTTCCTTTTTATAGAATGACAGGATAAGCATGAGCAAACAGAACAGAATCAATTTATTAAGGATTTATCAGGCAGTGACATCTGCATTAGAATAAAAGAACTGCAATTGCAGGAAAGCGACTAATGTGGCCTTACGAGAATATCTACCATCTCTCTATCTTTAGATCAAGAAGTGTGGATAGGATGGTGTTTTTCAGGTTGATGTGACCAAGTGTAAGGAAAGAAATATGTAAATGCACTTCCGAACGACTTGAACGTGCAAGATTGTAAATTCATAAATTTCCGTGAACATGTCCTAACTGGCACTCACCACTCAAACAGGAGCACTATTTTAAAACTTGCATCATATGCTCCTCCAGCGGTTAGGTATACTGTTTAGCCATATTAATCCGCATAGCAAAACCATTAGATGAAAAATTAATGCCACCCAAAGCCAATTTCAATAAAAGTGGCATAACACAAATGTCTTGAGAATTGAGCAGAGTACTCCAAGTCAGAGTTAAAGTCATGAAGAAGCAGCCTGAGATACTTTTATATGCGGCATCCGCAATACACAGGCTTATGCGGGGGTGGCAATATCAACTACATTCCAAACGAACTTCAACCCAGGCCACCCATTAAAAGAGTGAAGTAATGGCAGCTAAAGTCCAATAAACTCCAGATATTTCTTGTCGTAAGCAAAATTCCAGGAAATTTCAAGAGCTGAAGGTTCTGGAGGCACACGAATATGATGGAGTAGATCAAAACGCCGTAGTGCTCTATAAAAATCCTTCGATGTACGCCGAAGTGGGATGTATGGATAAAACGGCCGAAAACCTGAAAGAAGCTGCATGGTTGTAATTGGCAGAAACACTTTAGATGGGTGGTTCTATCGAAAAGATCGTTTTGACGGCAGAAAATTACTATTCAACTTTCTCTGGTTGATTTGTGGCATTTCAGGTAAGATGAAATGAAAATATTCCCTGAGGAAAATAACACGAAAAGTGTGCTGAGTGAGCTGTTGAATTTTGTTTTTCCGCCGTAAATATGCACATCGAAATACCTTCCAGCCACGAAATATGTTCTAAATTAGAGCACAGGGACCTCACAAATGCTCTGCCAGGAAATTGGACAACCATTGGCCACTTCTGGCCTTATATTCACATTAGAAACGCTTGGAATGAATTTCAATTTTGGAATTTCCTTACAACTTTAGCCAGGAGGCGGATATGCCAGTGACAACAATAAGTCGAGAAAAAAGAGCTCCCGGGTCGAGGTTGCGGGTCGTTATGTTATACGTAAATTTAATAAACTGTCACATGAGAAATATATTTCACAAGCAGTTTGCGGACATAGAGTGAAAAAAGTCCTGCATGCCACCCTGCCATCCACGGCTTATGCAATTCAGAGGGTATTGCGCAAACCTATTTTTATTTTTCGCCTCGAAAATGTTCACCATTGTTTTCGTATATGACCAGCCCGGAAGGACCTGAACTGTTGGTGCGAAATGCCGGAAATATAATTCGCAGTTTCATTTTTTCAACTTCTTGTTTAGGGAATATTTTTAGATTAAGTACAAGCAAAAAATAATTCTAAAGAGTGTGGAAAGACATACAGAAACTTATGATAGAAAGTTAACCATAAAATCCTGAAAAGTGATATATTTTATACTATCTGGTTGTTAACATAAACGAAAGTTGAAGAAACGCGTTTAATTATTTCGTTGTCTCTCCAAGTTCCCCAAGGACAAAATTTATCTCGTAATGCCTTTACAGGAGCTAAATGGTCAACTATTGTAATGAAGATTAGGAATGTCCTTCGCAAATCATCTGTCGGCCACGACTTAGAAATATAATTCTATTTATGGCTGACTATTTTAATTTGCTCTTGTCAGGATCCCTTGGCTTCCGCGTAAATCCTTTTACAGCAAACTTTTTGGCATGCTTAGAGTGTTCTCTTTGCAAACGACTGCTACAACTTTCCCGGATACAAATCTCGTTTTTGCACAAATTTGATAACACAAAGTCAAAGAACTCAATGGAAAAATTTCAAGTAATAAATGAAAGACTGCAGTAAAGATAACAGCTAAAATCATAAAGCAGGATAATAAAAAAAGGATAAAATAAAAGGACATAAAATGCTCATCTCTTTTTTTTAATGAAACTGAAGTCGCTCTTCCTGGTAGAGTTTCTCGAACTGAATGGCTGGAATATAAGCTGATAATTATCCTTATCACAGTCGAGCACAATATGGGATTGGAGGATTTTGAGTGAAAAAAAAAAATATTAGAAAGAGTCTCACCACATGCCAGGATATAAAAGGGGCGAATTTAGAAAAAGAGACAATATGACTGCACACCTGAATTTATACTGTAAAAAGCAGGATTGGCGGGAGATTGTTAAAAAGTTTCACTTTATCTCAGAGCTTATCCCGTTTTTATTTCAAATGTCATTACTTCCCCACACGTACTTGTTATGTATGCCGCCATGATTCTGATTTTATTACCATAATCATTCAAGTGGGTTTCAACCGGCGAAATGAGAAAAATTACACCGAATTGGGCCATATGTGTAATAGAAAGGCACATGTATGTTAAATTTTCACAGTACTATGTTAAGTCACCACGTTGTATACGCATAAATCTGATTTCTTGGCACGGTACAACGAACGCGAGAATTGTTTGAATTCCATGAAAACAGGACGTATAATATAGGTGAGTTAAGATTTAATGTACTTAGCCTGACGTCATATATATTTATTTGTTTCATTACCTATTTAAATTTGTTCAAGAACTGCTTAAAACCTTGTCTTAGGTTTGGCCGAAACAGAAAAAATAATTAGTTTAAAAACCGAATTGCTCTTACAAAAATTATATCAAACTCTTTCATATGGACGATGGCACTCATTGAAAAAGCATAAAAGCTGTTAAGCAGAATTTTCCCATCAAGAAAATAGTAAAGAAAGGCACGACAAAGGGAGGACTTTTATCACCTCTGCTCTAAAGCTGATAAAAGGAAAATTCCTACAAAAGATGAGTGCTGTCATGAAAATAGGCAGAAACCAACGACCTTATGGTAAATCTTTATATGACGGACATCCATCACCCATCATTACAGATGGCTTAAAAAAGGAAAAGGGTATCAAAGCTGGAGTTTTATCGGAAGCAGATGTCACGAACAGAGGTCACTATTTGCGCAGACAGTCCATCAGATACAAAAACGTTGAATTCTAATTTGACAAAATCGAAATGTGTTAAAAATTGTATAAGAGCACTAGAAATCATTTCACACCACACGGACATGTCATAATGGCAAAGTGGACTACGATTTCGGAACGGTGGAAAAATATATATTGCCTGTTGTCTCACAAGTTGTCGCTGTAGTAAGTGATAACGTGTTGGCCTTCCATCCGGGAGGTCCCAGATTCGCGTCCCATCAGCGGCGACGGATGGTTGTAATTTCGGTGGTTCGGAAATCACCTTAAATTGTAAGTTCACTCAAATCGGGTGAACTTCTTCCCGTTCCCCATGCCCAAAAATGGGTTGCGAGAACTAGAGAGGCATAGATGATAAATTCTCGTTCGATCATAAGAATACAGTGAAGAAAATGAAACAGGGAGAATAAAGTGCCTTCTTTACAAAGGTGTCATCATTTTTCATACGCATTATATACTGCATTTAAATCAAACTCTTAATATAAAAATCCCACAATATTTCATTTCAATAACCTGATAAGGACGTAAATACTCAAATCAGCTGCAAAAGCAATGCCAGCCGGGTTATAATTCAATTTCCTGAAAGTACTTATCAGTTAATGCACCCATAAACTTGAATTGAATATGTTTTAGCCGAAAATGTTTAGCCCTATTACACCCGAGATAACACATACATTACTAATGTCATTACTCTTAAAACATGTACATGACATATTACTCGCGAGCCGGATCGAATTATTAATTTCCCGGCATTTTGAGAGGTCTGGGTCCGCTTTTAAAATTGCATCCTGGACGCTGATGCGATGGTATTCATTAAAACTCACTCGACCGGACGTAATTTCCAAACGTTTGACCACGTTCAATTGGATTAAAATCTCATTCTTTTTTCAAATAACGAATTCCTATTGATCCCTGGGTACACGGATTAGAGGTGTGCAGCATAATTGAAGTGGGAGTAAAGGAGTTGAACCACTACCACTTCGCGTCTAAAATATGGATAAGTGACATTTTTGAAATTGTTTGAAGTTAACAGTCCAAGGGACTAGGTGTAATATTGAAGCACCTTCTAGCACCAACGAACAACTCTTGGACAAACTCAATATTTGTATGCATGCACCGTGCAGACTTTCGTGATTGTGGAAAATTAGGGGTGCACACGGTAACCAAAAACGTTCCAAGGACAGCTTCCCTTATTATACCCGAGACGACGGGAACGTAGTGAAATTAGTAAAATTATTCCTTTCTTACTAAACTGAACACTTTTTAAAAAAATTTACAATTTTTGCACGACTATGCTACTCAAGAATGTCGGCTCAAAGTACATGTTTATATAGCCATGTTAAGTTGTTTTTAAATAAATATGGAATCAAAGACATTTTCGCAAAAACTTGGCATGACTAGCAGCAATCGTCCTGAAATTTTGGTGGCACTCTTTATTGAAACTGAAGGGCGGCCTAATTCGAAATTATTTAGGGATACAGAGCATGTCATTAATAAATTGGTAATGCTTGGAACTTTTGCTTGAAATTTGTGCAAGGCACTCGTATTGCACTTTTATTGCAGAAAGTCACGATATCTTGTTTCGTTTTGAATTGAAACCCCTTTTTATGAGAAATAATTTGCATTCAAAATATCGTCCAGCTTTGGTGGAATATTATTTCATATCTTTCCTAGACTGAACATAATTTGAGTTCAACTCAGCTACTCCTTCTCTTCTTGGAGCACTAGAGTCAATCAGAGAGCTTTGCATAGTTATCACTTTTCGTATCTTCTTCGGTACACACCTTTACGAAGTAACCCTTTACCTTCAACGACCTTGTGAAAATCCGGTTATCTAAATCTTATATCGTTACCAGACATTTCACTCAAATGCTTCAAGAATTCCTGCTACCTCAAAGTAAAATCATTTTGAAATATGCTAAAAGCACTGAGTCAGCAGACGTGTTAACTGAGCCATTCATGATTTCACCTGACAAGACACCTTTAGTGAACTGAATGCTGTGAGCTTAAAGGAAACTTGTCAATTCCCAATGTAGAGGCAATGGGTTTTCCAGGAATTAGGAATGTGTTTGCACATGCAATTTGAAATAGTAAAATTGGATTAGTTTTTCTTAACATAGAGCTAACCTCTACATTGCTACTTCTAAATATAAATGTAAAGAGGGGGAGAGCACCCTTTCCTACCGTTTGATCTCATTACAGCAAATACAAAGTAAAAGTAGTAGTAAAAAGTAAAAATAGGGGATTCTATATGAACGCTTTCTACACATTTTACTTTTTAATTCGAACAATCACGTCGTGTAAACATAATAAGATTAATGTCGCTATTGCTTTTCAGAAGCTTCCTATAATCCTTCTACTTTATTGAAAGGTTAAAGGAAGCTTCTGAGATTGCGTACTATAATGTTAGCGCCATTTAGTACTTAGTCCACATAGACACTAATTGAAGTACCCGTTGCCAGCTGATTGTATGGGTTCTTGTTTATAGCGCAATCTCGGCCTGAAAGAACTGGGAGTAAATGCTGAGATACTGGCAGAACACTGATGCTTTTACTCCGGACCCCGTTTTATTGTCATATGTGGCAATGTTGACAATATATGCAGGTTCTTGTTTCCCAGAGATGCCTCGAACTTCTTAATAAAGTCCTTAAACGGTAGCATGTAATAAAATAAAAGCATTGCCCTCAGCGCGGCGGTTTTTTTTTTGGGTACAGATCCGCAGGGGCAGTGTAGAATTGTATCAAGATCCGCAGTAAAGAGGGTTAATCTATATGCAATGCAACAGTGATTCCTATTACTAGTACTCTTTGTGTGTGCTCCAACCTGTAGAGACTGTTACTTTATTATTGCCTAATGCTGGGTTTTAGCCCACACTTTGCACCGAAGAGTCTCGTGAGGGTGTAGAATGATGCAAGGATACTTAGCCTGCGGTTCGTGATCCAACAGCATACCGTCAATGTGTGGTATCCTGAACGTTGTTATCTTGTACTTCCTAGTGAAGATGTAGCATTTCGATTTTGCGTGAGTTGATGCCAAGCACCCTTGTTTTCGCCCAGAAACTTAGCGTCCTTAAAGCCCGTTCTTTTTTTTCGGTAATCGTATTCAGACGCTTGCTTGACACTTATTTAACTACATCTCCGACGTAAGCGACAACTACTACCCCGACGCAAAATAGTTCGTCCAGTCGAAAATTTCTTTAAAAAAGTGTCATTAAATTTAATTATTATTTTAACCCAATTCTTTTCAGGAAGAATTTTTTTTCTAGTACCTTATTCTACGAAAGGTTGATTATTAATTTATCGTTGTTTGAACACCGAAGCTCTAAGTATATTAGAACAACAGTCGAGGAAATAAAGTTTGAACCGAGAAATTGACTTTTAATTAAAATTGTGCTTAAAATTATTAGGCCCTAAAAAGAAAAAAACTGACATGTTTTCTTAATTAGTAGTTAATGTAGATGAAAAATATTTAGTTTACGAACTTAAGGAAATTAAAATATTAAAATTATAAGCGACTGAACTTAAAACATCGAATTTGTGAAATTAGCAAAAAAAAATTTTTTTCACCACGACAATTCTTCTTTGTCATTAGCAAACAATGCAGAATGTTCGTCTTCAATTATTTTGCACATAATTACTTCTAGAACAGAAAAGAAACTTACATAACATACATAAAAAGTCATTCACGAAATTTAGATATAAACAGTCTGCTTTTGATAATATGATAGAGATCATAATGATAGAGAAGAAATCAGAATTGTTAAAAGCATAGCTAGTAATAATGGGTTTAATAATAACTTCATTGATGGAATCCTTAAGAGGCAATTAAAAGACAAATTTATGAAAGAAATAACTAGCATGAGAAAAAGCGCACAAATTGATAAAACATGGACCATATTGTGGAAAAATATCAGAAGAAATCGCTAAAAAATTAAATAAACAAAATATAATAAATATATATAAATATACCTAAATGTTTCAGCTCAAGGGATCATAAAGAAGGACGATTAAATACTTTTGTTGTAGTTTAGTTTGTTCGATTTACACCGACTTATATATATATAAAATTAAGCATTATATTATGCTTTTTGTGAAGTCGGTAAAATTTTTTTTTAAAACTATTTTATTTTTCACTTTTTAGTATCTTCTACTCCGTACAACAAAAAAAACCATCCAAATCGGTCCACGCGTTAAAAAGTTAGGTTCAACCCCTACCTCCCCCCCCCCCCCTTAACAACCCAAATTTTTTTTTCTCGCGGTATCAATCAGGGCACATACTCTACCCAACAGACAAAGAATCATTGAAATTGGTCCAAGCGTTACAAAATTAGACTACCCCTCTTCCTCCCCTTCCCCCACCATAGAACCAAATTATCCTCCTATAAGCAATGGAGGATCGTACTCTAGCAAAGGAACCATCTAAATCGGTCCACGCCTTACGAAGTTAGACTATCCCTCCCCCTCCCCCACCCTAGGCCAAATTTTGCGGCTCAACGAATTGATCCAACTCCGTCTCCTCTGTGTTATAATTTTATTTATTTTTGTTCGATCTCCCAATCTACTAGTTCACAGACATCTGTCCTCATTAGGAGCGTAACTTCGAGAAAATTCTCACTAGTTGGGCCCCTGTACGATGGTATGTTACCCTGTTACCAATAATTAAGTTTGGGCCCCTGTACGATGGTATTTTTTTGCCCTGTTACCAATAATTAAGTTAGGAGTTACTACTCCTATATAGTGGAACAAAGGCTCAATTCTTGCATTATTTATAACTGCTGCCCCATATGATGCGGTGTATATTTGCGTCCCCACCGATCCTACTGCACCAATTCATAGTGAACAGATCATTGCACTCGATGATCTTCACGCCGAAAAATCTACGTGCTCTTTCAAATGATGGCATTGGTTGTTCCGCGTTCCTCTTCAAGGTCCCGACCAGCTCATTTGAGTTAACTGGGATTTTTTCGGAGTTGAAATCTAAAATTACCGCACTATATGTTGTTTTCAAATAAGTTGCAAATAAGTAAGTTTTAAAAAATCAAGACATTTTAACTTAGTTGCAACTGGTGACCACCAAAATATCTTTTAATGGAATCATCTGTAATAAAATATCAAATAAAAAAAATACCGTCTGCTTTCAGTCTGTTTTCCTTAAAAGCCGACGACATATACTCGAATATATAGTCTAAGCACCACCCGTCACAATCAATTTTAATTATTAACTAAAACACCTGTATTTCTCAACTACTTTAAGGCCTTGCAGACATTTCGGCTCCTTTCATTTACGTGCAAAAGACCTTTCTAACACAATAAAAGTCCTTCTAACCAATTTTCGAAGCCATTCACTTTCTTTTTATTATAATTTCAATTAAGTCAAAAAAAAGTAATCAACTGATCAAATTAATTATAGAAAAGCAATTGATGCTGAAAAGAATCAAAGTCAACGATGATTACGCTGCGATCAATTAAGGCTAAGAAACGATTAAAATGGAATGAAATTTCTCCCGAATTAATTTGGGCATTACCTCAATAGAATTCAAAGCGCAATATTGACCCATTTCACAGGAAAATTAGGAAAATGTCTAATTATTTCTCCGCAAGCCCGAGGTAGTTACGAAAAAAGCCTACAGACATAATGCATTTATGTTCATCGATAGCTTTTTCGACTTTTAATTAGTTCGTGAGTCAAACAATCTGGGCCAGCTCAAACTAATTAAAATGGGGTAGCTCCGCCCGTTCCGAAAATTTTCACAAAATAGTACCCGCAAATTTTCTACGGTACTGTGGGCTCTTAAATTGTCTACCAAGATGAAGAACTTTCAGAATATTCCATAATTGGGGGGGGGCCATGGGAAAAATAAGGACATGCCAAGAATTAGACCTTTTATTAGGGATAAAACATTAAACGCGAGAAGGTTGAAGATGGTGACTCTAATCGAATTATGAAAACGATAAAAGTCTGGGTGGACATGAATTCGAACCACTCTACAAAATGAAATCGTTTGTTTAAGCAAATAAAAGAAAAGCGAAAACTCCTTACAAAGTTATCGCTTTCTCGACAATTTGGTCGATACATTTTAATAAACCGACGTCACAAAATTGAGACTTTTCTGTTCTCCCTAATTAATTCAATCCCAATCAGTTTGTTCTGAGATAGTATTTTCAAATGATGGAAATTAAAGTAGTTCAGTTCACCCTGAAGGATCTTTTTCTTTCTTCTTACATCTCCTTGTAACTCTAGTACGATTGCAGTGAACCATGGCAATGAATCGAAATCCGTGGCTTGATGGAAGAATTGGAATATTCTTCAGGATTTCTTATATATTGTATATTAATATAACTTTCACCGTTTTCATTATGTTTGCCTGTGATGTCTAGCAATGACAACCTGTAGAAGATGATGGAAATGTCAGAGGCATGACGAAAAAATTTATACTCACCGCGAGTGGAAGAAATGAAATTCGAGAAATCTTGCAAAGATGAATTCTGACGATTTGGCATATTTCAAGTAAATTTAATTTACTTGCAGGAATTTTTATTAAATTTTGTATCGTAGGTGTTTTTGAAATACTTGTACATGTTTACGTCATTCATAACATGAGGGTTAACTTAAAAGTTTTTTTTCAAAGTTCTTCAAGCGGAGGACGATAAAACTTTCTAAATGAATTGAGTTCTTGGAAACAAACTTTTTACTAATGTGGAAAAAATGAAACTTATAAAAAAAACTTCAACTATACTACAGGGTGAGCAAGTCGCAAACATATCATTAATTTTCCTAACAGTAAAACAATTTCTTAGTTTTTAGTTTGAGGTATATTAATACTCTTATTATCGAAATAGTTTTGCGGTAGAAGCTCAACACCAATTTATTACATTCTTATCCGCTAAAAACCACTTCCTTGAAAGACGTCAGTGTCTGTTTTATCGTTTTCAATATAATGCTAATAGCAGAATAAAAGAAGAATTGCAAACACGAAATAAAAATCCATCCCGGATTTCAGTGCTATCAATTTGCATCACTCGAAGGAATCCCTTAATAATAACGAGATGAGATGGATGGATAAAGTAAGAGTAGAACGAGCTCCTCCGCTGAATTATTCCACTAAGGACAAGATGATTTTGCTATATACTCTTACTTGGGAGCATTTTTTTCTGACAGCCAGAAAACAGTATTTAACGTAATAACGCGCACCACTATGTACATAAATGGTTATATATTTTGTATTTATCCCCACAAATGTATTTCGTTTTGATTCCTTGCTACCAAATCCTTTGAGGAAAATAAAGTGGATCCTTATGCCGGCAAAGGATTTTATTGTCTTCTTTTAGAGCTCCCGATTGGTATTTAATACTTCCCAGATTTATGGGTAATGGATCGAGTAGATAAATTTCATTAATTGTTGTAGTCTTGAGGATTTCGGAGAGAGTTTTCTGTGAAGGAACAATATTTTCCGGGAAATTGGTAATCATGTGAGGTTAGTCAATTGCTAAGTTACAAATCCTGGCTCGATATAGAATTGGGTGATGTCAAGGACTCTTCTTTAGCTACGAAACTTTTTGGGTTATAGTTCTTGAACGATCGGTAATTTTCTCTGTGGCATGGCGTGGCGTGGAGATTGCAATTTATTTGATTTTTCTCTTAAGATTAATTGAAATCATCGTTTGGACTGTGTTTTACGAATTTGAATATGAATTTACCTTGTTCCTTTTGTAAAACGAGACTATATTTTAATTAGATTTAAAACAATATTTTTCGGCTGCACACTACTACATTCTTTGGACAAAAACACAAACTTATTAAATATCATTCCAATAATTAAAAATTGTCATTGTAGGGTTTCACCGCCTTGACTTCGTCTACACACCCTGTTGTTAATTAGTGTTACCTATTCAGGTTACTCGTTAGGGTTGAGTGTCCTGTTATGATTAACGACAAGATGTCCAGCTATTACCTGACATATTAAGCAAAAATTCAACC
Source organism: Leptarthrus brevirostris (assembly GCA_964036015.1). Classification (NCBI taxonomy): domain Eukaryota; kingdom Metazoa; phylum Arthropoda; class Insecta; order Diptera; family Asilidae; genus Leptarthrus; species Leptarthrus brevirostris. The sequence continues at coordinate 107,811,783 of OZ038375.1, forward strand.
AAATTTTAACAGAAAGTGTAAAAAGATCTATAATTTAGGAGGCAGGTTCAATTTGTGCTTAGAATGGCAGGAATTAGCTGGACTTTTGGTCATGTACTAACTTGAGAATGATAAAGCATTTATTTTTCTTGTTTGCTTTGAAAGAGAAGACATTAGCTACTATTTTATATACACAAAAAAATATGGCAATTTTTCAAGATATTTCCCTTTGAAAAAAAAATTTATTTTTTGTAAAAATTTAAGTTTGAAAATTTATTTAAAACTATTAGTAGTAAAAAAACACATTCACAGTCTTTAGGACTATTGTGTTACCTGTCAACTGAGATATTAATAATGTCTCTAGCACTAAAACTTTAGAAGATATACGTGAAAATGTAAGACTAATTTTGTTCATTGTAAAAAAATTTCAAACCACCTGGGAGAGGGGATAGTCCCACCCTTCTCAGACAATTTTTTTCGTTTCTTACCTAAATCTACCAGAAACTTGATTTTTGCTCACGCACTGTATGGTTTTAGTCGCGATTTAGACTGCGAAGTGTTTACATGTGTTTAATGTGAAGAATAAGTTGTCAGTGAAGCAATAAGATAAGTAAACGATATATTGTAAAGGAAATTGTGAAGAATAGTGAATAAAAAGTGTGACATTTTGTGATTGCCTGCATTTGACAAAGTTCAAAGAAAAACTTTTTGCATTTTTTGAAGATTGAATCTCTTGTAGATCGACACAATTTCAGTTGTTTATCACTCATTAACATCCTCTACCATAGTTATTGTTCTAACGCAATTTCTAGGCCGATCCCAAAAGATTTCCTTTGCGCATCAACACGTTCAACCCTACAACGTATAAGGTAAATTTATCCTAGAATCCTTGTTAACTATAAATTTTTAAAGTGAGGCAATTTGTCATCTTCCGTTCCTTTTTTTTCAAAAGTTCGGCGTGTGATCATCTCTCTCAGATATATTTCTAATTCCACTGGAAGTTTCGGAAGTGTTTGCAAAATGTAATGGAATACCAATGAAAAGAGGTATTAAGAAGACGGCACACCGTCTGATATGGAAATTAGCGTAGACCTGAGCTAAAATTATCCTACAGTTGTTCAACTCTATCGAAAGGGATTGCAGGATTACTACACATGGAAGATCACTCATGGATTGACGACAAAGTTCGCCAAACTGCGACTTGACAATGACCATCTAGTTAAGCAATACGCCGACTGGAACTTAAAAAGAAGAATAGGGGGTCTAAAACAACATTGAGAAAAACTAGACGGTGATAAAAGTCTAATATTTTGGCTTTCCATATGTTATTTTTTACAGGCTTTAAGCAGCGAGGTGCAAACCCTACTTTCAGAATACAAAACGCCTAGCAGATCTTGAAGGGAAATGAAAGTAGAAAAAATACGGTGGTGAAAAGACTAATATTCAGGCTCGCTACTTTAAATGCCGAGAATTTATAGGAAATACAGAGCTCAAAACAGCGTCTTACAGTGTAGGACACGTGATAGCGCTAGGTAAAATAAAGTAAGACAGTCAATTAGCCAATTGAAGCAGTTATTTTTCTATTGTCAATATACGCAAACATTAAGAAAAGGCCTTTTTTATCAAAAAAAAAAAAAAGATTATTTTGTAAGCAAAAGAAAAATGCTCAAAGTAAAAAAACTTCCTCCAATAACTCTAATCCGAGTAAAAATAAATTAGCTGGCACAAGTACAGACGTTAATATTTTTAAAAGTATATATGTACGTGCCCGTTGCTAGCACGCATAGCGAAAAAACGCGCCCGATACTATGTATTATTCCCTCGCTACAAGCCCGACAATTAAAAAATGCAGAGATTCAAGTTTTAACTGACTTCCCAAAAAATGAGAGGTTATGAGTTCGACCAGTATTTTGAATTTATTTATTTTTTATTACTAATTTTTTTATGTATGCCCGGGCATAACTTCATAACGCTTAGGCTGCTTTGATCATTCTTTTTCTGTTGGGTAGAGTATGTTCCCACTGATTATAATGAAATTTGGTCCACGGGTAGGATCGGGAGCAGATGAGTAGTCTAATTTGGTAATTCGTAGATCGATTTGGATGATTCTTTTTTTTTGTCGTATAGAATATGATCCCCCATTGTTAATAATGGAACAAAATGTCCTAGGGGGTGTGGAGAGGGAGGGTGGTGGGCAGTCCAACTTCGTAACGTGTGGACTGATTTGGTTGATTCTTTTTCTGGTGTATAGAGTGTTGCCCCCCATTGGTACCGCGATAAAATTTTAACCGGTGGGGTTTTGGTTTGGGAGGGTTGGATGTCAACTTCTAAGCTCAAAGATCGATTTAGATGATCCGTCTTAACATAGAGTATAATCCTCCATTGCTAACGTGAGAATAAATGTTTCCCTAGGGTTGGGTGGAGGGAAGAGTAAGCTAACGTGTGAACCAATTTGATTGAGTACAAGGGGTGTTACCCAACTTCTTAGCGCACGTTGTGTACAGTATGATCCTCCAGTTCTATTATGAGGAAAAATGTTAACCTACGGTTATGGAGGGGAGAGGGGCATTCTAACTTTGTAACGCGTAGAATATCTATGTGTATCATGACAAAAATTGTGGCTTACGGTGAGAGTTGGAGGAGGGCGGCACCTAGCTTCGTTACGCATACACTGATTTAGATGATTTTAATTCTATTGTACAGAATACGTTTCCTCATTAGAAAATGGTGAAGATTTTGTACCTAGAGTGGCTACGATGATTCCCTGACTATCGTGAATGTCTCTTGCTGTATAGAGTAAGGTAGCGCATTAGCAGAATGGTAAGATTTTTGTATCTAAGATGAGGGTGTGAAAGGGTGAGCCTGACTAATTTTGTAATATTTTGCCGGATTTAGAGAATTCTATAGAAAGAGTGAACTACCTCTGCAACTGTTGAAATTGCTATGTTCATAAGAGCAGCATTTTTTGAGTCGTATATGTAAAGGCACTAAAAAGTGAAAAATAAAATAGTTTTTTAAAAAAAGTCGATGCAAATTAAGCAAACAAAACAACTTCCCAACAACGATCAAAGCTCATGGGATCATAGAGAAGGAGGATTAGATACTTTTGTTTAAGTAGTTTTGTTTTTTTAATTTGCACCGATTACAAAATGTTGCAATAGGTCTAAATCAAGAATTATTTTATGATTTTTAGCTCTTCTTGTGAAGTCGGTTCAACTCAAAAAAAAAACTAAAAGTTGAATGTGCTCAGCAAGATATATTGGTTCTCCAGAATGAATTAAATTCAACAAAAATAATAAGGCCTTACGCTTTAAGTATACATCAATATTACAACTCAGTAAAGAAAGCTTCAAGGGAGTAATGTGATCCGATCGGCTCAGTTTAAAAACAAATCGAATGCAGTCATGAAATGCAACCTCTACCCTGCGCCTGCAAGTTGAGTCAAGTTTTCTGTAAATTAAGCTACCATATGTGAAATAAGGCAGAATAAGACTTCTAACCAACTTTAGGCGCATTTCAAGAGGCACTACATCGGCAGACAACCACAGCCTTCGCAATCCACCATATATCCTTCCAAGAGTAGCACTGACATGATCGCAATACCTCAAAGAAGTATTCAGTAGCACCCCCAGACTGTTAATTTTGGTTACAAAAGGGAAAACACTATTATTAAGAATAACAGACGGTAATGCATTTACCCTAAGCATTGTGTTGCCATATAAAGCTATACTTTGGGACTTACTAGGATTTAGTATGAGGTGATTGTTCAACGGCCAAGCAGAAATTCTCGGAAGGTCATCATTAACTCTAGTAAATAAATCCTCCAATAATCTAACCGAAGCTGCACATTTTGGACTGCCGTAGGGAGATCATTAATGTACATACAAAATAATAAAGGTCCAAGAACAGACCCTTGCGGAACTCCACGACGCAGAGGTAACAACGAAGATAACCTGTACCATATTTTTACCCGTTGAAACCTGTGTCCGAGAAAATTATTTATCAGAGCTGCAGCAGAAGTAGAGAAACCAAATTTACTATAAAGCTTTTCAAGCAGAATCGAGTATTCAATGCTGTGAAATGCTTTTGAGAAATCAAGCAGAACCAGAACACCAACATTTCCTGCATCAAGTGCAATTCGAAGATCCGTTGACACCTTCAACAAAGCAGATTCACAACTATGCTTCGACCGAAAACCAGATTGAAATCTACATAAAAGGTCATTACTACTCAAAAACTGTTGAATTTGAACCACCATTATTTTCTCCATTACTTTTCCAAGAAAACTCAGTATTCTAATATGCCTATAGTCAGAATGGATACTGGGGAAAACTTTCTTAGCAACTGGTGAAACAAACGCTATTTTTCACGCATCCGGGAAGGAAGACGAAATTAGGCAACAGTTTATTATGTTAAGTAGATATGGTGAAATACATGGCAATATCAGTTTAATGAAACGAGGATTTATTTGATCAGAGCCAACAGCATTCGATTTAATAGAATATATAGCTCGCAAAAGTTCAAGATAATCAATACATCGGAATGAAAATGCATCAGATCCAGATTGATGAACGCGAGAAGAACTACTCACACCAGATGTAAAGGAAGACGTATCAACTTGCAATGAATTGGACGCAATTTCAGTAGGGTAAGTAAAAAACTGGTTCATTTCGTCCAAATCGAGATTACACTCTACACCAGAGTGTATTATCCTCCAAATTATTGTAATGAATTTTAGCGAATAGTTATATAATTTATTTCAAAGTATAATTTGTCTTACCATGCTATATAACGTGTTATATCAAATAACTATGATAACGTGTTATATCAAAATCTTAAACAATACAGAAAACGTTCTAAAAATTCCACAAATAATTCAAGAAATTACTAGGTGGTTAACTAAAAGTAAGGCACAAAAAATCAAAAACAAAACCGTTCAAAACTAGAGGGGTGTAAGTAATATTAAAATTTCTTAACACGATCCTGTTAAGAAACTTAAATATTCTTACTACGCTTGAGTTTTAAACCACTTTGTTTTGCAATCTTTTTTTTTTTTGTAAATTTTTACTTCTTACATTTTTTTTATACGATGTGGCCAAATCCTAGGGGACAACCCTTTGATGTGTAAGCATGGTTTTGGCCGTAAGAGAAGTGAGGAAACTTGAGTCTTGTTTTTTCATTGCTGCGAGCTAGACAACAGCCCAGAGACATATTTTGAACTTTTAAAAACAAGGCAACTTACCTTGCTCTCTTCAACTACTGTATAAATTTAAGTAACACTATAATTCGCTGAAAAATTAATTTTATTTCCACTGTCTTGTAATCGATATCGCAATTTACTTTTGAACTGAAATGTTCCTCAATTGCAGAATTGTATTTTACCTCCAATCATTAGAGTTTCAATAAATCTTCGTGCAGTAATCACAGGTACAATTATTTTTAACAAAGAACGAAACCAAAATGAATTGATTGACACAAATAATGTTCAGAAAATAAATAATAAGAAACTGAATTCAGCATGCCGAAATTCAAGGTAAGCGATGAAACCAGCTCTTTTGCATCAGCATTTCTATTATGTCGCTATAATTCTACTTGCCCTCGGGCGTTTTATTTCATTTCAAACAATTGAATTATTGCCTTTGTCAATCCCTGACTGATCCAGTTAATTAGGGCATATAAATAACACTTTCTTAAATTTTACAAACTATTTCAAATTTGTATATGGATTTGTTGGAACACTTGTATACATACTCATACTCTTTTCCACAATTTCGGCTGCAATTGAATTGAACGAAAAAAGGTAATGCACAGGAAAAATTGTGTTTAATAATCAAAATGTTGAGTACCAGGAATTTAAACGATATTACAAAAGCATTAATCATATTTTTAAAACATTTATACTTTTAACAGGCTTCTGTTGCACAGAAAATCTTAAGGAAATTTTTTCACACGTAAGTAATCTACGAAGTTCTACTACGCTTACCAGCCATTCCCAAGAAACAAAATCACAACACATTGAATTAATTCGGTCGTTGTCAAGATATTGTTATAATTTTTAAGATGATAATTTGTTCATTGACTTTTTACCACAAAAATAACTCTTAAATTATTAATATAAACTGCAGCAAAATACTTTTAAAAAATCTAAATGCACAACACGTCCAACGCAGTCGACTTTCCGCATGAAATGTCATTTGAAGAGAAAATTCTCCTATTGGTCACGTTAATCGAACTGCATTACCGAGCAATGGCTTGAATTTAGCCAAGATTCAGCGATGCTATCTAACTTAACTTATCTCGTACATTCAGTCCTGCGTCTTTCGTTAAGTAAATAATTTTAATAAATTTTTTTAATTCATGTGAAATAATATTATTCCACAAAATTAAATTAGAAATTCGATTTTTTTAATATTTGTCGGGTTAAGTGTTACCAAGAAAATATTTTGCATGGATTTTTGCAGCAAAATTGTCGACAATAAAGAATTCGAAAAATATTTCTCATTTTCTTCTCTGCTCAAAAAAACGGATCAATGAGATTTCCATTGATTCCTCCCAGAGATGGGCATTTTTTATTCGAAAAAAGATAAAAGCTAAAAGCTCAAATAAATTGAAAAATCGAATAAAAATTTATTTGATTACAAAAATTATTTGTTATTTGGAGTATTATTCGCAAATAATTATTTGTTATTTGATGCTTTTCATTTGAATTTCAAATAATTATTTTTTATTCGATCGTGCGTTATTCGATAATCAAATAATTATTCGTTATTTGATGACTTATTAGCAAATAATTATCTGTTATTTGGTGCTTTTTATTCGAATTTCAAATAATTAGTTGTTATTCGATTATCAAGTAATTATTCGATAGTTGATGTCTCTTTATTGAATACTTATTTGTTTTATGGTATCATTTACTAAAATCTTTACTGTAAACATCGCAACATAACAAGGCAGTTTTAATTTCCTAAGTACGAGACACCTTGTGATATGAAATGCGTGTACCAAGAAATAATTTTTTTGAAATTGAACTAATGGACACCAACAACAAATAATTATTTCATAGAGAGACATGAACTATCGAATAATTATTTATTAATCGAATAACAAATAATTATTTGAAATTCGAATAAAAAGCACCAAACAACAGATAATTATTTGCGAATAAGTCATCAAATAACGAATAATTATTTGATTATCGAATAACGCACGATCGAATAAAAAATAATTATTTGAAATTCAAATAAAAAGCATCAAATAACAAATAATTATTTGCGAATAATCCTCCAAATAACGAATAATTATTTGATTATCGAAAAACGAACGATCGAATAACAAATAATTATTTGAAATTGGATTAAGGAGTACCAAATAACAAATAATTATTTGCGAATAACTTAAAATAAACTGAAAATCAGATAAAAATTAATTTTTTATTCGATTTTTAAAAAAAATCGTTATTTGATTGAAAATTTATTCGAATAATGCCCATCACTGATTCCGCCAACATAAATGGTCTCACCTCCAAGACAACATGCCTCTCTATACTGCCTCCAGTGAGTCTTCTTCTGACGTGGTCTGTTTGACTGAAACCTGGCTGCACGAGGGGATTTGGATGCTGAACCTTACAATTCACAATACCTTGTTTTTCGCCGAAATCGTCAAGTGGTTATTTTTGTCGCTCCCGTTGCGGGTGGAGTTTTCTGTGCCGTCCGACATAATATCCCATCAGACTTGTAGCTGTTCCGGATTCTGGCGACTTGGAGTTTATGTGCATCGGTATTTGTTTACCTCGAAAGTACGTTTATGTCGCTACAGTCTATTTTCCGCCTTGGTCGTCACTGTGAGTTAATGAGCGACTCCTGCCTTGATGCGCTTTGATGTGTCTTGAGACGCAGACCTGTGGCATCTCGAATGGTCATGGAAAGTTTCTCGATCTAGTGTTTTCTACCAATCCTGCAGGCACATTTGTTATAAGATATTTGGTCCCGCGTGTTCCGGAATCGGGTCATCATCTTGCTCTACACACTGTTTTCTTCCTGAATCCGGTCTTGATGTCGTCGTATGTACCTACTGACTTGTTTTTATAACACTGCTGATGACACCCGCAGCCTCTATGGAAATATTTCTTCATCTATCGAATATCGATTTGATATTCAAGGAGTGGGCAGCGGGCGATGCCATTATACTCACATCTACCTTTCAATGGTCCTTATTATTCTCTTCAGAAAACCTTGATTATACCCTACCCAGCTATTATTTTGTCAAACGGTTTAGATCGATGATCCCAACCAGGCAATTCTTGGAAAGCGATGCAATGCCTTATTAAGATCTACACGGGCCTCCTTAATAGCCCCTAATTGAGCCGCCTCTTATACCGATCCTACTCGAATCAATAATCCTCAGACGCAGGTCATTCGCTGCCAGCAGGGAAAAGGTGCCGCAGGGGACATCTTACCCCCAACTTGGAGGGCTCTGGTTTTTGGCTATGGTTCTTCTGCACAGAAGATGTCGTTTTACGCTAGTTTTAGAATGTTTGATGACTTAGCTTTCGTTTCTCTAAGCCGCGCGCTCAGATTTCCATCTAGGAAATCACCTTGTTCCACCTTTGGACTTTCAGTTGAGGTTCACGATTTTACAGTGCACCTCGGAACCGTTTCGCAGTACCCGTATCTTCAGGTGATCGGTCAGTTTAGAGGAATGTGCGAACCTCTCGACCATTTGGTTGACCTTCTGACTCTTTCTGTCCCTCATATCGACTCTTCCCCGCTTTGTCCTATCCTGTCATCTCGTACACTTGATAGCTATTGTCTTAAATCTATCCCTAATTAATCTTTTGTATAAGAAAGGCGAAAAGTGCGATATATCTAATTAAAGACCTATCTTCACTTAACGTCGCTTGAAAAAACCAGAGATCTAGAAGTCTGGTTTAATTCCCGTTTTTCATTCGATAACCACCTTGATACTATAATTAATAAGGACCTTGGGCTTCGTAAAACGTTGGTCGAGAGAGTTTGATGACCGCCACATCACTAAGCTTATCTACTGTACTTTCGTAGAACCTACTTTGGAATATGCCTCTCCCGTTTGGTCTCCCGAAGGCCCACATCAATCGCATTGAGGTGGCTCAGCGGAAGTTTGTTCAATTTACCCTGGGCGGCCTTCCTGGAATAGCTCTCATATACTGCCACCTTACCGCGAACGACTCGGTTTACTTCATCTGGATACCCTGTGAGGAAGACGACACAATTCCTGTGTAATGTTCGCCTTGAATTGTTTGTAGGGTTCAATTGACTCTCCTAAATTGCTGGCTTCTTCCAACATATTACCTCCTGATCGTTCTTCAAGGAACCTCGACTTCTTGCAAGTTTCTCATCACCGCATCAATTATGGTAAATTCGAGCCGATCTCATCGATTCATCGATCTCTCACGGCTTTTGAATATATCTTTAGACTCAATTGATTTTCACTTGTCTAAGAGCTTCTTGAGATTTCAGCTTCGTTAAGGTTACTTTGAATTCATTTGTTAACTGATTATATTTTAATTTTATTTACTTCGATTGTATCTTTTCGGTTTTTTTGCTATGAGATATTATATACGATTGTTACTATCATGTAAACTGTACTGCTTGCAGTAGTCAGTCATTGATGAAACTTGTAAATAAATAAAAATGAAATAGAAAGCTACACCCTTGTTGCAATAATCGGATTGGAAACATTTTTAATGGCTTTATTATAATTTTACATCAAAATAATCATTCAAATGTAAGCGAAAACGAAACCGTACGAAAATCACTGGCTATCGTTTTCGCTAACAGTTGAGGGATTATTTCGATGTAAAGTTTAGATACTAAACTGCTTTTTGCTAAAACAGAAAAACTGAAAAAAATTGCCACTACTATGCACAATCCTTTCCGTGACTTTTATTTCAAATTCACCTCACAATCTCAATTACAAATTCCATTAATTATTCGTGCCACGAAATCTGTTATTCAATTACCATGCATAGAACTTAAAACCTCTAGAATAATCTGCAAAGCATAAGCCCTACATTTTTGTTATCTAACGAAAATCTTTCGAGTTTCTAAACAAAAAGAAAATAATATCAAAATCACGACGAATTTTTCATCCCTTTAATAATCCTGCTCACACTCTCTAATCCTCATGTGTCTTACATTTTCACTAAGGATAACTTTAAAAAAAAATATTCAAAGTGAATTTCTAGCAAATTTTCATAATTGAGAAGTGCATGACATAATTTGGATAAAACTTTTCTGTGTACCCAAAGACTTAAGGGGTTTGCTCTGAATTCACTTCGCCGTAGGATAAATTCTTTCGCTTTCCCTTGGAGTTTTCCTGTAATGTATGCAAATTTAATGAACCGGCACGGCATACGGATTACGATGAGGTAGCAACAACAAAAGAGAGTAAAAATCCTTAAAACAAATAAGGAAAAAAAGCAAGTTTTCAGCAGCTGTTAGAACTTTATGTACCCCCACTACTGGATTTCTTTGATTATGAACCAATTTTAGGACACATTGTTGTGGTGGCTTATATATTTGATGCTTTGAGTTATGAAAATAAGATATTAGAACAATAATGATAATTATTATTGAACGTAATTTTATTTTTTTATAGACGGTAGTTACTATTGGGACATGTGGAATTTAATGGTGTTTATTACAGTATGGACTCCAAAATTTACCGGGTTCAGTCAATTTCAGAGATTTCCAACAGATAAAGATTAATTGACGGGCTGAGAGTAAAAGTGACCTATTTATAAGGTTCGGGCAAAAGTGGCTTAGAAAATGTTCCGCGCAAAAACGAATCGCGTGAGATTCCGGGCAAAAACGAATCGTAGAAAATTTCCGGACAAAAACAACTTAACTACTTAACTGCATTAACTTTGCATTACTTTTTGTAGTTAAATCGTTTTGCCCAGAAATTTTCTACTATTCGTTTTTGCCCGGAATCTGACGCGATTCGTTTTTGCGCGGAACATTTTCTAAGCCACTTCTGCCCGAACCTTATAAATAGGTCACTTTTACTCTCAGCCCGTCAATTAAGGCTGCAAAAATTCCAAATTGCTATAGAATGCATAAAGCATCACTACAATGACTGCTAGCATTCACCAAAACTCCATTTTCATCTGTGAATGACATCCTTTTTGCTTGGAATTAATTGAGTGTGCCCTGTAAGAGGGATACTCTCCGGGGGAGCTGCTACGAAAAGTGAACGCTTTTAGGACTATTAGAACTTCATATAAGCGAGTGAGTGCTCAGGCATTGAGCTTTGGTTTTAGCTAATTAAGTCATATCAAAAGGAAGAATCATCATAATTGAGTTTACGTGAAATTTACTTTACTGATGGAATTCCAGAAAGAGGGTAAACTGAATAAACACGAGATGGAAAAGGGGTCAAAATTTGTATGAACATTGGAATCAGTTTATGTTTTATGATGGCGTAGAGAAACAGAAATATCACTGCTGGCCTCAGAATTTGATTACTTTTTGAACTGAATAAGCTTGCAAGCTTTTCATATATTTAGTTGTCTACTGTTAGAAGTGCAGATCCATACAAATTGCCCGCTTTTATGCGGGAATTTTACTAAATTTAATTTTATTCAAATTTCAATTAAAATCTACTTGTACTGTATGTGAAAGAGCAAACAAAAATAGTTCGTGTAAGCTACTATACTATTTCCTGGGAAATTCGCTATTTAAGCGGGAATAAAACTTCATGGAAAATAATTCCACGTAAACAACTCGCGTTTGAGAGTAGAATATCTGAGTACCAAGGGCCAATTTGTACAATTATTCGGGACAAGTGAATTATATTATCCAAACCAAACCAGATAAAATTGTTTTCATTTAGAACGAAAACAACCTTCGGTCAATTTAAAGTGGCCATGAATACGGAAAATACATTCTTTGTATATTACACGTTTTTTGTGGCAGGTATATGGGGAAGTTACTAATTGGAAGTTTAAACATGTTATATGAGATACATCGTTATTAGTCGTCCTACGGATTTATATTGTGTCATATAAGGTATGGCTGAAGGTGCAAAGGCTCGCGTGCTTGGGAACAACAGGTGCAATAAAATCCACACCACAAGCTGGTTTTGAAGCCATTTTACACCTTCAACCCATAGAACTCCACACGAAAAGAATGGCAACCCTGGCAGCCCTCAGACTCAGAGAAAACAGCCAATGGATACCACAGAATTTTGGACATGCAGTCATACTGAACTTCTTTAATCAAAATGGGTTGCACCCCTCAACTGATTATATGAAGCCACAATATGACTTTAGAAAACCCTTTTCCGTTATCATACCTAATAGAGAAGATTGGAAGCATCCTGAAAACATAATTAAAGGAACTGCCATCTTCACAGATGGATCGAAAACGGAAAGGGGGATTGGAGCTGGAGTTTTCTCGGAGGCGCTGCAAATGAGTAAGTCGTATAGACTCACCAACGAATGCAGCATCTTCCAAGCGGAAATATACGCTATAATGAAAGCTGCACTGATTGTCCAAGAAAAACAGATTTCAACAACTGAGATCACTATTTGTGTGGACAGTCAAGCAGCACTCAAGGCGTTGAACTCCAACGTGATAAGGTCAGAATGTGTGAAAGATTGTATCAGAGCCCTAAGAAATATTTCACAACATACGCTTAGGCTCTGCTGGGTTCCAGGACATGTCGGTATAGAGGGTAACGAAAAAGCCGACGAACTGGCCAAAAATGGTTCAAGTACAGATATAGACATGCCGGTGGAAAGAGTGCACCCTCCCCTTAATACAGCAAAAAGTCAAATTGATAGACATTACTCCAACATGACTTCGGAACGGTGGAAAAATATCAGCTACTGTCTCACAACACGAAGTATATGGCCGGAGCTGAATCAGAGCAGAACTTCAAATCTCTTATCCTTCGATAGAAAGCGCATTCGAACACTCGTCGGCGTCATCACCGGACACTGCCCCATAGGAGCTATGGGCATTAGACTCGGCGTACCATCGAATGAGTTCTGTAGAAGCTGCAGAGACGAAGAAGAAATTGAGTCCATAGTGCACCTACTCTGCGAATGTCCGGCTCTAAAAGAACGACGACTCGCCTGTTTGGGAGCAAGGTTCTTTGACAACTTGGACGACTTAGCGGAGATAGCACTGGTGGACCTAAATAGATTCTTACAGAGATCTGGGTGGTTTTAAGTTCTGACCATGCTTTTTCTTTTTTAAGGGCATTCACAATGGGCCTTCATGGCCTCCGAGTGAATTTGGTGCTTCTTAGCAACAAACAGCCCGACTAACCAACCAACCAACCAAGGTATGGCTGACGTACATATCAACGAAACTTAATTATTGATTGAAATCTGAATCAACACATTATAAGTTTTGAACGGAAGTTCTTTTTGCCTACAAAACTTATTTGAAAAAATCTGACGACGAATTTTTTTTTTGTAATACTAATGCTTTTCTTACAGCTACCTACCTTTATAATCTCTTTCTTGAGGAAGGTCGCTATAAATAATTCCACAGACTCTCCAAAAGCCACTTAATGTAAAAAACACCTACACCTGCAGGTAATTTCATCGACGGTGGCATTCTAAAGCAACCTAGTAAATTCTCATTAACTGATCTCTAGATTAAGGAAGCCGATGAGCGCATAGTGATAAAATAATCGGATGAACCTCCGTTGAACCCTGATTTGTATTGCATAGAATGGCGGCCAAAAAAGTACGGTGTAGAAGTTTGATGATCCCTACATTTGAATTCATTCAGCCACCAGATCGCTGGTTTTTTCAGGCATCGTTAAGGGTCCACCATCGATCGTTAAGATGAAAGTGCAACTTTACAGGATTTATTTTTGTAGAGGACATAAATGTGCACTTGCAGATGTTTAGAGAGAGGTGGTTGATGAAACAGCAGCTATGGAAGGCGATCAAGTCAGAATTTAAAAGAAGACAGTCAGAAACGTTTGATACAATACGAAGGAGCTAGCCCCCGCACGCGTAACAAAAAATTTTACAATAGGACAAAGTCAAGGATTCATCATTGATCTTTGCATTAACAGTTGAAGCAAAGTATCTGGGCATTATGTTGGGTAGGAAATAAAGCTTTGAACCGAACATCCGGAAGAGGGTTAAGGAAGCAACGACAGCGCTGTATTTTTGGTGGAAAATGGGGTTTCCACATTAAGACAACCCACTGGCTCAACGTGGCGATCATTAGGCCGAGGACACGAACCTAAGCAAACTAGGAAAGGTTTAGAAGTCATATAAATATAAGAGGAACACTTCTGATGACACCCACAACCTCTATGAAAATATTTCTTCATCTGTCCATCGATTTTATATTCAAGAAGGTGGCAGCGGGCGATGCCATTATACTCACATCTACCTTTCGATGGTCCTGCGCTTGTTCCACCCTTGGACTTTCAGTTGTGGTTCCTGAGTTTACAGTCCCTAAATTTGCACCTCGGAACCGTTTCGTTGTACCCGTATCTTCAGGTGATCCGTCAGTTGAAAGGAATATGTCGAACCTCTCGACCATTTGGTTGACCTCATAACTCTTTATATATCCTGTCATCTCGTACGCCAGATAGCTGTGGTTTTAAGGCTAGATCCAGAACAAGTTCCTTCTCTCGGATTAACTGTTGCTAATCCTTCAGAAGGCAGGTCTAGATCTTCTACTAGTGCGGTTACCGCGGAGATAGTCTCGTGAGAGTCTACCATCTCTGCCACCGCCTCACCTGAGGAAATGCTAACAAATATATTGCCATTGGCAATTTCTTTAGGGACCGCTAAAATACTTTTAGAACCTTCTGAACGCAATTTTCAGAAAACTGCACCTGCTGTTGATGATTGTATATCGTACTTTTCCCATTTGTTTTGCAGGGAAATAATTATCAAGAGTAACCAGGCATTCAAAATCACACCACATCGTATAGATAGATTGAATTAATAACATAAGCCTGGGGCAAGACATTACCCACCCTTTCTTACAAAAGAGGCAGGAATACCATTAGTACCTTCTAATCTTCTAATCAGATTTGTCCGTATACCCCACGTAAGTGTTATATTTCAACTTCACTAGCTAATGGTTATAAATAAACTACTACTGAAGCTGTAAAGTGAATATGTCACAGAAGTCCCATATGCGGACGAGGTGGTGATTATTATATTGGGACTGTTCCCGTCCGATATAAGTGAGTTAGCTATATATTCTTAGACTATGTGGACTACTTTCGCAGACAACTACATTCCGAAAGAAAACTTTTTATACCAGGTTATACTTCTAAACTAAGCAAAAACATTGATATCCAAACTGCCTTTCACCATTAAAATGGAAATAAATCGACTTCAAATTACGGGAACTTGATTACGAATGATTCCAATGCCAGCAATAACTCATCTTTATCAAATCTTGGAAACGACCTTAACCCCGAGCCCAAAACATCTCTAGTTCCCATTATATATTATCTGAACCGATATGGGCATCGACAACCGAAGGGGAAAGATCGACAAAAATTAGTTTCACATTTCTTGCCAAACCATTAGACCTCATCGGAATAGGAAAGCTTCAATGAGGATGCTTTTGGCATGATGTATCAATACTACTTCCAGTTGAATAGCAAATGGTTAGATTCTGTATCGTGTCCGTTTAGAGAAGCACCTCCACATGAGTGTCATCCATAATCCTGGACTTTGTGTACATATCGGTGTAGCATCAACAGAGAGCTGTAGGCACTATTCTCCCGTTTTAGACTTGATGTGCTTGATGGGTGTATATGCTGCATCTATAAAGAGAAAAGTATGGGAATATCTGACCACAGAAATTTTCCTATTCAGCACAATCGCGTCTCTGTTATCTATTACTGCTGCAGTCTTTGGACACAACAACGGTCGAATAATTACCTTTGGGTATCCTGCGACCACCTTAAACTTGTTACTAAAATCCAAGCAGATGAATGAATAATGAATTTTGGACCATTTCCAGTTGAAGTTGCAAAGGAGATAAGCCCTGGATGTGCAAGCTTAAGTAGATCCAATGCAAAGGGTCTAGTCCCAGAGGAGTTACAAGTTTTGGTCAGAATAACCGGATTTGACTGATATGTGATAGTGCTTGGAACGCTTCTCTGTACGATTTAGAGCGATTCCGTTAAAATATACTAATTTTCTTTCAATTGCACCAAAAATCCCAGAAAAATGCTCCTTGAACTCTCTTAGACCCTTCCTCTGTTATGTAATTAAACTAGCCACACCTCATTGATTATTTAATACCCCAGCAACACGGATCGTGAATATTGATAGAGCCGTGTTTTCCCAGCCGTGATCTCAATAATTTGGGGCAGTGTCCTGCAATTATCATATGTAATGGTTAGACGGTAATCAAATCAACCAATCCTGTTTTTGAGAGATTCACAAGGATGCCTTCTGGCAGATAAATTAGGTTTCATAATCAAAACGTGTGTGGTCAGGGTGGTCCCGGCAGATGACTTAGTACTCAACGCTAGGATTCAGCCTCGCTAATCCCAGCCGGATTTACGATGGAGTGAAAAGTCAACTGGTTCTCGGCTTCCTGCGATAAATTTGAGAATTATTTTCATTGTTAAGAAGCATAAGTACTTCTAGCGAGCGAAGTCCTCATGAATTTCTGTAATAATTAACCCGACAAGAATGAGTCCGTGGGACGCTTAATGGCGAGAGGAAATACTTAAATAATTTACGGCATACTTCCTCTACGTGCACATAACTTCAAATAGCATGTAATTGCAAATTAAACCTCGCTGGCATAGTAGACCCATGCTATCAGCCGTAAGCGAGATATTTGCCATGAGAAATAATATTTTGAAGGTATCCATGGAGGGCTCCAAATGACCAAATTTGATGTGGCGTAGAACACTGAATGCGAAGTGGAGCGTGCTAGAGTGCCATTTGGTCTTAAGCATCCCATTAAAGTTAAATTTTTTTGCAGCACATTCTTTTTCATAAAAAATCGCCCTCCACGTAGTCCATTTCAACTCCTTTTTAATAATGTTTTCCCCCAGAACTCGCCCATTCATAACCATCCTTATGACGTAGATGACTGTGAACTGGTATTCAGCTACAACTGCTAGTTACAGTGCTCCTTTAACTAAACGAAGGAGACTTTGCTTGTGCTCCTCAACTCAAATCTTATATTAAGTGGAGCAATGGAAGTTGCTGGAGTTTTATAGACGATGGAACAGATGACGCTAATTGTTGGCCACTAAAGACCGCTGGCATTTTATCCATTTGCTGTAGTTTAGTACTTGAAAAAACTTTAAATTCGTGAAGTGCATCAAGTGGAAGGATTCTTGTCTGAATGTAATTGGTAGGCAAAGTACTTAAGTTGTATTCATTTGTCAAGCATTCTTAAACGGAGTAATACTATTATACTAAATATTTTTCAATTTAATTAACATTTCGCACAAGACGGTGAAGGTAGTCCCCACATAAGATTTATCAACATTTTGGCCTGTTTTAACTGCCCCGATTAAGATCTCCTTTAATATCTGCCATAGTGTCTTTTGTATAGGTATCGAGATAGGACACTTGAAAAAAAAATAATTTCTCATTCCCGATGCCTGTGATATATAGTGCTTGTAAGCGTTTCAGAACACCTAGTTCATAAGACTTATTCTGGCAATTTTGGTAAGCTATATCGAGAAGGGATTACACCACCAAACTATTTAGTTGTCTATCCCTAACTACGCCGTAGGCAGTCCAAATATGATGTCACCAAAGCCTAGGGGATAACCCTTTGATGCGTTAGCATGGTTTTTGGCCGGAAGAGAATTAGGGTAAGGGAAGTGAGGAAGCTTGAGTCGTGTTTGCATTGCTGCGAGCTAGACAGCAGCGCAGAGGCTCACGGGGAGATCTGGTCTCGAACCCGGGGCCCATGGCATGGTGGTCGTGCCGCTCAACGAATTCATCTAACTCCGTCTCTGTTAAGAAAAGAGCAGGGAAACCCGCATGCGTCATCTAGAACATTACGGCTTATAGAGAATATGTACACCATATAAATACACCCTAGGTGATTCCGAGAATTGATCCTTCTGAGACAGGACAGGAAGCTTGTAATCCACATACATATCTGAATAACCAATCCATACACACGAAACGTCTTGTACCTCTAGTAATGCAAATTGATTTTGTGATGACGACCATTCGATATAAACGTCGGACTACTATCGGGTTATGGAACATGAGAACTCTGGGGGGCGAGTATGGAAACGCGAAGATCATAGAAGTGGGTCGGGAAATCGTTCAGTATAAAATAAATATGCAACAAATCGCGGCATCAGTTGAATGCGTTGGCACCGTGCAGAACCGGATCTCGTAAAAAGTCGTTGTAATAGTTGCGCTATGCCCCACAAGGGGTTAAAGGTACCAAAAAGACAGAGTGAAAGAGGGAACCCGTAAAAGTATAAACTGGTATAGATTCTCATGCTTTTTGTTAGTATACGTCTTAGCCATGATTATTACATGGCATTCCCCTACTACCACATCCACAGAGAGGTACTTGCTAGGTCTGCCTTAACTCTACAGTATCTGAATCAGGAGTGTCACTGTTCATTTCAGCGACCCAGAAAACAATAAATTAATATCAGCCGTTTTCGATTATTTTTACATGCGTATCCCCCTCCCCCTCTTATGGGTGCTAGGGATGTTTTATCCACCACCGGACTCCACCCCTCATATTTTGTTCAGATGGGTGTTTATTTTTCCAGGCGTTCCAGAGCTATATGTTAAGTTTCCATACCTGGAAGGTTAATAGAACTCTTATGTTGAAACTTCGGTGTCTGTATGGCACAGCCGTTTTTTGCTATCAAAATTTTGCACAGGTATAGAAGTCATTTGCCCGCATTTATTCCAGGAAAAAAAATCCAGATATGTTTAATTTTTACTGGGCGACTAGTGAAAAAATGTGTGGTATTCCATTAGAAAGGTCTTGTTTTAAGGATTCAAAAAAAAAATTTAGCTTAAGTCGCATTAGTTTTTGACTAATTCCACAAAATGTGCGAAAAAATACCAACACTTAATACATTACGCATGAGATATTACTATCAAGTAAATAATTTGGGTCCTAATATGCGAATCTGTATGACTTTAGCAAAATTCTTGATCTTTTGTGCCAAGAACTATATTACCCTCTCTAGTCTACGTGTACTCGCAACCCCTTGTGGGATATGGGGAAGGAAAAGAATTTTAACGATTGTATGTGGGTCTGTAATTTAAGGGGGATCCCGAACCAGCAACATTACAATGCAACCATTAATGGCCCAAAGGAAGTCAAAGTTTTCATGGTGAAGTATGTAACTGATGAAGCTTAGGGAGAACTCGCGTAAGTTGTTCAACACGGCCAAACGAATAGTAGGATAGGCTCAGATCTTTTAAGAAGGTACTACGTTGCGCAAAGAGAGCTCTTTGGGGACACTCTGTGAGTCTATCAACAACAACAAAATTAAGACCTCTTGGAAGTACTCCTCGATAAAAATTTGTCACGAGTGCCGTAGGGCGTACTTTATTTGTCAAAGATTGAGACCTTATAGTCGCCTATAAGGAAACAACGTAGGCAGTCAAACTCTCCAGCAGGAAGAGGACCATATCAGAGTTTAGAACCACAATGATAGGGGAAGGCGGGACTCTGACCCTTTCAAGTAAAGTTTCTAGGCCTGCTGGACTTGAAATTCAACTAGAGGAGTAATTTAACAGAAAGTAGCCAGTTTAACACTCTAGACTCGTAGGAGAACGTTTGCAGTTAGCTGCATATATACAACTACAGTCAAACCAATTATCTGCTATAGCTCATTAGTCTACTGGACAGAACGGAACTATAATGAGGGACTTTATGCTGGGTACCGGGCCACAGTAGTATTTAGGAGAATGAAAGAGTGTGAAGAGTGAATTAATTAGGAGAAGTTCTCGGTATCAGTAGATTACGTGAGGATTCCAGTAAGGGCAATAAGGTGAGGGTGTCTTCTCTGATGCACTATATGTATCAGAATCCTGTAGACTGTCGGATAGCCAAAGCATCCAATAACCTTCATACGTTGGAGATGGAGTTGGATCAATTCGTTGAGCAGCACGGCCACCATTCCATGGATCCCGGTTTCGAGACCCCCGTGAACTTTAATTAAGAAATTAAAATAATCTACTCCGACTCTGGGCTGTTGTCTAGCTCGCAGCAATGCAAAAACAAGACTAAAATTTACTTGTTTCCCTTACACTAATTCACTTCCGGCCAAAATCATCAAAGGGTTGTCCCTTAGACTTAGACCACATCGTATAAAAAAAAACATTCTGGCTGCCATTAAGGCGCTGCCAGCTATAGGGGTTCGATCAAAACGCTTACAATTACGCTAAGATAGTCTAGAGGTTATATCTAACTATAATGAGGTGATTTTATGCTGGGTACCGGGCCAAAGTAGTATTTAGTAGAATGAAAGAGTGGATGAGTTAGTTAGAAGGCATTCTTCGTAGCATTCACACGACACAGCCAATGTCATGCGCTGCTATTAAAGGCTTTACGCGAAGTGAGCCAAAATCTTGCAAACCTTAGTTTACTTAACCGTCTTCTAGGTTAAAAAACACAAAAAATTTTAACTTTCACTAAGGCACATAGTTTCGTTTTTGCTTGCATAAATATATTTCAAAGTTGAAATCTAACTTCAGGTTTGCGCAAGTAATGCTTAGGTAAAACTTGGACGTGTGGACGGACTTGTAAGGACAGACGTGACAGCAATACTCTATATACGAATATCATATAAAGTATGCGTTCATAAGAACTGAAAATCGATTACTTAAAAAATATTGAAATATTTTAAGAAAGTTCAAGGATAAAAATCTTTTGCATCAGTAATTCCCAAGGATAAACCATGAAAAAAGGGATAAAGGAGAGAATACAGCATTTATCCCCTTCTGTGTGGTAGAGTTATGAAAAATGGAATCGAAAGAGCCCTTTCAGGTTCCGATTTATTTTATTTGATTATCAGAATGAAATATTAAGGTCGGTTTGTTCATTTTTTAACTTTGATTTTGCCCCGACGTGAATGTGTTTTTTATTTTATTTTTATTTTTAATGGATAGCCAAGATAGGCCCTTGTGCCTTGTACCGAACGCCTGTGTTTTCTGTACCGAAAAGCAATAAAAATAAAATAAAAGCTTTCTCTGGGTGAAAAAATCCGTCATACTCTTACAGTTCAATGGTATTATTTCAAACTTTGACCATTTCGTTACGGTCCTTTAACCTCATTTCAATAGGCGACCTCTTCTCGTGTTTTTGATCAAAGTATTTAATTTTCTCCCACTTCTTGTTTGGACTATAAAAACTCAATTGAATGGAGCCTATGTATGTTATTGTTTTTAACGGTAGGGTTAACAAAGAATTCAGAATTGATCCCGGTGTATGTATCATGTTGGTAAAAGGATTCTGAAGGATTCGTCTTTTAGGGTTTAGATTTTATTAAATTATTTTATTAAAAAAGGTTGCAAGAACAAGAAAAGAGAAGAGGGTTAAATAAACTTTCAAGTCCTATAACCCACCTTTTTACTGAGATTATTGGATATAATAGTTAGATTTTTTGGATATTCTTTGAAGTGTTCTCTTTGATTGTTGAAATCGATTAAGTACTGGCAAGTTAGCCATTCTACCTTAAAATAAGAAATCAAATTCAAATTCAAGTTTATTAACTCAATGTGCAAAATAAGACATTAATCTTTTACTAGCACAGGTAATGCATAAATTAATGCTACTTCAAAGAACAATAATGAATAGTAAAATAAAATTTAAGAGCAAATTATATGAAAATATTAAGTAAATGTTATAACAAATTTACGATAGTATTTATATATGTTAAATCAAGAAACTTAAAACTAAACTAAAGCTAAAGCCAAGGAATATGGATTAAGACAGAAAAAGAAAAGAAAACAGAAAGATGATAAATCAGGTGGGTTGTCGCACAAGTGCTCACGTTGATGATAGATGTTCAAACAAGAGTCTTCGAAATCCACCTGCGTTACTCGCATTCTTAATTTGCATTGGAATATTATTGTAAATTTTAACGCCACGCACAAAAAAAACCTCCCTGTAATTAATAAAGTATAACGCGGAAGTATAAGATTGCCCGATCTTCCAGATGAGCGCATGACTTGCAATTTTTCATATAAATATTCCGGCGTACGGCAGCGAAGCAACCTACTGATGAAGAGGCAGATATGATACTTAAAGTACAATTCTAAGGACATTCCAAGGACATAACACGAATACATCGATACATGATCGTATCGTCGGAGAAGAAACACATACTTCGTACAAGAATTAAATGCCACCGTCAACTTGCGGAGATTTGCAGAGTCTAGGCCAGTGTAAATTACGTCCCCGTACGAAAACAGTGGGATAAGAAGAGATTGAACTAGCCTCAAACGAGTGGATTGCGGGGTATAAAGAGCTGAGGCCCAAAGCCTACGCAGCCCACTATAAATTTTATGTACCACCGAGTTGACATGGTCAGACCAGTCAAATGTTTTATTCATAATTATGCCTAAATTTGTAACCTTTTCCACGTAAGGAATGATTTTAGAATTAAGCATGATTGGAGGAAAATCAGAGGTATCAATGCTTTGCCCAGAAATAACAATGCTACAGCATTTCTGTAAGTTTAGAGTTAGACCGTTTCTTACTGTCCACAGATGAGCAGCAGCAAGATCCTCGTTCATGCAGGCTACGGCGTCTTCAATTAGCCCATGGCGTCCATGCAGATAAAGCTGTACATCGTCAGCGTACATATGGTAGGAACAGTGCTTGAAAATTTTTTGAATATCATTGATGAATAGCGAGAAAAGGATTGGACCCAATATCGATCCCTGCGGAACGCCGTCAGGCATTGGTTGAAAATCCGAGATGTCAACATTAATCTCGACTCTTTGCACCCTTCCGGAGAGATAGCTGGAAAAGAAATTTATTGCCTCCCTCGAAAATCCAAAACAGTGCTTCAGTTTGAGTAGAAGTAACCTATGATTAACTCTATCAAACGCTTTTGTAAAGTCTAAGAGTGTTAGTACAGTAAAACTGGTTTTAGTAAAAAAAATGGTTTTAACTGTGCGTTTACTGCCTTCTCAAGTACTTTCGACAAAAACGAGAGAATACTAATAAGACGGAAATCATTTGCACTTTTTGCTCTAACTTTTTTCGGGACCGGTACAACTTTAGCTACCTTCCAGATTTGAGGAAAATATGATGTTGTGATGCAACTGTTTATAATGTATGTTAGCTCCACGATAATAGCATGCATGATCATTTTAAGAAAACGCGGACAAATTTTATCTGGTCCAATGGCATTAGAGCTAATGGAGTTTATAATAGCTGTAACTTCAGATACATCCACATGCTTAGTTTGTTTGTATAAAATAATTTTTTTGCTATTCTGATCTTTTTCTTAACCATACCATCAACTACCTTATATCTAGCAAAGTCATTGGTTTCCCGAGTTCTTTTCCAGCTTTGATAAATGAAATTCCGCTCACAAATCATTCTTTTTATTTCTGCATTAAGCCAGGGTGATTGAGCGTTAAAATTTCTTTGCTTAAGTGGGACGTATTTATCGTAGAGATATAAGAATAGATTGTTAAAATGTTCAATGTTCCGAATTGATTATAGAAAACATTTTGTTTAGTGCGATTGCCATCTTTAATAAAGAAATGCGAATTACCTAAAGAACAAGAAACATTTGTGATTGCATTTTTTGTTCCTGGACTTTTCTAAGAGTAAAAATGACCTATCTACAAGGTCAAGGAGCAAAAAATATTCCGCAGAAAAAACGAACCGCGTGAGATCCCGTGGAAAAATGAATCAGAGATAAACTCCGGGCAAAAATGACTTAACCACTTAAAACTAACTAACTAAGTTAAGTTAACTAGTTAAGACGTTTTTACCCCGAGTTTTTCTCTGATTCTTTTCGGAATCTGACGCGGTTCGTTTTTGCGCGGAACGTTTTTTAAGCTACTTTTGTTCGGATGTTGTAGATAGGTCATTTTAACTTTCAGCCTGTCATATGTAAGTCTCTTCTTGTCTTGCTTTAATTATTTCGGAGTATATCACATAAGGTAATTTTATACAATACATTAATTTTTAGCCTATGTAAGGGCCCCTAAGATAAATTTTGCCATCAATTTAAAGACAGTTGTTAAAAGACGTCACGAGACCTTTCCTACAAATCTTCACAATTACTCCTGTTTTCCATTCAGTGGGATAGGTCTCGGCAGGGCCGCCGACAGTCCGGGGGGGGGGGGGGGGTAAACCCCCGGGCCCGGGCTTTGAAAGGGGCCCCGTCATCTAAGTTATCAACAGAAAATTTTTTCCATTTTAATTATTTATATAAAAAAAAATGCTTCACGATTGAAAAAGTGTACTATACTAGACAGATTTTAAACTGAAAGTCAATCATTCGATTGTATATGGGCCCGTAAACGCTAAGTGCCGGGCCAGAAATTCGTTTCGCGGGGGGCCCGTATGTGGTACCTCCCGGGCCCGAATTTTGTCTCTACGGACCTGGATCTCGGTTCTCCTAACATTTCTGGATTACGGGAAGAAGAATATCAGACGTAGCAATGGGATCCTCCGTAATTAATTCCGCTGATATTTCATTAATTCCTTGGGTCTAACCGAGGTCCATCAACTTAATTGTGTTCGCCACTTTCAATTACTTCGGAGGTCTGATGTTAATGTTGGCCACAGCCGGTATATCTATAATATTATAATTAAATCACTCCCGAATTACATGAACCGCGTGTAAATAATTCTTAAAAACACTACACTGCATGATTTGATCTCGTAAATTACTTTGAACTAAGAGAAGTTCAAGGAAAACCTGCAATCAATCTAGTTACTTTCTTATCCGGTTGCAAATCATTCTGAATCAAGGATGCCACCTAGGTTACATACCTATTTACTGCAGAACAAAAATAACACAGCACGCTGCTAACTAGTGTTATCCAGTACATGACCAGGAACTATTTTTAGATGAGTATCGCGTGCCAGGAGGTGGTTGTGTATATTCACCTTTAGCCAACCTACACGGGATAGAATGAATTTAGTGAAAAAGGGCAGACAATTTAAAAACACCAAAACAAATTAACCCTTTCGAAGAAGAAATTCTTCAAGAAAAGAAGGAGTTCTCACTGTTGACGTTTTGTGAATAAAAGTTATCCGGCTAAGTAACTCCCCCCATAGGTGATGAAAAGGTAATAAATCGAAAAAAAATGTTGTAGTACGCAACACCATACAAGGAATTAGTTGTGCTCCCCCTTTGGCTGATTAAAGGGTACAATATGCATGTTGAGACTGGTACCAAAGGTATTCAGAAACGAGCGATTTTTGCTTTATGAGCCTATTTTGAGAGCAGCGAAAACTAATCCATCAAATTATTGTTGCGGTAACAATACCCCACAATGGTGCTAAGCTTAACGTCTTAATCGAGAAATTACTGGGAGATTTTTTCAACAATGGACAAGTTAAATGATAATTACAAGGATGACTAGTTAGGAAGTATGTACTAGGATACGATAGCACAAATATTTACTTACGCCTATGGAATGTCCTACCAATTTAATTATGAAATGAATTTGTTTATCTCATAGGTTTCTATGTCGATGTTTTTTATTTATTTTGCCAATATTATAACAGATATATAGGTTTGCCGCTATAAAGTAAATAGCTGTGAAGTTATGTTTTTAAACTTTGGCTTAAAAAAATTATAGATGAATGACACAGATCGAATTTATCCAAGTCTTTGGTGACGTAAGGAATAACGTGCTTTGACCTACAATAGATATCACTATACGTGGCTATCAGGGACAGTAAAGTAATGTCAGCGATTAAGAACCAATTTTAAATTATAGGTTCATTTACAATTTCTTAACCTGAAATGGCATGGACTCTCTCATTCTCCAAAATGACCTCGATTCGTTCACCACATGGTGCATGAAAAACTTTCTTGAGCTCAATGTCTCCGAATTCCAGTCCATCTCTTATTCCAGCAAGCATCTTACCTCCGCCCCGAGAGTCTACATGCTAACCGACGTACCAGTCCCTATCGCTACCTCTTTGTGTGACCTAGGAATAATCTGTGATAGTGAACTAAATTTCCGTTCCCATATTGATAGCATAATAAACAGAGCTAACTCCGCGCTAGGATTTGTGAAGCGCTGGTCTAGAGAGTTCTCCAATCCTTATGTTTCCAAATCTCTCTATATTTCCTTCGTTAGACCTTTTCTTAAATATGCCAGCCAGGTATGGTCACCTGCGCAAACAACCCACATTAACAGAATTGAATCTGTCCAGCGTAGGTTCATTCGCTTTGCTCTACGTGATCTTCCGTGGGTAGAAAGAAAGATTCAACCTTCCACCTTATGAAGGCCGTCTGAATCTGATTGACATATAACCCCTAAGTAAACGTCGTGATGTTTTCGACGTTTTCTTCATTCATCAGCTATTAGCTGGTGCCATAGACTGCCCTTCAATCCTGCAGTCTTTACCCATCTATACCAACTCTCGCAACCTTAGGTACACTCCCCTTTTCCGACTCGATCGCCATCGCACGAACTACGGTCAACGCAAACCAATTACCAGGATGCTAAGAAAAGTCAACGACCTTCCCTCCTTTGACTTCCATCTGAGTAAATCATCTCTTCGTAAAGCCTTATATCTTTATCCCGCCCATCTTGATCGCCTTTCCTAATTCTCCTTCCTCCCAGTTTATATCTATCATAATCATAGCTCATATTGTAGCTTACATTATCTGTTATGAATTATTGTTTATTTTAGTTTGTAGTATTTATTTTGTTAGTTTGTGTTTTTTATTTAATAGCTTACATTAAGCTTAAAAGAATAAATCAAAGGGAAGATAATATCACAGTATTGACCAATGGTTGGCTGCGATTGCTTTGACCCGATTGCTATGAACCGAATGAAATGGTGACCAAATTAGGTAAACAAAATCCAAGATCAGTCTTTCAAACGCGGATTAATTGTTTATTTCATATTAATTGTGATTTAAAAATACTCTCACCTTGGGAACTACGCACCAAAACGCCAAACTGACAGTACATAAATAATCTTCCAAGCTTCTCTAAAACATTCATACATCAAAATGAGAGTATCCTTAGAAGACATTGCCAATGCATGTAACTTCGAAGGCCAAATTAAGCCATCAACAAAGGTATGTTTGTTTATAACCTTCCTACTTCTACCAACAATGCTTTTTGGAGACAACAAAAATATGATTTCGATGACGTACCAACGAGTAAAGACAAGTGATCCAGTACGATATGAGGCAACATTTAATCTCCTGATTGTCCTTAATATTTTTGGGCTGGCTGGATTCTACTGGCACCGAAGATGTCGGCATAATCAAAAATTTCGACAATATGAAGATCTTAAAAAGGAACGAACATTTGCTAAGACATTTCAATATTCCGATCTTGTGTTTTTTTTTTATACGATGTGGCCAAATCCTAGGGGACAACCCTTTGATGAGTTAGCATGGTTTTGGCTGGAAGGGAATTAGGGTAAGGAAAGTTGGGAAACTTGAGTCTTGTTTTTGCATTGCTGCGAGCTAGACAACGGCCCAGAGATGGAGTGAATTATTTTAATTTCTTAATAAAAGCTCACGGGGTCATCTGGTCTCGAACCCGGGACCCATTGCATGTTGGTTTTGCCGCTCAACGTATTGATTCAACTCCGTCTGTTGGAGATATATTAGAAGAAATGAATGTTGTTCTCGATGATCGAGCAAAAATTTTTGAATACCCTTTATAATAAGAAGATTGACAAATCGAATCCGTTCAATAGGAGCGATGAATTAGGATCGGTTCAGAGAGAAAGCCAAAAGGAGTGCCAAGCAGAAGAAAATGTTGAAAATGAGGAAGCAATTGAAGATATTGATGGAGCGGAAAAAGTTTGAGAACATATTTATTTGTCTTTAATTTATATTTATAAATATTTTCTGAAATTAAGTTTTAGTAATTAAGTTATAAAAAAAAAATAATTTCTGCCACTCTAAGGATTTAAGGTCCTTACGTGCTAGCGATTATTCGGAGTTTACTTTGTTATTTGACGCTCGTTTGTATTATAGTTATATCTACCCTCAGAATGAATTCAAATAACCGAGAGATATTCTTTCTTTCCGGATCCTTAAAAACTTTACATAAATATCCCACTAACTACTTAACCAATTTTTTCTCTGTCCTTTACACAATTTCTTACTCTCCTTAATTTCGAAACCTGGCAAAAAATCTCTGAGGCTAATTACCATACATTAAAAACCAGACAGAAAAATACGATTTTCATCATGCAGGTGATGCTAGTGGTACACGTAGTCCTTTATAACTCTTAATTTTCCTCGTGAATTAATTATAAAAAATGTCATCGCAAAAAAATTTCCACCGAAAATTAGCATCCTGTGACAATTTGTCGTCGCTTGTTTAATGAAAGCTAAGCAGAACCTTAGATTGACTCAGGACATTCCCAAACTTCCTTTAGCAGCTGTCTCCTAGTTAATTAGCATAATACTTTGTCTTTTTCCGAGCAATTATCCAATTAATATTAATTTTTGTCGTTCCATTGCCATCTTAGCGGCCAAGAAATTTGGTTAAATTAAATCTTGCAAGTTCTGATTTGTGTACTATCCTGTTAAAATGTGTGTCCTACATCGTCGTTGTAAAAGGAAGCCTCATTAGTGCTACCCTACTTAAACGTTTAAGTACCTAAGAGACTAGACCAAATCAATATAAATCTAATAAAACTTCTAGTGACCATAGTCCTGCTACTTATAGTGACTGGTAATCTTAGGATGTCTATGCACTCCATCTCCAGGAAATGATGACTGAAGTGTCCTATTCAGGCATTCAAACTTGAATTATTCAAAATGTCGAGCGTACACTACCACCGCAGGACTCCTAAAAGTTACATATCAAAAGCTACAGTCACCAAAATTTTGCTAGTGGCATGGACTAACTATGACTCAACAGTCGTCAGCTCAGGCTGTTTGAGTTTATTCAGGGTACTCTGTCCTAATATCGTTTACCATTTGAAGTGACCCTCTTTGGGGTACAGACAAATAGTGAAAAAGTTGAGAAGGCACTTAATGGAGTTTATAAGGATGAAAAAGTGCATGTTTAAATGGCTGTACATGTATTTACAAATTAATAGGTATTTATGTAGATATTCTATGTATTTCATAGAGATCTAACAGAATTTTCAAAGAACTCGAATGATGTAGAAATTAGCAAATGGACGTAAATTCAAAAGTAGTTGACGATTGCTTGAAACATTTGCATACGACTGAAAACGTTTTAAATCGTTCTAAAGTAAAACGATTTTATACAGTTCCTTCAGAAATGTCTTCATTTACCTTGACCGCATGTATGTAGAGTAGAGAAAAGTTTGTTTGCTTTTAAATTTCTTTGAATCCTTTCAGTTTGTTTCTTAAAAAGGAAAACAAATAAACTCTGAAATTACTCAACTTTGGTAGGTAAATATTACTCTAGCCGAGGAAATTTTAGAAAACTTTTGCAACCATAATAATCTTAAATTGAACATCTTCCTTAAGTCTTTATTATTAAGTCCCTCAAAAAATCAACTCACTAGCTGAACTGGCTATATACAGGGTATGTAAGAGTCATTTTTAAATCTATCTTTATAGTTCAATAATTAGTATATTAGAAACAACATTTAACAAATATATTGTGAAACATTTTTTTCCAAAAATACATTATACGGAGTAACATTTTTATTTAATTGTACCGTAAATATAGCTTAGCTTTGTTTAAAACCCACTAGACTAACTTTCCAATATGATGAATGATAATTTATTTTACTAGATTAGCCATACATGACAGTCTGGGAGTAAAAATTACCTATCTACAAGTTCCGAGCAAAAGTGGCTTAGAAACTGTTCCGTGCAAAAAAAAAAACCACGTGAGATGCTTAACTACATTAACTTTGCATTGCTTTTTGTAGTTAAGTCGTTTTTGCTCGGATTTTTTCTCTGATTCGTTTTTGCACGGAATCTCACGCAGTTCATTTTAGCGCGAATCATTTTCTACGCCACTTTTGCTCGGACCTTGAAGATAGGTCATTTTTACTTTCAGCCTGCCATATTATGAACTTGGTTGCTGCCCTTTTTCCCGATGCTCACTCAGATACAACATTTTTACCATGGTGATAGTCCGACAACGTACTCCATACAGCAAGAAATAATCATCAAAATCGGGCCACGCATTACAAAGTAAGGCGGGTGCTCATCAAACTAATCGAATCCGTTTCAGGAGTTCTGAAGTAAGGGACCAACTCTGTCCCCAGCCAAAGACACAAATATAATAACACTGGAAAACATACTCTACACAAGAAGAAGTCCAAGTCGGTTTACGTGTTAAAAAATTAGGTTCCATCCCCTTCCGACCCCACTCTACCAACGAACATAACAACAGTGGGAGAATAATAAAACCATCTAAATCGATACACGCTTTACCAAGTTATCCACACGAGACTCGAGGTGAAACATGTTTCTCTTAGTACTCAGAAAAATCCTTAAAATCGATCCACAAGTTCCAAAGTTAGTCTCCCCTCTTACTTATTTCTGGGTAAGAGCACCAACAAAATCAGTAATAACCGGCGAAGCAAATTCGAAAATCAAATTTTTTTACAAATAAAAAAACTTTTTATTTAGTTATTTTTTTGACTTCGAACTGTAAGACCACAGCACTCTTAAAATCCCCTAAGGATAACATAAGATACGTAGAGAAATCAGGAGCTTATAAGATCACTTGTGAAGGTTGTAACGCTATTTATTTTGGTATTACCATACGTAAATTAATTCATCGGTCTAAGGATCATGAAAGTGATTTTTTTTAAAAGACGGAAAAGACCGCACTATCTAAGCACATCAAATTTGAAAACGAATCTCTGGAAAGAGGACGAAGATATCAGCGAAGACATGACATCAATTAAATGAAAAAGAAATTTTTCAGCTCCTGAAAAACGTAACCGGGTACATTTGGGAGTCAGTTTTCATCAGAAAAAATAGACACAGAATCTTGAACGATAATTTAGGACTAGTGGATTCAACTCAATTTTTAATAATTTTTAATATAAACTACATATCAGGTTTTCTTTGTTACAAGCTTTTAATGCTCGACGTTCATTGTTCATTGTTTTTGCATCTCCATATATAACTAAGTTTCTAATTTAGCCTCTACTCAAGCCTGATGACGAACAGTGCCAACTGTTCGAAATGTTCGTAAATGGATTAAAAAGTCTCGTCAAAATCGTACTTTAAGTTATGCAACAACCCTCCGTCATCGCATTCCACTGTAATTCCATGTAAGTGCAAGTTTGTTACCCATTGGATTTCATGCTCTATACAACATAAGAAGAACCGTACAAATCGATTTACGCATTACGTAGTTAAGCGCATTCCCCCCCCCCCCCCCCCCCCCCATTACCCAGAATCAAAAAATTTTCTCATACCAGCAATATGGGGAGAGCTCACAGAATCATCAAAGTTGATCCGAGCCTTACGAAATAGTGCCTGGTCATTCATAAAAAAGAAAAAAATATAAACATACGCGTTGAACTTAAAACCTTCTTGTTATTGGGAAGTTGGTAAAAAATAAAGAAACGGTCAATCCGGGAATTGTATTAGACATTTATTATTACAACTCGAAAATCACATGGCGTAAGAGGAAATGAAAATATATTTTATAATGTGCAAATGAAGCCCTTTCAGATGATACCCCAATTAACCTAGTCACCCCACCTTAAAACGTTGACTCCTTTTGGCCCCCGTTTAGAATAAAAATAAAAAGTTGAGCAAGCACTGTATAAAACTATTCCAAATTTCGAGTCGATAGCATTAGTAGTTCCTGAAATAAGCAGTTGTGACAGACAGACGGACGAAGTCGCAACACAATGGTCCCTTTTTACCATTTTGGTACGGAACCCTAAAAACTGTACGTCTTATTAAAAAATGTTCGTGTTTTGGATCAAAAAAAAATGCCCCTAAAATAATAGAATTGGTGAAAAAAATAAATAAATCTGACAGCATTAGGTCAATTGAAAAACCGCGAAGGACTCAAGCAAAGCCTGACAATAAATGTCTGTGAATCCCGTGCTATATATTCGAACCAAACTTATCATATTTGATGATATGAATGTCGTTGACTGACCCGAGTACAGAGTAACAAACGCGTTGTTGTAATCCTATATCGGAATAATTTTGCAGTTAGTGAAAAGGCAATGAAATGTCGTCAAATAGTTTTGTATTATTTGTTAAATAAAATAAATGCGTCAAAAAAAGCTAAATGGATAGAGAGTTTTTTGTCAGGCCGATCAATTCGTGTAGTAATTGACGGAGTTACATCTGATTCCTACGAAATAAATGCCGGTGTACCTCAGGGTTCAGTTCTTTCACCAACCTTATTTCTTCTTTTTATTAATGATCTCTTATCCCTTACTCTCAATCCTATTCATAGTTTCGCCGACGACAGCACCCTTGATTTCGCGTACTCATTTGATTCTGTAATGAATTCACGTGGAAATGCTACAGAAGTCAATCGGGAACGCATGTTTAGATCATTAAACAACGACATTTCCAAGGTCCTTGCTTGGGTGTTACGTTTAATGCATCCAAAACCCAATGCTGTTTAATGTCCCTAAAAAAACGCCCAGTTCACCCCCAACCCATTTCAGTCGACGGAGTGTATATACCCAATTCACCCTCCCTAAACATCTTGGGTATCGAGATATCCAGCAATCTTAGCTGGACTGATCATATATTTGCAATCGCTAAAAATTCGATGAAATGTTTGGGTTTTCTACA
Organism: Leptarthrus brevirostris; assembly: GCA_964036015.1. NCBI lineage: Eukaryota > Metazoa > Arthropoda > Insecta > Diptera > Asilidae > Leptarthrus > Leptarthrus brevirostris. The sequence goes on from OZ038375.1 coordinate 107,844,666, forward strand.
GAGATGTAAGAAATATTTCACCCCACCCGACTTAGCGCTGATCTACAAGTCCCACATTAGGCCTAGACTTGAATATAATTCCCACATTTGGGCAGGGGCCGGACACACCGTACTGTCCGCGTTAGACAAAGTCCAGCGTAAAGCTATTAAGCTTATTGGCTATCCCTCAATCTCTGAGGGTCTTGACTCTCTGGAGCATCGACGGAATGTCGGTTGTCTCTCACTCTTCTATCGTTATTTCCATGGCCGTTGTTCTAACGAAATTGCTAGCCTGATTCCTTGTAGACACATGACAACGCGCGATACAAGATCAACAAGTCGCTCCCACCCCTATACTCTCCAGGTCAAATTTGGACGTACCGTCAAATTTCGGGAATCTTTTCTAAGCAGAACAACACGAATGTGGAACAGTTTACCATCTTCTGTTTTTCGCTCGTCTTATCAGCCTGAAACTTTCAAACGGGGCGTACATCGACACCTCCTTCACCCAACCTCCTAACCCATTTCCCTCATCCTTAATTCCTTTCCTGCCAAGGCTGTGCTTAAGCATCATAGGGCATCCCCTGAGCTTTGGCATCATCATATATAAAAAAAATAAAAAAACAAAAATTTAGCTGAACTTATTCAAAACAAAATGTCGGATTTCTTTCTTTTACTCGCAAATAAGTTAAAGAGTTTCAAATCTATACAGCTCTAACAGCATCCTATAGCAACGTAATAACATCTCGTGGTACAATCAAGTGAACATGAATAATCGACTCATTTTGGCACATCCAGCACGTGTTGATAATTAGGAAGTTTTTCAAAACAAGATTTATTCTTATTGTGTAATCCCTCCTGTAGTCGAAGGTTTATCCATGTGCCACCAATTGAATTTATGGCCGCAACAATTATCCTTAAATTGTTCAAAAGTTGTTAGACACCTATTGCCATTGGATAGAGTATAAAGCTTTGCCTCGAACTGAAGTAAAAACGGAACAAAATCGAAGTAGTCTCCACCTATATCCTCCAGCCCGCATTTTCCGACAATTCAGAAAAGACCGAGGCGAAGAACATACCCGCAACACCACAGCCCCAGGAGCAGTTTGTTTCACTTCCAAAATAAATTTTTCTCTTCTCTTAATATCCCCTGACTTAGTTAAATATCCTCACGGGTGTTATGCAGCCAATACTTTAGCCAAGCTTTGCGCCTTTAGATAACCACCCTGTTTTCCATTCACCCCGAGAGGAATACCGAATCCTTGCTCCTTCCTTGAACTGCTGCTCCTGAGTTATCAGTTTCTGTTTTCTCAACACCCACTCTTCCTTTGTAGATACAATTTCGGTGTACAACTATTTGTACACCCAACTATGTTCCAACAGTGCGGGGATCGTGCGATACAGCCATCGATTTAAAGGGATTCTCGAGAAGATCCTAGTTCTATTGCGGATCCGTATATGGGGTGCACCGACGGGTACTTCCTGTATCCTTCGTCGTTTTATTTTTACGGATAGTCTCAATAGAACAAATGAACGGCATGATATAAACAGGAGGACGGGGAGCAACTGACAATAATCTACACATGATTGGAAATGTCCGACTGTGCATTAAAGACGGAAGTAACGACGTAAAAGATTCATCCGGGAAAAGTCAGTGCTGAGAATTGCTCCAGAGCAGGAAAACGTTTCTGTTGGTGTTTAGCCGGGTATTTGATTTGATTTTACTGGATTTCATCGTATATGCGGAATGACATTTTCCCTCAAGCTATTTAGAATGGAATTTTGCTGCCGGTCTTTTCTTGGATATTTGTTTAGATTTGAGAGATTTAGAAGTCGTTATGAGGACGGGAAATCCTTTTCGAGTTATTGAAGCAATATTGGTTGAATGCAAGTATTGCTATAACGTGGTGTAATGAGAAGGTATTTCGATTCAGTATTACAAGTGGGAATAAACCTCAAAGGATTTGCTTGCTACATTGCAGTAACAATTTGACTTCATTAGTGCTTTACTCCTATCCATAATGTAGTCAAAAACGGATTTAACAGAATTTGTATAAAAGAAGCACTTGTATTTGCGAAGTATTCCTTATGTTTTAGCAACGATGCTGTCAATGTGATTATTCCAAGATAGTACGCTGTTAATAAGAATTCCTAAACTTTTGACTATTTTAACATAATCCTTTTTTCAAATAATTAAAGGAGGTAAACAAATTGTGCCAATATCGGATTTATAGATAAAGCTTTAAGTAGATGTCGAAGATTGCAGCACTAATTTGTTGCTACATATTAACCCTAGACCTCCACTAAATCGGTCAACAATGTCCTCAAATACTCCAATGAGCGAGATAAGTATCTACAACTGAATATCGTCCACGTTAATGTAACGTGTTTTTCGTGAGGGTTCCTCCTGCAGTGATCATATCAACACCCTCCAAATTATCATTCGAGAAATCCACTGAATAGAGGCATTCATTGAATTTTCGTCGTTTTTTGAGAAGGCGTTTGTCAGCGTTGATCGCGAGTATATTTGGAAAGCTTTACGTAGGAGAGGCATGCCAGAAAAAATTATCATCATCATAAAGGAACACAATGTCAAGTCCTACACAGGGAAAAGTGTCGAAGGCTTTCGAAGTGATGAACGGAATATGACAAGGATTCATGCCGTCACCTTTGCTTTTCCTGATCGTCATTAGTCATCATGCAGCGCCCTAGACGACTGACCATCGCAAGGGATTAGATGGAAACTTCTTAATTACCTTATGCTCCTTGACTACGCCGAAGATGCATGTTTCCTATCCAACAAGCAGGGTCATATAGCTCTAATGTCCGAAGTCCTGTGTAGATAAGGTTGCAGTGCAGATGCACAACACTCCGAATCTTCAAACCAAACGTAAAATCTGTTCTGTTGTACGGCTGTTCAATATAGAAAGTGAACTTTAAAATATCATCTAAGCTACAATCCTTTGTAAACCGGTATTTCTGGCGCATTCTTAACATTTATTGGCCGGTGGTCATTAGCAACGAAGAGCTGCAAATACTTACAGAACAAGACGGGATAGACACCAGTATTCGCAGGTGGAACTGACAGTGGGTAGGCCACACTTAGGAAAAAGCCAAACAATGTCTCACAATAATCTAAAATACAGGGTGTTTCAGATCTGACGTGCCAAAATGAGTAGGGTGATAGATCTCAACTAAACAAACAAGAAATTGTATTGTAGCAAGGGGGGGGGGGGGGGGCAATCTCAACCGTTTGGGAATTACAGGGTGATTCATAAATTTCAGTTTTTCATGGTATGCACATTACTCGTTAATTTTTATCTTTTCATCTACCCAACACAGCGACATCAAACAAACACTAAAAAACTACTATTCCAATGACCTTTCCAAAATTGTTAACAATGTTGATCTAACCATTGCAGGTACAGTCTCTTCCAAAAGTGAAAAAAATGGTTTCCGATTACCTAAAATTCAACATTTTTCTAAATTTTCTCCGAAATTCATGTAATTAGTATACCTCTCTTTTATTTTTCTTGAATTGCCCATCTTATTGCCTTTCCAGAAAGGTGCAACATGTCTACGTAGAGCAAATATGTAGAAATTTATACGTAGAAATCCTATCGGAGAATATAATAAAAATCAACAAATTAAAGAAATTAAACACAAATTAATTCTAAAATGCTTTTTATTGAATTTAAAAATAAAGACAATTAATCTTGATAAGTAACAAAAGCCGTTTAAAATGTCCACCGCCACTTTGGATTCATTTCAACAATCTCCTTCCAAGTCCCTATTTAAGGCATATTGCACCCAGCCTCTCCCGTATTTTCATCGCAGCATTCCCAATTCGGCTAACTAAATCCTCCCTATTGTTAACTGGGCTTGAATAAAAATTCCATCCCTCATTGTTCTCCATAAGAAAAAGTCCAATGGGGTAAGTTCTGGAGCTCTAGCAGGCCAAGGAATCGGTGTACCTCGTCCAATCCAGCGGTTAGGAAATTTTTCAATAAGCATTACCTTCACAATGTTAGTGGTATGCGGTGGTACTCCATCGTGTTGGTAAAACATTCCCCTACGATTATCCGTAGGGTTCTCCTCTATTAGATCTGGTAGTATAATGTCTAAAAAGTCTGCATACATTTCACTGTTAAGCACTTACGGCAAAATTAATGGTCCTACCAAATGGTTGCCGATGATACCAGCCCAAACATTGACACTGAATCTCTGCTGGAATGAGGCCTCTTTTGTCCTGTGTGGGTTAGTTTCCGACCAGATATGGAGGTTACGGAAGTTCCTGATACCATCCCTGGTAAATTGAGATTCCTCCGTCCACAGAATTCGGTCCAGAAACTCCCTGTTGTCAATGTCGCGTTCCAGAAGCCAACTGCTAAATTTTAGTCTTCTCTTGGAATCTTCTTCCAGCAGTCCTTGGGCTGGGTGATGATGATATGGACGTAATCTCCCTCGATTAATAACCCTCCAAACCTTAGATGACGACACTCCTAATCGCATTGCGACTCGTTTCGTGCTCGTCTCAGGGTCCTGCATCACGATGGTGATTATTTGCTGCTCGACGTCGGCAGAAGTTCCCGAAGTTTCGGGTCGTGTCTCCATGCCGTGTGAAGTTACACTTCCTGTTTCTTTTAACCTTTGGAAAGTCGGTGTAAATACCCCTCTTCAGGGTGCTCGCCGGCTAGAGAATCTGCTTTGATATTCCACTACAGCCGCTCTCTCTTTTCCGTCTATCCTCGTATTCCTCAAATGTAAATTTAACCATTTTTTAATAATTTTTCTTAAAAATGGCCATACTTATTGATTTGTTTTTCAACTATGATAGGTATTTTTGCTGTCTGACCCTTTTTTATACCAACATTTTCATCAAGTACGAGTAACAGAACGCCAGGATACCAGGGTGTGAATTCTAGCTAACACAACCTAATATCGGAAATAAAACAAAATTCTACTAACATTTTTATAACTTTTTTGCAGCAATAATTTAAATTGATTACCTGTTAACCCAAAACAAAAATTTTCGACCGTTTATCTTAAAAATTTAGTTTATTTATAGAATTTCCTACCCAAAGTGCAATAAAATAATTAGGTACCCAGTGAGTTCTAAGAATGCCATGTTGCACCTTTTTTAAAAGGTAAAAAGATGGGCAATCTGATAAAAATAAAAAAGAGGTGCACTATTTACATTAACTTCTGAGAATATTTGGGAAAATGTTGAATTTTAGGTAATCGGAAACCAATTTTTTCACTTTTGGAAGTGACTGTACCTGAAATGGTAGGAGTTAGAGCAGTAGTGTTGATATTTGATATTGGAAAGTTTATTAGGATACTTGTTTTTTAGCGTGTATTTTATGTGGCTGTGTTAGGTAGATCAAGAGATAAAAATAAAAGAGTAATGTGCATACCATGAAAAACTGAAATTTATGAATCACCCTGTAACTACCAAACGGTTGAGATTGCCCCCCCCCCCCTGCCATACAATTTTTGTTTGTCTAGTTGAGGTCTATCACCCCACTCAAGTTAGCACGTCAGATCTAAAACACCCTGTATAATTGCAACCCGCACGGGATCCAAGGACGACGCACAACATATGGAGAAGGTCCGTAGAGAAGGAATGTAGCCAGATCATCAAGTCGTACCCACAGTTGAAGACGTTGGAACAGAACCGACGGAGAGTCGGTATAGTATACGCCATATGCCCCACAAGAAATTAAAGGAACCAGATAGAGTTAAGTTGTTTATGAAACAGATAAAAAGTAAAGCGCCAAGAAACGATCCCTCTTGTACACCGCTGAAGACACGATAACACTCCGTCTCGGGGCTGTTGTCTAGCTCGCGGCAATGCAAAAACAAAACATTCAAGCTTCCTCAATCCTCTTACCACAATTCCCTTCGAGACCAAGCCGTGCCAATGCATCAAAAGGTTGTCCCCTTGGCTTTGGCCACATCGTATAAAAAAAACTGGGTTGAAACTATATAATTAGCTTGTGAGCCTTGAGGGGTTCTTTAATATGTTCCTATAGGTATTTTGTATTGAATTTGTCGTGTTCCATAAGACTCGCCTTTGGGACCTTTACTTTTCTGTCGGACGAGATAACTTTGCATTAAATTAAGTTATTAATTTATCTGAGTATTTGCCAATAATTTTTCACTCAAAAATTGCGGTTTATTTTAAAACATTTTATGATCCAATTCAAATTCGAGCCACGAACAAAGTACATAATAAAATAAATAAATATCTTGATTTTTTATTTTATTTATATTATAAACAATAAAATTTTCACGATCTCTGCCATTCAGTGCAGCCAAAAAATTATTATTTGCATCAACCATAAAAGTGTACTACCTCGCGGTTATTGTTTGCAAGGACTGTACAATGGCTGCCATGGTATCGCCGGCAGTTGCGTAAATATTACCACTTGAGAACTTTACAGGGTAATTCAGACAAATTGCAATGAACAGGGTGCCCAGTAAATAACTTCCACAAAGTTAGTCAAAGTCATATCCACAAATAGAACACAACAAGGTTCTAGTATGAATTAGAGCACGGGAAGCCTCCAGCGATGGCAGAGTTATACTGTGTAATAACTTGCATCCAGGAAGTTGAGTCCCATTCTTGTTCGGCACAGAATGGCAGACTTTTGCTCCACTAACGTAGAGAGAAGTCACAAATAATAGCGATAATGAACATAAAGATAAGAAATGGGGCTATAATTTCTTGAATTGTATCTTGTTTTGTTGACGTCAGTTTTTGTTTGGGTCTTTTTGAATTGTTCAGGAAGAGTACTCGAGTGCATAACTCTTTGAATGTAAATTATTTAGTATTCATACATTCCAAAGGCTAATTGAAATCGTTCTATAGTGAAATATGAACCATTTTAGAATGACACAATTTTAGAGATATGCATGTACTCCATTAGCAATTCGACTTTAACATAGAGTCGAGGATTCGATATTTTACACAATAAGAGTCGGAGGAGTTCAACGCTTGTGTACTCAAAGGGTTCTTCAGTTACCACATGGATTGGAGAGTCTTTACATTGTGGCCATTTTCTGGAAAATCGGGTAAACCAGGAAAAGTCAGGAAAAGTCAAGGAAATGTCAATAAATTTTCATTAAAATCAAGGAGTCACTTCACAATGGAGCCAAAAATGACTAATGGACGACTTTGTACGCTTCTGAAATTCTGATATCTTGTTAGTGTATCAAATCAAATCAAATTTATTATGAGCATTGTACACAAGATGTAGCAATCTTATATCGTACATTTAACATATGGAACCAGTGAATACAATAGTAATGCGTATAGAGCAATTAATTCATATTATAAAAGTAACCAAGAAACATTAACTCAAACTTAAAGATTAGGTAACAAAGAATAGCAAGAGTTTGAAAAAAATCAAATAATTAACATGATGGTAAAGCAATCCTATTAGAAATAATATATTTGAACCAAAAACAAATTAAATGTTAACTACTTAAGCCTATTACTCGTGTTATAGGAGCCAAGCCAAAAAACCCACATTATAATGCTGAGAAATGCATCAACAATAGTATCCTGAACCTGTCGAGAGAACCTGCATTCCGAATATAGATCGGTAAGTTATTTCAAGCGCGAGCAGCCGGAACAAAGAAAGAGTGCTCTAATACTGTTCTATGAAATCGTGGGATTAAAAGACTATGGTGTCTAAAAGAACTTAGAAACACGAGGTGTTCATAGACATATTTAGGTGCTTTGTTGCGAATTAAATTATACATAAAAATTAGCAATTTTATTGTACGATGGTTATCCAATGAGTGTCGCAAGAATTGTGGAATAAAAGAAGAAACGCTATCAAAGCGTCGAAGCCCATATATAAAACGGAGACAATCATTAAAAGCGACGTTTAGTCTATGACTACAAGAGCTATCAAGCCTGGGGAATACTAAGCTACCAAACATAAAGTGAGGAAGAAGCAAGGCTTTGACAAGTTTTGCTCGCATGTTTCTAGATAGAATATTGGCCGAAAGCCAAAGTCGGCGTAGTCCACCGTATATTTTTCCAAGAGTGTGGTTGACGTGATCATAGTATTTCATCGAAGAACCAATAACCACTCCCAGATTCCTCGCATTATCCACGCGCGGCAGCCGCGAATCGTTAAGCCAAATATCAGATAATCCAATACAATCAGAGTTAGAATTGTTTTGTAGTAATACAAACTGTGACTTCTAAGGATTCAGACTGACATTGTTACTTATTGACCAGTTATATATTCTGTTGAGGTCACCATTGATACGTTCAATATTCCAGTTCAGCCGATCGACGGGACTGCTACTGTAAACCTGCACATCATCCGCATACATATTAACCTTCACATCCTTAACCACTTCCGGAAGATCAAAAAAATACTAAATAGAAGAGGGTCCAGGATAGAGCCTTGAGGAACTCCACATGCAAGCGGAAGAGGCCCTGACACTTCATCCCCAATTTAACCAGCTGCCACTTAACAGACAAAAAGCTCCGTAACATACAGATCGCCGATGAGGAGAAATTGAAAAGGGATGTCAATTTATGAAGCAAAATACTATGAGTAACACTATCAAACGCCTTCGAAAAGTTAAGCAATACTGTATGGTTCATATCAAAAGCAATGCTTGTATGGTTCATATCAAAAGCAATGCGAAGATCGTGTGTTACTTTGAGCAAAGCCGTTTCACAGCTGGGTAGTGTCAATAAAATTATTTAAATTTGAAACTATATATCCCCGCTCAACAAAAATACGGTATTCGCGCTTTCATAGTTTCACATCAACAGTTAAATATAATCTGGAAAACCGGGAAAGGCAGAGAAATGTCTGTGGGGGGAATAAGTTGGTAAGTCGAAAATCGCTGATGGCTCGGAAAAATGTATTAAGTCGATTTAACTGAGAACAAGCACAATTTTACCCCTTATCAAGAAACTCCCACCCTCACAAAGTATTACTAGGGTCATGAGTTACCAACTTCTTCACAGTGCGTATATGACATTGGAGATAACCGCAGTACACTTATCTCATTTTGGGCATTTTTCGACTTACCAAGTTATTCGCCGTGACCACAGAATTAGTTTTAAAAAAAATGGCAACTCTTAGTAAGTCTCTTAAAACAACATACATGTTTTAGAACCTTTTTACTTTAACAGTTCAGTCATAAGATATTTGATGTCAAAATGTTATTAAAACACTCCAGACCCCCACCCCATACCCCACCCCCTCCCCTATTCTTTAATATATAAACTATCGATGTAAAAAATTTGAAAAAAAAATCCTGATTGAAGCTTTTATTTCGCAAAATTAGTTTATGAAAAATTTTGAACTAACTCTTGCAGCTAATTAATTTGATTTGTCCCGGATTGAGCTTAATACAAAGTTCAGCATTTATCCTTCGAAACTAATTCCCTTCTTTTGACATTTCACCCACAAGAGTCCGATTCTTGTCATCGAAAATGCAATAAACAACAAAACAAAACAAAACTAAGAAACTTTCGAATTTAAAGTGTTTCGCTCCTTGAAAGAGTTCTGAAGAAAACTTATAAATGCTGACTGTTTCTGACATGAGGATCCTCTCGTGGCCTTTTAAATGACATTACTCAGGTTAAATTCTTCATCTGAGAAAACCAAAGTTTCGACTACGAACTATGGAATGAAGCAAATTTACGACAGTTACCCTATATCGCCATGAAATCATCTCTTTTTTGCTATATCTTATCGTATTTCTACCGAGATGTTGGGGTCAAAATGGAGCTCCTGAAAGTTTCAAACAACATTTTGAGACGCTTTCTGAGACATTACTCTTGCAAGTTCGTGGTTTGGTTCTGTGGATGGTTGCAGCAAAGGATAGCAAATGCAAAAGGAGTTTTAAATTAAGTTTGTAGTTAGTTAACTATGTGTGTGGATGGTCTTTGGCTTATTTGAAAGATGTCATGGAACCTTTTTACAAACTATAAGGGCTGATATGCCACTTTAATGAAAGGAATGGTATCCTTACAGTACGGCATCAAGTTCATCGCACAGCCCCTTATAAGTCCTTGTATGTACGTACGTATCTAGAATAAATTTTATTGCACATTTATGGTAGGAAGGTAATTCTAGGGCAAAGTAAATGAAAAGTATGAGGGTGAGTGAATATACATATTATCATTAAAAAATTTCAGATCGAAATTGGGATTGCTTTTGTGCCTGCACGAGGATGTAGGGCAGCTTTTAGATCCTGCCTTGCTTTTGCATTTGATGGCAATTATGTACTGTCGGGCTTGGTCAAATTTTCTGCAGGTGGACACGAACCATTTTTCAAAATGATACTATATATGCAATTTTCTAGTAGGTTACATGTAATTCATAAACACGGTGTTTCAGATCTTCTGTGCCAAATTAAGTAAGGTGATAGATCTCATCTATCCAAATACAAAATCGTACGACAGGGGGACAATCCAAATCGTTTGGGAGTTATAGTATAGTTTGCTATTTTCCTGGTATGCACATCACTATTTTATTTCTGACTTTTGATCCACTTAACGCAGACATCAAACAATAGCCAAAAACTACTACCCTAATGGCCCTTCCAAAATTGTCAACAATGTTCATCTAGTTCATAACATTGCAGGTACAGTCACTACTAAAACTGAATAAAAAAGATTTTGCGAGCACCCAAAAATTCACCATTTTCCCAAATGCACTCCAAAATTCAAGTAGTTAATACATCTGTTTTTTATTTTTATTAAATTAGCCATCTCATTACGTTTCCAAAAACGTACCACATGTCCAGATCGAGAAAGGCTTAGAAAAACCGCATCCTTAAAAATCACTGACCCTCTCTGGTACTTTTAACCCCTTATGGAGCATAGGGCGTCTATTACACCGACTCTTCACCTGTGCCAACGCCTTCAACTGTGGTCACGACTTGTTGATCTGGGTGCTTTCCCTCTCGAAGGATTTTCTCCATGTATTGAACGGTCGTCCAGTTCGGTGTCTTCCTTGGATGCCAAGGAAATTCAAATCTAGAGCCTGTTGTGCGATGTTGTTTAGCTCTTTTCTTAGTGTGTAGCCTATCCATAGCCACTTTCGCTTGCGAATACTGGTGTCTATCCCGACTTGGCTTGTGAGACTGTGTAAGTTTTCGTTGGTAATGATCTCTGGTCAATGGAAGTTAAGGATTCGCCGAAGACACCGATTGATAAAGGCTTGTAGCTGTAATTTAATTTGATAGGTTACTTTCCATGTCACAGGTGAACATCAGCTTATCACGAAAAAACTGAATGACACTCGATTGATAAATAAGATACGATGGATTGTGGAATCAAGGATCATCTTTAAAATATTCGAGCATACGTTTAATTTTCAGAATGCAAAGGCGATATTGGCGATTATCATAGATTAGCTGAAACTATGATAAATAGATACCATCCTCCGATTTTGATGCAGGAAGCTACTGTGGAGAATGTCATGGAAATGTTGCTACGATCGCGTACAATTAGCATGGTGCAAGCAATGGTGGAGGCAGATAATTTCCAGCTCCGGTATGGTCAATGGCAGAGACTTGGTGGGCAAATCCTAAATTTTCCATGACTGAATCTTGACTATCTGCTAGATTTATCCGTACGCATAAATCAAATCAATCTATCGCAATCATATATACAAGACAAACTGATGAGGAACGGAGAAGATGAACTTAAGCTGGATATGGCGATAAATGAAATCAACTTCATACGAATTAGAGTGCATTCAAGATTTCAGAATGCAACCAAAGATCAGACTTTCATAAGATATCTGACCGGTGAGGAAGTCCGAGATGATGGCGGGAATGGTCCAATATCAGAGTATTACTGTATCTGTCAAACTGGGACCAGAACGCTTGGGACTTCCCAGAATTGAATCTGCAATTAGTATAGAGACCGTACATAGAATATTATGTAATGCAATAATTTTTGATTTTCATTGTAAACTCCGAGTAATTTTTAGTTTCGATTTTTTTATATACTTTTTACACGTGGTTTGAAAAGATAAATACTCATGTAGCAGTGAATTTTTAGTAACTTGATGAGAGTCCTTTATTTCGGTTCCTCAACTACGTCCTTCAGTTTTATAGCTCCCTGTCTCTTTCCGGTGGTACAGTATCTATCGTTTCAATTAATTCCTCCACGCCTTGGAAAGTTGGGATATGAAAACCGCTTTAGTGAAGTCGGGTCGGACAAATGGCAATCGGAAGAGAAAACTAGCTACAAAACTATATAAGCTTTTATAAGTTGGAAAAAAAAACTACAAAATTACATTCGGAAACAACCAAAACGCATCTACAGAAAGGTTCGATCTTCGTAAGATATTTGTCCGTTTTGTGCGATTATTAATTAGTTTTACATGTACAAATGTATGTTACAGTAATTTATCTAAAACAGTTGAGAAAGGTTCGGTCTTATCTTTCCACCTCAAATATTGAGGAGACTCTCCTAACTGGGTATATACCATACTATTATTTACAAATCCTTTGGAAAGGACTTTTGTCAATAATGCTTGGTAAATTTGAATTTTAACATTGATACTAAAGTAAACACATACTATCTCCTGAATAACATTCGGTCACAACGTGAAGGATAAAAACATCCTGTATTCGGGATACCTTTGTTTGCCTACGGTTTGCATGATATGATACCAGAATCCAGATTTGAGTAAATACTAATCTCGCAAATAAATTTTTCTATTTCCTTGAATATCTTTAGGATTTTTCTATTTTATTCAACCCTTAAAACGACGTATATTCCTTGGTTACATGGAATTTTATTCAACTTCAAGCCGTTTCTGCTTTTCAAGAAAATTAAGCGAGAAAAACCCTATCTTCCGCTGTCTTCCTATCCAAACACAACAAATCAAAGGGACACCCTTAAATGAACTCCTCCGTTAAAACTTATCCCCGTCATCGGGAAAATACCTAATCTATTGTCTCCTGTCGTCTTACGTAAATTCCTCGAATAAGCAACCCATAATTCAAGCAGGTGTTCGCCTCAATTACTTACCACCGAAAATAGCTTCATAACTACCGAATCTGTCAACTTAATTACATTTTCATTAGCCTGCCATAATATATGTATGTGACCGGAGCTGCTCCTCCCTCTGGCGCAGCAACTCGATTTATGGTCATCAAGGAAAGCGTTCTATTGCCGTTAAGGATATATTTGGAGGGCTCCACTGGCTTCAAGTCGGGAAGCAAAAATTCTTGTTGTCGTCGGCAAAGTTATAGAAATGGGGACACACAGGAGACGTAAAGTGTAGAACGTTCGAAAAAAGCTCGAGTAGCCTTAAGCTGCTTTCAGCAATTAATTCTCAGCAAATCCGAAAATACACAAGCCCCGCAGGGTAACAGCCTTCCACAAATAATCAGGACAAACCCCACTAGAACTTTGCACGCTGCTACGATATTCCTTTAGCCATAGGATAGCAGTATATAGCATAATAGCATATAGGGGCAAGACAAGGTTTTACAGCAAAAGGCAACCTGGACCTAGAAGGAGTGGGCCAAATGGCTATAATTTTGGTGAACCCAGAATGTTAGAGAACTTGCAAGTACTGCGGGAGCTCTACATAAACTGCCTACGCCAGAGCGCCAAAGGCATATGGGAAAGACGTCCCACTTCACGTTGCCCATTAAAATAAACACATGAATCACTTAGATAGTAAAAGTGTACAATTATTGCCAATTTTTTGTATCCCGAACTTCCAACCCCCGGTCACGGAAATGTAGCAGCTCTCGTGGCGGCCAAGTAAGTGTTCTCCAGGGATAAACTTACAGTTATTCTTATTACACATTAGTGAGTATGTGTCGGAGACGGATGGCAATAGATATACTATTCCCAGTGCATCGACGTCAACTGGTCTGTTAAAAATATCCTTCAGACCAGATTTCAAGGTTTTACTTTTCTGGTCTTTTCCTGAATTTAAATTCACTAGTTGGAGGGCGGTCCTATATTTCCCTATGCTGTGAGTGGAAATTTATTGAATAGAGAATTTGGATTGATGGTTTTTGTCGTACAAGAAATGCTTTTTTTTGGGGAAAGCTGGGATAGAAATTATAAGACAATACGATCACAGGCTGGGTCAAATTAATTTAAAGGTCTCATGATTTTGGAAATAATATTAATAGCGAAATTTGTTAATAGTAACTTATAAACTTGGAATCTATTACTGCAGAGTCATACCTAGAATCTTAATAAAACTTGACGTACAACTTTAATGAATCTGTTGCTTCCAAACTGGGAGTAGACACACAATTTCTTTGGCTTTGTTTCTTTAACGAGTGGTTTTGAAAAAAACTCAAAAATTAACAGACATTTGAATGAAACGTAATAGCGTGCCGTGTAGGATGACTAAGTCCAGGGACTTCGTATTCAAGCTTTTACACCTTTTACTTGGATCAAAACTAAACGCAGTATGCCGTACGTAAGAGGAAGGAAAGCTTTCTGAGCTGAGCTACGGAACACGTGAAACGTTTAGAGGGTGAAAAGCGGCCACAAACTAATGACGTCAGATGGTTCAAAACACAAGAACGAATGCAGATTAAAGATCGCAGTAATTCCGTTACCAAACAACATCTTAGAACTGCATGTGAAGTTTTACTTACATACTGCTCCACTTAATTTTTACTCCTAGGACAAGGCCCAAACTTCCGCTTTCTTCCAGACCATATTTCAGAAAGGATTTTGTTAATTTTTTTTTAATATATGACCAAAGTCTAGGAGACAACCCTTTGATGCGTTAAGATGGTTTTGTCCGAAATGTAATTTAGGGTAAGGGAAGCGAGGAAACTTGAATGTCTTGTCTTTGCCTTCCTGCGAGCTAGACAATAGCCGAGAGAAAAAATGGATTTTTTAATTTCTTAATAAAAACGCACGGGGAGACCTGGTCTCGAACGCGGGACCCATGGCATGGTGGTATTGTAGCTCAGGGAATTGATCCAACTCCGTCTCCGTTAATGTCAGTATGCCTTAATTTCAGAAACTTTCGCTCTAGTAGGGAGTCTGTTCAAAAAGTTCTGGGCCTGGCAACGAAAAGAGATAATTTGTATAATTCTTATTTTTAACGTGCCCCCCTCCATGTCAGCATTAACACTGTTTTTAACGACGTTTCGCACCGTCTTTATAACACGTATAACATTTTTTTCTAACATTCAAAATAACCATAAGTTCCATCGAATTTTTCAGAATTTCTTTCCAATGAGCGATTTCTTCTATTTCACATCAATTGAGGCAAGACTGTAATTGAAGGCGAGATAGCGGGTGTATTATCATTATGAAAAAGCACTTGCTATTGTTGTTGCATAATTTTTTCCATAATTTATTTTTCAAATAGGCGACGCTGTAAGCTTCCGGCTTTGGTTCAATTTCATCTAGTTCTTCCTATTGTTTGAACTCTTTTTTGTTATCCCCTATTATTTAGGCCGTTGAAATCAGTTAACCGGACTTCTTATAGATATATATATCTGTAAGCTAAGTAAAGAAGCTTTCCAAACTTTAAATCTTATAACATTTTCGTTAAATTTAGACATCCATAAAACATCAGAAACCTTTCTTAAATAAAAGAACATAAATGTGGAATCTGAATCTTTCTACCCCATGACTTGACTGAAGGGCAACCGCTATTCCTCGACACTTTGGCTAGCTTAGGACTTTTCCAGCACTTAGGTTTTTGAGCAATGTGAGTAACAATATGTGAGGATTGATTTGCTGTCCTCTACGAACTGCACGCTCTCTTCTCAACGTATCAGGTCTCTGCGATGTTTTATATGAACCTTGAGATTTGTTCCGTTTGTTCGGATTAGAAGCAGAGACTCTGCTTCGCCTGGTTTAACAGAGAATTGAAAACTGTCAGGAATAGGAAAAATAGACTTTGGAAAAAGTACCTACTTGTTAATAGTGTTTACTCCTGGCATGAATTTATTTTATGCCATGAACATTTTATAACCCTTTGTCGTTCTCTATATGAAGAATATCTTTAGAACTTAAGGATCAGCTGATTTTCTGACCCCCCCCCCCCCTGCATTTTTCGAGTATGTCGACGTGAAAAGAAAGGTATGGAATTAAGAGTGATTTCCAGCAATGATGCTAATATTACTATAATATTTAGGGGCTCATTTAAATCATTTGATTTTTATCCGGATAGCAGTACTTTTTCGAATGTAAATAACCAAATTTCACCTGTGGTATCTTTCATCTATCACAGAGGAGATTTTTTTAAGCGTCTTGCTGATCTTCCAACTGAATTATATAGTGGTCCTGACGGGGTTCCTGCTGTAGTCATAAAGAAATATTTTTCGGCGTTATTATCCCCCTTACTAATACTCTTCCGGAAGCCTCCTTTGCAGGGACACTTCCTAGAACTCTCGAATACAAACTTTTTAATCCTTATTTTCAAGAATAGCAATACGAGAGATTTCCAATTACAGACCAATTGCTAAATTGTCTAGTATTCCTAAACTCTTATAACTATTGATTCAATCTCAATTGTCCCAAGGGTATAAAGACTTAATCCCTTTCCGGCAGCACGATTTTGTTCAAGGTCGGTTCACGGTTTCTAACTTGCCGGGTTTTTTTCTTGCCATATGGGTGGATACTTGAATGGTTCCCAAACTGTCTGTATTTACACTGATTTCAGTAAGGCCTTTGATAAGCTGTATTGTTTTTCGATTAGCTAAGTAAGGTTTCCCATCCCCACTCATTGAATGGATTAAGTCATATTTATCTAATAGACCTTATAGAGTAAGTATTCATGGTTCACTCTCTGGTGCCTTTGAGGCTCCTTCTGGCGTTCCCTAGCGCAGTCATCTTTGTCCATTTTTATTCATGTTATCTATGGATGATATTACTTATTAGCTTGAGGGTACTCGTATAAAACGGGTGCAAAGGGTGAGGAACTTTTTTTTTATACGATGTGGCCAAATCCTAGGGGACAACCCTTTGATGCGTTAGCATGGTTGTGGCCGGACGAGAATTAGGGTAAGGAAAGTGAGGAAACTTGAGAGTCTTGTTTTTGCATTGCTGCGAGCTAGACAACAGCCCAGAGACGGTGCGGATTATTTTGAATTTCTTAATTAAAGCTCACGGGGAGAGCTGGTCTCGAACCCGGGGGCCATGGCACAGGTGTCACGCGGCTCAACGAATTGATCCAACTCCGGCGTTGGGAGTGTATCTTGATATACAATTGAACTACATCTCCCACATTAATAACGACCAACTCTATGCTGGGATTTATTCTTTGCCGTTCCAAGGAATTTCCCAGCCCTCATATAAGACTCCATTATTATAGCTCCCTGGTTAGACCCTGCTTGAGTATGCTAGTTAGGTTTGGTCTCCGTTTTATGGAACGCACAGTAAATGTATCGAATCCGTCCAGCGCAGATTTATGAGATCAGCTTTACGTTCTCTGCATCAGATTGACCCTCTTATTCTGCCACCTTATGAGGAGCGCTTGGGGTTGCTGCAATTTGTTACACTCGAGAGATGACGTTAGGTTGTTGATATATTTTATTTTTATACCAGCTTCTGCAGTGAAAGCTAGACAGCACGAAACTAGCTTCCAAAATATTACCTAGAGAACTCTCCTATTTCCTACGCAATCTATTCCTTACAAATAGCTTGTTTGAGACTATTAACCACATGTGCAGGTTTGCTAATGATATTGGAGACTTTTTAATACTAATGTGGATAAAGTGACACTTAAACGAAGCATCTTATTCCGTTGTACGCATTTTTTTTTTGTTTTTAGTTTTTTGTTTTGCATGCTGGTTTGTTCATCTTCATTCCAACACCTCGTTGTTGAAATAGGTAAATAATTTCTTGACATCAGTCGTGAAGTGCGCCTTCTGTATTAGAAGGGAAACTCAGATAAATCAATCTGGCTTATGATTTATATTTACGTTAAAATCTTAAAAGTAGACGCATATATGATTACCAGTGCTTTTAATGTTTTCATAAGGAATTTTTTAAGATTACCACCATAAAAGTATTGTGAGTCGTAAAATTTACTATGCCTTATACACAATTTTTCTCTGAACAACCACCTTTAGGGTTCTCAGCCGTAATTTTCATAATACTCTCCACTGCTACTCGGGACTCGTCCTTCAAGAAATTTGACTTTACTGCTCCGTAAAAGTTAAGGTACTAAAACTATTACAGTTAAGAACCGGAATTTTTACCAGAATTTTCGTATAAAAGCCCCAGAACTTTTTCTCCGTGTACGTTTTGGTTTTCATTTGTAGATTTCCAGTGTCTTTTTTAATGAAATTTTCATTCTCATTTATTTTGTACTCTACGTTCATTAAATATTTGATGTTTTCCTAACAGGTTCGTCGTCAAAAGTTATTCGTTATTGCTCTTTTCTTATGAAGTTGTAGTAAGCTTGAGAAGAAAAATATCTTTTCTTATCTTTCTTAAGTTAATTAAATCCACTGAACAATCAAATCAAATAAATTTCTGAAAGAACCATTTAGACCTATTAAGGACCCCTCAAATTTCGAAGTTCTCCAAACTTGGCTCAACCATCAGTCAGAAATTCAGAAAAAGAAACAAATCTTCAACAATCAAAGTGCAATAAAAGTTCTCCTTCCAACCGCCGCGTCGCCGTCTAAATTACTAACAAAAGCCCCCCAAAGACGCTATCAAATTTTGTAGCTGGATTTACAGCCCAAGGTGTTATTGAGAGTATAGCATTGCGATGCAAGATTTGTGGTTGCTGGACATTTTACCTTACCAAAAGCGTACATTGAAGGGTTGAATGACAATATTTAAAACGCTTTAATCTTAACGAGCGAAGTCCGTAATTGCCTCTCAAAGGTGGGTAATTGCCGGTGCCTAACTTCATTAACAACTTGTCCCCAGGTGATGGTGTTGTAGACGACAGCCAAATAGAAGATGTAATGAGGTGATTTCGGAACGAGTAGGAAAACTAGACCAGGCCCATGCGCTTACGTTTTGGAATATTGGCACACTGTAAATTCGCACGGAAAGGGGTAAATATTTTCAGCACCTAGAAGTTATGAAGAAAGCTCTGGTAGAATTTCATCTACAAAAAAATATAATTCCAAGCACTGGTTCGCATGTTTGTTGCGGCTTTGTTGCTCAAACTTCCCATAGTTACCTAAAACTTAGCATGCACCATTTAGTTGCTAAGTCCCGCAAATGTGCCAAACTCCCCTATTTTGTTATATGAGTTGATAAAACTGTCGAAGTTTCTCCTAACAAAATGTGGAATTTTAAGGCTTTCGTGCAATTAAAAGTCTCATAACTTTCAGATTTTGTTGAAACTTTTTTCCCAAAACAATTTGTCTCAACATAATGTTGCCCTAAATTGAAGCCTATCATAGCATGCTACAAAAGTCTCACAAGTAGTGAAATCGCCCCCTATTTTTATGGCATTGGCTTGTCGTAGAATCAATTAACTCTTTCCGCTCGTGACAGCAACGAGTTTGTTATTAACATTTGAAGTGGCCAAGGGACAGCTCTACAAATTGTTACTTAGACAATATTTTTCCTCCCTGGAGTGCCCTTCTCGGTTCCTTAAGTGTAGAAGTCTTATTTATTCCGGACTGCGTGTAAATATGTCACCTGGTGCTTCCAACATAAATAAATCGACGACATTTAGGATAAAACAGTGTAAAAGAAATCCCTGGGCCTTCGCCTCTGCTTAATTATTTTTCCCCCGTCCGCGTTCCCGTCCGGAAAAAAAACATAGTGCTCCTGGGACGAGACCTTTTGTTTTAGGTCTCCCCGTTTTTTTTTCCTCTGATGATTTATTGTTCTAAGTTGATGATGTTGTAGGGTTTTATGTGCGTAGTTGAGGTGAAAAGAAAATGTTGACTTTCGGGTAGGTAATATTTTCATGGAGTCACTTATGCTTTCAGTTTTTGTAAAGGTGGATGAAAGAGGCCTTTGTATAGTACCTACTCACGGAAAAGAAAGAAGAAAATCACACTTTTGGCAAGAGTAATTAAAGCAGAGATCGACTTGGAAAAAAGCCATTACACAAAAAGCTTTTGGTTTTGGTTTGAAAAATTGTCTTAGTCCAGGGCCGTTTCGGACCAAAGTTAGAAGAAAATAAATCTCTGACGTGACACGCCTCATCTATTGAGGCAAGGAAAAGTTTATTGGAGAGCCCTCTGGAAACCAAAAGCATTATGTGAGATGAAGATATAGTGGAGGATTTTTCATGAATTATTGAATAGGAAATTGTTGGAAAGTTATTTGCTTCACATGTTTTACACAAAATATTATTGTTGACCTGCATATCAACTGTTCCTAGTTCCACACACGCGTTCATTTATCTTGCACAGAGATTTCGTGTAGTAATACATATATTCCTTTAACCAAAAACACATCCTTTTCCAACATTGTTGAAATTTCCATAAAAATTTGAAGGATCTTTTATTCGATAGCGTGCCATTTATAACAACGAAGGATTTCACCTAAAAACCAAAAATGCACCAAAGTCTAGACAGAATTCTATCCGCAAGCTTCACATATTGAGAAAAGTTATATAGTTTCTAACCGACTTCCCAAAAACAAAAAACAAAGGGGTTCTAAGTTGGAAGTGTATTTTTTTTACCGGGGGTAGAACCTAACTCTGTAACGCGTGAACCGATTTGCATGGTTCTTTTGCTGTCGTATAGAGTGTGATCTCCCATTGCTAAAAGGGGAAACAAATTTGGCCTAGGGTGGGGGGAGGGGTAGTCTAACGTCGTAACGCGTTTACAGATTTGGATAACACAGGCACACAAAAAAAAGTCCTGATACAGAAAGGTGAAGTACCTTCTGGTACGTTTTTCGGTGTGTTAAAAACGAATCTGAGGTCAGAACTGACCCATCAGGCTTAAATTTCGCCCCAGCACCCCCTAGCACCCCCCCCCCAAATGGTCAAATTTTCACATCAAATAAAAATTCAAAATAAATATCATATTCTAGGTTTTCCGGTGTGCTAAAAACGAATCTGAGGTCAGAACTGACCCATCAGGCTTAAATTTCGCCCCAGCACCCCCTAGCACCTCCCCCCAAATGGTCAAATTTTTTCACATAATATAAAAATTCAAAATAAATATCACATTCTAGGTTTTTCGGTGTGCTAAGAACGAATCTGAGGTCATAATTTACCCAGCAACCCCCCCCCCCCCCCCCCCCAAAGGATCAAAATTTTACTTTATATAAAAATTCAAAATACATAAGACATAAGACTACCTGAACGTTTCAGCTTATTGGATTATAAGGATCGACGATTAAATACTGTTGTTGTAGCCGTCTGGGTTGTTTGATTTGAAGCGACTTCAAATTTTCGTAATAGGTATAAAATGAAAAGGATTGGCGTAGCAAGTCTTTATTTGCTATCTTTTCCTATTTCCGAATTTTGGGATTTTCGCACGCATCTGTTCACGGGTATTTGTATTAGCGACTGATATTTTTGAAAGAGTTTCTTCTTCACTTTAGTTCCCTCCTTGTGGCGCATGGAGCTGGAAAAGAACTTCATTCGATTCGAAACAATGACTGCAATCGGACCTACAATTTATAGTAGATTCCGAACTATTAACATTTTCTATGCAATCCCCAATCGTAATCTGTTGTCAGCAGAAAACACCATGGGTCTCCACCTGTGGTATTAGAACCTGTACATTCGAATATGAAGTCCGACATGTTATCCCTTACTCCACCGACGACCAAGTAAACAATCAAAAAAACACATACACTACTTCGGGCTAGGTAGTTTTTTTCGTTTGCCCATCAGGCACCTACTCAATCACCAATTGCCAGCTTCATCAGGTCAAATTTTTTCCTCCTCCACATCCCTGACTGTTTTGTTTCAGGCTTCCTCATCGAAAGTTATCCCTTCCACTGTAGTATACGGAGAAACTGACACCCTTGGGCGAGCCACCTACTCTTCTCTGCTAAGCCCATTTCCCGCAATCGAAAAAGGTGTCCTCCGCGGTGTAAATATTTCCCGGGCAGTACATGAACCCTGCCATCTTCCCAGCAGAAAATGTTTCGGTTGAAAGTTCCCGTGACCGGTAAGCAGCTGTGTGAGATTGCAATTTAGTATACCACGTTTTCTGTATGTCTTTTATATGTCTAGCTGTCTATCGTCCCCTGCTATCCTCTTCTCATCCCTTCACCTTCTTCCCTACTGAATGGAACCTTCCATCTCTGCTCGCGATGAATCTCCCTACCCTGGTAGATCGCCCTTCACTCTCTTTCAAGCAGTTCGACAGATAACACTCCGGTGATTACCAGCACGACTGGATCGGATACAGTGCGACATATAGAGGCCACTGCCAGCGCTGCGAAGCTTTAATCTTGGCACACCCTATTTTTGTTGGAGTCTTTCATTATTGCTTTCACCCATAACTTAGCACCACATACCATGTGACAATCTTCATCAGCCTGCTCAGTCCTGTGACTGTTTCAGCTGCTCTATGTGCAATCCGCTTGATGTGCTCGAAAAGGTCAACTCTCAAGATATCTCATCACCGCTTTCAGGACTACAGGCTGCTCTCCTAACCTCACAAGGTAGATGATTGCGATACGGTTTTCAGTAAGGACCACGAACACTATTTTATTTTGAGCCAGCTTTAGACTGAGAGTGCCCATCCTGTATAGGGATAGAGGACGAATGGAGAAAGATCGATCTCCCGCTTCCAGGCACCCGCTTTACAGCTGGATGAATTTTTGGAACAAGTGTTTTCCGTAAAAAGGTCGTTAAGGCCTCGGCGGTTTAGCTCAAGTAAAGAATATTAGAGCAATTATAGCCAATTATTGGAATTAGTAGCAACAAGTCCAGAACTTAGTCAATTGCCAAACTCACTGCTCACACACTGCGTTGGCTTAGGCATGAAACCAACCTGTCTTTGCAAGAACTTGAAAATAGGTTTCAACCATATGAGCCCGCATTGGGTAAATGGACAAGGAACCCAGGCAGGTCAACGATGGAAACAGTGGATTACCACCCAATTTTCCTTACCGAAAATACATTTCCACAATTGTGTCCTCAGGAAGTACTCCTGGATGCCACCTGTGTAGTGAGTACTGTGTTTTGGGGTTGCGGTGAGGTTTAAGTTTTATTGCCTATAACTCTACGCCACATCTATTCAGGTCTATTTAAGGCTTCTTTGTCCTATCTTTAAATTTCTGATCCAATATGACTCCCAAGATTTTTACCCTATGCATGAATCCAAACAAATGAATGTTGACCACAGGGTTTCTCTTTTCGTTGTAAGAAAGATTTGACTTAAAGGATGCTAATATATTTTAATTCATATTTTGAAGATTTAAACTTTGAACTTAAAAAACGAAACGAAATAGTTGTTTAGGTCGTTTTAGACCACTTTTCTACGAAACATGCACTAGCAATCTAAATACGCAACATGATGGACAGTAATTAGCTGATGGACTGATAGATAGTAAATAAAAGCACTAGTATCCTTTACTGGGTTGTTGACACCATCTTAAATATCTTATTATTTCTGGCTCAGATTTGAATATTTTAAGTATTTCAGTGAACAAGCTAAAGATTTACGAACAAACGAAATCAAAAGAGAGAATTCTTTTAACAGAATTGGGCAAAGAAAAACATTATTTAATAACTAAATAAGATTTTCCCTTTAAACAATTATTTTCTGAAGTAAAAATAATTTTTAATGGTTTTTGTCCAAATTTTACATCGAAAGAATTTTTTTTTCGAAATAATCCTCCAACTGTAGCCGAAAACGAAAACGACACACTCGAACAAGTATCACAGTAATACTTGATCGTTGAGTTACACTAGAATCACTACTCCGATCTGTTCATAGAAAATAAGTGTTGGGAAGGTATGCGAAATTCTGTGCAAAATTTTGCAGTGGTTTTTTGTTTTTAAATAAATCTTACATAAATTATTAAAAAATTGTTTCTAAATGGGCTAAACAATAGTTCGCAGCACTTTTTTTTGTAATATAAAATTAATACACGTAAAAAAATAGCTTAAAATAAATGTTCACTTAACGAAAGTTGGAGGAGAGAATGTACGAGGCAAGTGAAGATAATGACGTTGCTGCGTCTTGACTAAATTCAAGCAATTGCATCGATAATGCAATTCGATTATCCTGACCAATAGGAGTAGGGCTTTTAAATGTTCCCTTCAAATGGCATTTTCAAGCACAAAGTCGGATGCGTTGGACGTGTGAGTTTAGATTTTTTTAAATTAATATATTGCAGTTTATATTAACAATTTAAAAGTTATTTTTGTGGTAAAAAGTCAATGAAGAAGTGTTCTATCTAAGAATTAAAACAATTTCTTGACAACGACCGAATTAATTCAATATTTTGTGATTTTGTTTCCTGGAAATGTCTGGTAAGCGTATAGTAGTAGAACTTCGTAGATGACTTTTGTAAAAGAATTCCTTAAGAGTTTCTCTAGAATAGAAGTCTATTAAGAGTACAAATGTTTTAAAAATATGAATATGAAATGCTGATATTCAAAATTCTGATTAATTAACGCATTTTTTTCCGTGCATTTAATTTTTTCGCTCAATTCAATTGCAGACAAAAATTGTGAAATAGAGTTTTGTCGAATAAGTAGTATAAGTGTGCCAGTTACAAACACACACACATTTGAAATTTTTTCGCCGCGTTCGTTAAATTCAGGAACGTGCTTTTTATATGTCGTACTAAAATGGAAAGGCAATAATTGTTTGAAGTGAAATAAAAGGGGCATGTGGAATTAGAGCTACACAGTAAAAATGCCGATGCGAAATATGCTTTCGTCGATTGCGTTAAATTTAGGAATACCGACATTTATCAGAAATTACATAATCTTCCTGTGAAATTATTTTCGTCATCACATTTTAGTATTTGGTATTTGTTAAAAATAATTGTGCACCTGTAACTACTACAGCAAGATTTATTCATACACTGATGATTAGAGCTAAAATACAATTCAGCAGTTGGGAAAAAAAATTTCGAGTATAAGTGGAAATAAAATAAATATTTCAGCCTTTTGTGGTTTTACTTAAATTTGTACAGAAAATTATCGTGCAGCAGAAAAAAGATTTTAAGTTCGAAGTTAATTAAAGAGAGTAAGGTAAGTGCACTAGTTAAATGCTTTCTTACTCTTAGTTAATCTGGTACTGGTAAGTCTTAGAATAATTTGTAGAATTTTTTATTTTTTTTTAATTATCTGACAAATAAAATTAAACGAAACTTTGCTATATATTTACTGCTGTTTTTATTTGATTTTCTTTAACTATATAAAAAAAATTACAATAAATATTTACAAACCGTTTTCTGTATTGTTTAAGATCTTAAGGGGTTAGGCCATTCTAGAGGCTGCAAAATAGGCTATTTTAGGGATTTTTTTTTTACAAAAACTACAAAATAATTCGAGAGTGCTACAATAATTTTGTTCAAGCGATTAATTTCAAATTTGCGGCCGTGCAGCTTTTTTGCGATAACGTCTCCATTTTTCAAGGGTCCACGGACGGCCGGAAAAAGAGCTCCTGTATTTTTTACATTATGATGAGCCAATGAATTTTTTTCAATTATATACAGTGCCTTTCATAAGCATACCTACCAACTTCATACAATTGAACCGATAATTTTTTGGTTTTGCACATTGGCACAAAACAGCTTGTGCTAGAAAAATTTCTCTCTCTCTCTTCCGCTCTGAGAAAAAAAGAAATTTTTTTTGTTTGATTGTTTCAAACATTCCATAGTATGTTATAAGAAGTGAGACACTGCAATTTTGCTCTTCTTTTCGCATTTCATAATTATAGCACATTTAAAAAAACCAAACAAAATTCAACTTTATTTTTGCAATTGTGATACAAAACAATATTTAATGTCTAGTTACACTGCCCTGAGCTTTTATGCATTCAAAAATTGTTTTTCCATTGACTCAATCATCAATTTGAACACATTTTGATCAAACGTGTTCCACTCCTTCGAATTTACAGTTTTAAGCTCAGATATCGAATCGTAGTGCCGATTATTGGCATAAACGACTCTTACGGAAATGCCCCAAATATTTTCTATTGGGTTAAGGTCCGACGAGCAGGCCGGCCAGACCAACGCCCTGATGTTATTTTCCCTTAAACAGTCTTTTGTTTGGTGGCTTACATGTATACTCGCGTTGTCCTGCTGGAAAGTAAACTCTTTTCCTGTATTTGTTGGCAAAAATGGTAAAAGACTTCACTGTAGCACGTTTATGTAGCCGCAGCTTTTCATTTTTGATGAAACAAATTGTATTTACAACGGACCATCAACGCAAAAAGTTCCCAATATCATTACGGAAATTCCTTCAAAATTTCTTTTCGAGAAATATTGTCGATGTTTTCTCAAATCGCGCCGTCTCCTCACAGGCATCGTTCTTAGTAAGTCCCATTTCCTTCAGATGACACCCGAAATTACCTGTCGCCGTCAGATTTAAGAGTGTTCTGTTTTAGATTATACTCCTCTTGACAGCACAGTATGACGCTGTTTACGCCATTGTGGACTTTCCACACGAGTCCACTTCGTCCCATCTCCAGTATCTCCAGTATTCCTCATTCCGGCCTTTAATCCTTCCCCTTTCAACATATTTAAAAGAGATATTGTAATTGCGTGAGTTGCTAGCTTTAGGTACGTTCAATTCTTAATTTCCTATATTTACGATCGATTACAATCGAGTCGTATTCAGTAATAAGGCTCATGGTTTCGTGCCTTGAAAGCTTAAGTCAGTTCCTCATTTACCGAGATTATCGGTCTTCTCGTTGCCTTAGAGATGTGTTAAACTTCGTTTGTTTCATGCACTTTATCACCACTTGATTTTAGTAATAATGCTATGAGCACATTCTTGTCCAAAGCCTGATTCTCCCTAAAGTATTCAGTGCATATAACAAGGCGAACATCTCAGGTTGGTATACCTTGGTGTATTCTTGCAGACGACGTTACGGATTTAGTTCCGTCCTCCAGATACCGACTCCTTGTCTTCCATTAATTCTGAATGGTGACATATGTCCGTCTTCTCTCAGATAGCGATCCATTATTTAATAGAACTTCACTATCCTTGAGATAAGTCTCGCTGCCGAGATCAAAATCAGCGGTAATAGGGCGATTACGACAGCGCGGTTGATTATACAAGATTTCAGTTTTATCACTTTGTTGTGGACAATTTTTTTTTAGTTATTTCACCTTTTAAGTCGCTCCCAAAAAAGTTAATTGTAGGACTAATGGAGCATATAAGAATACACTGCTTTAATTATCCACTTCTTCCTACATTATTTCCTTCTGGTATTTGAGTTTTTTTCCCAATATCAAAGAAAAGCCTTTGTTACTTTGCATGTGGCGAGAGGAATAAGAAGAAAATGCATATGTACGCAAATATGTATCATTTGTCCTCGCTACTCATTTTCCCACCTAAATTCCCTTTCTTATCTCAAGAGCGGGACTAAATCGAGATTGGCCTTTATCTCTCCGAGATTACAGCGAGAGCATGATCGTCTTTACTTTTACTTTACTATGCCAAAATATCGTTCTCGGCTCGGTGTCGTGAAGCCCGTTTCGTGGTATCTTGCGAAAACCCTTACTTTGCTTATTCCGTCCAATAACATTTCCAGACTGGGTATATTATGTTTCACTGCACCGAGTATTTTTCATGCATGCTCAGAACCATGATATGTGCGAGCTTGCAGCACAGTCCTTTCGGAGTGATGTCATAGCTGCTATTTTTAACCGACTTCAAAAAAGGAGGAGGTTCTCAATTCGACTGTATGTTTTTTTTTTTGTTTTTTGTTACGCGATCATTCCGCCAATTATGAATTGATTTTGATGATTCTTTTTTTGTTTGGTAGAATATGTTCACCGATTGGTACCATATCCAAAAAAATTTTGTTATGGGGGGGGGGGGGGGGGGGGTGGAACCTAACTTTGTAACGCGTGGACCGATCTGGATGGTTCTTTTTTTGTTGTACAGAGGATGATCCCCCATTGCTAATAGGAGTTAAAAATTTGGCCTAGGTGGGGAGGGGGGTAGTTTAACTTCGTAACGCGTGGAACGATTTGGATGGTTCCTTTGCTGTTGTATAGAGTTTGATCCCCCATTGCTAATAGGAGGATAATTTGGTTCTATGGTGGGGGAGGGGGAAATCTTTAGTCTTGCTCGTCGTAACTGTCCATATCGCCTGTGATGTCGAATTTATTTTATTTTTTAGGTTTTTTTCAGGGTTTTAACCGAAATTAACTTTTGACAACTATTTGGACGCAGCTGATGGTTAAGTGTTCACTTCTTCAATATTTTTTCTTTAAAAACTTTTCTCTGGTTCAATTTTTCTATTACTTTTTAAGTTTATCAATGTTTCTTGTATTTTCCGCAAAAGATCTACATTAAACTTTTAATAGCATATCGCGTTATTAAATAGGTTTCTGTCAATAGCGAATTTAATGCAGATAATCGCTATTACTAAATTGTAAAGTCTTTCACTTTTCTCTGTCCAACAGCTTCAAATATTGTCTTCCATTCACATGAGCACTCAGGTTCTCGTTCTAACATCTGGCAAGGTATCCTTATGTATTTTCATATGATAGAAGTAAGTTAGTGGAAACTACAAAGCCAACGAAAATCTCGGCATTATTTATTCTTGGAGTCGAAATTTTAACTTGAAATTCCCCTTATTTACCTAAGTTATTTCTTTCTGATTAGTAGTGACTAAAGAACTTAGTATACAGATTTCTTCTAAAATACGAGAAAAATTAAATTTTCCGTCCTTAATTTGTCACATCTTAGCAAAAGTATTTTAAGATCAGTCTTAATCTGTGCTTAATGATAATCATTGAGAGCGCATATAATATAGTAATTGTTGTTGCGGCATAAATCGAAAAGATTAAGAACTTCTCATTAGGATCAGCTTTAAAGAAAACTGTTTTGCAAACAATAATCGTTTCGTACTAGACCAGGAAGTGGCAGTATTAGGCGACAAACTCATAGGTTTTAGACTCTCTCTCTCTACTTGATTCCATTAACTTAACTAACTAAAAATAGTTTTCAGGCCTATAAACACTTAAACTCCAAAATAGCCGAGTTATTCTAATAAATTGCAAAGCTTTACGTTACGGTGACAATTCAATAGAAAGCCACTAAATGAGGAAAACAAAGCAATACAATTTAAGTGAGAGGTTATCGGTAGAGCTTCGGAGGGGTTGTATAGAACACTCTAACAACCTCTGAACATTAAAGTAAAACCCAAAGATGCTTGGTGGCACAGGAAGAACAATAGATACAATTTCCAAGTTTACTTACTATATCTAAAGGTCATGCAACTCAAAATTCAATTTCAATGGGATTATGTCCTTGGCAGTATCTAAAGCTTAAAAGGCGATTGCCTTACAACATTGTGTTAGAGATTATACTTAAGGCATAACAGAGAAAGCTTTTTACTAGAGGTTGGACGAGGCTATCTCATCATACTTCTCGTTGGGCAAACGAAGGGCTTCTTCTTTTCGAGGAGGTGCTTGAAGTCTTGTTGAATCCTATAAGAGCTAACACTAATAAGTCTTTGGGATGGATTTGCTTAACAGTTTTTTAGGAAATTTCAATTTCGTGATTTAAATCCTTGTGATGGTGGTATTTCTGCCTATTGGTTATTTCTCCTTTCGCAGAGGATTGTAACGTAGAATTTATGGATCTTGTTAAAATTATGGAGACAAGAGAAATACTTGTTTTTACTGATGATAAAATAAAAACAAACTCATTAAATCGCAAAATCTTTTCTTCTCAAATTTCTTCTCAAATACCTCGTATGTTTGCCTTTGCAACTTTTTAAAAACTTTACTATTTACCTAGCACTCTTTCGGTCAAGTACCTTATTTGCGTTTTTCAACATTTAGAAAAGCAAAATTTTGAATGCCTCTGTACTCTAAGGCAATTCAGCATTAAATGATTAGCAAAACTGCTGCATATTAACTGAACTACTTACATTGCATAGCTGTTTACATATTAAATAATATGAAAAAATGTGTGAGGAACGATACTGAGGCAGAAGTTTTACTGATAATGATTAAAGTGTTCGTTTCTGTAATTAAGTGTTAAAATTTATTGTAAATTCTTGTGTTAAATAAAAGTGAATTGTATATTAATTAGTGTCGCCATTTGTTTTGAGTCGTCGTTTTTGTTTTATTTAGGATTCCGTACCCGAAGAGTCTCCAACGGAACCCTATTGTTGTGGCAACGCTGTACATCCGTCCGTATGTCCTACGTTTCAATCAACGTAATTCATAAGTAATATGGAGATCCTTCCAACAAAGACCAAACTTGTATTTACAATTATAAAAAAAGTTTACACCCCACATGCTAATTAATGGTGTGGTGGGGGGTTATGTTATCCTACATTTGTGGAAATATTTTTTTATGAAATCGCGACCAAAACAGTCAACTTCATATCTTTGAATCCTGCTTGATCTTCCCATGGTATGGTGGTTTTACCTTTAGCTAAGTGCTCTGCTTCTATTCACCCAAAACGGTTATGGACTGACAACTTTGTTATGCTTTCTCGGCAAAGTCTTAGATAGCTGTAAAACGGTATTATTGAAGGTGTTGGTTCTGCTCAATTTTACCAAAGACTTCTACTCGGTCAATCATAAATCCGTTCAGTCGAAACTTCGTAAAATGATTTTTGATTTCTTGCAGGTGATCTCAGCAGGTGACGGTTGGAGATGACAGTTCCATCTATGTAAGTGTTGTTAGTGAAGTGCCGCAAAGTTCAATTCTTGGACCTGTTCTTTTTGTTCATTCAACAATGACCTGCCCGATAATATTGAGTTCAGATTTATTTGTCTAGGCCTATTGATTTATGGAGGATTGCATTCACCGAATAAACTGAAATTTGTGCGAATTATAACTACTTACTCCCAGTTAAAGTCTCAGCTCTTCTGCTACAGGAATGATATGAGTCTGGTTTGTGTCCCTTTTGTCTATCTAACTAATGTAAATTTACACAAAAGGTCAAAAATCTTGGAATAATTTTTAATGGTAAAATATAATGCTGTGTGCATGTAAATTACTCATTACCGTCGGCTCTAGCTATCGAATGGTTTACATTTCGTTGAAATTAAGATACGGTTTATTAAACCCATGCTGATAACCGATTTTACTTATTGTGCAACAATATACCCTCAACTGATATTGAGTGCAGTCGCAAGATCAATGTTGCGTTCAATGATTTTGTAAGATATATCTACGGTAATGTCGTCGATGGAGTAAATGATAATGAGTCGGTCTAGCAATCCTGAGGTTCCAGGTTCGAATCCCACCGACGGCGACCCATTATTGTATTCTGCTGACAACAGATTACGATAAAAATGCCATGGAAGTTTCAGACAAAATATCAGTGGTTCGAAATTCACTTTAAATTGTAGGTCCACTTGCAACCATTGTCTCGAATTGGGTGTTCCCACCGAATGTCCCACAAGGGAACTAAGAAAAGACGTCATGAGTATGTTTCTGGATATATAAATTCAATTATTGGATGTCCGTTAAAAATTTATGTAGATGTAAGGACGTTGATATTTTTTCACAATTTGATGGTATCGAAATAAATTTTGTATCTCTATGAGCGTACTCCTATGAAATGTTTTGCATCATTCGTAAGGTATACATAGTTCGAAATTCAAACCAGATTTATTCGTGTTCAATTAAAATATTAAGAATTAACTATTTGGATGCGAAAGGTGAAATTGTAGAGGCAAAGCCCGCCACATTAATTTTTTCAAAATTAAAATTGTCGCTACAAAGCTTGCTCTTTGTAGTCTTGCAGCTCTAGCAGCTCTGTTTAGGTAAAGAGAACCCTTATGATAACTATAATTGCTATCCACTTGAAATTTAGCACAGGTATAGATTTCGTTACCCCGCCTCTATTTTAGTACAACAATTTCAAAAACAAATTATTTATTAATTAAAATGTGGGGAAGGGATAACTAGAAAAAAAATTTAGTTTTAGTAGTCGCTTTAGTTCTTGTCTCACTCACTCACATGTGCGAAAAATACCAACCGCCCCCCCCCCCCTCCCCCCACCCCTTAGCTACGAAGTTTGCATGCATGACACGTTGCTCTAAAATAAAATGAACTTCCATTTATAATTTCCGAAAAAAATTTATATAACTATAAAAAATTTTTATTAATATTATGCGGAACCCTCAGTGAGCGGGTCTGATTTGCACTTCGCCGGTAATTTTTACTTAGTTCTTGGAGAAAAAATGATAACTACTAAAGCTGTTCAGATTTTCTGTAACTAATAAGTTTAAAACACTCGCTTATAATCGATAAGTTTCAGAATCAAAAAAAGATATTCAATAGAAAACCTTTATAAGTCAAGGAGCATCATTTAGCGGGATATCCCTGTCTGCCTTGTTAACGTATACCTTTCAATGAAATCATTAGTCCAATTAGTTCGTCTTTATGGACTGTAGTTGTCACAACCTACATCAGCTAAGAAAATCCAACCGACATGCCTTTACAATCCTTTTCAACTAAAGCAGAAAGGGTAAATAAAAGAAAATATTCTTAAAAGTCTCGAAACTTTTCAGAAAAAACCTCAACTACAAAAACAGAAAAAATTCAACAAGGAAAAAAGTTCTTTCGCGTGTTAATTTCCGTAAGTGGATAAGAGGGTGGTACTCCCCACCTCTAAGGTGGCATTAGCAAATGTACGACCGGCTGCAACTCGTTTAAAGGTTTGTGAGTTTCTTAGCAAGTTTGAAGACGTAAATATCATTGGAAGGAGTACTAAAGTAGGCAACGCGGTATATATTGTCCAGGGGCAGAAGTCTTTTTCCATTTGAGTATTTTCTTAATTGTTCCGAGCAATAAGAAGTACTTTGAGATAGGCTTGCAGCAGATGAGAACGCTTCCTGTTGCCTCGGCATGGCACTCTACAGGCATTGCTTGTCTGCATTTTTATCTTCGTCCTTAATGGAATATTTTCCACTAAATTAATAGCTTCAAACAATTTTCTGCGCTCCAGAAAAATTAGGGTTGGAGTGTTATAGAGGAAATTTGCGTAATTGTTGAGAACTAGTCATTTCCGTTTTGAATGTTCATTCATGTTCCGTTAAGGATACTTATTTTTTCTAGGATATTGGTTTTAGGAAATTAGTGTGTCAATTAAATAATTGCGATTTATTTCGATTATTAAATTCGGTTATGGAAAAAATAGGATGTCCGTGAAAAACGTTTACGGGTAGTCTGTTTTTGCAGTTAATTTTGGGTAGGTAAAAACCTGGAACCAGTTAAATCGTACTGCTACTTCGCGTGTTCGACGCAAATTCTCTCCAGATTCTCTCTTACTTGGGTATAGAAGTGTTATTTATTGGTTTGTCGTTAAGTAGACGGTGTTATATATCTATCCAGTGTAACAAAAATGGTATTGAAAGATACTTCTATTTATTATGCGGAAGCATGTATGATAGTCTCTAGTCCTCGAAATAGGTTCCCAGAGTCTTGAAATCGTTTAACAGAGTTTCTGAAGCAACGGATATCTAGTATGAGACCAGACAAGTTGTAAACCTTCCACATCTCTCATAGGATGGTCTATTTTTTTAACGAATTCCAGAGGCCTTTTTACCGATCGGTATGCTAGGGAAGCGTTCAAACGGTAATACCTGAGCCTTTCCTTGCCAGCGCATTGCCACCTTTATTTTCTGATACTGTATTATGACTCGGGACACAGCATACAGTTAACTGAACTAGACGTGATTTAGTTACATTGCAATTCAATACCTTAATAGCCGCCTGACTGTCAACATAGATTTTTATTTTATCACCTTCTGATAGATCAGGGTGCCTGTGGCCTGCTTAGCAAGGAATTATAGAATCCTTTCGCTAAGATTTGCTTTGGGTGGTCGCCTGCCGGTACCTTCCAAGACAGTCCGCTAGTACTCCGACACGGCAAATGTCGAAGTATTTCCAGCAATAATACTCCTTTAACCTTAATATGCCTATTACAGTAGTAACACTTACTATGGATGTCGCATTACTTACCGAAAGCGTTCTTGTAGGCATAAACGCTTTCTTACATCATCCTTTCTATATTGAAGCCCCAGTTAAGTTTTAACTCCAATATAACTCCTAGATACTTAGCATGTGCTCTTAGTTTCAGGATGACAACACCTAGCTTGAGAAGGGTCACCGTTTGAATTACTCTTTTTCGTATAAAGAGCTAGCTCGGTCTTTTCGTGGTTAATCGCCAGACCACAGTCGGCTGCCCATCTATTGATCTTTTCTAGATCTATCTCAAAAAACTTACCCGAGACAAGTTCTACCAAGTCGTTAGCATAAGCTACTACTTTTATTCCATTATAAGTGCTCTAAATAATTACTTTCTTTTAAATTTAACCATTCAGTTTTCGTATCAACAAACGTGAGAGTTGTTAAAAACACCTGATTTCATTTCCATTTGTTTTTATCCAAATTAAATACACCGAAAGGTGCTTTGAATGGTGCTCAAAATTTCTTACGACATATTCGTCTATAGAACCAGCATGTAGTAAATTATTATATATTATTTTTCCATTAAGACATTTCAGTGCTTGCTTATCAGCTCCACAGAAGTCGCTGAAATGTCCTTTTAACTGAATTTTCGGCTTTGAAAGAATTTTCAAGGGCTACAACAAAACACTTAAATGCGGCCACAGGAATAGTTTAAAGGAAATGTTTTTCGTTATTGCCGTGCCCGTAACCAGTAGATCGTTTAGCATTGAAAGGTGTATAGTCTTTTCATCCTTTGAGGGAATAGTTCATTCTTCAAGAAGGATTTTTCTTCACAAAATTTACACGCTTCCATAGAACTACTGAACCTCTTAGTTGAATATTTCGAAAAGCATCTACATCTCCTTTAAAACAGCCTTAAAAGAAAATTCTTTAACCATTTCGTCTTTGTACGTCAGTAAACCCAAGCTGGTGGTGCTTTGTTATAAAAGCTGTGGTAAAATAAATTTGCGTAATTATAAAAATTCTTTCATAGAAAAGATATTAATGACAGAATAAAAAAGAAAGAAAATTAAGTTCAGTTTAATATGTTTTGTTGGCAAAATAATTGAATTAAATGCAAGGAAAAAGAAATAAAAGCGAAATGGTGGACGCTGTGCTAGTTATATTAATTACAGCACTTGGCTGTGTATTTAAGATCTGAAATAAAAAAGAGAGCTTAAGAGGTTTTAATTTTAAAGATGTTAAAATGACATTTTAATTAGAGTCTATATTAAATCTCCATAATTGATGTTTAGAAGTTCATTAATATTTAAAATGTTAATGGGAGATAACATTGATATGAAGCAATTTCTTATACTTAATAAATATCTCAGAGAGCTGGACTGGTCTGATTGCTTTTCTATGAAGGACGTTAACAGAAGCACCGATTATATCTTGAACATCCTATGGTTTGGAATGCATCGCTTTATTCCTCATAGCTTCAAGAACATCAAACCAACTAACACCAATTGGTTCAATAATGACTGTTTCGCAGCCATTAAAAAGAAGGAAGCAGCCTTCCAGGCATATAAATTGTGCCCTTCAGAGGAATCGAGACGTATCTATAGAGATGCGCGGAATATTTGCAATTCAGCAATTAGCCGGGCTAAGTTCAATTTCGACCAGAGCATCAGACGGAAGGTATTTTCTACTCAAAAGGGTAGTAAGGGCTTCTGGTCTCTAGTAAAAACCGTAAAGAACAATTTCACCTGTTCGTCAACACCACCACTCATTTATAATGGGAATGTTTTTACTGACTCATTGGACAAGGCCAACCTGTTTGCTGCTAATTTTGCTGCTAACTCGTACTTGCCACCATCATCGCAGCCACTTCCATCTCTATCACAGTGCATTAGTAGGCAAAAGCCGCTACACTTTCGCACTCGGGAAGTTTTTAGAGTACTTTCGAAACTCGACGTGTCCAAAGCTACAGGGCCTGATGGTTTCTCGCCCCTTGTTTTAAAATGCTGCGCCTCTGCTTTGGCTAAACCTCTGCGCAAACTTTTTCACCTGTCATATTCAACAGGAATATTTCCAAGTGTATGGAAACTTGCTCATGTCCAGCCGATACTTAAAAAAGGAGAGGCATGCGACCCCTCTAACTACAGACCAATTGCACTAACCTCGATCATATCCAAAGTTTTTGAATCACTCATCAACTCTCAGTTGTTGACATATCTAGAAAATAACCATCTTATCAACGATTGCCAGTACGGTTTCCGCGCTGGCCGCTCAACCGGAGACTTACTAACGGCTCTAACGGAGCGTTGGAATCATTGTCTCCATAATTTCGGTGAGTCCGAAATCGTCGCTCTTGATATTTCAAAGGCTTTTGATAGAGTCTGGCATGCTGCCCTTTTAGCCAAACTTCAAACATTTGGTCTGCATCCTACCCTCGTTAAATGGATAGAGAGCTTTTTGTCAGGCCGTTCAATCCGTGTAGTTATTGACGGCGTTACATCTGCATCCCACGAAATAAATGCCGGTGTACCTCAGGGTTCAGTTCTTTCACCAACTTTATTTCTTCTTTTCATCAATGATCTCTTATCCCTTACTCTCAATCCTATTCATAGTTTTGCCGACGACAGCACCCTTGATTTCGCGTACTCATTTGATTCTGTAATGAATTCACGTGGAAATGCTACAGAAGTCAATCGGGAACGCATGTTTAGATCATTAAACAACGACATTTCTAAGGTCCTCGCTTGGGGCAGAGCAAATCGTGTTACGTTTAATGCATCCAAAACTCAATGCTGTTTAATGTCCCTTAAAAAACGCCCAGTCCACCCCCAACCCATTTCAGTCGACGGAGTGAATATACCCAATTCACCCTCCCTAAAGATCTTGGGTATTGAGATATCCAGCAATCTTAGCTGGACTGATCATATATTTGCAATCGCCAAAAGTGCGATGAAATGTTTAGGTTTTCTACAGAGATGTAAGAAATATTTCACCCCACCCGACTTAGCGTTGATCTACAAGTCCCACATTAGGCCTAGACTTGAATATAATTCCCATATTTGGGCAGGGGCAGGACACACCGCATTGTCCGCGTTAGACAAAGTTCAGCGTAAGGCTGTTAAACTTATTGGCGATTCCTCAATCTCTGAGGGCCTTGACTCTCTTGAGCATCGACGGAATGTCGGTTGTCTCTCACTCTTTTATCGCTATTTCCATGGCCATTGTTCTAACGAAATCGCTAGCCTGATTCCTTGTAGACTCATTACAACGCGCGATACAAGATCTACAAGTCGCTCCCACCCCTTTACTCTCCGGGTCAAATTTGGACGTACCGTCAAATTTCGGGAATCTTTTCTTAGCAGAACAACACGAATGTGGAACAGTTTACCATCTTCTGTTTTTCCCTCGTCTTATGAGCCTGAAACTTTCAAACGGGGCGTACATCGACACCTCCTTCACTCAACCTCCTAACCCATTTCCCTCATCCTTAATTCCTTTCCTGCCAAGGCTGTGCTTTAGCATCATAGGGCATCCCCTGAGCTTTGGCAACATCATATATAAAAAAAAAAAAAAAAAAAAAATATACCCTATACAGGGTGTTTCAGATCTGACGTGCCAAAACGAGTGGGGTGATAGATCTCAACTAGACAAAAATAAATTGTATGGCACGAGGGGGGGGGGGGGGGGGAGTTACAGGGTGATTCATAAATTTTATGCACATTACTCTTTTATTTTTATCTTATTTTTGTCAGACCTACGTCGTACTGAAAATACACTAAATGTCGTCTAAAATAGTCGTTATCACACAAAAATATTACTACCTTCTTTCTTTGGTTTTAAGATGCTAGAATCTATTTTATTCTAGATTTAGCAATTCATAAAACTAATGTGCATGTGGCTTTATGTTCAAATTAAGTTACCAAGTATAGTCAACAGTTTTGATTGGGGGTTTGCATCCCCCGTAAACAATACTTATAAAATAAACTTATTTTAAGTTCAATCTTAGAATGCCTCCTTATCTAAAAAATTATCATATCGTTTTAACAGAATACTCATTAACTATAACAAAATGTTGCCATTTTTGGCTTCTTGATGGATAATTCTTTCAATGTCACTTTCATAAGGGGAGACAGATTTAAGCATGGAAATCTTATGTACATATATAAACATAATTACTTAAATTACACATGAATGGTCTACACAACAATTTTTATGCCAGCCATTTATCTTCAAATTGTTCTATAAAATATTGAAGTAAGTACCTTGAAAGTCTCGTTATAAAAACAACTAACCAGACAACATTCTACAGAAAACCCGAAAGTTAATTAAAGTCTATTTGAAATCCGATAATAATAAAATAATCAAACATTTCCCCTGAAAGTCTGTCTACAGCAACAGAAAAGTTTCAAGTTTCACCTTCGATTTCGAACATCTTAAGTCTGTACAACCAACCACCGGCAGGTACATCCAGTTCAGTTTGACTTATTGACCTTTCAGAATAATTCGATTTAAATGGAGCGTTAATTATTGTACTGTCAGAAAAAGTTCGAAAGCTGCACGTTGATGTGTCCTGAAGTATTGTCTTCATTAAGAAAGTCATCAGTACTTATATAATAAGAATTAAGCTGCCGAAGTAACCTGTCCAGAAGGTTTTGATTATATACTTCCAATCAGGTTAATGTCAAGTACCTTTTTCGATTAAGTGGTTTGACATCGGCCAGCATTTATGTTACCTTTTTCCTTCACTGATTTTTATGGAAGCAAGTCAATTTTTATATGTGGGAGTAAATACTACACCACATGAATTAAGAAATTTATGTTTTTACGGGAACGTCTTTATCTTCAATTAAAAGAAATTGTTTGAAATCGACAGCGCCTATTTTCCAAGCTTTTATATCTTATATATGTAGAACAGGTTCCTATTAACAGTTCCATATGATGAGTTACATAGTTCATTCATCTTCGACTCTAAGCAGTATTGCATTTTTGATTCATTAAACATAACACAATTTTCTCTGTACCAAGAAAGGATCGTCGAAATATCGTTGATTCTTAATCCACACATCCATTCTCCGTCGATTTCTGTTGAGTTTCCACTAGAATTTATTACAGAATCAAAAGAGTACGTGAAATCAAGAGTGCTGTCTTTGGAAAAACTATGAATATGATTTTGAAGGAAATATAAAAGGTCATTAATAAAAATATGAAATAATGTTGGTGAGAGAACTGAACCTTGAGGCGCACCGGAATTTATTACGTAGGAATCAGATGTATCTCCGTCTATTATGGCCTGATAAAAAAATCTATCTATTTTCAAAAGTGAGGGTGCAGACGATATCCACCAAGCTAGGCTAAAACGGTGACATGCCAGACTCTATCGAAAGCTTTTGAAGCGTCAAGAGCGACGATTTCGGTGATTATGGAGACAATGGCGCTAACGCTCTTTTAGGGTAGTTAGTAAATCTCCGTTAATAAGATAGTTATTTGCTGGGAAACTTTAGGTATGACCGAAGGTAGTGCAATTGATATTTAGTTAAAGCGGTCGCATGTATCTCCTTTTTTATATTGGTATTGGCTGAACATGGGCATTCAGAAAGAAAAACTATTATAGCTGGAGAAACAATGTGCGCAGAAATTTAGCCAAAAGAACGGGCGCGGCATTTGAAAACCAGGGGCGAGAACCGATAGGTTTAATGGCGTTGTACAACAAGTTTAGATGGTATCATAAAAACTTTTCGACTTCGAAAGTATTCTGGGTCTTTCTTGCCGGTGCACTGCGATAAAGGTGACAAGTAAAACTCAGCTGCAAGCAGATTGGCTTTATCCAATGAGCCAATATAAATATTTCCATTGTAAATGAATAGTGGTAGTGAGGTACTGATAAAATTATTCTTTACTATTTTGATGAGAGACCAGAAACCCTTACAGCCCTTTCGGGTAGCAAATAACTTCCATCTACCGCTTTGAACAAGAATCCCACCATCACCTTTTAATAT
Organism: Leptarthrus brevirostris; assembly: GCA_964036015.1. Lineage (NCBI taxonomy): Eukaryota > Metazoa > Arthropoda > Insecta > Diptera > Asilidae > Leptarthrus > Leptarthrus brevirostris. Next base: position 107,884,621 of record OZ038375.1, read on the forward strand.
CCTTAAAAGGACCACAAAACAATTTTATCACGTGCAATCAATCTACGTCAGAAATAGAATCCATCAAATATTTATCACAAACTCTTAGCTGAAAATAGTGTCCTATCCAGAGTGGTATGAGCAGGACCCACTGTTCATCGCCAGTTTTGAAAACATTGAATTGAAATGATGTCATAAACACGGAGTTCAGATGTAACTGGCCACAATGTAAACTGCAAGGGATAGTAACACAAAAGAAGTTCTTGTAGTTGTCCTCCCGAAAATTTCAGGAAACTTTGGTAAACAAAAATTACTAGTTAGGTAGAGCCAACAAAAGCCCTCACGGCAGTAAAAGCGAGGCGGCCACAAAGTATGGATGCATGCATAATTATGTTCGGTTGGCAACTATTCAGCTTCAGCTTTGCGAAACACATCCTGGCGATTATCCAGCAAGCACTTTTCGTAAACTTCAAATAATTTCACAATTACATGGGCTTGTTTGCTTTTCCATTACTCCGTTGGCTCGTCATACTTCGTGGCTAGCATTTTAAATCTGGATCGGGTGTAGTCCTTCCCATCTATAGTGAAATTATGGCTAACACCCAAACCCTTCCCTTTAACAACTATGCTTGGAAGTGTTTCTAGTAAAACGCGGAACATAAATGGGATGTTGCTGAGAAGATGAATTTTGCTTTGTAACTCTGCTCTGCACCAGTTTGGGATGATGTGAATGGTGTAGTAGCGAGCAACAATTAAAGGTGGCGTTGAAAACACTTCGGAGGTGTGAACAAGCTTTCTACTGTTCTATTATAATTCAGAGCTTTTCACTTTGCATTATTCATAGCGCTGCGTAAATTTGTCCTTATTCGTGGTACTTGGAGGCGGTTAGGCCTCGAGTGCGATTTAATTTTATTCACCGAGTTCAAAATCGCATACAATTTGTGGGTTTAGTAGTATCTGAATTTCACTCTTAAGCAATTTTATTTTTATTTATGTGTTGGTGGAAAGCAATATGTTTGCAATAGGGTATTTACAACTTATAGAATTACTCTTCCAAAGGAAAAATGCGTATCAAATATATTTACTTAGTTATATAGTTGACTGATATGATTTCACTTATTGTACAATAGCCCACAACCAAAAAAAATCTCTAGGTGAGCGGGCCGGATGAAACTTTAAAATATGATTTAAGGAAGTGGCTCTGACCTCAAGAAATATTTTTTTTTACGAAAATTCCTGCCACTTTTCTCGGAGCGGTAGTCGAAGTAAAAATATCTACTTTCGAAAAAAATTTATGAAAAGAAAATTTGCTAGGAGAGTGAAGCTCTGGGGTCTGTCCAAGATAACTGCAAAAATTATTGCAATCGTTTTGGCAATTTTTCAAAATTGCGATAAAACGCAGCAAAAAATGTTGAGTGGGTTGTCAGAAAATAGTACCAGCATGTTAGAGGGGGATCCCCGGACTACAAAAAAATTATTTTCGGACAAATTCACTTTGCATAATCTAACAACTTAAAGTCAAGATAAACCCGAGCGAACATCCTAATATTTTTTCTACTTTCTTCGCATTTCTTTAAACGGATAAAAAAATTTAATTGGATACAATAATAAATTGTCGTCAATAAATTTTACCTTTTTCAAATTTTGAACCTCTTTCCTCTAAGTCATGAAGTTTTTTAAGATATCCAATTTTATACAAACAAAACAAGCGCTGCACAGAGAGAGAGCCTGATAGAATTGTGGGGGGGGGGGGGGGGGGGTCTGTGTGGGAGAGAGGGTAATCAAGGAGAGAGTGATGGAGGAAGCGAAATGTGGCAGAAAATAGTATTTTCATATGCTACATCACTTAAAGAACACTTTATGCTTAGTTTTATACGGGCAGTTTTTACAACTTGGGCGCTAATTGCATGAAATGTAACTAATTCAATTGCCAGAAAATATGACTTTCGATATTCCGGGGTGAAAGCCTGGTATGCATTTACAATTTCGACAGCCTACTCAATATTTGTTGCCTATCCTTTTTTATATAAATCTGCAGCCCTAAATGACTGGATTTGACCCTTAGTATACCTGAATTATTTTTTCGGTCAGAGCTCAGCTATCGATCCATATGCCATTAAATTACTACTTCTTGGAATTAGTGTAACCTTCACACACTTCAGCCCTTGTAATTTTTTAATACACGCTAAATGGTTACAATGCTCTCCATTCCAGATAGCTTAACATTTTTGAATTGTATTAGGAACGTAATCAGTACTTAAATACGTAGTTCAGTTTTTAAGCGTGGCGTACTGCAAGGGTAAATAACAGGTCCCATCCTGCCAGCCGCTAAATCCGATAGATTTAAATTAACCAATATGGTCAACTGATCGCATCGTAACCGTACTTCTACTTTTTTTTCAAAATTTCAAGAGTGCTTAGAACATATTGGTTTCTATAAATTTAATAGGCACAATACAGGTTTTTTATCTCGAAGGATTAAATAATTTAAAAAAGGAAATCCTAAAATGTTACTGTAAGGCCTAATAAATTGTCAATCTTTCACAAGTGATTTATGAGATATAAGAGATTTTTGTGAGCATATGACTCTCAGCTACTGACAAAATCATACCTAAGATGTATAAATCAAAACTCGACTAGGTTAACTTTTCCAGATGAGATAAACAATAATGGTGTTGATATTGTCGACTTGCTATTCACAATTTTACAGGAGCACTTAAGTCTAAAACAAGATTTCTGGATTTTGCTCAATTAAGATATTTTTATTAGTAAATAGCTCAAAAACAGCTAAATTGGGCACGCTGAAGTACTTCCTAAGCTGTTTTTCCACTTTCAAATACAATAATTTATTGCTTTCTCTCGAGAAGCTTTCATTTCACAAAATTCAAGTCCAAGATCGCTTAGATCCCATTTACAACAAACATAGCCGAAACAAAATATCGTACCAAACTTTTACCTGAAACTATTGCATAGAACACCAGTTTCTGCCTGTAATCTTTCGCCAATAATATAGTGTCATAAAACACTTATTCCCATCATATCATTCATTCTTATGCCTTTAAAGGGCTCTCGGTTTTGAACATTATAATCTACTCGCCTGGCAGCATTTGCGTTATAGCAAAAAGGATCTACCAAAAGAACCTGTTTAACAAAAGCTCTTCAAAACCTCTTAGGTGAACAACGCCTGAATAGGAAGAAGTATCCAATAGTCGAAGCAGAGTATGTGTAACTCGGCTTCCACAAAATCACTCTAACAGATACATGAGTTTGTTGGTTTCTATAGAATTCTTTTTTGCATGAAACTTTGTAAGTAGTACAACGCACTCCAGAGTCAATGGAATAAAAAATTCTACGTGTCTAGGGAGGAATAGGGAACAACAAAGAATACAGCACCACCCAAACCACGATTTAACTGGAACGCACCTTTCTTTCCCACCCTCGTAAGGGTTGCCTTTTTCATACCTATCATCCCTGCTATAGAGAGAAGGGCTGTTATTGTTAAGTGATTTTCAACTAGGTACAGCCAACTGTAATAGATATAAGGGGATGTGCAAATCACCGCTCACCACTACGTCTTAGACATCTTAGTAACATCCTAATTAAAAGTCCTCGTAGATAGTGAGTGCCTTGGATTGGCGTACAAGAAATGACTTCTTTGTCAAGATAAGTTTTCCTGGGGCCATATACGTCGTCTCTCCTGCCCTGCACGTGATGTTTTGTGGTAGAATATTGTGGCATCCGTATGCCATGGATGAAATTGAGGTGGCACAAGAGATATAGTTCAGTATTTTGTTGGTATAAGTCACACCCTCAGGAATTTGCAAGAATTCTAATTACTTCTCTGGGCAGCGGACTTCTATTTAATTGACATAGTTCGGGTTATACAATCAGCTCTTCCTGGAAATTTTGGAATCATCCTGACTGAAGTCAATTGTATCGGAATTTATTAATTAACACGAATAAGAAAGGAACCTGATTATTCCTCGCTTTTGACAAAATATGTTGGCAGTTTTTTGTGACTAAAGAAGTACGTGCCGCTTCTGAGTATTTCAACTTAATTTAGCAGGATAATCAGATTGTATCTGACATGCATGTAATTTTGTTTTTAATTAGGTCGCAATTAAGCGAGCCGAATAAAATGTAAACAACACGAAAATATAAATCAAGCTCGATTAACTTTAATGCGAATGTAAAACGGCGATAAATTCCGGAAAACAAAACTTAACCGGATTCAGTACAAATAAGAAAACATAAGCGTTCACTTAATTGTAAAATTTCATCACATTACGACCCGCCAGCTACTTGGTGCACCCCATTTAACTCCATGCAGAACTCCATTAAAGTCATACGACGAAACGAATGAGGAATCAACAAACAAACAAGCAATTCTGGACGAATTAATTAAAATCACGCGAAGTGTGCAAACTCACCCCATCCCCCAATATTCCAGTGCAAAGAAGGCCTTCCGGTTCTGGGGCACTCTGTTTTTACGCTTACGGTGAATGAGCCCAAACGATGAACAAATCCGGCACAGTCAAATGATAAAAATGTTTGCTAGATAAATTTCTGTGATATCGTCCTTATGGAATAAAAAGGGATTATATTTCTTAAAGAGAAAACAAACATTCGAATTCTTCCTTGGTCATGGATAGCCCGGTATCTCTTATCCTGTGGGTTTTGTAACCGAAATCTGGGCCTTGACTCTCCGATCGTGGTAGTGGTTATCACAGTGAGATATCTGACATTTTAATAGTTTGGCTCTGTTCGAACAAACTAGGAGTTTTTGGGGTCAGCCACCGACATAGTCTTACAGGCGATTTTATTATAATAAATTGAAGAGAGCTGTGCTCTGGATTTCTTTTAATGATTGTGAATGACAAAGGAAAACTGCGCTGCTGTAGTAGATAACATCTGGACAATGATTTTCGATAGTTCAATATTAAGAAGTGAACTGTTGGCAACATTAATAACAATTGAATTGGTTTCTCTGGAGTTATATATGTACATATAATGGGAAGCGCGTGATTTTCGATAGTTTTCAGTTTTTACAATTTTCAAAATCTCTCGAAAATAGAGCGCCCAGTCGAGCAAGAACTTGTTTTTTCGATACTTAATTAATTTCAAGAATACAGAAAAAATTTAAATACGCTATTGCGCGGTCACGCAAGATTTTTCTTGCAAAGTTAAAACCATTTTAAATTATGAAGTTAACTTTGCAAGCAAAATGCGTAGGTAACCACTCAATAGCTTATTTAAAGGGTAAGAGTAGTATTAAATGAAAAAATACAAAAAAAATATTTTGCATCCTGTACATAATAAAAATAACGCAAAAACCCATATTTCGAGTGCATGACCTCAAATGCATATCTCAAAATCCTGATGTGATGGCCCAATTTTTACCTCATATTCGGATACTAAGCAGGAAATTACTTCGGATATAACCCCTAGCTTCCCAACAACAGAATCTTGTAGACCTGTGTAATTAGACAAACCGTCTAGATTTGTAAAGAACGAAGAAACACAAATACATATGTACCCTCACACCATTTTGTGTTTATATATAAAAGTGGCAACTGTATGCGGAATTTTTTATTATTTACATTATTCCTCAACACTGTAACCATTACGATAAGAAGTTAAAAAAGCTCCCACAAACCCTGACACACCTTTAAAAACCTTTTACACTAGAGCTAAAAAGGCTAAAAATAAGCTTTTTTTAAATTTTTAATTTTTCTTAATATGTTAAAAATAAAAATATTTAAATTGATTCATAATTTAAAACAAACCTCTTGCCTTTCTTTAGCATGTAAACCAGATGCAATTTGAATCTATCAATTTATAAAGCCACACTTAATATACATTTAAACTAGGGCTTCACGGCACCGAGACAAGACCGAGACTTTGGCAGATCTCGGTCTTGGTCTCGTCAAGGTGAATACGATCTCGCTCTCGATCTCGATCTCGGCGAGATAAAGGCCAGTCTCGGTGCGATCTCGCTCTCGGCAAGATAAAAAAAGGGTATTTCGGTGGAATAACGGGGAGCGAGGACAAGTGATATATCTATGTATATATGCATTTTCTTCATATTTCCATCGTCAAAATAAGGTAGCAAAGGCTCTTGTTTGCTATTGGGGATAAAGCGCAAATATCTGAAGAAGGAAATAATGTAGAAAGAAGCGATTGGGGAGAGCAGTGTATACTTATATGCCCCATAAATCACACAATTGGAATTTTTCGGAGCGACATAAAAGCTGAAACAACTAAAAAAAATTTTCCACAATAAACTGATAAAAACTAATATATCGTCCACTCTCGTCACCTCAATCTCGCTCTCGGTATCGTACTGTTACCAATGATATTAGTCTCGCTGCCGGTCTCGGTATCGTGTCGAGACCGATACCGGCAGCGAGATTTATCTCGAGTATCGTGAAGCCCTAATTTAAACGTAATAACAACGCTGAAACGCAATTAAAAAGCACATCACTTCACAAAGAAACCTAAGTTTAAACTGAGGATAGCATTCACCGGATATGACTAATGCTCATGCAATTGACTTCGACCGATGAACCAGTTAGTTAGCTATTACAAAATACATTTTTTACAATTATTGAATTTTTTTTTAAATTTTGCACTTTTGGCCAACTTTGTACCATAAATACTCCACTGTGCGGCGGTGGGATTCGAACCTGGATCCTCCTCGCCTGTTTGTAATTCCAGTACCGTGTGTCTAGTGGCAATTAGCATAACCAAACTCCAAACACCGTTATCACTTCGGAGCTGACCCAGAACAGGCAACAAATGGACTGACAACGGGCCCAGTACCACTTGCCAGTACGTATACAGCAACGCGGGCAACAGTGCTGGCGAGTTATGAGCCCATCTGTGTATTTCTTTATGGGAAGCTGCAAGAGAGCTAATTTGCTAATTGTTCTTTATGACCTGGATTAATAACATTCAGTGTTTACTTAACGTTAGTGTTGGTTCATAAATTGCGTAACGGATGTTATAAAGTTTTCAAATCTAAACTCTTGCCACATAAGCAACAAGTTGCAATAAATTATGTCAACACCCCACCACTCCTCGTTTTTTAACCTGCTTCCCAAAAACGGGAGGTTTTAAGTTCGACCCGTATTTTTTTTATATATATGACCGGACATAATTGCGTAACCCGAGGACCGTTTTTAATGATTCCTTTTTTTGTTTAGCAGAGTTGCCATGGGCTAATTGGTTTTTGTTGAGCAGAGTTGCCATGGGCTAATTGGTACCATGTTAAAATTTTTTGGTGCGATGGGGAGTGCTTTGAAACCTGGCTTCGTAATACGTGGTCCGATTTGGATCGTCCTTTCTTAATTGTATACAGTATGGTCGCCCACTGTTAATATTGAAAAAAAACTGTAGCTAGGTTGAGGGTGGGGGGGGGAGTCTAACCTAGTAACGCATGTACCGATTTGGATGGTTCTTTTTTTTGTTAGATAGAGTATGTTCTTCAATCGGATGTCAACTTCTTAATCCACTGACCGATTTCGATGATTTTTTTGTTATGTAGAAAACAATCCCCCATTGCTAATATGAGGATAAATTTTGATTCAGGGTGGAGATGGGGGAATAAAATTAGGCTAACTTTGTAACGTGTAGACCGATTTGGATTATTCTTCTGTTGATGTGCATAATATGTTCCCCCATTGGTACCACGACAAAAGTTTATAGGTAAGCGGTGTGGGTGGGGTGGGTGTTTCGAAGAAGCATTACCCGATGTACGTTAGCCAGCGTTGGATGATTCTTTTTTTGTTAGGTAGAGTATGTTCTCCGATCGGATGTCAACTTCTTAACTCGTAGACCGATTTGGATTTTTTTTGTTAATATGAAGATCAATTTTGATCCAGGGTGGAGATGGGGGAATAGTTAGGCTAACATTGTAACGTGTGAACCGATTTGGATTATTCTTCTGTTGATATGTTCCGCCATTGGTACAACGACAAAAACTGATGGGGTGGGGGTTTCGAGAAAGCATTACCCAACGTATGTTAGCCAGCGTTTCTTAACGCACAGACCCATTTGGATGATTCTTTTTTGTTGTATGACAGTATTATCTTTCATTGCTACTGTATGGAAAAATGTTGACCTATGGTGAGGGTGGGGAGAGGTAGTCTAACTTTGTAACGCGAGGACTGATTTAGATGATTCTGAATGAAGAGAGTATCTATTTGTATCATGGCAAAAATTTTGACTTATGGTGAGAGTTGGGACCGTGGCGGCACCGTAAGGCCGATTTTGATGATTTTGATTATGTTATACAGAATACATTTCCTAATTGGTAAATTATAGAACTTTTGTACCTAGAGTGACTACGATAATTCTCTGTCTATAATGATTCTCTCTTGCTGTATAGAGTACGGTAGCATACTAGCACCATGGCTAGAATTCTGTATCTAAAGTGAGGGTTTGAAGGGGTGACCGTGACTTATTTCGTAATATATTGCCGGATTTGGATAATTCTGTTTCCATTCTATAGAGTGCACTAGCAATTGCTTTAGTCGTACGATCAGTATTTTCGAGTCATATATTTGAAGACACTAAAAAGTGAAAAATAAACAAAGGCAGTTCAACTATTTTTTTAGAAACCATTTTATTTTATTCAAGAAATAAAATTATATACAGATATAAATTATTCATTGCAGAAAATATATAGCTAATTTGAGTAACATAATAATTTTAGAAATGTAAATTTTTTTTTTTGCGAAATAAGAAAATGATGACCAAATATGTCTGTTTCGATTGCCACAAATCCAAAGTACCTCTGGTTATCCGTTAAGAAGATAAAGTAAGTATATGTCAGAAAGTGGGGTGCAAAGTTCAGTCAGTTACACTTAGAATTGACCTCTATTATTACTCAAACAATTTCGAATAACATCAGCAAAATATTGTTCTTCTAGTTAAGCCAATTACGAGTTTCTACAAACTCCCTACAAACCCATTCGGAAATATAAATATCCCCAACAATTTAATGTTCCATTTTGGCTTTATTGATTTCTGAATGTAATCAAGACATCAATGATGCAAAGAACATGACAGAGCAATTATGTAGATGAATATTAATCATGCCAGAATTTTTCTAGCTGTATAATAGAAACAGCAACATAAAACATTTAACTTTAAAACACGTTTTCGAGCAAAAATATTATTTCGTTCACCATCATCACTAGCCCAGCACGACACGGCAGCCTGTTTCGTTCCGTGAATTGATTATTTTTTCAGATGCTTCATAACTTTTCACCAACGACGCACATTTTCGCCACTTTGGAAAATGAATGGTAAAAATATTTCGAAATATGAGATCGCGTTTTTTACGAGTATTTAACATAAATTTCTATCATGGAGTCGCCCTGTACCTACTGGATTTGTGTTAAAAATGAACATTTTATCAGAGGTCCACCAAATGAGAGGAAGTTTATCAAATAATCATTCACTTTTCAGCAATTATTTAAAATCGAATGTTCGGTGAGTGAGCTGTTTGTAAATAAACATGTTCAGTTCAAAGTTTAAAGTGAACCCGAAAATGATATTTTTTGTGTTTGATCTGAATTTAAAAAAATATATATTTTTCAATTACTTTTGTCAACTGTTTTGTACTGTGATATCTGCATGGGTGGGCATGTTTCGAAAAATTCAATCAAATCGCTTTGAACATTGCGAAAAATTATTTAAAATTAAGTTTTATTGAAATAGTAAACAACTCAATAAGGATTATAGAGTATGTACATAATCTGCAGAATGTATTACTCGCCTTATTTTGTTCAGTTCAAGTTAATATCCATTTTGGCGTGGAAAAATAAATTTTCACATAGTTAACATTAGTGCACAACAGTCTTTAACACTTTATACTATCAGATATTACCCGAGTATATCTTTTTCCGAAGCACTCTTACAAGCAGATTTTATTTAAAAGATGAAGACAAATGAATATTTATTTAAAAACTTTCCAGTAAATTTTGTAGCCATTACTTCGTCAAGTGATTCGCTATCTTCTCGATTGCAATCTGAAATTTAATCGCGACAACAATAATAATGGCAATAACGCGTGAATGCTAAAGAACCTTCCACTCCTTAAAAGCATGTTCACTTAAGTTTTGTCCGTGCTTGTGTGCATACTTCTATTGTTCCGTTGCATTTCTTTACTTAAGCTCAGAACGATAGTTTCCCAGTTCTCAGGGCACTGAGTTAAGGTGGTACTATGGCAATATGTAAAGAAAGAGCAGAACCCCAAACAGCCTCTTGTAATTTCCATGGTAATAGACTGCAATTAGAGGCTGGAGCAATTGACTTTTGGAGGGGGAAGGAAATGCGCTTAAATTGTAAGCAACCACGCAACTGTATTATACCCGTACTTTATGGCTATTAGAACGGATCCGAAACCTCTTGTGCAGGCAGGAAAATGACGTGCTTTGATTAAAATTATAATTTGTAATAGTACAGGAGATTTTTAAAAATGTAACGTGTTTTGACTTTAATCAACTTTAAGATTTAAGATGGTGTCAGATTTTGACAGCAAATGGGTTAAGAATAAGCAGGAGTAAGACGTTTTCATTTTACTTGCGTGTTATGTTACCGTAATCCGGATTGGTAAAAATCTTAGGTACACTGGTTGCAATGATACTATTACGAACTTTAGATAGATTTAACTTTCGATTATTTAGCCAAGACAATTTTAGAGAGTTGTTTTCATAGCCAGTTTGTCTACTTGTTTATTGTTTCCGACAAATCTCTATATTATCAATAATGCACCGGTCTTCAGCGAAATTTATTTAGTACGTTAAGGCCACAAATGACTAAAGAAAGCTATCAAGTATTCTTCATATCACATAATTAAGGTTGACTTGATATCACGGAAAATATGCTGAGAATAATAAGTCTCGTGCAAAGTTCTTGGTAGTAGTACTTGATATACGAGCATGCAATTCGTAGATCACGTGGACGACCGTATACACGCACTGCAACTATTTTATTTTATTTCCTTGAATATTTTTGAAGCGTATTAAAACTTAACGTGCAGTCAGTTGACGCAATGGCATCTTTATTAACGGCCGATGAATATTTTTAATATTGTAGTCATTTCTGTACAAGCCTTATTTGTGAATTAGATAGTCACAAGCGTTTTCCCTGGAGTCGGAATATTTTTAATGTGTGTCACCAAAATATGTTAAAACCACAATTCAAATGTTCTGCCGTCGAACTATACCGAGCTTCCGAAAGTCCACCGATGCACCAGTTTTCATAAGTATTCTGCGCCTTGTATACTACATACGAAGGTAGCAAAGCCCCTGCAGCAAAAATGCAGAACATCACCCGTAAGATGCGTCTCGCCTTGCCACCCGTAAGATGCGTCTCGTCAAAATTGAGTATCCTTTCTTCAGGAATTCCTTCAATTTGTGGCTGCAAATTTTCAAAAAAAGATCGGATGTCTTCGCTGGAAATTCCTGCACGACATCTTTTAATATGGGAGGCCAGTCTTTGGGACAATTTATTCCTTTTAATAAATCCGGCAACGAAGTCATATCTGGCATTTTCCTTGAATTGAGATACATTTTTTATATGCTTATCCAGATAATTCTTTATAATTGCTCTGAATTCCAGTTGTGACACTGGATAATTCCACTTTGCAGGGTTACTTTGAAATATTCTTTCCTGTTTGGTCGACATTCTACGCGACACACATTAGTCGCATTAAGGCGGTTCAGAGGAGGTTAGTTCGATTCGCCCAACGTGGCCTACCTTGAAACAATTCATCTAGATACTCTTGAAAGAAGACGCTTCAATTCCAGTATTTTCTTTGCTTTCATATTACTGTAATAAGTACGTATACTTAAAATTTTGTCCAGAAGTAGTAACTAAAACCAATAAGCTTCAAACAAAGGCTAAAATGAAAGAGTACTTATAATGCTTAAGTTTTCCACAATAAATTAGCACCAGTCCTCAGCGAATTATATCCCTTTCAGAAAGAAGTAACAACGAAATTGTCGAAAAATCTTATCTTGACCCACCCCAATGTCCGCTTGAATTCAAATTTTTCGATTTTGCCCATAAATAAAGTTATTTTCAGCTGAATTCCAGCTGGAGTGGCGCATTGCAACAAATTAAACTTTAAGTGCTCGATGGAAAAGGACACTGCACTGCATGAGTGGACCTTAAACGTGAAACCATAAATTCTTTAGATGCTGAAGCTCTTATTAACTTGCCAGTCTGCACCAGTTGAACTCGAAGAACTCGAGGACAATTGTACAAGAATAACAGCCAGCCAAGCAGATAACTGAAAGGAATACGAGTGGAGGCGTCCTTTTTATCAGAGTTTATTGTTGCCGGCTATGGAAGAATTTTTCTAGTCTCCCGTTGTCCTGGCGATAAAGTGCAACATGATACTTTTCTCGAACGCTTCAAAGAGGTTGGGATTGGCCGGCATTTAAGAACCAGGTATTAAGTAAAATGATATTCTGTTTATGGATAAGTTTATAAATGACCATTAGAGCGCATTTCCATGCAGGGCAAATGTAGTGGAGTTTTCACGAAGTTGGCAATAACATTGCTTTTAACTATGCTGCATGAGCAGTTTTTATTCCTTTGAGTTAGCTTTAAATCTTTGCCTGAATATGACGAGATTTTATGACTTCCGCATAGAAGAGATATACAACCAAGAAATCATTACATATAAAATAGAAAAATAAATAGAACAACTGAAATAAAAGTTAGTTGAGCAACTAAGTAGATATGTATAGATACGGTAAATCGTACTATAAAGAAACATCGGAGAAGCAGGCTTCATGGTACAGGCAATCAGAGACGGTGCAGCTATGGAAGCCACTCCGTTGTTGTCAACTCTTCTAATTCTTCTAGTTTTTCTATTGCTAACTGAAGAAGCTTACTTAAAACTCCATGCCAATGGATAATAAACCGGGCAAAAGTATTTGTGCTCAATTGTTGTAAAATATTCTAAAGTTCTGCTCTAGAGGATGGCAGGACTGGCTTTCTAGAGACACAGAGTGAGAGGAATAGAAACGGACGACGGACAAACATATCAAGTTTGAAGACAGCAAAAGGGATTACTTTATTCATACCTAAGGAAGCCTGAAGTTATTGCCACGGGCTTGTCTCTTGTTTCGAGTCCTGAGGAATCATCCCATCTCCATTTGTTCATTAAAACGAAACTAGTATCATTCAAGTTTTCAGTTTGGGTTTCGAAGAGAGGCTGAAGAGGAAATATAAGTAATTTCCTCGTTTGTCAGCAGCTTCTACAATACAGCCCTTTTGATGCAGTTTTTCAGATTCTCTCAGCATCCGTCTTTTAGGTACTTCTGTACAATGATTCAAGTATTTAGTTAGTCTGTCTTTTACAATAAAATGGAAGGTTCTGATGTTACGGAAAAAGGTTCAGTTGAAAAAAAAGCAGATGAAGAAAATCAGTTGAGATATTGAAGTAGAAAATTACATTACACTGAAAAAGATACTTCTGTAATTTACAATTTCATTATTTAAATTATCCACGGTTGATTCTTTTGTTCAAGTGCCATCCTGCTGCGGAGTTGTCATTTATTTTTATAGGCCTTGTAGAGTTAGGGGCTTGGCTATACGTTTTTAAGTTTTTAAATAGTTCACTATACGATTTTCGTTTAAAATTTCAACATTATTTTTTATTTATTTTTATTATAATGAACAAATTATTTTCATGAAGTTCACTATACAAAATATGCACAATTCCAATAGAAAAAAAATTTTTTTTCATTAGAAATGAACTTTGGAAACTTGCTGCTCGGCTGACTTTGGTCGTCGAAGACACAGAAAAGAAAGCTAATATTAAAATTAAAAATCCCATATTGCACAATTATCATAGGAAACTGCCGCACAGCGTTTTGTGCTTCGTATGAAAAATTAAAATTTTGATATTTAACAATCTTTCTCGATTCCGGCCCCATAATTCGTCATCAGTCCTGTATCCCTAAGACAACATTCTATTCATGACTATTCGCCGCGAGAAACAGATATATCCGGGCTCCCTGCGGTTAGCTATAATTTCGTCATTTTCTCGATTTTTGACTTATTTGTTCTTTGAAAATATATTCTCTTAGAAAATTAAAAAACAAAAAAATTTTTTTTGAACAACTGACAGTGTAAACAAATCCGAAATGTTGAAAAATGTTAAGTATATTTATTGGCCATTTTAATGGCCAGAATAGAGAAGCCTAACCTTAAGGGTGTTCTGTTCAGAAAATTACGGTATTTTATGAATCTGTCTAGGAAGAGTTTAAATCTGTTTCTTCGTAAATGTTTACCAAGGAATATATCTTACAACAGAAAAACAAAATTTACATTAAACTATATGTACAAAACGAATCAAGTAAAGTTCTTCTTCTCCCACTCTACGCTCCTCACGAAGTAAACGAATTATTGCTGGTTATATAGACCGATAAACAACATCTACGACAAATGCCTAGAACTTGACACAAAAACCTACATCTCACTATGATAACAATGCGGTTATCTAGAATATGTAAATGCGCTGGGCTAATTTATCTCTGCGAACTAAGTGAATTGTGACGTCTGTGCAGTGACATATAGTTTCCGCATATGTTAAATATTTTTAGATTTCCGGAAAAACGATTCATTGACCACTTGGCTTTTGTTCTCGACAAAGTTGTTAATAGAGAGTTTCGTACTTAATTGATGAAATTAATATTAATTAAAACGCAAGACTGCAATCGAGTTTTAATCTCATTTATTTCAAAGCTTTCCGGAGTCCACTAAGTGATCGTAGGTTATATTGGTGGTGTGCCCTATGTGAAGCTCCTGTGGGTCTGGTAGATAAGCGAAGAGCACTTTGAGTAATTGCGCCATGAATAAACAAGTCGAAGTCATAAACTTAGAAAATAAAGCACCGCCATTCAATGTGGACAATTAATGAGTTTCCTCTGGATCGTGCTATTTGCAGTTAGCAATTAAATGCACTTAGTGACCTGAAAATGTTTTCACGGCCATAATTAGATAGCACCAGGACTCTAGAGGGAGCCACAAAATCCTCGAAGCATTACGGTAGAGACCAACTTGACAATAAAATAGCACTCCGGTGTACTAAATAAACAGTATTTGGATCGCTTTCATTGATTGGTTATCTTAATAATGTAAGGTCAAACCATAAGCATTAGGTACATGTTTCAATTTAAATGAGTAAATTCAAATATTGCTTAATAAAAGTAAAATGTAATCAAATGTATTTCCCTTGAATTCTAAACTGAACAGACAAATCCATATCCTGGATAGCCTGGATAAAAATTAAATTTCCTTTATTACAGGCTATTCTCTTCCTGTCCTTGTTTTGTTTGCTGTTAATTGAGTTCAGACCCTCTAGTCCCAATGAACTGAATAAACCAGTCAAAATCAGTTAACAAGCCTAAGGCTTCATTCAGCATTTTTCGTCCAGGTAGACTAAGAGGATCAATAGACTTTTACATAGCCAGGAGGGCGATGTTGAGTACTTCAAAAATTTAATAAAACCTAAAGTGCACCGGATGTTCACTGGAGACTTATTTTTTGTTTTAAATTTTTTATGAATTGCATCAGGAAGTATGTCTATTCAATAAAACATGCGACACACACTCAACAGCTTTAAAAGAACATAAATTTGTCATAATCATTAAAAATTAAAATAAATGAAGACAAAGAGCAATAAAATTTAACCACTTTATCCTCAGAATAAAATTCATTACTCTCGGTCACCTCTTAATAGAAAAACTTTGCCTAAATAGCTTTAACTTTTTACCGCCAGCAATATAAAGTTGTGAAACCAAATTTCAACTGCAAACACTTCAATATAAAAAACTTTTATAAAAGTAGCAAACATCCCTCTGGAGTAGCTTCCCGAAAAGTTCAACATAGCATGCAAAAGTATTCAAAGCACCAGAGAACTGGGATCGGTATAGCATCACAAGAGCAAAACAAACCAACCATATTAGCTGTAGCACTTGACATCATACTGTCACTCCCCAACAAATGTGACACTACAAATTGAATTCGGTGTATTCAACTATTTAAGACATTTATTCAGTTTGATGCACTTGTTATTTTAAATTTTAAAGTAACAAGTGCATCCAAACGGTACAACTAATAGTTGAGATGATAAAATGTTTTAAGTTTACAATAGCAAAATTTTGACTTAAGCTTCTTTGCGGCGTCTAAAGCTGGAGGGGCGCTGTTAAAAATGGAAGATTTTTCGAATGTAAAATCGAAAAGGCAAATTGAGCATTTATTTATTCTTTGATAAATGTAAACAAATTTCTTCTTACCATTCGTGTGCTCTGTACTCCTCCAATTCCAACACAAAATTCTTCAATT
Organism: Leptarthrus brevirostris; assembly: GCA_964036015.1. Taxonomy (NCBI): domain Eukaryota; kingdom Metazoa; phylum Arthropoda; class Insecta; order Diptera; family Asilidae; genus Leptarthrus; species Leptarthrus brevirostris. The sequence continues at coordinate 107,900,974 of OZ038375.1, forward strand.
TCACTTCACTTTTATAACCAATAAATATTTTCAACTTTCGAATAAGTAAACATAAACACTAAAGGTTTCGAATTTAAAGATATTTTAAAAATAATTTAAATTAAATTAACTTAGTTATTGGAAAAAATATACAAACATATAAAATTGCTAAGCAGTACTCCTAGTGCGCTGTCAACTCAAAATATACGAAATGACAAATTCTTGACATTTTTTGCACAAAACGTAAGCCGTCCACAAAGTGAATGCAACTGGTGTTGCTATGTCAATTCAATTAAGGCGACCAAAATGCTTTGCGTGAGTTGAAATAATGACTCCAGACTTGTATACACTGATTACCGTTAACTGATGCGAAGTTGTTTGTTTACATTTTTTATGGAATTTGGCTTGTTAAATTGAAAATCAAATTCTTTTAAAAAGCAAAAATTTGAAATGACAATGTGTGAAAAAGTTTGTCTGTGATAAGCAAATCTATTCCTCGAAACGTAAATCAAATTATCGTTGGAAGTTGTTGCTTTTCTGAAATTCAACAAATAAGAACTAACTCTCTTTTGCGTATTGTTCGTAATCAAAAAAATATGAAATTTTGGAATATTGTTAAGAATTAGCACCTTTTTTGAAACCTGGTTTTATTAGCAATCCAAATAAGGAGTGATAATTAAAATACATAGGGTCGTTCAAAAGTTATGTTAAATTCTTTCCACCAGGGGCACCGATTCCTGTAAAATCTTTTAAAGATCAGCTCATGTCAAGGAATAACATAGCATTCCGTAAGGCACTTTGATCTGTATCATGATAAGGCCTCATCTTTCTCTGGATAATTTTTTTTAATATTTTGTATGTAGTTTTAAGGAGGCTTATTGGCCTACAAAAGTTTACATTCTCTGGATCTTTCCTAGGTAAGAGATTTGGGATTATTTAATCTTCTGTCTAGCTATTTGAAAAATCCGTAACTTTTAGACCTGTGTTATAAATATATTAAAGGTGAAATGGTTCGATAAAACTCTATGTCCATTATTGAAGAAACCAAAGATTTTAAGTGTTGAATTTTCCAAATAAATCTTACTTACAAACTCTCAAATTATCTGAAAAAACCTCTTCATGTTGCAAATTACATTTTGCTTACAAGTTTCTTTTACAGTCAAGAGCTTCTTTAAAGCAACCAGACAGACTTTGTTTATTTTAGAGAGTATATTTTTTTGGGAACGCCTAAAAATTTCGCCAAACTTGAAATGTCGCCTTTTGCCGCCAGTAAAAATCTGAAAAATCGACCATAAAAAAACCGATCTTCGTGTAAAATGTCGCGAAAATGTCGCCAAACTAAAATATGACAGACCAATAATTTTTTTTGGATTTTCCTAGAGGCCATTTAGAATTTGAAGTTGTATTTGCAGTTATTCTAGCGGCTAGTCGCAGTTACTACAGTCAGTCTTTAAAGCAAGCAGTCCCAAGGGAACCATTCTGCAAAGCGGTCGATGTTTAATTGAATAAATGTTTCAGGTTCCAATTTAGTTCTTTCCTTTTTTTGTTAAATCCTATCCCAAGTTATTTTAATAGTAATATTACAAAATTTTTTTTTCTTTTTCTAGTATTGCTTTTGCCTCTTTCAATCTCTTCCTTCTCTTCAACAATAAATACTAATTAATAAGTGGCAAATCGTTAAATTTTGTTGCTATAAGTGAAGTAGGTAAATACCGGTAATAGAAGGGGGTTGCTAGTTGCAGCGCGAGTGTGGTAAAGTACTAAAGGATAAAGATGATAACATTTGTTAATAAGCAAATTTTGTTGCTTAAATTGAAAGCATATTAATAAATGTCGAAAACAATTGACGAAAATGTTCTTTATTGCAGCGCGCGCTCCAATTAAGAACCATTTCGTCAATTGTTTTCGGCATTTTGAAAGCGAGATTTTAAATTACGACATTTTGAAAATCGGTCTTATATTTTTGCGATATTTGAGCGGACGGCAATTTTTTATGGCAATATCTTGTTTAAAGGTATTTTGTTTGGCTACATTTTGGTAGACGGCAATTTTAAAGGCGACACATCGTAGTAAACCCCATTTTTTTGTATAGTACAAGAATTAGATTAGATTATTCAGTTGGAGTTCTATTGTATACTGAACCCCGCAAGCTAGTTTATACTACATAGTAGACAATCCTGAAATGAAATTCGATTGCGAATGACAAGAAGTATTTAGCACATATCAGATTGTCAGTGTAAATTAACTTGCAAAATGGAAAATTATTTTCGTTTCTCGTTTCATTATTTTCATATTTTTGAAAAATTAAATACTTTCAAATCCTATGAAGGCCAATGCAGAGATCTTTTAAAAATGAAACGCGGAATTGCTTCTTGTAATGTTTCCTATCCAAAGGAATAGAAGACAATCCGAGACTGATAGAAGTTTTTGGAAATTCCTCTAATTGTGTACTAAACAAGAGAGCCCTTAAAAATAAGGAAGGTCAAAGGTCGAAAAATTATTAGATGAAGGCATCATATTCCTTTTTTAACCATAACAAATATTTTCCATCGCTTCTACTTTTTTATACATGTGTTCCTTCACGAGACCAATATTAGTTTCTGTTGGGTTGGTAGCACACTGGTCATAGCATATATCAAGTGGAAAAATAAATGACATGCATTAAGTGTATACGCTGTAAACGCTGATAGTTGACATTAATCTTGCCAGAACTGTCCGCAGTTTTTTACATGCATGCGGCACGATTTTAGTTTCCGGGACACACGGATTTTACGATGAATTTCGATAAAACACCGCAAAATAAAACGAAAATAATAAATAAATTTTTTTAATATCTGGCTTAGTTTTGCAGATATTCGATCTTGACATTTTAGGAACACATCACTTGTCAAAACGGCCGAACTTAAAGATAGCGCGAACTTTTTTATTAAACTTTTTGGGAGGAAAAGGTGAAAAGGTGCCGCCCCCCCCCCCCACACCCCGCAGAGACATATATTTCATTGGTTAGTTAATAAAACACCTAAAAGCCTTATTAATACACCTCTTTTGCCAAGTCGTGAAGTGATGTGATTTTAAGATCAAATATCTCCAAAACTAAGCCAGATATCAAAAAAATTTATTTATTATTTTCGTTTTATTTTGGGGTGATTTTCAATTTAACAAGCCAAATTCCATAAAAAATGTAAACAAACAACTTCGCATCAGTTAACGGTAATCAGTGTATACAAGTCTGGAGTCATTATTTCAACTCACGCAAAGCATTTTGGTCGCCTTAATTGAATTGACATAGCAACACCAGTTGCATTCACTTTGTGGACGGCTTACGTTTTGTGCAAAAAATGTCAAGAATTTGTCATTTCGTATATTTTGAGTTGACAGCGCACTAGGAGTACTGCTTAGCAATTTTATATGTTTGTATATTTTTTCCAATAACTAAGTAACTAACGATTCTTAATTAATTGAAAGTTAATTTAATTAAATTTATTTTTAAAATATCTTTAAATTCGAAACCTTTAGTGTTTATGTTTACTTATTCGAAAGTTGAAAATTTTTATCGGGTATAAAAAGTGAAGTGAAATTGAAGAATTTTGTGTTTAGGAATTGGAGGAGTTCAGAGCACACGAATGGTAAGAAGAAATTTGTTTACATTTATCAAAGAATAAATAAATGTTCAAATCGCCTTCTCGGTTTTACATTCGAAAAATCTTTCATTTATAGGAGCGCCCGTCCAGCTTTGGACGCCGCAAAGAAGCTTAAGTCAAAATTTTGCCATTGCAAACTTAAAAGATTTTATCATCTCAACTATTGGATAGGATATACTAGTTGGATGCACTAGTTACTTTAAAATTTAAAATAACAGGTGCATCCAACTGAATGAATGCCCCCCCCCCACATTCATTGGTTAGTTAATAAAACACCTAAAAGCCTAATTAATACATACCTTTTGACAAGTCGTGAAGTGATGTGTTTTTAAAATTTTAAGATCAAATATCTCCAAAACTAAGCCAGATATCAAAAAAATTTAATTATTATTTTCGTTTTATTTTGGGGTGCTTTATCGAAATTCATCGTCTCAAATCGGTGTGCCACTGCTTTCTGTTTATGTAAAAAATCCTATGAAGAAAAGCAGAAATTCAGAGGATAGGCACTTGGACTACAGTATACTGTTTTGACTAGAATTTTAAGATAAAGTTTTATTGCGAAACCTCGAGAAACACAGACCCAAACACTAAAAGACCAGTTGTTGCTGGATTCCTACACAGTTCACTTAAAGTATTGTGGGCTATGGAGTTGTTGTTTTTACTCAGTACCCGTGTATATCTGACGAAATCCTTCCCCAGATAATATTCCTTAGGGGAATACAACATTTAACTGAAAGATTGAAAGATGCTGCTAACGCATCATTGCCTGGGATGAGAACGTATCAACAGGAAAATAATATTTCGCATTCATGGAACTTGTGGAAATAGGGAAATTTACGTCTCGTCCGGGAATTAAATTGAAGAGTAAATGCGCGAATTATTGGTTAAAATTGAGTGATTCGTGTTTGAGGGTTAAATTGTTGGTAAATTTTTATGAAATTTTTTTTTGAATAAAAATCAATTGCTCCTGAAGTATTTCGATACAAGGGTGGGGAACAAAAGTAAGAGAATCTGGTGATTGTGGATAACTTATATCTGGATAAGTGATGTTTTTATCCCTCATATGGATAACTTTGAATACCTTATGCTGAAATTCTGTAAACTATACAACTATTAATAAGGTAAAACCGGATGCTATTACAGGGGCACTCGTTTCTGCCACATGGCTGAGTAAGGCTTATGATACTAGGACTGCAGTTACAGTCACACCACAAGATGGTGTCTTCTAATCCTGGAAGGAGAAGGCTATGGAGAAGTATGGCTATACGAAAAGTATTTATCTATTCTCAAGGATCTCATACAAGTCCTCTCAATCGGAGCCGATCTATTTAAGAAATTTAGTGAGTCACAGTTTATTGTACAAAACCACATACATTCCACCGCATTGCGCGCATCGGCCAAACAATACAAAAAAAAAAACAAAATGGTTCAAAATACATATAAAATCACAAACAAATAAAAAACTTCTGGTACTGTTTCTTCTTCTTCACACAACATTTTACAGCATTAATTGCGAAGCAGAAATTACCTGTAATAAGGAGTTCAGCTTTTTGAAACTCTTTCAAATACTTTAAGGCATGAGACAAGGATGCATTTTATTATATTTGTTGTTATTCACTATGCTTAGCGATGCAATCTAAAAATACCAATAAGGACGTAGACGTAGATTAAGATGAAGTTGAGTACTAAATCCTCTGAACTTAAACCATTACTTGGTACACTATGCTTACCTCTGAATTGAAAATCTGTCATTCAGTATGTTACTCTCTTCCCGTGTGTAAGTCGTCAAGCGAGACATTACCTTGACGAACCTTAGCATTTTGGGCAAAGCTATATTGTGAAGCTCGGTGCCCTTCAGAACTGTCCTGGCAGTTGAAATAACTCAGGGCAAATAGCACGAACAACAAACTCTGTTAAAATTACATTACTAATTGACAGAATTAAACCTAATCAAGCAGGTGTCATCAAAAGATTTGTCGAGATCACCTTTTCCAAGATGTTCACCATCAAAATCATAAGGCAAACAAAAACGAAAAAAACATAAACTCTATAGCAATATTTCTTCTTGTGATAACTCAGTAAGGATTTTAATGGTAAAACTTTCCTTATTGGAGTTTTATTACGTCAATTTTCGCAGAGTAATCGCAGTCGCTGAAACTGAAAGAAAAGTGGGTTATTGTGATGGTGGAGGGGGTGGGGGGGGGGGGTCCAGGAGAGAAGCACCCTAACTTAAAAGGTGTTAAGTCAAATAACTTTGTTAGCGTACTGCAAGAAATTTTGTAAATTTCTGAAAGTTTTTACCTCTTTGTTTTTGATCTGTGTTGTTCCAGTTTTGTCGCTGGGCAATTCTCTGCAAGAGTTTCCCTAACTTGCCGACTATTACAACTGGAATAAACGATTTAATTATGTCCTCGCTTCGGGATAAAGCAAATTTTCAAGATTCAGGAAATATTTATTATAATGGATTTGCTAAAACTATGATCCGCTTGCGGATTCGAGATAAGTTAAACACATAAATTGTTCACTGAAAAGAATGAGGGTATGAGAAATTCCAGTATTATCCTTTGAAACTTACCTCAGATATTTGTTTCTAATGAATCTATTATAAGATTAAATTTGTTTTGCATGAGAATGCTGACCTGAGTTTCTGTCAAGTTTTGCAAAAGTTTTACCATCCTCTTTATTTCCGCTAGAATTTCACAGAGATTTTATCTCGAAAACTCAACTTGTCGTCCTGTGACGGTATGAAAAAGCATTCAAAAGTGAAAAGCGGATATTGAATTTTTACTCCTGTCAATTTCTCTTTGAACGTTTGTTGTTGCAGTTTTTTTTCTCGTCCTGAAGTGCAATACCAGCAACTGAGTACAATGGCGACAGGAATTTTCTCCACTAGCTTTGTACAACAGAAAATATCAAAGCAATCCCCTGTTCTCATTTTTATTTTGTTGTTATCCTCATGCTATTCACAGAAAAATATCTCCAGTTTGTGAGAGATTAAAGTGTTCTCCTGCCCTTTGTTTAATACGTTGGATGGTCAAAGAACGAAAGTCTTTAAAGTCTTTTTAAGGGATTTGCTGTTTGATGTCATAATCAAATTCCGTCCTTCACTAAATAATTTAGGAAAGTCCCTGTCCATCGAGAATCGAAGATTTCTAATTTAGGAAAAAGTTTTCAAGCTCTTAATTTAAATTTTCCTAGCAGAAGCCTATTCTTTAAAAATATCTTCGAAACCTGGTTACACGAGTTTCAAAATTGCCTTAAAGAAAAGTGACATAGAAACCTGTTTATTAAATCGGATTAAAGCAATTTTAACACGGAGTATCCTAGAGGCAGCAAGATGCTCCTCATCTCTTGAAAGACTTTTATATAAATTTCTATATAATATAATAATTCTTCAAAGGCTTTTTGCGTAAAATGTGTATATAACTTTATTTACAGAAAGCAAATATTTCTCATAACCTTCAACAAATATTAATCTTAATTTAAGTAAGCAATTCTCAATCATTTTCATTATTAACTATTTTCCACACAAACTTTGGTTGGTTCAAAACGACTAGTTCCCTTTAATTTCCGAATAAACAAGGTAATTTCTAATTGTTTATTTAATTTCTGTTAATTTTCCAATTTCTATTCCCTTTCAATTACGTATTTTCTCTACCTCATTAGTTTTCCAAGGGAAGCTAGAAACTTGAAACGATAATGAACGAAATGTAACCGGAGCCAGGTAGCATGCATTTGTATTGAAATCAAAAGTTAAGTAACACACACACAGTTTCTCTATAAAATTTTCGAATCGTGGCATCAACCAGATCAATTTTTTCATTTAGTTGAAAGGAGGGATAATATATAAGGAATGAACTTATGGATGCTGCTTTAATTAGCGTAATTAATGGAGGTCTCAGCTGCCTTTCCATTTGTGTTTCCAAGACAAAAGTATCGTAAAGGAGGTAATGATTTCGCCCAAAGTTCAATCGCAGCCTTATTTATCGTAAATGGTGTCTTCGATTGAATAGAAATGGCTCTTTATTGCTAGATCTATACTTGCAAATATTTTGTTATCAAAATAGTTCTACATTCTTCAAATATAGCGTTTCCTATTAAATTCAAGCCTAGAGTAATACTATGTTAAGAGTAATTTGGTGTTTTAACAGATTTTGAATAAGTTGAATTCCTGGCTTACCTGCACTAAACCCCTCTTACGCTACATTCTTAAAGTCCTTGTGATTCTATTGGCCTACAGGAATTTTGGCGTAAACATAAATTTTTCTCAAAATTTTGTGTTACAAACTTTTGTGTTTTGTCGATATTCGTAAAGACTTATAATAGTATAGTACATTTGTAAAAGCCATTCCATCCTACAAGCAAAGCTTTCAGAGATATCGTTAAAAAACATGTATGTAGGTACCCTAAAATGGCAAATTTCCAAGTAATGCATGTCGCACAAATCTTTTGTGTAGTTATTGTGCAATACAATTTATAACAAGTGCAAGAAGAGTTTTCAGGTACTTATGTTGATGATGACTTATTATCTGGCGTTTTGAATTTAATTTGGAGATTTTGCAGCTGAAATGAAAAGATTATGATGATTAGTGAGCACCCGTTGTGTATAAATAAGACAGCAACAACAAGCAATGTCATTAAATTCATTTGAAAGTGTGCCGACAGGGTTTTCGTGTACGGAGACTGTAGCGGTAGTGAAACCTGCAGATGTTAAAGAGTATCGTGGGAGTAGCGTTCCAGATCAAAGAACTTTCTCAAAAATATTTTGGAGACTTAAAGAGACCGGATCTATAAGAAACAAACGCAATTCAGGCCGGTCTCAGAGCGTAGTCTAAGCAGAAAGTGAGAAGAGGATTATTTCTTCAATTATTCGAAAGACGACCAAGGATCAGCATTCAGTGCATTGCCTTGGCGTGTTAAAGTCAAGAGTTTGGTGACTGATCAATATATCTGGCAGCTTCTAATCCTATAAGCCAAATTTGTCCATCCGCAAAATTTCGAAAATCCTTTTTAGGTTGAACAGTACGAATTTTAAAATCATTTAGATCTCTTTTCTTTGAATTATGTATTAGAATCTGGCTGCTCAAAAATGCCTGCCATGGAATTTAGTCAACGAACGCCGAATAATATGAGCGTAAAGATTTTGTGTATGTGTTTAGTATTATACTCAATGGACGGCTCCTTAATTAAAATTATTTAGATTGACTATGTCATTAGATTTCAATACCAAGTAATTATGGAACTCTTCTTTTCATAAAAAATTTTCTAGGTCACGGCCAACCCCATAAATTTAGTTTAAAAAATAAAACATAATTTATTTTACTTTGGATTGCTCCCAACACAAGCTTCAGACCAGAATCCATTTAACCCATCGGAAGCATATGTGCATAAATTTTGAACAATTTTTACTAATAACCCCGAGGATATTTATGTACAAGCAATTATACTCAATTTGAAAAATTAATTTTCAAGCTGTCCTGGAATACTTGTACAAGGGTAAGGGATTTGTTTGAAATTCATATTTATTTCAACGTTATTTAAATTATTTCATCAATTACATGAATTACTCTCTCTTGTTATGAAAGAATTCGCTGGCATATAAAATCCTTAGAAAATTTCGCGGCAACGTGCAGAAGAAATGAGGCTTTATGAATTTATTCTTTTATACTGATGGAGCTGCAAAAATAATGATTACTGGGGCTAGTGAGATGGAAACAGTCTTTGCTATAATACGTTTATAGAAAAACCAGATGCAAAGACATCTTAGACAATCCGCTGAAGTGTAAGTATACACGCATTAGGCGATAAATTAATTTGATTACTTCTTTGCCAAACAATTCACACAAAATGAATTTTAAGGTTGAATTTCGAATTAGATAACAGATTCGACGAAGAAATGTCTGTCAGGCAATGTCTTTCGTAGGACTGAGCATATTTGCATGAATGACAATAAATAAAGTAAAGCGATATTCTTACTCATAATTTTGTTTTACGAAAAGTTGCGGTTTGGAGAAGAATTTATTCAGACATATTTTTTCGGGAAACACAGGAATTTTCTTAAATGTTCATTCAAAAACATTAGAGGTAAATTAACCACCTATATACACACTATTGGGAATACTATAATAAAATGTATCTGCATTGAAATTTATTTATTTATTTATAATATTCATTTACACAATTTTTTACTCATTTCTACAAAAATGGAGTTAAAATAAAACTTTAACAAGCTGAACACTTAAGTGCGCCCCTTGAAGTGCACATGCACACGACCAACACAGTATGATGAATATTGAATATTACGAATGAATATAAATAAAAGCAACACAAAAAATTAAGCATTTTAATCATTAAATATAGGAATTTATTTTTATCAATATATATGTAAGAATTGGAGAGAAATAGCATCCATCACCCTAACCACTGGGCTACCAACTCTTTTGCTGATTCTCGGAACTTTTTTACTATTATTGTTTCTGTTTAATACGCATAGGGTATTTCCTTTATCCGCCTTTTTTTTAAATTGTAAGCGGTTGCAAATAACAAAAAGAATGTATGAATATGTTTAATTTTCAAATAGTCATTTGATTTACGAGTTAATAAGATGTTTCATAATATGCCATTAGTTAATTCAATCAATTCAATTCAATCTGAACTTTGTATGAATCTGCCTTCCAATTGCTTCAATTTTACAATGGCTAATGAATCAAATTCTGACACATTTCCCCTCGATCTAGTACTCTTTTCGGTCTTGGCTTAATAGGTATCTAAAATATCTTAAAAATAAGCCTTGGAGGATGTTTTATCTCTCTAGGAGTAAAGAAGATTATCTTGTTTATTCGGATCGGCGTGGGCGTTACAGTTCTTAGTTCGAGCTTCCCTATCATGGACTATCTTACTGACTATATGTGTGAATCCCAGAAAGTTCTTGAGTTTCGATAGTCTAAAGCATAGAAGAGATGGCTACCCCTCTATAGTGACTTTCAATGACCGGAGTATCGACGATTCCCTGCTGCTGACTTCTTCAACAATCACAAAATGTTATTGCTAGTTAGGCAACTGTCAAATTAAATTAAATCGTATAAAAAAAAAGATAACTGGACCGACATTGACAAAATTTCTTTCAGATCATATTGACGCTTCGATTCGTACCATATTAAGGGAATGTACTTTTTTATTCGTGCAAGTTTGTTCAGGAAAGTAGTGATCCCGTACGTGCATACATAAATACCCACACCCACAGACTTTTTTTCAAAATTTGTGTTAAAGTACTGCAGAACCTTAAAAAAAATGTTTGTTGACAACTTTGCTTTCTAGTTTCGAACCCATTTCAATAACTTCCCTATACAAGGTGTTTCAGATCTCACGTGCCAAAATGAGTGGGGTGATAGATCTCACACCTAGCCAAACAAAAAGGGGGGGGGGGCAATTTCAACCGTTTGGGAGTAACAAGGTGATTCATAAATTCAGTTTTTCATGGTATGGACATTAGTCTTTTATTTTTATTCTTTGATCTACTCAACATAGCGACATTAAACAAACGCTAAACACTACTACCCCAATGACCTTTCCAAAAATGTCAAGAATGTTGATCTCACTACTACCACTGCAGGTACAGTCACGGCCAAAATTGAAAAAAATGTGTTGAAATTACCAAAATTTCAGCAGTTTTCCAAATTTTCTCCGAAATATATGTAATTACTATACCTCTTTTTTATTTTTATTGGATTGCTCGTATTATTACCTTTCCAAAAAGGTGCAACATGGCAAGGTAGACAAAGAATTAGAAAAACCCAAACGGTTGAGATTGCCCCCCCCCCCCCCCCCTGCCATGCAATTTTTTGTTTGGCTAGGTGAGATCTATCACCCCACTCATTTTAGCACGTCAGATCTGAAACACCCTGTATACGATTTTAAAGTTCCCAAGTGGAATAGGAGTTCTTTATTCACAAGTCGTCAGGCCAGTAAGCAAGTTATAACATAAGATAACGTAAGCATGTTGAACAATTTTGCGAGTGATTCAGTCTAAAGCAGTTAATTCAGTCTCAGGTCAGGTGCTAGCAATTTTATTATTCTAGAAGAATGAGGGTTTAACTGACCCAAAATTAATCCTTGACAATTTCTCTGTTTTTTTACTTAATTATATATTTTTTTGAATTATGAACTATAGTTCATTGAATGTACGATTACTTTATTTTCTAAAGCATTTCAACGATTGCACGATTTACGCCAGGAAAACCAGCAGCAAATCATTCCACACCCTCTGTAGTTTCATTTAATTTATGACGCACTCTTCCTTCAACCACTGTTGTATTTGATGAACTTCTCCATAAAATTTCGAAAAATGTGCAAATAAGGAAATATACCATAATAAACTTCAGTGTGGTTCCCCAAACAAATCACAACGATTCCATTCATACAATAGCGGAACAATCTCAAAAGCAGATCATAAACAATAACAGAAAATCACAAACGGCAGAAACATTATAGTCAGGAAGGTGGTTATAGTGCGATTTGCCTTACAAAGCACAACGTTGCAGATTTGAAATTTTGTGATGGCTGGCCATAAGAAAAGGTTACTATATAGACCACGAATCCACCCAGAGAATAGCCTCACAGAGAAGCTAGATGGTTTTATATGAAAGCCGTTGTTATGTAGTCGTCAATGGGGAGTTAAAGATTCAAAGTCAGAACCGGCTTAAGCTAGTGTAACGGCCAATGTGGTTAGTTAAAGTTTTGATCCCTGTTACACAATATAACGTCTGATTTTTTCTTATTATATTGAATCTAAGATAGTCAGTATAGACATTAAGCTTGGATCTCCTTTCTGAGAATATTTAATTTGAATTACACTACTATAAAATTGAATCGAATACTGTCACACCAGCAATCGAGTACTGGACAGCAGCAACCGTTTCAGCTTGTATTCGACGTAATATATAATTTCGTCTGTAATCCTGTAAACGAAATGAAAACAACAACACTTGGTGAAAATCATTTAATTATGCTATTTTGATGGTTGGACAGAATGAAATTTGTAATTTGGAAAATAATTTCATTTGTCAATAATATTTTAATTAAAATAAATGAAATGTTTAAATTGTATGCAGTTTTATTATTTATTAGTATGACGTAATTGAAGAATCTACCATACCGCAATATTTTATTATAAAAATAGTTATTTCATGTCGAAATATGCACGGAACCGCACGTAATTATCATGCAAATTAAAAGCCTTATGGTAATTTATATTTAATAGTTTTCATTTTATCCAAGAGGAACTGAAAGGCATTATACCATATAGCGACAAAACGGAATGAATTTAATAAAATTAATTATTTTTCATTCGTTGACGTCGATTGGATTGGAAAAATCGTCTCTTCACGAAGTTCGTGTTTTAAATGTCGAAAAATAAATTAAGAGTGCCACAGTGGTCTGAGAGGCTCTGCATAATTATTTCATTAATAAGATTTTTTCGATTTGTTAGCGCTACCCGACTATATCATATGCAATATGGCATCATTTTAATTATACCATTTCATTTAAAATACAAAAAATTAAAGCCGATTCAAATTGAACATTTTTGCTCAAGTACTTGTACGTAGACTATAGTAATTATGGGAAAAAATGAATTAAATGGTTTTTTATAGGATTTATTTTTAATTAAATGCTCATAAAATGATTGTCACTTGAAAATGTTTAAATCACATGGGATCAGCATTATTTAAATACGTATTGAGCACAATAGACTCACAAAAATTTGAATATCATACTTTAAACACTCTACACGTGCGCTAACGTTTAAGTAAACAATTCGAAAATAAAAACTTACTTAACAAAACACTTACCTTTATTTATACGATATATTTTAAATGTGTCAGCGTGGTTAAAACTAAAAAGAGGTGAGTGATGTTAGTCAATGTATCAATTGCTATTGTTATATTTTTACCCTAGACTCGCTGTCCTCCAAATTTAATAATTAAGGCTAACCATAAATTAAGCAGCTGTGCGTCACATACTGATCATAATAAAAACTGTCTAATGATCAAAAATTAGATAATTAGTAATTTGAACTAAGGCGCAAATTTTTTGCCAAAGATCGCTTAAGTGCCATGTGTCACTCCAAAAAAGAAGAAGAAGAAAAGAGACCAACATATTTATTCTAATTTCCCCCCTCTTATATATATGCCCGGATCAGAGTTCAAATATTTTTAAAGATGCTAACTTTTGGCGCTGAGAAATAAAATTCATAAACCATAATGTCAAAATCTGTGTTTGATCCATTTCTTTAAAACTGTCAAAATGTCAAAGGCAAACATCTGATTGACATCATTAAGGATGTTATTTAGTTAATTAATAATTTGTAGCCCTGTCTGACTAGGTTATTAAATTCATTTATTAGTGTACCCTCAAAAGCATCAACATTTCTGTGTTGTTTGTGAACACTTTTTTCGAATGTATAGTGTACTTCATTCCGAACCAAGTCATAGAAGTTCAAAGCAGTATAAGGAGCTGTGTTATTGTGTTGAAAAATTACTTGCATATGTTCTGTTATATTGGATAATATACTTCAATATATCCATACAGGCGCATTATGGGTCTGTTTTAACTGTGTTAATGATAATGGGTAGAACTTCTAACAAAAAAACTCCTACACGCTAAATATGACTTGTTTTAGAGAGGTTTTGGTTTAGCAGCCGTTGATCTTGAGCATATTTCTTCAAAATTGGAAAATTTTCTGGAAGGCTTAAGAGATATTGCTCTCTGTTATGTAAATATTATTATTGTACGAGATTTTAGTATTCATTTTTTTATGTAAGCTGGAGCCTCCGAATAACCGAATAGATTTCGCGCTTACTTATCTTTCTAAAATATCGAAAAATATTATGTCAGCACAGATGATGCAATTCATTCAATCTCACAGCCTATTATCCCAGTCGGGCATTCGACCTGATCACAGCTGTATTACGGATATATATGAAGTCTCTGAAAATATTCGTTGAGCCATAAATTAAGATGAAATCTCCATTTTGGATTTTTCCACAGCAAACATCAATTGTTCGTCTGCTATTTCTAAAACTTATTACAATTTTTCATTTAAGCTGTAAATCTAATCTGCAACTATCTAACTGATCAGTATAAATCGGTACACTTGAACGGCAAACGATCTAGTTGCTGCTGGTGCACCACAAGGCTTGATTCTCGGCCCACTTTTATTATCTAATATCCCAGATATCTTTTTGACAGAACAGTATTTGGTAGGTCTACTAGAACGCTTTCAATCGCCTCACTCAGACGTAGATGTCTGATAAGCAGTTGTCTTATGTCCACCGCATTTGGAATGCACTGCCATTGAGCATGAGAAACTCCGGCGGGTTGGGCACGCTAAATGGCTTTAAACGCAAACCTTTTGACCATCTAAACCATTGACTAAATTAATATCATGCTTCTGAGAACCAAAAAAATTGCATCACTTCAAATTTATCGAAATAAATAAAAATCAAAGAGTGTATCGTTAATTTAATGATTTTTTTTTGCTTACTCATTGTTGACTCACAAGAACCTTGGCAAAACTATATCTGCTATTCGTTTTCTTAGGAATATATGGGCTTTAAAAACCAAAACTGTCTAAAATCAAATTAATCAAAATTTTTTTTATCATTTACTTACTGAACTAATTTATTCAGATATTTCTAAATTATTATCTAGTCCATAATTGTAAGATATTTCACTACCTAAACCTAAATTTCAGCACTGCGTTGTCCCCCTTTTGGTCGCAATACCCGCCTCGATGCTAGAAAGTCAACCAAAGTGTCAAAAATTTCATAAAAAATTTTGATTCCATTCACGATCTAGATTCTGGAACTCCATTCAGTTTTTTTCTCTCTGGTTTGTGCTCGGCTTTTTAACGTTTCATTTGAACCACGGGCGCTCAATATGATTGAGATCGGGTGAATTCCTCGGTGAGTCTTGTCGCTGAAGTCCATGGTCAGAAAATCATCATAGCTGAAAAACCGAGAAGCATTAAATAATTCATTTTCAATTTACATTTATTAAAAAATAACTAGGTATTAACACTCAAACTAATTAAACGTGACAATTTGGCGTTATACCTTAACGGGTCGAGCCAGTAGATTGGGGACTCCAGCTGCGCCAGAGCAGCTCACAGTTCACCTTTCTGAAAACAATAGTAGTCATATTGGAAAATTCCCTCGACAGTATACGACAAATACTCTTCAATGGCTGGTATTAAAAACTCCTTCATAATTTGCCCATAAGAAACATCCCCAGACTATTTGGCTTTGGGGAAATTTCACTGTTTTTAATATGTTTTCACCTGCTAACGTCGTACATAAATTGTAAATTTCGGTACTTCTAAACTTACTATTTACATGGTTCTTCTCCATGCACTTTCCACCTCTTCTTAGAGAGTCACTCCTATAGTACAGCATCTGGTACAGGCATCTTTGAGTACCTGTTTTAAAATACAAGGATACCCATCTCTTTGCAGTGGACCGTTAACTGGACTATTTTCTGTTTTATTTATTTATTTAATTCTTGCTATTATTGCATTTGGATCCCTCTTTTGAGGGGATGTCCAGATTCCTACTGGTATCTTCACCTATCAAGCTGCCCTTAACTCATTTCATCAGCTTCATTTACTTTCTTTGTCAGGAGCGGCTTTTTCGCTGGTCTTCTATCATATAAACCTTTCAGTCGCAAAATCCACACGTATGGTTTCAACTCCACACGTATGGTTTTCAACTCTGCCCTTATACAGACAGCGCTTTTAACATTTTTCCTTTATGCTGTCCGTTCTTGGACTTTTTCCGTCATAACCCGCACAATTGTTGATTGACAGCACTCTATTTTAACTGAAATTTGACGATAGGACAAACCTTGATATGCAAAAGTCAAGATTTTCACGCTTCCGTTCCTTAACAATTGCTTGTATTTGCTCGTTGTCACAACTTAACTGAAACTGAAAATTTTTGCATAAATGTTGTGTAGCAGAAAATTTTTATCACATATTACACACATACCATCGAATGTTGGTGTAAATATGGATAACCTATTAGTGCGGGTTTTATCACCGCAATGTATATAACTATATTAGATTCATTGGGATTTGATTCTCATATTTTATGGAATTGCTAATATTGTTTTGACTTCAAAATTCTCATTTCTGTGCTTCAAATTTCTCTTAAAATACAACACTCCAACAAATATTTTTTCCTAAAAAATTATCTTTACTTCAAATTTGAATCTCTCCCACTTTTTCTTACTATAAAATGTTTCTATAAATGTCCCCATATACCTTTTCTTTCCATCTCATTAAAGTACTTGTACATAGTCGGAGCTTTATTCCCTGAAGATTTCTTTTCACTCCGGTAAGATTGAGTTTATTATTCATTAAGTAGTACTCGGACAAATCCCTAGCAGTTAATTTCTGTGGCACTCACTCAAATGATTATTCAAGTAATAATGTAATTACGCTATGTTGTAGAGCATATAACTAATCCCAAAGTATCTATTTTAGTAATTTTGAAAAAAATCTTATAAATCTGGTCCGAAAATCTCGTGCCAGGAATTTTTTCCTTCCCAAACTTAATGAAAGGAGCAGAATGGAAGAGTTAAATGAGAGGAAAAAATCAACGGAATAGACTTCCTTCTTCTTTTTTAACTCATTAAGGCTCCCGGGAATAAAAAGTTAAAGGAAGTCTCCAACGCGCAACGGGCAAGACATTCTGGGTTTCTTCAGGTGGACCACCAGTTCGCCGCAAATTCTAACCAAAGAATGTAAAATTCCCATTATCTTGTCCAAGTTTAGCATATCTTGTGATCCCTTCAACATTTTCTTTCCTCTTTTTATTTTGCTATTTATTTGTGAAATGGTGTCAAAAGAGAGAGACCAGCAACGCTCCGTAATTAAAAATTTAAATAGAATGTTGCAAACTTAATGCATTTTTTTTGTTCTTTTTCATCCTAGTATACAAACTGAAGTTTTCACGCTATTAAGTGGTGCATTCACGGTTTTAGCTTTCTTTTTGCAATTTTTAAGAACACCTAGAATAATCCTCTAAGGGTATCTGAATAGTCTTGGCAAATAATTATGTGCAGTATTCCATACTCTTAGGTCCAAGTTTTCTGGAATAAGGTTTTTCTGCAGTAATTTTATATATACATTAAAGTTGTGTTAATGGATCCCTGTGGAAAAGCATTTTTATTAAAAGAAGTGGATGGCATTCCAATAATAAAGCCATTTTTGAAAGATGTGACAAAGCACAACATAGATGGATATATGTTCCTTGAGTGTCCTAATTACGAAATCTATTTGTGAAAGTTCAATGTGTGCCAGAACCGAATTCCCTATTAATCAAAGTCAAGATCTGTATTGGATGACAGATTAGCAGCGTCGTCGTACACTAGAAGGATAGTTACTGGAATATAAGTACCGGAATGAAAAGTCAGAAAGTTGTACGAACTCCTTTAGGGAAAGGAATTTCTGAGGTTAGAAATTAAGACCAGAACTCTGGATTATCTTCTCTAGATTTAAACTGACTAATTAGTTATTGAATTGTTGTTTTACTCAAAAGATATTGACAATTAACAAGTCCAAAAAATTTCAGCAAAATGCTCTTTGTAATTTCACGGATAGCGGGTGTGATGTGCGGAGCTCCCGTAAGTGCAAACAATTCTTTGAAAATTCAGATTCATTAAGGGTTTGTGAAGGGCGATGGATGGGTACGGCTAAGCCATTAGGAAATTCTTTATATTGTTTTTTGATATATTCAAGTTTTAAGTACGTGTTGTGAGGGGTATACTTATTGGAGACAGTAGAAGAGAGTGTATTATAGCACTGAAGTAGCGCCAATTAAATACTTCAGGGAATGCACGTGCTATTACGTGTAATGCTTTCAGAGTGCAATCATAACACTCAAATTCTCTATTTTGAAGTAATCTCCATTATTTTCACTTTAATGTGATAACATCAGCTTGCTTTTAAAGGATATTAGGTTCAGACACAATCCATATTATGGACAATACTTTACTTCAAGTCATTGTCTAAACGAGATAATAGAAGTCAACACTAAAATGATAGTTTTTTTCAGTTTCTTTATAGTCCCATTCCAACAAAATTTTTTTTGTGATATAGCCAAAGCCCAGGGGACAAACCCAATTTTAGGGTAGGGGTATTGGAGGAACTTGAATGCCTTATTTTTATGTGCTGCAGCCAAGGAACACTGCTCATATAGATATGTTTATTTTAGTTTTCCAAGGCACATGGGATGTAAGGAACTTAAAAACAGCTAGAGATCTTAGTTAAAGTGAATAACGTCAAATATTAATAAAGCCATACACACGGATAAGTTTAGGTATTAGGAGAAATAAATAAACTAATTCCAATACTAAAATGTATAAAATAAAATATCCCAAGAATACCTTTTAAAAACGACCTTTTATTTAAAAATTACTGAACTCAGAAGCAAGAAATAATGTCCAGTGAAATTTAAAGCTCAAATGTATACTTACAGAAAAACCCCTTCCTTAGTGATAGGCGCGAGTAGCACGCAGGATCTTTCTAAAATATGTAGTACATATATTTTAAAATCTTGTGGCATCAAGCGTCATAAGTAATACTATTTTAATACTCCCTATCTGAAATAAAGCCTCGAACTGTTAAGATATATATTTTTTGATCTTAAAAGATCTGTGTTTATCTGCTTCTATGTAGCTAAACATTTGAACTTTAAGAAGGTACATCCGCCAAAATAGTCGATCTTCGGAAAGAATTTTCTTGCGAACTATTACTGATAATAAACATATTTTTTAAATTGAGGAAAAATTTATTGTTGGAAAAATAAACACAATTTAGAAATATTAAAAACGGGAAGAGATATGCCCGCGAAAGTGGAGCGTGTATTTTACGACCCACCTTGCGGTCTGAAAATTGTTCTTAAGTAAAAATAGCGACACCTAAACCTTAAGTGAGAAAATTTGGTCGACATCTTAGCGGCGGGTGATAAAAAAAATCAGGTGAATGATTTGGAAGGAAATGGCACAAGCTTTCAAATAAGCTCTTGTTTGCCCAAATCATCGATCATTTTTCACGGAGATAAAACAGCTTTAAAATCGGGAGAATTTTTCGGTTTTTCTGGTGCTCCCCTAATTTTGAACGCCAGTGTATTTTTATACGGCTTACAGGTTACAACACAGACATCTGTTTCCTCCCCGACGGTAGAGTCATTTAATTCCAATACTCTCATATAAATTGTAGAACAATCTCAGGAAAATTATTTGTATCCGCCTCTACATTGGCAATGACGCCTTTTCCATCAAACTATGGATGCTTTGTTAATAGATCTTATTTAATTTTTGGCATGGTGGAAGATGTGTAGTTTTGGCATATTTATGATATATACGAAATCTTCAGTTTCCCTAACCTTTTGAGAGCACGAGATGGAAGATTTACTTCACCTGATTCGACGACCATTATTGCAAGTGGACCTACAATTTGAAGTGGACACCGAGACATCGACAATACTCTGTAACTTAACAATGCCTTTACAGCGTGATCTGTTGTCAGCCTAAAACCCTCATGAAGGAGAGGCCACACATTATCGCACAATACACCGACGACATCGATCCATAACATTGAAGTGGAATCGTAAACGAAATCTATAACTATCCATTTCAACAAGATATTGGCTCAATTTTGAGAAGGTATAACAATCTTCAAACACATTAACATACCATTCAAGGATATCACGTGTAATACCTGCAGCAACCCCACAGAAGTGTAATAACATCAAAATCGATGCACTTTCGCCCACATTTGCTGCAGGATTACCATCAATGAGTACCGCAATCCAATTTAAAGAATTAATGCGTCCTTTTAGAGTGGTACTTAAATGGGCTCTAAATGTCAGCTATAGCTTCAGATATTATGCACTTCATTAACTGGGATAACTATGGCTTACAGTTTATTTCCAACAATATTGTAGTTTTCAATTTGACCCCAATTCTCACAAACGGAACGTTTTGCGAACGAACCCCTCTCAAACATAAATAGAATACTCAAAACATCCTCGTCAAAGCACTTACAAATACCGCAAGCATTTGAAATAATCCAAAATATCTTTCAAAATTTCCTTGTCCATTACGTATTGCACATATCGAATATACATAGGACGCATTACGTTTTGGAATTGGGGGAATTATTCCATACACAGTCAGCCGCACCTTCCCAATTGGATCGTAAAACAAAAAACAGGGTTAGGATCGAACTACAAATCCGGGATAATTAAGTTATGGCAAATTGATCTGCTCTATTTTAATGAGAGAGGATTTGCCTCTATTTCCGGCGGTAAATGAATGTGATTATATACAGACTTTGCCAGTTATTAGACTATATGACTTTATGGTGAACATTTTGCAAGCACTGCTAATGCAGTGATAGCTTCCTTGGGATGAGATATTCCGTTCACTCCACATGGTACACCAAAAGGAGTCTATCCGCTACAACTTCAATTCTGGGTGGTTTTGAATATTACCAGACAAAGCATAATACAATCATGGAGAGGTTATGCGATAAGCTTGAAGGTGCACATCCTCTTTCTGTATAAAATTCTACCTATGACAGAATTCACTGTCTGTGTTTTGAATATTTCCAATGGTTCCAACTCTGTCCAAATATGTCGACGCCCAAAAATTTTGACATCAGAATTGGTTAGCCATAGTACGTAATCACACAGAGGGAAACGCCACGGTTGGTGAAATATTGTTTCCAACTTTATTTAAATTTTATTGAATAATGTTAATTTCGTTATTAAATTGAATCTCATCTACGATTAGATTCGTATAGACTTTGTTTACCAGCTGCCATGATATGGTTGATTTGTGAGATCAATTTGTGATAAATGAGCGAAGCTTTTAGGTTATGTGGTTAAATCGATGAACATTTTTGGTATTGATATCTTGCCTACAGTTTTGGCATTTGCCACTGAATGGTTTGAGAGCTGAAATTGTTTTATGGTAGACCATTTTTGATAAACATTCTCCTGCAAGTATTTATGGGGCGTTCATTAAGTATAAATGGACCTTTTTTTGGGAAGGTTAGTAAACTTTTTGAGGTTTCAACACACTTTATTATAAATTTGACTGATTTGGATTTCAAACATATTGAGTAGGCAGAGATTTTTATGTTTGGATCTGTTGGGGAGTCGGTGGTGAGTACAAAACTCAGAGTCCGGGGCACAATCCCCATAATTTTGAAAAGAACATGCTCACAGTCTTTGGCGTGAGTCATACAAAAATTTGGTAAATAACTTTTTTGTTGCAAATGAAATTATTTACAACTTTCATTAATCATTTTTTCACGTAGCAATGAAGTAAATGAAGACTTTAGGAACAGAATTCTTTGATTGCTCAAACTTTTGTATTTGTCGTTTTTATGAAAAAATTAATTAGAGCTTTTTCGTATGGAATTTTCTTGCAATTAATTTGAATAGCTCGTTTTTGCAATTGTAATTATTTTCAAGGGCCCTACAGGTGTACAAGCAAAGGGTAGTCAGGGTTTTTTTTAAGAATAGTAATACAAACATACACTAAAACTGTTTTTTTGCGTCCCCTATTTTAGGGTAAACACGAGACTGTAAAACAGTACTTGACTTCACATTTTTTATTTTCCTCTACTTCTAATATTATTTATCCTGTTACTTAAACGTAACAAAATTAAAGCTAATACTTTGTCCTCCTATTGTCGCAATTACATCATAACTTCTTCCTCTCATGGATGCTGCTAAATTTTTTACATCGCTGGTAGTATCTACTACTAAGTGAAGTGTCTTCAATTAAATCTTTTAAGGATTTACCGATGCCTGAACGATGCTTTGCAACCTTCAGCTTCATTAAAGTCCAGATATTTTCAATTGGGTTCAAGTTAGAACTATATGACGACCACTTTTTCAATGTAATGTTTTTTTCTCTGCAGTCTCCACTTAGAAAGAACTTAAAAAATTATTCTTGCCTTCTTAGCCGTATTGCAGGTAGCATTAACCTGTTCAAAAATGAAATGACAGGTTTCTCCGAAGAGATTTAAAAAAATAATTCCAATAAATTTTTTAAAATGTCAAAATATACATATTTTGTTACTTTGGAGATTATGAAACAAATTCTTAATATATCCGCTCCGGAGAAGCGTCCCCACTCCATTTTTGAAGATTTTGCTGGGAGTAATTGCGCTAACTCATTACTGTGTCACTTATTGCAGGCTGTTGCACATCCTTCATTACCAAAAGGATCTATCCGAAAAATCTGAAAAATCATGAACAATAAGAAGGTTTCAGCGTAAAAAAACAATTTTTTTGTAAATTTTTTTAAGGAATGGATAATATCTTACTGTTTTGAATTTTATTACAAAAGAACTCTACTGAGATTCTATGGAATCCGTTCTAACATTCATCACTTTATTTCGATCTTACAATGTTTTCTGAAAATATTTTTCCAAGATTATTATACCATTATCAATCACCTACCAAAGGTAAAATGCAGGTTATCTAAAAGTCGCAATCGTCACCGATACGGTGCTGCTCCATACCACTTTCTGGAATTATATCGATATCTTTACTTTATGTCTGTTTTTATCACTATATCGTACGTGAACGTTTCCGTTTAGCAAATCTATTTTTCGGGATTTTAGCGCTGTTCTAGTAAAACTTAACAACTGCAGAGTACCGTGTATGTCCATGAGTCCCCAGAATTCTTCTGCGATACATACGCTATAGTAATTTGAGTACCATTTGAATGTAAAGTACATGCACAAAATGCCACGCTAATGTTTCGGTTAATTGCTTCTGATGAATTAAAGATGTTGTAACCGCCCTGTATGCTCTTCTAACTTACCCACCTGTAAATGTTCATTTAAGTGCTTCCTCCCTGGTTTCCATTGCGTTTTCACACCTTCGGATTTTATTCACTTGTAGTGAATGGTTTCAAGTGCTCTTGAGCACGTTTCAATCAGGACTAGTGCTTTCTCTCCCGGCTAAAATGGGTTTGCTTCAGTGAAAAATTCTCACAATAAAAGTCAGAGATTCGTGATCTGGATAGGAAATAACGTTTTTCTCGTCTTGTTCGTCAAAGTTTTTGTTTTCTGCTCAAAGTGCAATCACGTTTCGACAGCTTTGATCGGCTATTAAAATTTCAACGACAGCCAATTACTGAGATGACCAATAAAAATTGAGTTGTGATCAAATCAAAAGACAGGGATTGGGAAGAATGCTTCCACAGAGTGACAAGGCGACGATGGATGTCATAAAAAGAATTAAAGCGAAAATCGAACAAAAATGTTAACTTTGTTTCCGCGAATTGCTGTAATGCCACTTTGGCCTGTGGAGATTTTATCGCAACGGGAAATTGAATTATGTAGTTCTTCCCTACAGCTATAAAAGCATATTTACATTAAAGCTAGAGTTATGGTATCCAATTTAAGTTGCGTATGGATAGATACAAAATTATTCCTAGACATTTTTTTGGAAGCTAATGCAGAAACTTTTAAGTCCTTTTTACTACATACCAAGTCATACCTTCTTCATTGCTCCCAACGAATCTAAAGAAAGGAGATATACAAAGATTTAAATGCTTTCGTATGTCGGCATGTTATACAAAAACGCAGTAAAGCGTAACTATACGAAAGATCCTGTATCGATAGTTTCAAATAAAACAGATTATGAGAAAGTAGTGGGAAAGATTTTTTACCACTTCCCATAAGCTTCCACATGAAGCATTTATCAATGCATGACTTCCAATGGGCATATTTCTGCTTCACCAAAACGATTCTCTGTAATAATTTTAGTTTTCTGCAATTAAATCCGGAATAATAACGCAAATAATTTTTTATTTTAACCTTTTATCTATTTCCATGTATCACCTTATTTGCAATTACACAACTTGATAGAAGCAACTAGCTACAACGAAACTAAATCTAGCTTGGTTTTTAATGCATTTTGGTTTACTGTTGATATATTTAACTTAATAAAAGAACGGGATAAAGAATACAAGTCTTTTAGAATTTCTGATTTTTAGAAAATAAAAAAATTTTTGTTTCTAATAATCTTTAATACTCAAAGGCAGCTTATCATATTTCCAAATTTGATACTTAACTGCCACGTAAATGCTGTTGAATAATTTGAAGAGTACTCGCATATACGGAGAAAAGATTTCTGTAATTTTTAAACGAAAATATCTGTAAACATAAGGGTTCTCAAGTTTAGTAGTTTTGGAACTGTAAGCTACATTAATTTTTACGGAACAGTACCGTAAAATTTCCTGAACGATATACCCCGAGTGTCTGGTCGGTTTCAAAGTAAATTCCGAGCATAGAATTTAGAAGGCTTAAAAATAATCAATTTATTTCATTTTTAGCAACATCGAAAAACGATTTAAAAAATGCATATAGTCTGAGATTAAAATCCTAGTTCTGAGCAATACGCTCCAGCGTCTTCACCACTAAGGCAATCAAACAATAACACTTCCAAAGTGATTAAAAGAACTGGACAAATTACTGTGGGTAACTATAAAATTTGCCGGTTATTCCAAACAAAAATGTGTAGGGAGTCAGTTTTTCCCAAAACACACACTACATTTTACGGTGCTGTTCCGTAAAAATTTGCACGTGAACACATTAAAAATTACTGAAAGGGTCGTACATTTTATAATGCGAATGCTTAAATTTTGTCAGAATGTATTACTGTTACAGCTAATTTCTCGTTTGTTAATGTTGACGTTAAACCATAAAATCTAAAGCCGTTGTAGTTGGTAATATTCATGTGCACTTCATTAGAATTCTTCTGCCATTTGCTTTACGATACATACTGCATATTTTAAACAAACTTATAACAACCTCAAACTTTCCCTCCAAGTGGAAATGAGCCAAAGTTATCCCAGTATCGAAAACTTCCTGCCGGATCTTAACAAAATACTGATCCATATCAAATTTCCCATTCTTATCTAAAAGAGCCTTAGAATCAAAATAAGCATCAAAAGGATAATAACGTGTTGGACTAATATCGTTCGGGTTTTCGTGCATAGCATACCCGTTCCATGGCTCTACTTAAGGCAACAGATGATATTCCCTTTGGTGTGTCCTCTAAAACATTTGATAGGGTCGATCGTTACAGTTTCTTGCAAGGAATCTATATGGCGTTTTATCCCAGTGGAGTACCTCAGAGATCAACGCTGAGACCTCTGCTTTTCACGAGCTTCATTAATGCTTTACCCGAACTTATTAGCTCTTATAAATATTACATTTATGCTGATGATGTTCAGCTGTACTTTCATCGCCCGCTTGGATTGATTGAGGATCTTGTTGACATATTTAACAGAGATCTTTCCACCATATTGTTAAAGTGAACAAGCTAATATTAACTGCAACGAAATCGAATTTCATTATTAAATAAGACTGACATTGGTAACTTTTACTTTCCTCCCGTAAGAATGGCAAATGTGACTATCACCTATGTTAAGATTATCCCTTTCCGCCCTTAATCAATGGTTGCAAAATTTTAAGTAATACGGATCCGTTAGGAAAGTACGGGTCTCACATAATTCAGCTGTACGGCCACATTTTCAAGTTTGCAAGTTCTATTTTCGGATGTAGGTTTATTTTAAACAGCGCACATTATGTTTGCTTAATACTGTAATGATTACATGTAAGCTGACATACCTCAGCGACAAGATTGTTTTCTTGAGATGTCTTACATTTATTGTGGAAAGCTTGACCATTAAAAGATTGTACAATAGCCGAAGGTTCAAAACCATATTCTTATCTTAACTAGCTAGTTGAATGGTCAAGAACTTCGCCTTTATTTCTTTTTTAACCAGCTTCCATAAGACTACCTTAAAAATTAATAAGAAATACCCTTATTTCCACAACCTTATTTACCTTAGTTCTAGAAGACTTTCTCTGAAAGACAAAGATCATCTTACCGCTAGACGGTAAAATAAATTTGGAACTTTCACGTATGTGTCTGGGAATACTTTGGAATGACTCTTGTACCGTAATTTCTACAAGAACTTCCCTTCTTACCTAACATATTAAACTTCGAAGCTTTTAGACTGCATATTTCCTGCCAATCAATTTAAAATGAACTTTAAATTATTCCTTCAATATCAGTCTTTGATCTACCAAGAAGTATTTCGTATTAATTACTGCAATACATCGCATTTGTAATCCCACAAAATTCCCTCAACAAACTACTTGTAACCATAAATTCTCCTCTCACTACCGTTTCAAGCAAAAAAATTTTGCTCTAACTTCTACCACTCACTTCAAGAGTTACAAACCCTGCCAAACCATCTTCATTTTCACTACCAACCAATGCTTCAGTTCTAAGCGTACACTTCCGGGCTCGAAAATATTTCAATGTTTTGCTACCCAAACCAAAGGAGGAACTGAACTCCTTCAGCTTATAGATTTACCCAACCAGCTAGACACCATTTCGCATCCGCATCAGCCATCTATTTTAGCAAGTACACCCCAAAGATCTTTTAATTTCCTGCGGTGTGTTGAGTTAATGATGTAATTAAATTCATTAGCAAAATGTATCTTGCTCGAGCACTAGCAACATAATTTATAACATTCCAGTACTTGGATGAAAGTGGGTTTGTCCCAGGTAACGTGTAACATTTGTGAAAGCCCCCACATGAGAAAATAAACGATTATTTGGAGCACTAAATCAACTAAAAAAGGAAACACCCTCGAACTCTTACGCTGGTATCAATTATGTTGGTGAAAAGTTTTCCGGATTTCAGATTAATTTATGACAAATTTATACGGGGAAGGGCGTATATTGTCATTCTAGAAGTTTGGAAAGTTAAATTAAAGGTTGGATTATTTCCAAATTTAATTAATCGGAAACACATTGACAATGCAGTTAGAGTTTTTAAGGCTCGACGAATTAATTAAAATACATTTTTACAATCACCAAATTTCACGGTCTTTTATCATTTCACTTTTCAATTTGTTTCACAATTTTTCTTCGCAATACAACGTTTAACTTTACTTGTTAAAACTTATCACTTCCCTGGTTAAATAAAACTAACTCTTCTAAGTATAAATCACGACTAAAACTAAACAGGCTGCTCTCCATAGTTCCCTTAACCCCTTGGGGCATGGGACAAGTGGGAGAAAAACTTTACGCGATTCGAGGCAACAGTTGCAAGTAGAACTAGAACTTTTTTCTGTGTAACCCTCATGGCCTTTTTTATCGTAATATCTTGTCAGCAGGAAAGAACCCTGGGTTGCTGTCGGTGGGACTCGAACCTGGGTCCTCTGGATGGGTAGGGCATTGGAGGACCATGCACACAATACTTTATCCATCATACTAACCCTGCTTTTGCTGTTTCTCCGTTCCAAAATTGTTTTCATGAAGAATTACATTACAATTTGTAAGTGAGGTTCGTTCACACTTTTGAAGGTGTGGAGTACTCAAATATATTAATAATACTTTTTTATAAATTTATGAGAACTTTTTAAAAAACGTTATTAGAAAAAAAAAATAATGACGGCACACTGAAAGTTTAATATTTATCAGAAAATCTAGTTTTCGCAAGTCATCATATTCCGTGGTCGTAATTGACGGGCTGAGGGTAAAAGTGACCTATTTATAAGGTTCGGGCAAAAGTGGCTTAGAAAATGTTCCGCGCAAAAACGAATCACGTGAGATTCCGGGCAAAAACGAATCGTAGAAAATTTATTGGCAAAAACGATTTAACTACAAAAAGTAATGCAAAGTTAATGCAGTTAAGTCGTTTTTGCCCGGAAATTTTCTACGATTCGTTTTTGCCCGGAATCACACGCGATTGGTTTTTGCGCGGAACATTTTCTAAGCCACTTTTGCCCGAAGCTTATAAATAGGTCACTTTTACTCTCAGCCCGTCAATTGAAAGTAAGTTCAATTGTTCTTGTATCATGACAGATCGATCACCAGTAGCGTTCGTGTTCATGATACCCTGTGATCATGAGACAATGCTTGTACTGCAAATTACAAGTATGCTTCGCATGAAAGACTATTCCGAAGTCCTGACATGTTTTTTATTAATGATTATGTCAAAGGAAAGAAATTAAGGTTGCAATGGGAAATGATCAGACTTACAGGTTTTTGATGTAAATGATATATTGGTCAAAGGTCTCTTATAGTGTAGCTTGGTATTAGAATTAATGTGAGAAGACGTTCTACTGCTTCACCATCTAACATCCCAACTGTCAAGCAGTGAGTTGCTCATTGCGAGAAATGTCTGGTTTCGAATCAACTCTTGGAGAGTAGTACCTGGTTCTTGGATTTCTTTTACAATAATTTTTAGAATCTTTTTCGCAATATTTCCATCACATTTGCTTCGCACATTGTAGAAAATAAATAGGAGGATTTTCCTCAACCTGGAATGCCAAATTTTCCCAAATGAGACCTTACGAGTATAAAAGTGTTGTACGTAACGTTATGTTAAGAAACAAAAAGTTCTGTGGAACCGCGGAAAACTAATCCACGTCATGAGAGGAATTTAATCACTGATCAGCCTTTGCAGAGGTTTGCTCCAGTGATGGGCATTATTCGAATAAATTTGCAATTAAGTAACGATTTTTTTTAAAAATCGAATAAAAATTATTCGAATAAATTTTTATTCGATTTTCAATTTCAATTCAATTTTCAATTTCATTTAAGTTATTTGCAAATAATTATTTGTTATTTGGTGCTCTTTAATCCAATTTCAAATAATTATTTATTATTCGATCGTTCGTTATTCGATAATCAAATAATTATTTGTTATTTGATGAATTATTCGCAAATAAATATCTGTTATTTGGTGCTTTTTATTCGAATTTCAAATAATTATTTTGTTATTGGATTATTAAATAATTATTCGATAGTTCATGTCTCTTTATGAAATAATTATTTGTTGTTGGTGTACATTAGTTCAATTTCAAAAAGTTCTTTCTTGGTACACGCATTTCATATCACAAGGTGTCTCGTATTTAGGAAATTAAAACTGCTTTGTTATGTGTCGATGTTTACAGTAAAGATTTTAGTAAATGATACTTACCATAAAACAAATAAGTATTCTATAAAGAGGCATCAACTATCGAATAATTACTCTTACTTGATAATCGAATAACAAATAATTATTTGAACTTCGAATAAAAAGCACCAAATAACGAATAATTATTTGCGAATAATCCTCCAAGTAACAAATAATTTTTGTAATCAAATAAATTTTTATTCGATTTTTCAATTTATTTGAGCTTTTAGCTTTTATCTTTATTCGAATAAAAAATGTCCATCTCTGGTTTGCTCCAGTATTCTTCTTCTTTGTTAAGTCTTCAAAAAGCTGTCGATTGGACCGCACGTTTAGTGATCTGGGTCTATAGCAGAGATGTTCAAGCCTATGCCCGCGGCCAAGTGAGCTTTTAAATTCGTATATGCCCATGTTTGGTAGTATTAGGTACCTTGTTTTTGGATTTTTACTCGTAAAAATATACAAAACACAAAAGAATATTCACTTTTTACTAGTTTTCTAAGCAGTTATACACAATATCTTAAAATGTACAACCTTTTAAAATCATTTCAAGGTTTTAAATTAAACAAACTGTTTTTTAAGCAGTGCTTACATTAAGTAGTGTGAGTGTGGCCATCGCTGGCCTATTGACATGCCCTGTGACTTGCATTGCCTGCGTGAAATTTTCTGTTCGGAAAATCCGTTTTTTTGAAGGATTACAGTGAACTAGCTAAAGATTTGTGAACAAACGAAATTAAAAATAAAAAACTTGGTAAATTCTTTTAACGGAATTAGGTGAACAATAAAAATTATTTAATAACGAATTCAAATTTTACCTTTAAACAAGTAATTTTTCCATCAAAAATAATTTTTAATCGCTTTTGTCCAAATTTTACATGGAAAGAATTTTGTCGAAATAATCCTCCAACTGTAGACGAAAACGAAAGTCACGCAATTGAACAAGCATCACAGTAATACTAGAATCACTATTCGTGTATTCTAGGAGAAAATAAGTGTTGGGAAGCTATCCCAAACCGATGTGCAAAATTTTGTATACAAAATTGCAGTAGTTTTTTGTTTATAAATTAATCTTACATAAATTATTAAAAAATTATTTCAATCAATAGTTTACAGCACTTATTTTTGTCAAATTGAATTAATAATAAATTTATGCAAAAATTTCTTCATTTAACGAAAGTTGAAGGACAGAATGTACCAGACAAGTTAAGGTAATGTAATGACGTTGCTGCGTCTTGACTAAATTCAAGCAATTGCGTCGATAATGCAATTCGATAATTCTGACCAATAGGAGCAGGGCTTTTAAATGTTCCCTTCAAATGGCATTTTCAAGCACAAAGTCGGATGCGTTGGACGTGTGAGTTTAGATTTTTTTAAATTAATATATTGCAGTTTATGTTAACAATTTAAAAGTTATTTTTTGTGGTAAAAAGTCAATGAAGAAGTGTTCTATCTAAGAATTAAAACAATTTCTTGACAACGACCGAATTAATTCAATATTTTGTGATTTTGTTTCCTGGAAATGTCTGGTAAGCGTATAGTAGTAGAACTTCGTAGATGACTTTTGTAAAAGATTTCCTTAAGAGTTTCTCTAGAATAGAAGTCTATTAAGAGTACAAATGTTTTAAAAATATGAATATGAAATGCTGATATTCAATATTCTGAATAATTAACGCATTTTTTTTCCGTGCATTTGCTTTTTTCGCTCAATTCAATTGCAGACAAAAATTGTGAAATAGAGTTTTGTCGAATAAGTAGTATAAGTGTGCCAGTTACAAACACACACACATTTGAAATTTTTTCGCCGCGTTCGTTAAATTCAGGAACGTGCTTTTTATATGTCGTACTAAAATGGAAAGGCAATAATTGTTTGAAGTGAAATAAAAGGGGCATGTGGAATTAGAGTTACACAGTAAAAATGCCGATGCGAAATATGCTTTCGTCGATTGCGTTAAATTTAGGAATACCGACATTTATCAGAAATTACATAATCTTCCTGTGAAATTATTTTCGTCATCACATTTTAGTATTTGGTATTTGTTAAAAATAATTGTGCACCTGTAACTACTACAGCAAGATTAATTCAAACACTGATGATTAGAGCTAAAATACAATTCAGCAGTTGGGAAAAAAAATTTCGAGTATAAGTGGAAATAAAATAAATGTTTCAGCCTTTTGTTGTTTTACTTAAATCTGTACAGGAAATGATCGTGCAGCAGAAATAAAGATTTTAAGTTCGAAGTTAATTAAAGAGAGTAAGGTAAGTGCACTAGTTAAATGCTTTCTTACTCTTAGTTAATCTACTGGTAAGTCTTAGACTTATTTATAAAATCTTAGATTTTTTTAGTTATCTAAAAAATAAAATTAAATGAAACTTTGTTGTTGTTTTTATTTATTTTCTTTAAATATATAATAAATATTTACTATAGAGGAGTTGGTCTAAATATGGGCTAACACTTTTATTATTGATTTTATTTATTCAGTTCACCATAAACCAATGTCCTTTTATATTGTGGTCCGACATATTTTGCTGAAGGCAAGGGTCGCCAGACAGTGAAGGAAGTGTCTATTTTCCACCCTCAAATTGCCGTGTAATTTCCGTGTACATGCAAGTACACGGAAAGTACGTCAAATTTTTATTAGACTTTCTGGGAATAAGAGGTGCATTAATCAGGCTTTTAGTTGCTTTATTAACTGGGGGGACTGCCGCCCCCCTTTCCTCCGCCTATTACTATGAAAGTGACTATTTTCACTTATCTTGTACTTACGTGTTGCTCCGGGTATTTCCGTGTACACGAAAATTACACGGCAATTTGAGATTGGTAAATAGACACTTCCTTTGCTGAAGTTGCTGTATCTCTGGCGCAATTTTAGCTGCACCCAGTAATTGAATCGGGTTAAATAATTAATTAATTGAATTGAGTTAATATCCCTATAACAATTAAAATTGGGAGACCTGTCTATTAAACAAACAAAAAATCAGTGTATCAATGTAATACTACACACTGCGATTTTTTTTAATAGACAGGTCTACTAATTTTACATCATATAGGTTATTACATACCGTTCTTCTATTCACCGATTCAATTGAACTACTTATTTATCTTCAGCAATCTGTCTAAGGAAAAGATCTATCGCCATAAAAGTATAACGCCGTCAGAAAAAAAGCTACCCACAATACAAGTAATGTCAAGTGGTATCTACCAAGATGAATGTTTTAAATGTCTTGCCGGAATAATTGAACCCTCCGCTGGTTTGTTTTTGTACAGAATTGGATGTTTTTATAATATGTCATATCAATATTCCTCAAAGTTTGAGTTTTTCATTTGTTTTTAAGTATTGAGTAACAAGCCCCGACCTAGTAACCATTTTGTTTACGTTATAAAGTCAAGATCTGTTAAATGATGCCGTCAAGTACTGTACGTCCATTGGGGTTCACTCATACTTAAATGCATGCATTTAAACTAGGAAATTACAATTAGCGCCGAGGGTTATTCCTCTGTTAACTTACGAGTAAAGCCAAGTTGAAAAAAAACTGTTTATTATCTCTCTTTTATTTATTCATCAATCTTATTTTTTTCTTTTTTTTTTTCTTTTTCGCACCGATTTGGTCATTAATTAATAAAGTAAAATTATAAAAACTTATTAAATATTTAAAAGAGAACTTAGTAACATAAATATCACACGACAAATGATGTTAAATGAATGCTATGTTTATATGAGTCCTATTATATCAAGAACTATTTATGAAAATTG
Source organism: Leptarthrus brevirostris (assembly GCA_964036015.1). Taxonomy (NCBI): domain Eukaryota; kingdom Metazoa; phylum Arthropoda; class Insecta; order Diptera; family Asilidae; genus Leptarthrus; species Leptarthrus brevirostris. The sequence continues at coordinate 107,934,417 of OZ038375.1, forward strand.
TTTTTGAAGACATTTTAGAAATGCCTTATCGCAAATTTCTTTCAAAATTAAATCAATATCATTTTAATCCTTTGTTGCGGGACCCATAAAATGATGCCTACTCTGCGCATTTTGTAATCCAGCACTGATACTGCACAAAAATCCTGTATGTAGCGCGAGTTTTAGTTCTTTAAAAAGAAGAAGACACTGTCATTTTCAATGTAAAGAAGTGCCGCAAAAATGTTATTTTTCGTGAAATCAATTTAAAGAGTGCTAAATTTGTGAAATTAGCTTAATATACCTAAACATAAAACAAGTAAAGTTGTTTCAAGTGCAAAATATAAACAATAAAATGTCGTGAATTGTTCAGAATTTTGGAAATCTAGTCTATCGCCAAGTGCTCGGAATATTTTTTCACGCATGAGTTTCTTTACAATACTTGTCTACAGGGGAGATTTTAGTTTCCGTGGCACACCGATTTGACGATGAATAAAATCGGTGTGCCACGAAAATAATAAATAAATTTTTTTGATATATGGCTTACTTTTGAAGATATTCGATCTTAAAAGTTTAAAAACACATCACTTCACGACTTGTCAAAAGAGGTGTATTAATTAGGCGTTTAGGTGTTTTATTAACTAACCAATGAAATATATGCCTCTGCAGTGTGAGGCGGACGTTGGGATGGGCTGCCGCAAGTTAATAAAAGAACTAAAAGACTTATTTATACACCTCTTCCTCCCAGAAAGTTTAATAAAAAAGTTCGCGGTATCTTTAAGTTCGGCCGTTTTGACAAGTGATGTGTTCCTAAAATTTCAAGATCGAATATCTTGAAATCTAAACCAGATATCAAAAAAATTTATTTATTATTTTCGTTTTATTTTGTGGTGTTTTATCGAAATTCATAAAAAAGTTCGCGTCTTAGGCCTTTAAGGCCGTTTTGACAAGGCGTGAAGTGATGTGTTACTAAAATTTCAAGATCAACTATCTCCAAAACTAAGCCAGATATCAAAAAAATTTATTTATTATTTTCGTTTTATCGAAATTTATCGTCAAATCCGTGTGCCACGGAAACTAAAATCGTGCCTGTCTACAGATACGTAGTAAGTTTTAAATTTTTAAATAAAATTACATACGAAGAAATTTTAATTAATAGCATGTATGTATTGTATTCTGCTCAAACTTGTTTTAAGTTGGTGCAGTGACGTCATAAAAATATAATTTATAGGGGGCAATTGTACTTAAAGTAATATTTTTCACAACTTTACCTAGAAAATAATTTACTGCGACAATGATCAAACTGTGTATGGGGCAAAGTTTGTTAGGATTTGTAAAATGCTTCACTAAGGTGCGTTTATGGCCATTCTTTTAGTTCTTTATTCTGCCGTTGCATTGGGTACATCAAAAGATATAAATAAAAGAGTAATGTGCATACATGAAAAACTGAAATTTATGAGTCACCCTGTAACTCCCAAACGATCAGATTGCCCCCCCCCCCTCCCCCCGCCATACAATTTTTCGTTTGCCTAGGTGGCACGTCAGATCTGCCTGTATAACACTTTCTTTTTCTTTCTACATCCAGACAAACAATTCAGAATACTTTATTTCCTATTCCAGAGGAATAGAAATCTGTTCTGACATTCATTTTGCATTAAAACACCAAAAGGTCTTATATTCTAATATATGCTCGCTTGTTAAACAATGCTAAGAAAAGCCAAAAGCTATTTCCTGAGAGGGCGTTATTTTTTTCTCTTCCTTTCTTTTTCAACATTTACCTCTGAATTTCATATCCTTATTTTGTTGCAAAACATATGTTCAAATTAAGGAGAGTTGTAAAACGTATGTATTTTCCGTTAAAGAATTCAACACCGTGAATCCGAGTAATTTTTTTCAAGAACTCTTAAGCATAGCCCTAGGTACTACCATTTGATGAACATGCGACGTAAGTACAATAGAACTGCTTGCTTTGTTTACACGGATGAGAAATTCCAAATGACAAATTCGAATGGGGTAAAGTAATGAAAATACATTCTTTACTTTAATGACAGAAAAGTCGTGTAAAAGGAGTTTTGCTGCTTTCATCGGGTCGCAAATAAAACTGTTGTGAATGTTAACAAATTGGAAACAGGAGCGAACACAGTTGATTACATTCCATTTAATGTGGCAACATCTATGTAGAATGAGCTTCAAGGTTTTTTTTATAATTTTATGTTCAGATTTCTACTTTGTTGAATTGTTTTATGTATTTCAATTACTTTCGACACTTAGGATATGTTTTAATTAAACTTTCTTTCTTTATAAGAAGTGGCATTAATCACTTAGCTTCTTGGTATAACTCCTTTATATGCTTTTGTTTACAAATGCAAAGTACTCGGATTACTCTAAATTGGTGAGGAATTTATGAGGTTATAAAATTATTTTTTACTTCTACTTAATAAAGAATTTGTGGTTTTAATATATATGATATATATTTGCTGGTCCTGATAAACTTGTTTTTACGGATTGAAGGTTTTTGTTTTTCAAACACCTTATTTATTACTCACTATCTTAAAGCTTGAAAGCTACGGGCCAGTGTACCTTAACGCTCTGCTTAATGTCCCAATCTTCTTTTCATTTAATTAAATAACTCGCTTATTGTTAATTTTCAACTTATTAAATTTTCTGTAAATTTTGTTATATTCCGCTTTCTTATCACCGCAAAAAAGTTTAAAAGTTATATTTTTTTATCAATATTTTTGAATTAGCCGCGTTAATAATTTTTACTTATATGAGTGCTGATGCTCGTACTCACCCCGAACGTTTTGCTTTAAGTTACAATGAGCGTGGTCACCGGGAAATAGGGATGGGCGATCTTCAATTCGATCTTTTAGCCTTCGATCTGCCGATTTTTTAATCGATTTTTCGCTGGACCGATTCAGCTCGAATCGATTTATTTATTTCCGATTCTCATCCATTTAAGACAAGACAAAACGCGCTAAAATAAAACTGAGTAAGTTCACTTGGAATTTTTTCGCATCATCATTAATTCGTGTAATAATTTTGCAAATTTAAAATTTAGTACCTAAAAACTTGTTAATGTTAGATAAATCCATTTCGGATCTTTGTAATATGTTAGTGTTATCTGTATCAGTGAGTACCATGATTTTGTGATTTTGTACTCATCAGTGGGTGTTTATCCCAAAGATTACCTACTATTTACTAGATAACCGACTCTCTAAATTAACCAGCTAGTCTTGAAAAAGTAACTCTGGCACCACAGAAAAACGAAATATATCCAGCTTTTAAAGTCATAAGAATATACATGCAAATAAAGAGTACAGGTAGTGTGCGGTCATTTACTCCTGTCAAAATTATTTGAGAGAATCACTTACTGCAGTCAAAATTATGTTCTCATCCGGAGAGAATTACAGACTCCTGTCAAAAAAGTATCACCCAATTTTGTCGAAGAGTAAAAATGTACCAAAAAGTAGCACCAATAAAAACAATTCATGTGAAGCACATGACTGAGTTACTTATTTGGGTGCGTAAGAAACTTTCAATGGATTCCGACCTTTTAATGATTGATGTACATTTAACATTTGTAAATGTACATAAGAAAAGTATACGTGGCTCTTATCCACAAACTCTCCCGAAAGACAAATTTTTAGTTCTGAATGCAGGGTTACCCGATACGGGAAATATATAAAACCAACCACAAATTTTTCTTTACTTTGTTCGAAACTGTTTATCTATTAGTAAGTGATCTTTGGTTTGTCCTTTATTTCTGGTTTGGTGATTTTGGATCAAAGAAGAAATGGGTAGTTAAGGAAATATCAAAAATAATTCATTTTTAAACTTCCTGGGGATTACAGAAATTATTTACCGTTAAGATTTTCAAAAATCATTTTCATATTGCGGTGTCATTCCACGGAAAAGGACGTGTTGAGATCAATTCACAAAATCGAGATGTCGAAATCAATGGAATCGATACATGAACATCGATTTTTTTAGAGCGATTAATCGATCTTCGAAATCGGATTAAACATTAAAAATCGATCCGTACTGTATCGATTTTCTCAGTTCGATCCCCCATCCCTACCGGGAAACTGCCTGAAGCTGATACTAATGGCTTAAGCTATGCAAATTATATCGGTGCGTAAGCTGTTGTTTCGGGTTAAGCAGTTATTGTTGATTCTTTGATTCTGCTGCGGTGTATAGTGTAGTTGAAGTCAAACAAAACACACTACGTCAGTTTTTGAAGAAAAATCATTTCGGATCAACTGCATTGAAATGTTGAGAACAGGATCCTATTTCAGTAAAAGCAGAAAACTATTGTCGCAATTGAAATTTTGTTTCCGTTTAATTTCAGTCGCCTCACGGACAACACGCGAAGTATAACGATATTCGCGAGACAGGACTGCAGATTTTTCAAAATGAATTCAATGAAGTTCCTTTGGATGGTCCAGTATGTGCTCGCTGATTGCTGATCTTTCCCGCTGATTTTTGCTGACCGCATTTCTGTGTTCTTTCAGACGGGTTGCAATACCTCTTTGTGTTTGCCCAATGAACGATGGCCCGCAGCTATAGGGGACGTCGTATATACTTGGTCTTTGGACTGGAGGTAATTTTTCATCTCTTTGGGTGTTAAATAGATTGAGTTAACACCATAATATGTAACGCCTCTCATGTAGGGCAGCCCATCCGGCGACGATGCAGATGATAAAACAATTGCATATAGCGGCGGGTTTTTTTTTGGAATTCAGCGCTGCAGATTGTGGAATTTTGAAAAAATTATTCCGATTTTACTATGAATTTAAGAGGTCACTCTCGTCTTCAAAATTGAATAAACGAAATGTTTTTGATTGTGTATACAGGGTGTTTCATTAATGGAGTGACAAGATTTTCGTATAAAATGAAATAATATTTTTCATTCGAAATAATTGTTTTCTGTTTGATAACCAATGAATAAAAAAAATTAAATTTTTTCACTATATATTCAGCAAAAAAAAACCTAGGAATCAGCTATTTTTCCCCTATCCATATAAATATCAAACATTATCTATTCGTTTATCTACGCACAACCAAAATAACAATTTCGATTCAATGTCAAACACTTATTCCCTTCAGTTAGACGCTGCGCCTTTTTTGATTTTATTCTAAAAGAAAATTCTAGTTTTATCTATACTCACTTCACGACTTTTTCTGATTACATTACAATGTCGAAATAAATGTTCCTTCCAAGATCAAACAAAACAACATTAAACACAGAATAAATAAATCTATAAAGAAAATAAACGAAAACATTTTTATGGCTGACTGTGGTGTCAATTACATATCAAAAGTAATTTGCATACACCCCCGGCGGCAGTGACATAATTCTGCAAAAAATTGACTTTGATTTTAGTTCCACAAGGAAATTAACACAAGAAGGCTTGCCAAAAGTTATAAAACTGTCAAGAAAGTTGAAGTCGAAATATAAAAAACAGTAAAGAAGACATAAATCGTCTAAAAACGGGAAATCAAATCTAGCAATCAATACAAGTTCGTAAAGAGTGAAACCTTGTTCTTGTTAAACCCTCAAAACCAACCCTCAATCAACCCTCTAAAAACCATCTTTCAGCCACTAGGGAGTTCTAAGCAATTAACAAACTGATGAGTAGGATTTTATTTTTGGAGTGCATAAAAATTTACACGAAACAAATGTCAGGTAGCATCAGACTCTTGTGGCACCCTATTTTTATCCATATAAATCGCTTTTTCTTGCTTCCTGTTTACGTTCCTTTTGTTTTCCATTTAGCGCTGAATTACCGATTTACATTGAAGGAATGTTTGCTATCATTTCGTGTCTATAACACTGTTTAACGCCAATCATACTTTATCTAGATGACACTTTTACGGATCATCACACGACAGAAAAACGTGATGTTGTTGCTCTTTAACTTTCAACGTTTGATATGCATAACAACAACAAACAAAAGTATTCACATTCTTGCACGTAACAACCAACAAGTTTGTTTGATTTGCCCAGTGAGAAATTACTTCTGGAAAACGTTGAACACAAATAGATTGTGTAGAGAGGGAAAATAGAATAATTTGGTATGGTTACCAGGTATTTCTTTTAGAATTAATAGAATTCTTTGACTAATTAGTGAACTTATTAATAAATTAGTTGGGGAAACTTTTTTGGTTAATAAAAGTTGATGTAATTATGCTTCAAAATATGTATTTCGGAAGTTACGTATGTTCGGAATATGTTCTGAAATAAACATTTTAGACGTATTTATAACAACCGATGAATGATAAGAACGATTGTAGTACTGTTGACTTCTGCGGAAATCTAAATAAATTTAAAACCAATAGAATCTCTGACGATTATTATTGCTATATGCGGGTCAAAAGTGTTTTTTTTTATTTAACTAAACCGGGCAAGTAAGTATATAAGTATAGATAAAATATGGATTCACTATCGCACAATAGAGACTGTCGAAAAATGGAAAAAATCCGTTCAAAAATATCCAAATAAGGTGGAGAAGTTTACCTGGGAAAAGAAAAGTCATCAGCTTTTTGGATCAATTGAATCAAACTTCTTATTTCGCAAGAAAAGTAATTTTCTACCATGACAATGTATCCGCTCATTGTTGTTCAATTGCAGTAAAAAATTATATTGCCTCCTCACCCACCATATTAACCAAATTTAACCCAAGTATCTTATTTCTCATTTCAAAGTAGTATGTAGTAAAAGCTTATGGTCGACTTAGTATTGTTATATGTGAATTCCTTATATTCTTGTCCGTTGTTTTGGAATAAAAATGGTTAATTACATCCTAGTTTGAATAGTTCCGTGTAATAATTCAATTTTTTTTTCTCCCACTCTCCGAAAAAATTCATACTTACATTCCTGTTAAAAGAACTACAATTTGTGGCCAAATTTTCCAAAAGATTTGCAGCCATTTTCTGAACTTGTAGGAGACGGAATTGGATTAATTGGTTGAGTGGCAAGATCACCACGCCATGGTTCTGGGTTTCGAGCCTCGGTATCCCCTGAGTTTTTAATAAAAATTAAATAAACCCACTCCGTCTCCCGGCTGTTGTCTAGCTCACAGCAATGAAAGACAAAATTAAACATTCAAGTTCCCTCATTTCCCTGACCCTAATTCCTCTCCGACCAAAGTCATGCTAACGTATTCTCCCCTGGGCTTTGGCTACATCGCAAAAAAACTGCACTTTTTAGAAATAATCTCTACACACAGCTTCACAGATAAACTCTACTATATTATACAATTTTACATTGAATAGTTTGTAATTTATTTAAACTCTTCCCTATTAAAACTGCAAACACCAAGTAATTTATCCTAATTCCATTAACTTTTCTATTAAAACTCCAAGAAAACTGTCATCAGCAAGGTTTTCCTCAATTCTCTTCGATTCTTCTTCTAACTCAATCAAACATTACTCTCTGCTGGCCATAAAAGTACGTCATATCAACGTAACACACTGAGAATCAAACTCAAACATTATTAAAATTAAAATGTAGCTTCGGGACGTACTCCTATATCCCATCTTTAAAGACAATTTCATAAATCATTCAATCATGACAGAGTTAAGGCAACGTCCACGTCAAACAAAAATAGAATTTTCTCATAAAATCTTAATAGCCGCACTCACTCTTATCCCCGCCCTTCTTCGAAATAATGCTACATCAAAGTGACACTCCTTAAATGAATGCAATGAATGCCAACGAAGCATCGCATATTACCCATAATCTCAGCTCTTAACTTTTCCCAGAGCCAGAAAATAACTTTATGGGAGTGAAACTTGCAAGATTAGGGCAAGATATCCGTAGCTCGTACATCAAAATTGACTTGAGCCATCAAAGTCAGCCAGAGTCAGCATTGCTCTCGTTGCAGAACGTTCTTATTGCCTACTGAGTGGAGGAGGAGGAGGACCCGGATAGGGCAACAGACAGTACTGTTCATAGAAGACCTGACAATGACATTAGCTTTGAGGACTATTTTCATTTATATTGAATGTGAATGGTACCATAAAGCCAAGGAAATGTTCACATCGAGAACACAATGTATATTTGAGTGCCCGAAACATGGAACCTCATCATTGCATCCTTAAGAGCTCTTTCAATTGCTTTTGTTAGTTTTTTTGAAACTTAATCCTTGTTACGTCCCTGCATCTCATTCTGAACTAAAAGTAGTTTGCAGCCTCCATGTAAAATAATCAAATAAACTCCTTTTTATGCACTTCTTGTTACTAACTATTCAGGGTCGTGAAATATCATACGGGATCGTCTTAAAGACGCGTGCACAGGGAATCAGTTCAAGAACGTTATTTGCTTTTTCATTTAAGTTAATTTTCACAATCTTTCTCTTCACTGAAAAAAGCCAACACCCAACGACTTCTTGTTTGTACTCCTCTACTTCATCTAATGTGAAATTTGCACACAGCCAGTAAAGGAAAATCTTCCTTGTCTGCTTAGCAAAAGAGGTGGAGAAAACTAAAGCCTAAATGTAGTATAGAACATAGATAGGATTATAGTAGAACATGAGACTGCTTCTGTCATGCGGTATCGTATGGGTCGGGTCTTGGAACTGTCGCTAACACATTAGTGGTGGAAAAAGAGCAAGGAGGGGTTGAATTTGCGGTGAAGTATAGTGTCACCATGGTGCCATATTAAAATTCATACAGGTTTTCACTTTACATTATTCATGGCTACCCATTCATATCGTTCCTTCTTCGGTATTATGGTGGTATCCACCCTAACATTGTACTCTTGATGAAGAGAATAAAGTACAGCTCTGGATCTGGCGACATTTGAGTCACAATTTGTGTGGGCAAAGTGGTTGTAGCTTTGTAACCCTTTCCTGTATGGTGCTTAATGGCGTGGTGCTAGATGGTTTGAATATACGATGGGACACTATTTTTGGATATGAGACAACTATGAAAAAGAATTATTGGAAAGGATGAAGGGTAATAAGCAGATAAACGGCAACTACATGTGAAATATTGTATTTATCTAATTTTGTATGCGGATTATTTTTAAAGAATGCCGAAATAGAGCTTATATTGTTCGTAGATTTTTTTTGGATTTCATGAAAATTAGTTGAAATCAAATTTTTGCAACGACTAATTTAAGTTTAAATTCATTTTTAAGCGAAATTTTTAGTGTGAATTCTGTGTAAATGCCTATAACGTGAATTGGTGGTCTTCAGAAAAGCGACAATAGCTTTATAGAGTTGTAATAAGAATCTTTGTCTGTGAAATTAAGCATAAAAGTTCTGCAACAATTCAATCATCAAAAATGTGACTAAAAAAATTTGGATAGTGGATTCCACCCTGAATTTAAAAAAGAGTTTATTTACAACTAGCAGTGATTATTTATCAATCTACTCTAGGCCTATGTTAGTTACTTTATCTTAAGCAGGAAGGCTGATTTGAAACCAAGTCCCAAAAAAACAAAATGCAGATTTTAGCATCACTTCAAAAACGTCTTTGCGTAGCTATGATATTGGAGTGGTTGACAATATTTGTTACATTGATGATTATGACGATAATAAAGGAGATGAGGATTGCTAAGGCAATGCGCTGCTCCTTAACTAGCCGAGCTGTGAAAGTAAATTAAATCTAAGTTAAGTTAAAATTACAAAAGGCGTTTACTTATTGGGCTCATCATCTGAACTATTTGAAGTACCGAATGGTGTGCCAGAAGGTTGCGTACTATAACCTTGTATCTTTCTTGGTTTTTGCTAAACAGTAAAAAATGCACTAAACGGATTTCTCAAATAAAAAATTAAGTAGAAGCTTTCAGCCAGTAAAATGAATTTAGAAAATTTTTGGATCTTTTGTTTACTAGTGATCCCAGGGGGACACAGCTGAAAAGCTGTTTGATATCCCTGGTTCCTGAATCTCGTCATAATCCAACCCTAAACATCAAATTCACTTTTGAATAAGTTATTTTAGATTTTATTACATTTACTGATTACTGCTTCAATTTCAAAAGAGCTGATTTTTCAAAACTGTATTACTGGCTTCCATATTATGATTATTCTATTATTTTGAGTGAACGAGATGTTGATAAAGCTGTTTCATCTTTCTATGCTTTACACATTGTGTGCCTCTTTCACTATCTAAGAGCTCCGGGACCTGCCAATTTAAGGCACCTGAACAACTTAAAGAGTAAAGTTTGGAGTAGGTATTACCTTGACAGAATGAAACTTGTTTTACGAAATGACCTCAAACATTTTTGGCGTTATGTAAATTCAAAGCTTATCTCTGACGAGTATCCGTCTTCCATTAACCTAGGTGACGTTATCAGTAAGCACTCCCTAACAATTCCTAACCTTTTGGTGACTCCTTCAAGACTGCTTTTCTAGTCGACCACTGTGATAATATTGTTAAAGATTTTATTATATCGACCAAGCTTCCACCGACTACTGTTCGGCTTAAATATCTTTGAATTTACGACGATGTTGTACTGAAATACATTGTTAATTTAGATGTTTACCCGTGATCCCATTGGCATACCCGCTTGTTTTCAGAAGTGTTGTTATCCGTCGGTGTTGGCTGTTTTCTGTTATTTATTTTATTTATCCATCAATTTTGGTAGAAACTTTCGATTATTATACCCCTACATAAGAAACGTCATAAATGTGTCATATTGGTAAGATATTTCAAGCGCCTGTGTGTGACGTTCTATATTTACTTTGCTAAAGTTTTCTTATTTATTTTTCAGCATGGCTTTGTAAAGGGTAAATCTACGGTGACTAATTTGTTTGAATTTTCAAATTATTGTTTTCCTGATATCAAGTCTGGTCGGTTCACTAATCCTGGTAAAACTTTCGACCGAATCAACCACAAAGTTCTTATTGAAAAGCTTTATTCTCTTGGTTTTCTAATCTTTTTGTTAAGTGAGGATCATCCTACTTGACTGATATTTCATCGATATCTGCCGAAATATATAACTTGTTAGTGGTTCCTCTAGGGAGCTAGTTGGAACCGCTGCTATTTATTATTAACATGAACTATATATATATATATATATATATATATATATATATATATATACTGTTCTGATCAATTCGAAATTACTGTGTTAAGCTGAGGACGCTAAAATATTTGGTGCTATCTCTTGTGATGATGATTACTCACTTTTAAATCCTGACGTGATCGCCTGCTAAAACTAGTGTTCCAATATCGCCTTTTCTTGACTACTGACAGTGTACTGCTATGTCGTCTTAGCGAAAGAAATTGTTGTTTAATGTCAATTATTCTATTAACGGATGCTTATTATCTAAAGTTGAAAAAATCCGACAGAGCTCCGCAGGGTTAAATTTCGGATCCTACACTTTTTCGTTATTTATCACTAATATAACATACATTGATAACAATATATGAAAGCCTTAATTGAATATACAGTGAATTAAGGATAGTTTTCTGGAAGCCCGATTCGATGATAAAGAGCCTTAATAGGTGTCCTATAAGAAACTAAAAAATCTAAAGAGATTTGATGAAAATCGAATATAGATTTTTTGAAATCCTGAATAATGATGTAGAGCCAAACAATTACTCAATTTTTATCCAACACAACTTTATCTTAGTAAATACAATGAAGGAATGAACCCTTCTAAAATTTAAAATTGCATTTCCTAATCCAAAGTATTGGTTTACATAGACAATGGTTGAGCAATGCCACTTTAACCCTTTAATTTTATTGTTTAACAAAATTAAGTCAATAAAGTTAGTCGCATTAAAAGTAAATAAATTCATTTAATGCCGAATTTGTTCCCAAGCCTGCCCATTAAATTAATGAAATTCCTCTCACGAGAAACCATGAAACAGACCACCGTGGTCAGTAATGGACGACTGGACGATGGATGGAATTTGTAGTCAGCACTAAGAACGAGAAGTGTGTGGCGATTTTTATTTGCGCAAAACAAAACTTCTCAGTCAAAGTGATTGATAGCATCCCTCCGAGCAATATTTTAATGCTATTGAAAACTTTTCGAAAGAGAATCTTGTGGTTTATATCCCCATACCGAACACTCCTTAGATCTTTGAGCACTTGATATTTCATTGGTGATATTATTGGCGTGACTCTTATGGGCATATAACAAGTTCTAAAAGGAATTTAGTGCTGTCTGAGAATTTCTGGTTCCGATTTCTTTTGACGATGTCAACAGCCGTAAGTCCTAGTGCTTCTATAAATTGTCACTTGAAATTTTATAGAAAATTTGAAGAGCGGACAAAATAGTCATAACAATAACACACAGTGCCGCTTTATCTCTTAGTATAACCACTTCGTCACATGCAGGTAAGCATTTAAAACCCTTCTGAAATCATACCCACTTGTCATGCACATATAAGAACATAATTTCTCAAAGCGATTTTCAACCCTTTTTGCTCCAAAGTAAGCTACCATTCACCTCGTCGTAGGTGAAGGGAGGCCTCCAGGTTATGCCTACTTCAGGTGAATATAAAAGCCCTTCATATATCGTCGCACTCAAGAGAAGAGGTGTATATTAAGTCGTCCTTTCAAAGCAACCACTTTTGTGTGTGGTTTTGAATTTGTGCATCAAAGCGGAGCAAAAATAAAACAGCTACAAAATACAGGATATTGTTTTGTTATATATTCAAGGAATGGCGAATGATTCTCTTGAGTTTTAACAAGAATTTTCGAAATTTTGTTATTGGTCTTCTATGTTGAAACTTCGTAAAGATTTAGAGATTAGCTGAAAATAATTGTTAATGTATACCTACCTATTAAGCAGAAGCAACAGTAAACTGATACAAAATACACAGCTGGCGCTCGTAGCTGTCGCTGTAGCTAGCTCGGAAATGTCAAATTTGGCAAATTTTCGCTACAGCGCCAGCTACACATTGGATCAGCATCTTTTAATTTCCATATTTTTAACTTTTGACAGGTCTGGCAACCGCGCCAGCTGCGACCGCCAGCGCCACATTATGTTCCGCACTTAAACTTGATCAGAGCAAGAAAAGTCATTGTTAAACATGACAATACTTGGCTCCACACAGCTTTACGGACATATCCTGACTTAACAACGACAAATAAATGTTTGTTGAATTATTTGACTGAACAGCAACTTGTCAAACAATAAAGATGAAATGTGTATTTTTCGGCAGAAATGCAAATAGAAAAGGTCAAATTCCTGTTGAGATATTAGTCTTATAATGTTAGACAAAAGTGCGGTGGCAATTTTGGTAGCGATCACACGATTTAAATAAATGTTAATTTTGATTATCCGTATTACAATTTTACCAATGCAATATTATAGTGTAATTTTTACCATTTTCATTTTTAACTTCAAGTATAGTGGTAAGATAGCCCAGTCGTTTTAGATCGAAAATATGCGGAAAAATTCCCAGTGAAAAGGATTTTTACTCAGACCTTCGTTATAACGTTCGGCGTTGTGAGATATTCAAGATCAAAGGTCGTGTTATTTTTTCCACCACTGTGTGTCTTCTATAATTCTCCGGATCTCCCACAAATGATTCATCATTTGTGAACATGACCTTCGTTGTCTAAGTAAAAATTCTGTTCACTGGGAATTTTTCCGTGCTTCTTCTTCGTTTGAAAGTCCTTCTGCTTTCAGAATCCTTATTTCAACAATTTCTTCTGTTGTTAAGCTTTCCCTACTTCTCATGATTAAAAGTTTATAGGATTTCACTTGAATTAACAAAAAGTCTTTCTCATCTGCTTATATGTAAATTAAACTGATCTTTTTACCTTACTGTAATTTAAGGGTAAGTCGAAAAGTACATTCTTTATCAATCCTTTACGTAAATCTAATCAGTTTTATTTAATAAAGTGATTGCTCTTTCCAAAGTAAACTTAATCAAATTAAATATCTCTAAACATCACGCAACTTGGCACCCATCAAAATATATCTGCTGAGTTGAGTCTGAAATCAAAAGTGTAGAACAAATAGATGTAATACCTATACGCTTTTAATGCCGTTGCTGTAATATACGTCCCAGATTTTAAACCTTCCCACACTTTTTTTCGAAAACCTACTTAGTTAGGGTTTCTATTTTTCTAACTAAGGAATTCTCAGCAACGACGTCAACCAATTACTGAAATTGTTGTTAGTCTCTAAAATAAATAAAAAGTAAAATTATTCAAATATTCACCGCTTCCACGTCTACAGTACGAATCATGTCTGACTCACCTGTAAATAAAATATGTTCACAATCTGCAAATTCTAGCAGCATTCCGTCACAAGTAACAAAATTTATGATTCGCTCTTATCCGCGCAGAAAGAAGAGACAAAAACGCTTCCGTGATAATTTCAGTTAATCCAGCTCAAAATTATAATTAAACGTTTGGCTTGAAGCAACAATAGGTACTGAGTACTCCCCCACACATTTACGATCCGCTTCCATGGTGTCTTTTATCGCGCATTCAGTTTTCATTCTCCAAAACTCAAGAACCAATCCCAGACATTTTATCAAGGAAGTAAACTCAATTAGTATTCCTCTTCCTCCTCTAATGACTTAATTAGTTAACAAAAATAAAGTCAAGTTCCTTGTAGTGACTTTCATTACGGAAGCATATACGTCTGCACAAGGACAGCCAGAACTCATCCTTTCCCAGGAACTTCATTCACCCTCGGCGAGGATAGAAACAAATGTACAAGGATATCGATAACGTTCGACGTTGTGTACTCGTCAGTTGGTATGCTCTAGTAATAATGGACAAATGTACCTTCCTACCTCATGTATTTCAAGCTAAAAACGACATTATATCAATTAAGCTGGGACACGTCATCAACTCGTTAACATCGTTACTGGTGCTGTCCTATCAGGATTCGGTCCGTGTGCCACATGTGCCACTTTACGACTGCGGCTCCTTGCTTGATTTCCAACCCCATCCTGGATTATAAGTCCTTCTCATGACTTAAGACAATCGCAAAATTAGATGGAAACTGTCTTATGATTTTACTACCGCCAAACATGAGCAGGCCTTCCAACTTTGTGCACCAGCCCTTAGAGTTGTTACATAGCCGCAGGCATCAGCAGTAGTGGCAACATTTTAGCATTTCATTCCATCAAAGAAGGTACCATGCTGAAGAAGTCTTAAAACGCCAACAGTTAAGGAAAACTTTTGTTCCTTCTCGTTAAGAACTCCCCCGTTCATCCATTTACAAGATTTTTGTTCATTTCTTGTTCGCTTGGCTGTTCCTGCCTAACGGAGAGTTGTGTATTTCTGGTTCATTAAATTTGCATGCATTATAAGACGGTTTTGAAGTACAGCAAAGTATAATTTCTCCTGGGGAGAAGTGGAATTCAGGACATATCCCAAAGGTCGGAGCACTAAGAGAAAGAGAATAGAGTTCCAAACAAATTATGTTATCGAGTTTTCAATTATGAAAATTTATTTAAAAGTGACTGTGTAAAGTGTTTTGGATGAAGTGAGTAGGAGTTAAAGGATAAAATACAGAAAGGCGATGCAGATCAATACAATTTTGCATGCGTTTAAACCAATTTTCGAAGCACTTTTTTCACTCCGATTGAGGTACCTCCAAAACATGTGATTTGAACGCATCAACCGCTTCTTCAGGCGTCGAAAAACGTTGAGCCGATGTGTGAGAATTGCATTGTTGTGGTGGAGAATGATTCGTCTTCTACGATTGGTTTCCCTCATTTTCCCGAACCCTTCTGGCAATGAAATGGTGGTGTACCATTCAGAATTGTCCGCTCTACGTTGCTGTAATGGCGACATGTCCAATTATTCCAAAAAAAATAGGCGACCATTTGCTTCGGAGTGCTTCGTACGCGAACAACTTTTGTTGGATTTGGCTCTTCTTGGATGACCCATACAGTCGATTGTTGCTTAGTTTCGGGTTTATTTGAATAGATCCGTGATTCTTCGCCTGTCACGATCTTATAGACGTCTTTTGAAGCACCGCAATTGAATTTTTTCAACATGTCTTTGCACCAATCGACACGAGCCTTTTTTGAGCGATTGTCAGATTATGCGGTATCCAACGCGAAGAAATCTTTTTGCGGCCAAATATTCATGCAATATTGAATGTATACGAGTGGAACGAGTACCCAAGCATGCCTCAATCTCACCGTTTGTCACATGACGATCTTGCAATATCAGTTCACGCGCAGCATCGATTTTTTCTGGCACAACAACCGATTAGGACGACCTTCACGAAATTCGTCTTGTAGGGAAGTGTGACCACGATTGAATTCGGAAAATCAGCGAAATACGGTGGCTCGAGATGGTGCTTCATTATCAAAAGTCGAAGCGAGTTGATCGGCACACTGTTGTTGATTTAATCCTCGTCGAAAGTCATAGAAAATCATTGCACGAAAATGTTCACAATTTAATTCTATTTTTTGACCAAGATGAATGTTTCCAGTACATGTAAACAACAGAAATAGCAATCGTATGACGAAACGTTCAGAGTACGATTTTCATTAAAAATGTCAAACTTTACGATGACAATGTCAGATTTGACATATTTACCCTGGCGTTCCCATATCTCAAAGCTGAAGTAACAATCAGAAAGTTTCCTTTCAGAAAACACTTGGTGGAAGTCATTTATTTAAAAATGAAAAGTAAAAGCACTTGTTTTACCTTCCACAACCTATGTAATAGGAATTTGGCATAGGGTGGGGGGTGTGGAGTAGTCTAACTTCGTAACGCGTGTACCGATTTGGATGGGTCTTTTGCTGTTGTATAAAATGTGATCCCCCATTGCTAATAGAAGAACAATCTGTTGCTATGGTGGGGGAGGGGGAGGGGTAGTCTAAATTCATAACGCGTGGATCGATTTCGATTTTTCTTCTTGTGATGTGTAGAATATGTTGCCCCACTGATAAGACGACAAAAATTTATAAGTAGGGTGGTGTGGAGGGGACGTTACACAATTTCTTAATTCATATTTGGAAGATTCCTTTTTGTTGTGTATTATATGATCCCCCATTGCTACTCTATGGAAAAATGTTGACCTACGGTTGGGGTGGGGGGAGGGGAGACCTAATTTTGTAACGCGTGGACTAATTTAAATTATTCTGAATGACTAGAGTATCTATTCGTATTCTGACGAAAATTGTGGCTTGTGGTGAGAGAGAGAGAGTTTTAAAAGTAAAATATAAAATAGTTTAAAAAAAAAGCGCTAAAAAGCAGAAAATAACTTTTGAAGTCGGTGCAAATTAAATAATCAAAGCAACTGCTAAACCACAATTAAAGATAATATATAAAGCTACCTGAACGTGTCTTTAAAATGTCGTAATAGATATAAAATGAAAAATTATTTTATGCTTTTAAGCGCATTTCGTCGGTTCAATTTTTTATTCTGAAAAACTATTAATTTTTAACATAAATTTTTCTTGACCTTGAACTCAATTTCATAAAACAAGGCTGGGGATGCTGACCAACATTATCTACCTCGTTTCCAATTTTTTTATGTTATTTTGTTTTATAAAGTTATCTTCGTCAATCATTTCTTTTTCGTTTTAATACTAGTCAAGTTTTATTTCCGATTAATATTCCTTTTATCGTTTTCCTGTAACGACGTCTTTATATAGTATAAAGAAAAGGTCTTTAAAAAAATTTATCACTTTAAACCCCAGTCTGCTTTTTGTAGAATGAGCAACTCCACAAAATTTTTACAAGCAGATATGTATAATAAATTATAAAATACAAAAAAGAACATGAAGCTTGCTTTACCACTCTTGCATGCAAGCCATAGGCTTTAATTTGCATTTTTTTCATTCGTACATAAAATGTAAGGAAGACACATTTAGAGTTCTATTGCTGAAAGTAATTTATATTTGAGAGATATTGCCAAATTAAAAAAGCATTTTTGGCTTGAAGTTAAAGTATGATGGAAAAGTAATTTTTTATATTGAACTCGCCAAAGATAATAACTTTTACAAAGTGTCAATTTACTCAAGGAAAATCCTTCTTCACTTTAATACTTTATAGAAAGGTGCCCTTTTTAGTTCATTTTAAAAGCGACGTGTTCAGGCAACACCTGAGATTACTTGAAAATAATTGAAAAGAAATAGGGAGAAGAAAACAACTAAACTTTGTCTTGATTTTCTAGTAAAGTCATCTAAGTTGGAAAGAAAGTGCCAGAAGTTTTTGGATAACTAAATATTTAGGAATGAGCACGTACATATTTATAGTGACAGGAAGATTTTCTCGATTTTACAAACGTAACGTTAATCATCCTGTAACTTGCAGTAAATTTGATTTTCCAAAAATAAATAGAATTATTTCCCTAAAAGCAACAAATCAAATACAAAACATTAACAGTCAACCGAGCAAACTTCCCATAGGTGTTAGATTAGAGCAACTATTGTAGCTTAATTAGTTTAATTCCCTGCTTATCTCGGGTCATAATTAATACATATAAAACGTTTGGGGTCAGAGTAGAGTAAATCCAAACAACCAGGCATTTATGAGTCTTCAGGGAAGTTTACTGAATGCCTTAGGGAATGTAGGATACCAAGAAAATTCGTAGTCCTGATAAATTGGGGAATTCAGTTGTGACTTGTTCTGTGATGACACTTTCATTGAATTATCACTTGATGACGAACGAAATCCGAACCTTCAGATTTGGCTAAAGTGGTCTTCCAATTGCGTCCTAATTACTAATATCCTTCTCTTGTAAACACAAGTGTTCTGTTGACTGTTCATTATTTGTGTAAAGCCTAAATGAGCTTTGTGTTTACAAATCTGGTGCATGTTGGCATGAAATTGGGGTTTGCGGAATAATTTGCTGAAATTGCATAAATCAAAGTGTTGCAAAACTGTCTCAACTTAACGGATATAAAAGTATTTGTACAACCAGCATTCGGTTGCTATTGTTGAATTGCTTGTGTGTTACCAACCCTAAGAAAATTGAAGGGGAGACAAATGTTGAGTAAAATTTTAATTTGCGCTATTTCTTGTACATGTGGATTGCACAAAAAAGTTTTCGAAAGTGTCTGAAGCTGACATCGACGGACAGAGTTTGTTCATGTTCGGTCGTCAGTCTTTTTCGGTTACACATTTAGAGACGTTTGATATAATTTATTTTTTTTAATACAATTTTTCATCAAATCTACTTGATTCGTTTTGAAGTTGTGGAACTTTCTGACTTCAAGATCGTTGGATCTGTTTACAAAAAGGTTCCGAAGTTCCGGCATTTCTAAAATTAATTTAGCTGCCTTGGAGATTTGATCATTCACAGGATGCGATTCACGAGATTTAAGTTAATGTACTACGTAACCAAATTTCTACTTCACAATTAATATTTTCCAAACTACGTATGAAATCCAACTGAAATGTGATTGAAGCTTTTAGCAAGTAGTGTTATTGCGTAAGACGAGTGGCTCATCTACGGTAGAAGGTATCGGTTTTAAACCCTGCCCGTCCCTCTCATGAAGAACGTATTTTTTTTCTTAATAAATGTTCGAAAAGGATGGCATTGGTGAAAGTATTTTATCCAAAATATCGAACGTATCAATTTTTCATCTACAACAACGTTAGCCGCTTTTCTATGCTTTTTTTAAGAACATAGTAGTAGGAGCCCTGCCGGCCGCACTGCAGACGGTCTGCAAAACGCGCAATTTTCAAAATCCGAAAAACTATACTCATCACTATCATTTATTAATAATAAGTTGTTGTATAATAGTAAGTTTCGATGTAAAGTCCTAGATCCGACCTTGGAAACTACTAATATTGTGTGCAATGTGATCGAAATAAATATGTTTGGGTTCATTTGCATTGCGTACATAGTGTTGTATCTACCTTAGGGTGTCTAGAAAATGGTAGATGCGAGTACATATACATATTTATACATTTATTATTTGTTGTTGGTGTCCATTAGTTCAAGTATTCCATAAAGAGACATCAACTATCGAATAATTACTTGATAATCGAATAACAAATAATTATTTGAAATTCGAATAAAAAGCACCAAATAACAAATAATTATTTGCGAATAATCCTCAAAATAACAAATAATTTTTGTAATCAAATAAATTTTTATTCGATTTTTCAATTTATTTGAGATTTTAGCTTTTATCTTTATTCGAATAAAAAATGCCCATCTCTGACAGGTTCAAACAAAGCTCGTTTAACCGTTTAAGATAAAAATGAATAAGGGGGTGAATTAAATAATATTGTTTTTTTATTATATGCATTGATAAAAATAAATTAATATTTTTAATGTGTAAAATGCTTTTTTGTGTTATTATTACTATAAATATTCATTTATACACAAGATTAAAAACAAACAAAAGCTCTTATCGCAAAAGAAAACGGGTTAGGAGTAGTAGGACTAAAAATCCATCAGATTTCGTTTAATCATAATTGCTTCATCCCCCCCCCCCCCCCCCTTCCTATCTCTAAAGTTACTTTTTCAACATCATCTAAACGTGCGTGAATTCATACCAAAATTACGTTCTTTAACCATATGGTTACGACGAAAAACTGGACTGACTGGAAACCTGGTTGGTCTGGTCATCATGCAGTTCTCCTTTTCTGGTGATGTACTATATGTATTAATCTGATCTCACTCCTCAAATCGTTACTCTAAAGAATTGTATCATTCGAAAGCCACTCTGAAAAAGCATAATAAAAACATAGTTTTTCGTAAATCTTCCCTTCATGGGTTGGCTGTTTTTTTGCATGACGGCAACAGAACAATGGCTAAGGATCGACAAAGTTACATATGCAAATTGTCGAAGGCAGTTTAGAATTCACAGCCAATACGAGGATATTCAATTAAAAACAACCAAAGTATCAAACTTTTAATATTAATATTTTATATTATAGAAACACTTTCTGCTTTGCTGTTGTACTGAATTACTCCTTTACTTTTGTCTGCAAAAAAAAATAAAAAACAAAGAGTAACATACCACCCCAAGGTTTGATTTTACATTTGAAAATTACCTTTCTTGTTCACATTGTAGCCACTTTTTCTGCATCGTTTTTTACCTATATAATACAAAAGTGCCAGTGAAACAATGACTACAGCCGTTATGCAGAAATATAATAACCACTTGCTAGAATCTCTTGAAATAACCGTGTGAATATGTTTCACCGCTAGGCATAAAAACTTATCATTTGAACTCAGTTCAAATCCTTCGAAGCACTGACATACGTCCGGTTTAATGCAGATACCATTTATGCACCCATCCTCTTCGTTATCACATAGTGGTATGCAGTAGTTAGTGTAAGCTTGATTATAGTCTAGGATGTATCCTTCCCAACACTCACAAAAGTCAGGTTCTATGCAGTATCCATTTATACATTCTACAGCACATATCGATACGCATTCTGTACCATTGACCAAAGTATGTCCTTCTAAGCAAACGCAATCATTGTTATCATTACAAATTCCATTCAGGCAAGACTTCTCACAATCAGACACGCATTCATTGGTTTCGTCAGTAATCGAGTATCCATCATAACACTGGCATTGGTCTTTAATACATGTACCATTAATGCATGGAGGGTCACACTTGTTTGCTATATTTTCTATTAACGCGCCAAATGAACTTTCGGTAGTCGTTTCGTCAAGAGAGCATTCATTGGTGAACTGATTCCATTCGTACAACTCCCAACAACTGCAGTTTCCAGGTTCTGTACAATCTCCAAACCTACATCCTTCGCAAACTGCAACACATGTGTAGAAATCATTTGCATTTTTTTCATATCCTTCAAAACATGCGCAACTTTCTGTTTCATCACAATATCCATTTACGCAAATTTTGCTACATACAGGAATACAAGAGTCATTTCCCTGCTTTTCGTAACCCTTCCAGCAAGTGCATACATCCGGTGCTATGCAGTCTCCATTGTCACAATTGTTACAAACTGGAGAGCAGTCATATCCACCAGGTCTGACAAGTTCGTAACCCAAATCGCATGTACATTCTTCTGGGCCTGAACAGGATCCATTCTGACAATTTTCACTGCAGACTGGGAGACACAATTCATCTGATTCTTTCCGCTCATAGCCTTCCCAACATTTGCACTCTTCAGGACCTATGCAGTCACCGTTAGAGCAATTATTACAAATAGGCAGGCAGTTTCGTGGGTCTGATAACGATTCATATCCTTCGGGACACTTGCAAACATTTGGTGCAATGCATTCGCTTCCATTAATATGATCATCACAGGGTGAATCACAGACAGGTTGACAATTGTAAGTAGAGTAATTAAATAGTTTATAACCCGGCAGACACGAACACATATCTGGGAGAATACAAGATCCATGTACGCATGGCGGATCACACTTTGCTTGACAAACATTATTTTTATCCTTTTTATATCCTCGATAACAATCACAAATGTTTGGGGCAGAACACAAGCCATTGATGCATTTATCGCAGTGTGGAATGCACCTAAATGTAATGACATATATGATCTAAGTGTCTCTGAAGTGAATAAAGCTATCTAACCTGAAATTATTGAATTTTTCATATCCGGCTAAACACGTACAATTATTTGGAGCAGTACACTCGGAATTTTCACAGATTCGATCACAGCTAGGAACACATCTCCCGGAAACTGAATTGTATCCTATGCAGCAGACTTCAATAATTTTTGTTCGATACTCAATCTTCTTGTCCCGAAAACCAAAACAAAAATGAGCCACTAAAATTACATTTGTTTTCTTCAAATCACACTTACATCCTTGTAATTTTGAACAACTGTTCTGTATTTTTCGCCGGTCCCACCCCACCATTTTCGATATGTGTATTTCTCCGTCACTTCGCGAGTCTTCCAAACTGATACTGTGAAAGAGTCTACTTTTTGGCAAACTCCAGGTTCAGCTGCCAATACAGGAGTTGATGCGACAGCAAAAGCGATCAATAGCCAAACGAACATTTTGTTCAGAACTGATGCTTCTCGTGCTGCAAAAACTAATTCTGGAACTGCGATATCGACATCCGTTTAGTGTTTGATTTAATTTCGCCTGGCACGGATACTTATCTGAACCTCCGATATTTGTGTTTGCTCGTTTATTGATAGTATAGCAAACTGAACAGAATATTTTTACATTCTATGACTAAACAAGGTCATAGTTGTTTTTCAAATTTCCGCTGAGTAATACAGATTCTGGCTGAAGCCAAGAGGCTGAAATGTGTCACTATGATATTATACGCTTGCACGTTATAAGTTCTTTTTCTTTACATTTTACTTGATTTGATGGCCGCTGAGCAGCGTTTGGAAATAATAATCTAGAATTCGTCAAACATTTCGGATAGGCAGCGATTTTTTTTCTCGGGTCTGTTGGCGGGCCGATAGTGAGTATAAAATCGCGTTTCCGGGATCAAACGCCATTTCAAAAAAAGGGCACAAATATTTTTTGACGATATTTCGGTAACACTGAGTCGTACAAATAATTTAATTTTACAACTTTTGCACATACCATTCTTCTTATAATAAAATCATAAAAAATGGTTCTAAGTCCAAGTATGTTGACATTGCAACTTCCTGTAGTCAGCTTCTAACATCAAATTCGAGCTGTTGCGGTTTAACCAACACCTTTCTAGAGAAACAATTCGGATATGTAGTTTAACCATTTTGATGCTCAAATCAAACTAACGGGGATAACACAGGACAAAACGAAATATTTTACGGTAATTAGTGTACATAAAGTCGACGATGGACTAAGAGATAATGTGTCGGCTTTCCAATCTGAAGGTCCCAAATTCGAAGCCCACTGGAGGTGACCGATGGTTGTATTCTGTTGACGACAAATTACGATAAAAAGGCCATTGGGAGTTGCAGAAAAAAGTTGGCGGTTCGGAATCCACCTTAAATCGTAGGTTCAATTGCAATCGCTGTCTCGAATCGGGTTTTTCTCCAGTCACATGCCCCACAAGTGGTTATACGGGAACCAGAGAGAGAGAGAGAGAGAGAGAAAAAAATTAGTGCACTTGATAAAAGTATCGTTCGGTTTGTCAGTTGCGTTGTGTTAAGTTCTGCAACAAACAAAAAATTTAACAAAATTAAAGAAATGTTCATAAATCTTCTAGCGGGAAGTGAGAGTCAAAAATTCAAACAACTCTTAACTCAAGTTAACTTTGAGTGATGCTCAATCTCCTCAGTTGTTGCGCGGAATACATTCATTGGCACAAGCAAAATTAAGCTCTGGCATCCTCAAATGATTGTGGATGCAAAGACTTCCTGTTAACATGCAAGCTTTCTATTTTGCAATCCAGGTTCTCTGAATGAATCAGTAGCATTTGCTGAAACATTTTCACAATTCAATTGCAAATTAGAAAACAATAACGTTTCTGAAAGTCCTCAGAAATGGAGTTCTTACTAAACAAGTCGCTGAATTCACCAAATTATTTGAACAATTTTTTTAACAAAAAAAAAGAAGTTTTTCACATATCAGGTCAAAGTTCAAATTAATTTCAATTTACTCCGGATTTATTAAATTGGCATGTCATAATGTTATTCATCACATTACTACTCAATAGTCAAGGCCCCCAACTCCAACTCCAAAGTTCGTTAACTTTCGGCACAGAAGTTTAAAGCGACCAATAAAGAGTTTGACTTTCGATTAAAACATGGAATCTGTAGATCTTCTGAAAGTTGTTGCTCGAACAGTTCCGGATCGCTATTCAATTCCAATGATACCCGATTTTACCGTTGACTGGCAACAATACTGGCCCGACAACATTTCACTGCCGGATGATGACGTAACGCCATTCATTACCTAATAGTCCTTTAGCCAAGTAGCATGCGTGTGATTTACGGGTGTTATTTTCTACGCAATTACCATAAAAGCAATTGCTTTCCCAGATTCTACCAAACGTCGCCCATTAGAATATCTAGTCTTCTCTGAATATCTGTCGAAGGGTCTCTAGCTCTAGTTTGATATCTCATTAAGTTTTCTCGAGTGCTAAAAATCATTTCATGCTAAAGGACCGAAGACTCACTTCATAAGGATCATTACCGTTTGGAGTAAATTTAGACCCAGATTGTTGCCTGTACTGTTACTGACTTTCTGTCGATTGAAGAAATCTTACAAGCCTTTTTAACATCTTGTGACAATTAATTTCTCTCAGTAGGTCATAAATGGTCCTTATAATTTCAACAAAGAATTTCTAGGCTTATTAAAGAACAACAAAGGCATACTGAAACAAATCATATATCCAAAATCCATCCCAAATCCAAAAACAAATCATATATTCAAAATCCATCATATAACCAAACCAACCGGAATAAAATGCAGAGCAGTACGTACATCGGCACTACCGTTGCCCTGTGTTCCATTCAAACAGTATCTCGCAACGTGCTTCTGCATCTGCTGTTCCTTGTTCTCCAGATCAAATTCTAGGTATTACGCTACGGTCAGGACAGCATTCTCAGCTTGAAATCTAACGGGGCTGACTACTAATTATACTATTCCTAAATTTTAAGGAAGGATTCAGTAAGAATATTCTCTCCAGAAGGGAAAGGAGAATGACTGAACCGATCAACAGCTTTCATAATGTACTATTCATCGACGGTTCTAAGAGGAAACAACGTGTTGGTGTATGGGTGTTCTATAAGGCACTGAACATATCATACCTATCTATCTATCTTGAACACGGAGTTGGATCATTTGGTTGAGTGGCATGATCACCACGCTATGGTTTCAGGTTCAAGTCTCGGCTTGCCTTCAAGTTTTCCATTTTCTACTCGTAGAAATGCAAAAAATCAATTGACGTAATCGATATTCGATATTTCTTGGAGGAATTCCATTTTTAATATATTATCACAAAACATAAACTTTAAACAATTGTCTACTCCACTAATTTACCTTGATAAGTGACCCCGGTTTCGTCTCACTCCAGTAGACATCTTCAGACCCACTGAGTCAACTCATACCACCATAGGGTTGTCCCTGGGCTTTACCTATATAATATTAAAAGCAAAATATCGTCAACTTTACATTGAGTAATGATGTTAACTGGGCGCTCCACTCAGTGACTATATCATCAAAAGTACGGGTAGAACTGTCGAGAAGTACTTACTTCTCTGTGAATTCGGTTAGCAGTTACGCTGCATAGAAATGTAGCTAGAAGCGAAATGGACGATAAATTTATCAGTAAGGGCGCTGCGTTGCACCATTGTCATTTTGAAGATATTCATACTCTGCTGGGCTCTCTTAGGAAGGTACTCTTACTACATTTCGTAACGTTGACAGACTCCAAATGGAGTACCCTGACAACATATAGCATATCAAGTCCAGGACGACTTCGCCAAGTTATTAAAAAAAACAGAACATCCGATCCGCGATCTGTTATTGCTAAAATGAATGAGGTCTGTACACACCATTGTCTCATAGGTGACAATACGGCTAGGTTGGGCGCCTCTTATAACATGAGCTATCACAGCTGCGACGACGTTAACAAAAAATAGACGATCCTCTATCTTTTTTGATAGTGCGCAACTCTTACCGGGGTCAGGAAAAGGACTTGAAAACCTTAAGGTAACCAGGTCACGAATGATGGTTAAAATGGGCTTTTTCACGCGTTTAGATATTTTGCTCCTGTTCAGTTGGTATTTAAGATATAAACTCGCGGTTTTAAACATGCTTTAGAGGACGAATTACGGATTAATTGCTAAACAAACTCTGTGATTTTATTAGTGTGAAAGTTATTAAAATTACAAAATGACAAGAAAAAAATAAAAAATGATAAAATTAACTTATTTAGGTACACTTTTCTCCTTAACCACTGGTGCTAAATTCATGGTGAACCTGAAACAACAGTAAGGCAACATTGTATATCTAAAATTTTCAACCTTTTGCCTAAATTGAAATATTTGTACAATTTTTTTTCAAAAAAGGTCAAAAATCACTCTTTTAAAAAAATGCATTTGGATTTCAAATAAAATGTTAAAAATGGAATACAAAGATGAATTTAGGTATAAAAGATGAAGGACATAAAGGATAAGCACTGTGCAAAATTTCATCAAAATAGGTTGAATAGTTTTTTTTTGCAAATGGTACCTAAAGGTCAAAAAAAGGAACTTACGGGTTGAGACGAAAATCTCTCGTGACAACTGTGCAGACGACGTGTCACCATCTTTTAAAATATCAATTTTTGGGGTTAAATAGTCGCGTTGGTATGACATGTCATAAATTTTCTGAAAGGGGAAAGCGCGGGCTTTCAAATAGAACTGTTTTTAAAAAATCGATTTTTTTGACCCCATTCGCGACCTGGTTACCTTAAGACAGTCTCCGGTTTAAAGTTAAAGTAACTAGTTAAATTTCTGAGATTAGCTTAAGCCTTATCCGTAATAAAACTCAACCACTTTCAGTTATGATTCGAGAAAGAAACCTAGAGTTGCAAGTAGGACTGAGCCCTACAATATGGTCTTATAACCTGTGGCAATAAAATGGTGCTATAACAGTGCTAATTTGAGTGTTACCATGAAGGCGACGCTCAACACCTAAACCAACCAACTTACTCATTTGACGTTTCGGGAGAATTGTGCCTTGTTAAATATTTCTAAGATTAAATACTGTATATTTCCCAAGGAAAGCCATAAGGATGCCATTGTTGCTATGGCCTAGATGACTCTGGGTTTCGTAAAGAGGTGGTTAATTTTTACTAATTTACCTTGATACACAAGAAAAACTTAATAAATGTAAAAGTCGTCAAAAAATGTGTTTACAATAACATGCAAGAAATTACTCGTCCTTTATTAATATAACGTAAATAAATAACACTAAAAATCTGAATTTAAACGGAACGCCACAACCGAGAGTCCTTTCACTTCCACCTCATAAAACCACCCGTTGAAGTCCAGTCAATTTATACAAAAACCGGCCGAATGGTGAATCAACTTATTAACATATTAATTAAAATCACGCAAAGTGTTCGGATCGCGTTCCAGGATGAAGAAGATTCCAACATTTGTATTCAAGGTAAAATGGATAGCCAGGAATAAAATAAACCTAGACTTTGAATAAAGCCCACACACAAACGATAAAATTGTTTGCTAGATAAATTTCCAGGATATCACTCGGGCACATGCAATCGGCACTGAAAAGGGAAGGGTGGGCATTTGTATCAAATTTTTTTAACGCTACTTATAGTCCAGTCTATTTACATATGCTGATATAGTAGTTACAGGGTTGAATTGAGGAAACTGGCACGGCAAGCAGAGGTTTCCAGTGGAAGAAAACAAACTGCGAAACCGCCCAAACTGGCAGCTCTGTGGATCCCAAGTAGGTATCCCGCAGATATTTGATTGTATCCCTTATCCTTCGTAACTCAGTTATATGCAGATAGGAGTAGTGGCCCAACCTCTAACTCACCGAACCTAGATTATCAGGCTTGAGGATCTGACATGTTAATTGTGTGTCTATTCTCTTAGAGTGAGGGACATTAAAGTGGTTGTGGCTTGTTTCTGCTTTTCCGACCATATATGTATATAATGAATGAACTGGGAGTAAGAAGGATTTAGTTTTTCGATGTACGGATGAGCTCTTTGTGTTAATCTGATATAACTACTTCAATTTTGGAACGGCTATCCCGGATGTTATGAATTAGTCACACAACAACCACCAAAATCGTAGTTTGTTTCTTGACTTAAGTAGTTATAGACTATATGAAGTGGTCATTGTACGATTGATCAAAACTTTCATGGAACTGATGTTTGTAATGTAATGCAATGTTATCAGTTTAACGGCAATTTAGGTTGATATAATCAATCCAATTAATAATGCTAACTAGATCCTCCTTCTTTTCGTTTGTCCCGACGACCTTACATTAACTTGTGTAAATCACCTTATTAACTTGCTGTCAGTGTTTTTGGAAGTTAACAATTTTTACAATAAATCAAAAAGGCAAATCCCAGAACAAATTAAATGGCAAATCAAAAACAGAAATGCTTAGGTACCTTGATTTAAATAAATTCGATTTAGGTTTCGGGAACACCTTTAGATTTTTACGCTCGCTCCGCCGTTTTTGCCTCTTTTCTCGAATAATTGGGAATAGAAGGGTTAGTCAAGGGACCAGCATTTAACTTTTGTTTGACTTTCCAATTTTGGTATGTACCAAACAGTCGAACAGTTGAACAGTCGTACATTTCAGCAAGTAGAAGAAACTTTCCTTAGAGAATTGCAAAAAATTCTTTCTCGTTAAATTCTTTTTCTTGAGAATTTCTTAGCTCTGATTGATTTTCAGTAATTAATTTGATTGGCTAAGGCTTGTTGGCCTTTCTGACTTGATTAATTTATTCCCTGAATTAAATTAAAATTAAATGAAAGGGAATGGGTGTTGGGAAAATGCTTTCAAGGAAATCTTTGAAGTTAACAAAAAATTTTATTGAAGTCATTTCTGCTCGTATCAGATTAAAGACGATTCATTGATGCCAAGGTGGAATTTAATTGAAATCCTCATAAATTCTTAGTAATTAATAGAAATTGGAAGATTGAGTTGAGTTCAATTGCTATTTAAATTTTAATGGGATCACTTTTCGTTGGCTTTCTCTTTCTTTATCTTTCTGAATCTTTTTTGCAATAAACTCAAATTTTTATGAAGTTGTTCAGTAGAGCTGACAACATTGGGAGTAAAGAGGTTGCTTTCCAGTGGACAGGTACAAATGTACCAATGTGAAGTAGACAAAAGGTCAATTCATTAATAAACATGTAAGTGATATTCTTATAAAAAATGTTTAAGTCTAATGTAACATATCCACATCTTCCTTCTTTTCCTTCCTTTTTTTTTTTGTAGGAAGGTGAAATGCTTTATGCACGCTGGGGCAATCCGCCCCAGCAGTGGGAGGTGAGATCGCCCCTCCTAGGTGGACTCTAAGCGCTCCCCTCATGGGAGCCCATCTCTGAAACTCAAAGAAAGTGTGTTCTACGGTGTCCGTTTGGCCTCGGCAATAGAGGCACTCCGGTGATGCTACCTTTTCCATTCGGTGAAGATACGAACGAAAGTACCCGTGGCCACTCAGGAGTTGGGTTATGTAAAAACCTACCTCTCCATGCCCTCTGTCGGTCCAGGGGCCCAGATCACTGATGAGCCTCGCTTTCCATCGTCCCCTGTACTCATCTTTCCATCTTTGTTTCCACCTTTCCATGGTGTATGACCTTTCCTCTCTGCACACATCTTCCTCTTGATACAAGCCTGGAAGCATGTGCGAACAGCTGGGTCTTGATGGTGTAAACAAATTATAATTGTGCTCTCGTTTTCATAGTGACCATAAAAATGAAATGAGTAATTTAGCTTTTTCGTAAAGTCTTAACTAAAATTTACTAAAAGTCAATTTTTAAAAGTGTTGAATATCTTTAACAATTTTCATTCAGGCTGCAGCATTTTAAGTGAACACTCATATTTGCATAATTTTATCTAAAAGCCAGGTAAGTGTGCTGTTATTATCGTCTCGTATGAATATATAATAAATGGCACACAAAAAAAAATGCAAATAAAATAGTGACTAAATGATTGGAGGCGAAATGGCTGTAATTGTCAGCATTTCATAGCTGGTATTTAAAGAAGGTTGTAATTTATCCCGTTCCCACCTGATAGTACTTCAATAAAAATTCGTTGATTTCACTGCTAGTCGTAAAGTAAAGAGGACTAAAAGTACTTGGTAAAAGCGGAAAAGTAAATACAAATAATAATAAATACTAAGTACAAGGTATTAGTAGTTCTGTACACAACTTACAGGTTTTTTCGTAAAGCCGTTTTTGTGGTAGACCTGGTAACAAACCTGGTATCCAAAAACCACGTTTTTTATGGTATTTAGGGTAATTGAAATAGGAAAAATCTTAAAAAAATATACTTGTACTCTGCTAGCAAAACTCTCTCCACCGATAAATCACAAGCACCCTGTTTGAATATATGTCGACCCCCTAAAGTAAAGTTTTTTATAATTCTTTAATCCGATTTTCCTCTTTGCACCAAGGACTTACACATTTTGTGTCAATTTCAAGATTTCAATTATTCATTTAAAAGTTAGAAGGTCTTGACAGATAGACGGACAGACAACGTGGCCACAAAAATAGGGTTCCGTTGTAGGCCCTTCGGGTAAGGAACCCTAAAACCAATACACAAATCCTTAAATCGATCTGAATACAGAGATTCCTAAGATTGAATATCACTTAACCCATCATTAAACAGTTTAAAATAGACGTCCTTAAATCAATTAAACTTATTTGCATAGAATCGCTTTTTGTGATGCATTATTCGAAAGGTTATATCTGCCTTACAAATAAGTACTTAATAATGGAATCGTATTTCCTATTACTTAGATTAATTTAGTTCTGTCCATTATAAAAGCTCTTCCTTACAAATAAGATAGGTCGATAGTTCGAGGAATAGAAAAGAACCCATAAAACTGAATACAATAAACTAAACCCACCGAATAAGTCGTTGCTTTTTCTCGGATCCTTTTAACATTGTCTGCCCTACTCGTTGTTATTCTTGCAACAACTGTGCTCGATTTAAGTTCAGGATTCGTTAGCTTTGTAAGGATAGCTAGTGCAGTCTATCGACTCAATATAAAAACGAATCTTTACAGAGTAGAATTTACGTCTTTAGATTTCGGATTGAATATGCTTCTCCTCCTTACGAATGGTTTTTTTAAGTCGATGCACTTAAAGCTAAAGCTGTTGCCATCGTGTATTATGGTGCTTCCCAACGTATAAATTTCAATCCACTGACCTTAACTCGGAGTCACAATAGGTATGTTGATACATATGTGGATTGGATTTACAAGTTATTGTTCGAAAAAAAAACAAATTTAAACATATTCCTCAGGATGTAGGTAAGATAGTAAGGCTTGTTTTCA
This sequence comes from Leptarthrus brevirostris, assembly GCA_964036015.1. Lineage (NCBI taxonomy): Eukaryota > Metazoa > Arthropoda > Insecta > Diptera > Asilidae > Leptarthrus > Leptarthrus brevirostris. The sequence continues at coordinate 107,966,170 of OZ038375.1, forward strand.
ATTGGACATGAAATCTGAGATTTTCGGGAAATTTAGAGATTCCCGTTTTTAGTTCAATAAAAAGTAAAGCAATGCACTACTGGAGTGTGTGTAATAGTTGCTGTTCATTCTAGCTACGAGTACAAAAAATAACTTAAAGTCATTGCCTGGATCTAAAATTCTAAATAAATAAGAAGAGCTTTGGAACTGAAATTGCTAAAGAAACTGTTGTTAATTAAGATTAGAAAAAGAATTAAGACAAGACTGAGCCTTATGGTACCCAATGAAAATGAAATACTTAAAATGCCTGATAAGGTCCGATTACATTGCCTTGTACACAATTCTTTACCCCGTTTTGTGCAATATATTAAGTATGAGTTGTCCATACAATATAAATTCGTTTTTTTGGAAATTTTGTTAGCAAAAACGATAGTCATTAATGCTATATGTCTGTTCCATTGACGCTACTCCGGACCAAACAGAACCATTTTGTACTCTGCTCTGTATTCTTTTAGAAAAGAGCCAAACTCCTGTCGACTTTGAGAAAAGAGCAGGTGTTTCAGAAAACTTCAGAGCTAACTTTTCTGACTCTGCTTTAAAAAAAATTCAGCTTTTTGACGTATAAGATCGAGTTATTTGGAATTGTTGGACTTTGACAGTCAGTCGTTATGAGTGGAGTACTGTAACCAATCTGACTTTGCTGCTCGGGTAACTTACCAGTGCAGGGGTAAGAGAAGAGCTATGCGCTTAGAGTTATCTTCTTTCAAGTAAGGTTCTTATTCAACATCGTACTATGTTGTTTTATAAATTAAAAAGTGTCATAAATCTAAATGAGAAATCAGACATTTACGTCCACCATTTAATAAGTACAAGTTTTTTTTACCTATTGGGGGCGTTCAAGTATTTACTAAGCAGTCTTAGGGGGTGGGAGGTGTGAATTATTTTTTAATTTTGTGAAGAAAGATAGCGGGAGTGGAGGAAAGGCAGAGGGTATACCAAAAATCTTACATAAGGTAAAAGTACAAAATAATGAATACATTTAAAATAATCTCCATTATTTAGAATTAATAAAATTAACTTTTTTTACTTCCATACAAAATTATTTAGTGTAGTGGTATTGTACCACAAGCTCTTTTAAGCAATAAAAGAATTGTATCCTGATGTATCGGCTGCACCTATATAAAAAAATCTCAATGACCTGCTAAGTGCGGCCAGCCTCGCGTAGCCTCAGTACGAAACTAAAAAAAAACGGAAATTAAGAGATTTACTTATTTTCCTCTGAAAATTTCAATGTCTGAAACTTTGTTTTATTTTTCCTGTAATTTATATATATCAGAGCTTCTATTAATAGTCGTCGGTGGAGTAAGTGATAATGTGTCGGCGTACCAATCCGGAGGTCCTAGGTTGAGGGGGCGACCCATGGTTGTTTTCTGTTGAATACAAATTACAATAAAAAGGCTATGGGGCTGCAGAGAAAATGTCATTGGTTCGGAATCCACTTTAAATTGTAGATCCACTTGCAATCCTTTTCTCGAATCTCCCGCCCCATGCCGCACAAGGGATTACGGAAAATAGAGAAAATTCGTACGAATTATTTAAGAATTTTTTGGTGTAAAAATTTTTGGGAGTGGGCATACTTTTTCGCACATTTTTGAGGATAAAATCAAAAACTAATGTGACCTAAAATTTCAAAGAAAGTTTTTCCCTCTACTGTGTTAAATTTTAAGTCGATAGCAATATTACTTAGTTAGAAAAACGGCCGTGACATACAGACAGGCAGACACCGACGTCTCACATATAAGCGATCTTTGATCTTTTAGATATGGAACCTTAACAACGTTTAAACTCACATTTCATTGGCATGAGTACTCGTTTCTATCATAACAAGATTGGTATTTCATAGACACCGGTCGTGTTTCGTTTTCGAATATCAAAAAGCTTCTTGCTACATTAAACACATTCTCTTTAGCGTTCTGTTGAAAAAACGGCACACTTATGGAGTCACATCGGTGTCTGTTCGTCTGTCTGTCACTGGCTCCGAAACTATTTGATATAAAAAGTTTAAATTTGAAATAATGATAGAAATTGGTGTCGCTATAAATGTCATCAAATGGGGTACCTAACGAAAATTACCAAAAATCGCTGTTCCCCACCATATATCTAAAGGTACAACTAAAAAATTGATTTTTTTTTTGGAATATTCTCAATAATGTATAGATTGAATGAAAATTATCACGAGTAACTACGATAACACAGGTCTACAAAAAATGGGGTCATGATTTTTTCTGTGCAGTTGGGGGTCATTTCCGAAGTAATTTGCTGCGAAAAATCCGCATCCGAGATCAGAATTGGACCATCAGCTCAGGATTTTGAGATTTTTGAGGTTATGTATTCGAAAAATTGCCATTTTGGCTACTTTTGAGGTTATGTACAGGATGCACAAATTGTTTTGGTCTTTTTTTCTAGTTGCATCATTTAATACTACTCTTACGCTTTAAAATAAGGTATGGAACAGTCATCTACGATTTTTTCTTGTAAAGTTATGACCATTTTAATTTATGAAGCTCTTATTTCATATAAATAGATATAGAATTTCTTCCGGAGAGATAGACATCAACAAATAATATTATTGGGGCGTTATGAGACGTTTCAGAGAGAATGTTCGCCGGAAGAGGCTACTTTTGAAGCCAAAAAACGAAAATTCGCAGAAGGCACCGAAGACAATAGCAATAAGTGTTTCGAACATTGGGTTAATCGTTGGCAGCAATTTTTTTGCTTAAAATATTTTGAAGGTGACAAAAGAAAGAGTGACCGCAAAACCCGCCTGTTTTTGGGCATTTGGTAGCGAGCGTAGAAATGCATTCAAATAGATTTTGGAAAATGATCCTTGGGAAATTCCAGGATGTGAATATTTTTTGGATTTTCAGAAAAACTACATCTGCACTAGAACTAACCCGACTTAAAGGTGGAATATCCCATAGTTCCCTGGATAAATGCAACTATACCAAAAGTCTTGCAAACGCAACAAAAGACCCCCCCCCCCCCCCCCCCCGAAAATTTTAATTTTCCCAAAGATTATTAGAATCGATCTTAATACATTCTTCCACTCGCCAAGTGCTCACAAACAGGCAGATTTCAGGCCTTTCTTGTGGTTACTCTTTAGATGATCAAACTAATATTTTGTGTTTTATTTACCAATTTCAACTACCTTTTTGATAGAATGTATATGATTGAAAAAGGTACTACTCCGAAAGCGGTTTAGAGGGTCCCTTTACCAACCAAAATAAAACCGCAATATTCAAATTCCAGTCCAAATTAATGAATTCGAAAACTAATTACAAAGGCATTAGAAAAGCCAACAATTAAGATTAAGTAATCAGAAAGTTTCCTGTCGATAAACACTTGATGGAAGTCATTTATTTAAAAATGAAAAAGTAAAAGCACTTATTTAACTTCCACACCTGAGCGATCACCATCCCAAAAAAACAAATTTCCTCCTAGTTTGTGGAAGTAAAACAAGTGCTTTTATTTTTTCATTTTTAAGATTAAGTAAAATAATAATTAGATATATTAAATAGTGCATATACGGTGCTGTCATATTTGCACCATAGAGAGTAGAAAACTGGAGTTTCACTTAGGTCAGGAAATTAAATTGAAAATTATAAGTGTATATCAAATACTACTTCTACTAAATTAATTAAAAGAGTTTGCTCTTAAACAATTTTCCCATTAATTCTTATACTAAGCCTCAATTGAAATTCACTTTAAATTTCACCGACAACGTGAAATACTATGCATACTGTTGTGTTCGGTAATGAAATCAAGCTATTCATGGCTCTTTTCAGTGTTGCCTGTCACACGAAACTTTACCCGAGGTTAATTGTTTTAAATTACTATAATCCATTTTAATTACGCGGTTACTTGTAATTTAAATATTTTTTAAGAAAGTCAATTACCTTCGCCCCTAAAAGCAGTCTATTACCAAAGAAATTACCTAAATTCTCTCTGATGTGAAACACTTTGGCATAATGCAGAAGCACTCGACAAACTTGACCCTTTTGCTTTGAACGTTGGTTTTGTTGAAAATATGAAAATTCCAGGAGAAAATGCTATTATAGAACTTCCCGACGGGAAAGCCCTTTTCTGTTCCACCATATCAATACGGTTTGGTAGAAGGGGGGAGGGGGGGAGTGAATATGGTAAGGAATGGTGGAATAGAGAAGAATGAATTGAAACAAGAACTCTACAAGACGGTTAACTCTAGATTGGATGACTTTACATTTCTCAGGTCATTACAGCAATTATAATTTTAAAGTTGCTCCCGACGATATCCTTTTATCAAATTAAATTTTAATTCATTTTCGCAGCAGTAGGTCGTAGAGAATAATTTCAAGGTTAATATTACTGCTATGTGTTGTGGACAATTAAAAGTTATTGCAGATTAAAGTTGTTGTCAGTAGAGTGCTTAGAATGTGTGATTGAAAAAAAAAACTTTAGAATTGAATAAGCAAAAAGTAGCATAGTTATTACGGCAGTAGTGCATCTGGGTCATTCTTTTACAAACCGGACAGATTTGGACAAAATCTGACCGACACATTTTTGATTGCGCTGAAATTTTTTTAATGGTTTTATACCAAAAAACAAGAGATACGTGTTTAAGTTTTTTTTTTTTTTTGAAAATAGAGCGGATCCAAATTTCGAGAATTTCGTGATTTTTTGCTTGAGGAATTATTTCAAAAAAGTCATAACTCCGGTTCTATTGAAAGTAAAAACTTTATTCCTTTTTTCATTTTAAAGCTACAAAAATGAATTTTCTAAAAAAATATCGTCAATAATAATGTTATTAAAACCTTAATAAATTTGTTTTCTTATTTGCTAAAATGTTATTATTTTTTGCAATTGTTTATAAAGTCTTATTTGCTTATAAGTAATATTATTTGATTAAAAACATGAAAAATATAGAATAATCATTAATATTACTGAGATAAACGGTATGGGGTAAGAGAATAAGGCGTGCGATGGAACCCGCGCGCCGATACGGCGTGCCGCGCTGGCTAAATTAATTTATTTCTAGAAGTAAAAATAATTTCTCCATTTTTTTATAGAAAATCGGACATAGAATACGATGTTTATACTAAAAGCTTGCTACGAGGGTGGGGATAAAAATCGGTGACTAAAAATCGATTTTAACATTTTATTTATTTATAACAATAGGAATTTGTTAATAATTTTTACTGACGATATTTTTTTAGAAAATTCATTCTTGTAGGTTTAAAATGAAGTTTCTACCTTCAATAGAACCGGAGTTATGAATTTTTGAAAATAAGTCTTCAAGCAAAAAATTCGCTCTATTTTCAAAAAACAAAAAAATCCTCAACACGTAGCTCTTTTTTTTCGATATAAAAAAAATTTCACGAAATCAAAAATGGGTCGGTCAGACTTTGTCCAAATCTGTCCGGTTTGTAAAATAATGACGCATATATGAAAAGTTGCAATATATAGGTCTAGCTGGAGAAAAAGTGTAGCGAGGTCGTTGCGACGGTAGTCTCAAACACACTCATAACACCAATCCAAAAATTCAAAAAATATATTATTTTTATAATAGGACCTTTTAATCTTCTCCGTCATCTAGGATAGTTACCAAAAAATTTTTAATAAATGACAAATATTTGAAAACAGGTTGAAAAATACAATTTTTTTACCTTCAAACTATAAAAAAACACGAGTGCAACAAGATTCTATCCTTGGGCCGCTATTACTAGAATTTTTTAATTAAAATTGTTTAATCAGAATTTTCTTAGTAGAATATTTTGATTAGAATACTAATTAAAAAATTTTAATAAGAAGCACCCCTTGTTGCAGTAGCATGGCTTCAACCGGAAAGGAATTAGGGTATGAAAATCAGGAAACTTGAATGATGAGCTAAACGCTCCCAGACGGCGTTGAGTTTTTAATTTAAATTAAAAACCAACGGGGAGATCGAGGCTCGAACTCTAGAATTATGGCGTGGTGATTGTACATTCAACCAATTTATCCAACTCCGTAAGATACCTGTTAGTGATACCTAATACCAAGACTATATGGTGGTAATGCCAAGGCTATGTTGTGGTATTAGTATTTTAATGCTTTCAAATCATGATGACATTTTTTAGTTAAATTGATTTCTGACGACTGTTGTCCAAATAAATCTTTTGAAAGAGTAGTAGCTAGAATAGAGAGCAAGTGGAAAGACTAAATTAAACAAAAATAGCGACAATTAAAAAAAGTAGAGGAAGCAAGCACCAAATCAGTCACCCTTCGTGTCGGTAAAAAAAATGGGTAAATTCACAAAAAAAACTAAAAAGATGAAAAGACCAAACGTGAATAGAAGTAAAATATTTTCGCACTACTGCACTGACATATGGAGCAAAAGTACATGCGAGGACAAAACTAAAAATGCATAAATAAGGAGAATCTAGGAAGGGACGGAAATTTATTTCCATTCCAAATGAAAGAAAAAGAAAATAAATCATAAATATGAGGGTCCTTTCTCTGACTCAAATGGCTTAGAAAAAAAAGCATAAAAAAAATTAAAATAATGAGAAGGAAAGCAAATGGACGCAGGGTTGCACTTTAATTAAAAAAACCCATCCAGGACGTGATTATCATTAAGGATAATGTGTAATCCTTGTCATGTTTTGTACGAGAACCTATATACACACTCTACTCTTCCTTACCTTACAGTTGTTATCCTCATCTGTGCTTGCCAACTAATGTAAACTTACTTAAATTTGCGCATTCTACTATAGCAATGCATTGTCATCAAAGATGCTGCTTCTAAGCTAAGTTTCAAGTCTTACCTCTTGTGCATTACAGATGTTTTTCAAAGTTTGTTCAGCAGCGATTTAACTTATATTAAAACTTGCTAGGGATATAAGTTCAACACCGGAAGCTGTTGTTTTTACATCCTTAGCAAAAATAACACTTTGCAATGCCTTCCGCTTAATTCTTTCACTTTTTCCTCGTCATTAACAATTGTCGGCCACGTCCATTTCCTATAGGTGAGAATTCATGAATATGTAACATTTTTCATTTTACAGGGTTTTTCGAGTTAATTCAGAATAATGACATGGTGAGGGCTTTTTAGAGCTTTAATACAACAAAAGATTCAACTGCTCCTGAGGAGCTACCATTTACGACCTCTGATTCCTTCAAAGAATATAACAACTGCAGATTCTGTCGGCATGGCCTAGTACAAACTTGGAGTTAGGGTGATTTTTCAGGAGGTCATCTACTCCCGCACTTGTTACTTGGCTATTTTATAGGATGAATTGCTGCTATCTTCGCCTTACAATTTCAAATTCCAATTTCCGCCTTACAATCTTCAAATTAAGAAGGAACTGATAGTTCTACAAAATAGAACTCCTCAAAATGTTCTAATTTTCCATACGATACAAGAACGTCAACTGGTAAAATCAACGTAATTAAAAATTATTAGACGTCGTTAAGAGAAATAATTCTAATAAAGTTCCTACCCATTACGAGCCATAATTCGGTGATAAAGATCCTTTTCCAACCATTACTCTTTCAGCAAGGATCATTAAACATCATACCCAGACATAATTCACCTCCACCAATCATCATTTTGGTCGGCAACTTATTTCCACACTTCTTGACGTTGGGATAAAATGAAATCCATCAAACAATTTCAATGTACGACGACGATAATGTCACACATATGTGTTGGCTTTTTGACCTAAGTTCCCTTAGGTTCATTTTTTCTATGATTCTCTATATGTCCTTCTATATTTCTGTGGTTCTTATCAAAATATTGCGCTTTTCCCCTTGACAAAATTCCAGTCACATTCATTCCGTTCACTTCTGTCTTGTTGTGGCTGACAGGAAAACATTGCTTAGGGGAATCTGGAAGAAGCTGATAAATAAAAATTTAAGTGATAAAGTGATCCACATGAAGAAAAACCACTGCCCATTTATAAGGCCGAGATTCCATTGGTGAATTGTTAGATAACTTAGAAGTTGGGAAGGAAATAACATTGACTTTTTTACAAAAAATTTCGAGCCATTTATAGAGTAGTAAAGTCTAAGAAGTGGGATTCTTACATTTTAAGTGTTTTTTTAAATTCGTGCTGAATGACACACAGTTTATACCTTAATTGCTATCAAAGCCCGTTTATCAAAGTCTTAATTGATGTAATTACAAATTAGTACTAGCTCTTTACCGGCACTAGATAAGTAAAGATGTCCTTAATATAAAAAATTTTCATATCAAAAAGTTTGACATCGATTCCGAATCATCTAACGTCTGGATTGCAAGTCGGTTCTCTTAAAGGAGTACATGAGTCCCTTAACTTACCTTCGGGTATTTGCTTGCCTAATTCAGCAAATCTAAAAGTGAATGCAGTCCTCATACATTTAGTTCATGCTATCCACCACCTACGTCGAAGCAAGTACCATTTTTTAAAAACCCATTTTCTTTGCCATTAAACCTTCAAAGAAGAAGCTGAGAGGTCATATCAGATTTCTCACATTGCCGTACAGCTGCTGGTAATGATGATAAAATATAATTCGACACTTTCTAGCACTGTAAAAGTGTCATCTTAATGCCATTACATTATTTACGCTTGTTAGTATCAGACTTGCAATTATTTTATTTAACTCTGGGATCATTCTAACGCGAACATATCTTTCCAGCGTCATGTACTAATCTCTGTCTTCTCCTGCATAAAGATAACGAATCTTACCTACACGGAAGAATACCTTTCTTGAGCCCTTTTATCTTCAGAATTCTCAATACTCATCCGCACACCCATCTGTCTGTCATTTCCGCAGTAAATGCCGACAAGAAAAGTCTTCCATGGATATATCATACCTAATTGGAGACTTCTTGAGCAAAATGGATACTCAGCCAATCCGGTTACATCATAAAGAAGGAGTTGAGGTATAACGATGCCAATGAGATGATAAAATTGACTTGAGCCAGTTCTATGCAGGACTTCTTTATTTAGGATAAAAGATTAGCACCCTGTTATTGACCTGGTTTAGAAGGCCTCATTAAGGATGCGTCTGTTAACTAAAAGCATATGAAAATTAGAGAGAGAATTTAATTATACTCACATCAAACTAACTTTAAAATTTCTCGTAGAGTATGCAGTTAAAGTTTGTTTTGTTGTAGAAAAAATTGGCTTGGAAGTACGAGTGGTGATTCAAAAGTAATGATAATAAGTATTGAAAACAACGGTTATGTTTTAAAATTATTTTTAATTTTTCTACGTAGTTTCCTAAACAGTCATTACATTTAGTCCATGGTTTTTCTAAACCCTAAATACTTTTCGAAAAATTTTCTTTGTCGTCACCCTCCAAAAACATCTTTACAGCGGCGATCACCTCGCTATCTTCTTCCAATTTCCGAGGAAAAGGAACCCATACTCGACTCCATTTCCATGTTTTTAGATATTTTTAACTTTTGACAGATCTGGCTGCTGCACCAACGCCACATTGTGTTCTACACTTAGAATACAAACTAGACGAAGGAACATCACTTCGAAAAATGTAAGCATTTTTCTATATGTGGTTAAGCCCAAGCGATGTGTGCATTTCGAAAGTTGTAACATGTTGCTTGTATACAAGAGGGGCTAACTAACATATTTATTATAATTTAAATTTGGTATTTTAGAAATATATCCTAATAAAATGTTTAATATCATATAACTTTACCCTATCCCACTGTATTAATTTTACTATTTTAAAATACATTGCTTATGTCCCCAAATATTTCAGTACTACGGTGATGACTATGATTTCAAGGCGAAATAAACAAAATTTGGGCAACCCAATCTGTATCAGCCTACTTTAGATACAAGCCTGGAATCTGACATTAACAGCTGAGCATTGGTGGTGTAAATAAACCGAAAGTTGCCACAGTAAACATAAGGTAAAGTTTGAGGTGTTGTACTTCCTTGGAGTATTCTTCGCAATATTTCTAGTCTCAAATTGGATTTTACTTGAGGTTAACCTACAAATGTTCCGAACATGTGAACACGCTGAAAAGTGTCTTTTTTTACAATTTTCATATGCTTTAAAAAAGGGAAAACTCTATTGAGCTCGTTTTGTTGAAGTATTGAGCTTAAAATGTGTCAATGACATAAGCGTTTCTCTTTGAGTTTGTTTACGAGAGTGTGCAGTTTTATTTGTGTGCAAGAATTGGTTAAACTGTGGTACAACAAAAATTAAATAATGATGAAACGATTGGTAGTGAAATGGCCGAACTGTCCTGTTTTCAGGGCTTCTATCTGGAGTAGGCTGTGAATCTGTCTCATTTGAGACTTATAGCGAAACACCCCTCACCACTTTGCCCAGAAGTAAAGTGCTTATCACACTTTCAAGGCTTTTACTTGAGATATTCTGTCTTCTCGTACTTAATTCTAGGTCCCAACAGAAATAACAAGATATCTTCTTATTTGTGGTTCCACATTTTAGTTGTGATAAATGCCAAAACTATCCATTACACGAAATTGCAAAGCCAAAAAAATTACTCAATCTACATTCTATTGTCTACCTGTTCAAAATATCGTCGAAGATAAATGAAACCCTGGAAGAAGCCAGAGAAACCCAAAATATGATTTGGAGGCAAAGGCAGGAGGAGGGAAGATCGTTTGAGGAACTCCCGAACAGTGTAAGTGCAGTAAAAATCATCAGTTTTAAGTGAACACACACAAAAAAATTACTTCCATCATATTTTGACGAAAACTTGTTTGAAAGTGACCAAGACATTTTGATATAATATTGCTCCAATAATGTTCTCAATAAATAAATTGTTTAAATTTATACTTAATTAATGGATAGTGCCAAGTATTTTAGAAATTAGTGGCGACATTTAAAGCATAAGATCAACAACTCAAACATCTAGAGAACTAATTAATTTTAAGTTTTAGAATTTTTCTTTTCATTTTCGAATTAATTATATTTCAATTTTTCGTTTCTTTTAGTGTCCACGGCGAATATAACTCACCTCACATTGAACTTAAATTGGATAACGCCAGCTTTGTACCAGGTACTGCGAATTTGAGAAAATTTTTAATTTCATAATTTGGCCAACAACCAGCTTCAAGCATTGCTGACTTCGATTTCTTGCATGTGAAAGTTGCAGATTTTGAAACGGGTCATCAACCGCTTAGACAATCTACCCAGAGGACTAAATTCTTTTCCAGTTCTTGAGGTACTTGACATATCCCATAAACTTCCTACAACAATCTGAATGAAAACATATCACCGGAATATTTTTGCTTTCAGAATATACGCCAGAAATTGGAAATTTAAGAGACCTTTAAATCTTAAACCTGGGAGAAATCAATCTACTTGATGTACAAAGAAAAATAAGAGAACGTGACGTAGTCCGAGAACTCCACATCATTTGACAATACTTCTGTAGCTAATGTGGAACTAGCTGACAAACACATCGGTCATGAAAACGAAAGAAGACCAATGGTAACGCCGATCGAAGGGGAAATAAATATCTTAAGTGGTACGTAAAGAATTGTTAGCACATTATCGTATCCTTACTAATTCAATTTTATTTCAGCCTCTACAATTCACATCTGCAAGCTGAAGGAGGTAATAGCATCTCTGAAAAAGCCGACAAAACCAAGAAAGCTTCCAGTGCTCGATCTTTATTCCAAGTTTCATTCCAAATGTCATAATTTCCTTGTATCACAGATTTTATTTAAAGTGTTTGGTTAATTTGTATGCTAATATATTAACGTTAACTGTTCTTCTAGACAAATATGTGTGTCTCATACGAATGTAATTAAATTTGAAATAAGCAAAAAAATTTCGTTTTAATTTACCATTTTCTGGTTGAGATCGCCAGAAACCACTATCCAATGCGTAAACCGTGCTACTGAATACCAATTTTATTACGCTAGAGGTCGCAAATATCAAGCAAAATTTAATAATTGAAATATATAAGGGAAAATTTGCTTCGTGTAATTCTCAATAATTTACTTTCTAAACCACAAAATATATAACAAATTTTTGAAACTAACTTCAACTTGAAGCTTAGGTATCGCAGGGGACTACGGGAGAACACACTTAGGAAATCACAACTAGTCTGCTAGCTTCTGAGAGGACAAAACAGATTTCACATCTTCCTCCAAAGTAATTTGATTAGTGTATTATTTTCAGAAGTTTTTTCATCTTTTTTCCGTCAGATTTTTTTTTGCTCGATTAAAAATTTTTAGATTTCCAAAAATATTTAACGAATTTCAAGGAAAACTGCACGCTATTCGAAAGAGAATAAGAAAAACTATTGAATGACGTCATATCCTGGCCAGAAAGGTGCCAATTACATGAAAATAATCGATGGCAACAAAGCATTTTCAGTAAAATAAACACAAAAAGTGCAATAACTCGCTGAAATTGAGGTATCTTGCAGTGAAACCTTACAAATAAGTTTCTTCGGGCGCGCTCATTCCAATGATACCACTTTCGTTCGATTTGGTGACAAAAAAAATTTTCGCCCAAAAATTTCATGGGCATTTGAGTCGAAAAATGTTTACGACAATTTTTATGGCATTCAACAAAAATGTCTAAAAATTGAGGAATATTTGGTTTACACAGTTCCTAGAGCCTTAATACATGGTAAAAACTACAAAAACTATTAAAAGAATGCGAAATTCAGTGTTTACGGAAACCTGAAATTTATCAATTCAATTTGGAGGAAAACTCGTAAACTATTGAATGACGTAACTTACAAGGCAGAAATGACGATAAGATGATGGATTGACAATGCCTCTTCTTCCAGTGGAATGATTTTATCCAACCTTTGATTATTTTGCTTGAAATTTTTTGATTATTTTGCTTGAAAGTGCCCATGAATTTTTTGGGTGAACATTTTTTTTGTAACCAAATCGAACGAAAGTGGTATCATTAGAAAGAGCTCGCCCTAAGTAACTTATTTGTAAGGTTTCACTGCAAGATACCTCAATTTCAGCGAGTTATTGCACTTTTTGTGTTTATTTTACTGAAAATGCTTTGTTGCCATCGATTATTTCTACGTAATTGACACCTTTCTGGCCAGGAAATGACGTCATTCGATAGTTTTTCTTATTCTCTTTCGAATACCGTGCAGTTTTCCTGAAATTCGTTAAATATTTCTGGAAATTCGAAAAATCTAAAATTTTCAAATCCACCAAAAAAAAAATCTGACCAGAAAAAAAGAAAAGGATGCAATTTCATCACTTTTACACTCAAATGTTTGAGCAGAGGAGTTGAAAATTTTGTTTGTTCTCTAATTCTACTTGTCCTCTTTTATCTGCGTCTTCGTAAGGTTCCTCGTCGTCCCGTGCGATGCCTAATCTTTAACTTGAATGTAGTCTCAGAAATATGTTATATATTTTGTGGTTTAGAAAGTAAATTATTGAGAATTACACGAAGCAAATTTTACCACATAAATTTCAAATATTATATTTTGCTTGATACTGGCGTTATCTCGGGGAATAAAATTGGTATTCAGTAGCACGGTTTATGCATTGGATAGTGGTTTCTGGCGATCTCAACCAGAAAATGGTAAATTAAAACGAAATTTTTTCGCTTATTTTAAATTTATTTACATTCATATGAGACACAAATACTTGTATCGAAAGAACACTTAACGTTAATAAATTAGTATAAAATTAACAAAACACTTTTAATAAAATCTGTGATACAAGAAATTATGACATTTGGAATGAAACTTGGAATAAAGAAGCTTTCCTACTTTTGTCGGCTTTAGCAGAGGCGCTATGACCTACTTCAGCTTGCATATGTCAATTCTAGAGGTTGAAATAAATTTGAATTAGTAAGGAAACGATTCTGCAATTCTTTACATGCCACTGTAGTGCTCCGCAAATACTCGAAATTGTTGTTTTAACTGACAAAGTTTTCTAAAATAAGTAAATTAGCTTTTATTCCATGCTCCATGAAGGCTTATGTTAATGTAGGTGGCCAGCGCGAGTCAAATGTGCTTGCACAAATTAGTAACTTGTCAAATATTTCCTGTGAATGTATTGTCTTAACCAAATAAGTTGTGTGTGGGCTATACATTAGTGATTTCTTATTCAAATGTGGACACTCGTCATCCAAACGGCGCCTAGGCATCGCTTTGCGTTACATTTGCTGCACAACAAAATCCAATTAAGCTTACATATGCTGAACTCAAACCAAAACTATATGTTGTAAAAACAGTTGAAAAACACTGGTCTACAAAAAATGGGGCCATGATTGTACCTGAGCAGCTGGGAGTCATTTCCAAAGTAATTTGCTGCGTAGAATCCGAATCCGAGTCAGAATTGGACCATCTACTTTGGAGGTTTTGTACAGTATGCATGAAATTTGTGTGGTCTCTTTTTCTAGTTGCATCATTTAATGCTACTCTTACCCTTCAAAATAAGTTATTGAGCGGCTACCTACGATTTTTTCTTGCAAAGTTACGACTATTTTAGGTTATGAAGTGCATATTTCATATGAACATAATATAAATATTTATATGAAATATGAACTTAATAACTTAAAATACGTAGCCGCTCAATAGCTTATTTTGAATGGTAAGAGTAGCATTAAATGATGCAACTTATCTTGTGCATCGAAAGTAGCCAAAAAAGCATTTTTCGAGTACACAACCTCAAATATATCAAAATCCTGACCAGATGGCCCTCTTCCGACCTCGGATTCGTATTCTACGCAGCAAATTACTTAGGAAATGACCCGCAGCTGCTCAGGTACAGAATCTTGTTGTCCAGTGTAACTTGCATCATTATACGTTAAACATTCCGACGTTCCTTCTGTTGGACATATTGATTGCTTTACGACGCCCAAATGTCAAATTTACTAACTCAGGCTAGTTTCCTTCTCCTTGGAAAATGCACTTAAAAATCGTTTCGGTTAAATTTATATGCGCAGCAATTATTCTAAAATCGCTCCCACTGGAAAACTACTGGTTGCTAGATGTAGCAGAAATCCTCGCAAACGAAAGAAAACTAACAATGTAAATGAGGTCGAGAAGAACATAGATACTCGTAACCATTGCCGAACTCCATAAAGGATGGTCATACACTCTTACGTCGAAATAAATTCATTTTCCTCTTTTTCTGAATATCCCTGAGTTAGCTAAATATCCTCGAGGGAGTGGCATATTTCTATTCCTTCACCCAACAGCAGTCTAGCTTTGTGCCTTAAGGAAATTGTCATCTTATATTTCAAGATCTCCTTGCGATTGCCGCTTCATTTTTACCATCTTGTTTTGCCCCTTGCACGCCCTTATTATTTGGCTTCACATGTGCTAAGCGATTCAGCTTTTCTGTCGACAGGGGGAATAATGCTGGGTGATAGTAGCAAAGACGTCGATTTAGAAAAGTTCGCAAGAAGATTTCATTTGTGCTTTTGTGAGTTGCACATACGTTTATGTAAGTAGCAGGGTTTCCTTATTTTCACTGATGTTTTTCTATTAACATCCCGACTGTAGGAAATGAGCATTAAGAAGAAACAAGTGAAAATAATCTACAAATGATTGGAGATATTCTGTTATTTGATGGAGCAGGCAGCTTGATGGAAACATTTTTGTGTGCCGAGGGAATCCTCCCGCCACCCCAATTGAGAAAACTTTACATTGGATGTATCTATCGTGCACATACAAAGCGTAAGATGGTGAATTGTATGCCCATATTTTTGAGGAAGATATTGGAACAAAGTAGTCTGTAATGGTATTGTTCTAATATCGATTATCAAAATTAATACAAATTCGAAACAGCAAGGGCTACGCGCTTATACCACAACGTTATCCTCGACATTGATGGAGCAGGTAGCTAGACGGAAACATTTTTGTCTGCAAAGGAAAACCTAACGCCACTCCAATTGAGCAAAATTTAAATTGGTTGGATCTGTTGTGCACATACAAAACGTAAGCTGGTAAATTGTATGCTATGCCCATTTTTTGGAGACATAGAATGAAACTAAGTTGTCTTAAATAGTATTGTTTTACTAACTTTACTTATTTCTATAATAACTTGTATTTAAATTTCTTACCTTCAAAACACTCGCACACTTGACCATTTCGCTGGAATAAATTAAGGATGAAACAACATAATAAAGGAAAGTAATTAATACAATTGTTTTGCTTAAATAGATCATCATTTTTTCATATACATAATCCAAAACTTATTACATAATTTAACGAAATATTATATCGATTATCAAATTTAATACACATTCGAGAGCTACGCGCTTATGCCACAACGTTGTCCTCGACATTTTTTTCGTAATAAAATTTGCATTAACTCGTTACGTGACTCCTCTATTTGCTCGTTATACAATTATCCGGTTGTCGGCTCATCGCTTCAGTTCGCCTCTCTTAATCGTATACAATGAATTAATTAAAAAGTCAATCGCAATTAAATCACTTATTTTAAAATAAATAAATAAAACCTTTAAAGTATCTCAATTAAATGTAAATTAATTAATTCCATAACTTACATTTTACAAAAAATTATTCTTTTAATGAAATTAATTACAAAATTTCGCAAGAGCTGCAATTGCTAATTGCCTACTTTGGGTGGAGACTTCGATCTGGAACATAATTTCAGTACAGTTTTACTAGTCTAGCCCCGAATAAAGGCGATTTTGCTTTAGTTAATATTAACGTTTTGAAAATGCTCTTTGAATTCACCTATGACTAAATTTCCTTAAGTAATTTAGCTCTATTTGTCTTTATTGCTGCATGGTGGCTGTTCTATTCTAGAAAGTTCTATGTTAAATGCTTTACAGTATAGGTAGTAAAAAATACGCTTATAAAATATATTTGAAAAATATTTATCTAATACGGTTTGGTTGCTTCAGTAAAAATTTACAAAATCTGTTGCTACAAAAACAAAAATGGAAGGGATTTCATAGCCATTGGAGGGTCTTCTTTTGTTACTGAATTACAAAAATAAAATAAAACATACACACTAAAAAAATACTGCTGACAGGTTAGTGACGATAGTAAACTAATATTATAGAAATTATAATTAATTAACGTGAATGCATTCTATTATGGGCTAAATATAAATAAAAATAATACTGCTGAAGGCGTACAACTGCACACATTTTAAATCGTTTAATTCGATAGCTTTTCCCTGTGTTAGGACTGGCGCTGTTATTATGAAAAGCAATTTATATTCATATAGTATATCACTTGAAAAAAGCAGGCAAAAAAGAGTCGTTCGAACACAACAAGGTAGAAAACAATGATTTTGCTTTTCCATCACCTCAACCTGCGGTCGAGAGAACGTTTAAGTTGGATTCCGAAGCACCAGATACTATTTTACAATTCATGTGGGAACTACTCCCACTTACTATTGCTGTCGTATTTGAAGAATAAATACAGAGTCCATGTATGCTGGTAGGATTTTTTTACGATGAAATTGATGTAAGCTCTGTTGTTAGCACAAGAATAAACTTCAATCGAGGAGTTTGTGTGCATATATAACTCGTCTAAAGTGGTTCTGCTGGTCCTAAACCTTGCTAGAAACTCGTTACGTGATACATTTTCTTATCACAAAAATGAACGCCCGAGGAAAAATCAAAGCTGCTTACTGTGAAATTATGACCTAATAACAATTAATCAAATAATTTTTAAAAAGATCGAACTTGCAACGAAGACCACTCGCATTCCCTAACAACGAAAACCTTTCAAAGCAAATTAATGCAGTCAACTGCTGTGCATGAGTAAATTCCTGTAAAACTTTGGCTGGATTTGACTTCTTTAGAAAAAGATAAAATTGGTGATACACAGCAAGAATACTCGACCATACACTTCGCGCTTCCAATTCCATAATAATTAGACTATAGACCGAAAAATGTGCGATGGTATAATGGAATGAAAGAAGAGAACTTGGGGTTATTCAAATGACCAGTTTTGTTTTTGAAGTGAAACTTCTTAGCCGGCGATTCAATAATTAGACGAGAATTGAGAGTGAAATTTTAAGGACGCGTCACGTTTAGACACATTTCGTTACGTGAAAGAGAAGAAAAATATTATGTACAGAGAAGGGGGCAAGAGAGCTATACATTGTATATCTAATACACAGTTTAGACCATACGCGTCTCCCTTTTGTGCGGTCCTTCATCTTTACTCCCATTCATACGCTAAGTCTGAGGTAGGTGCTACAATTGCCGAAACTCGGTCGATGTCGGAACTGTAGATCAGACCTGTTGGCAGAAAGACTAATTCTGATTGAACGAATCTTTCGGGACGAATCCTTTTGTAGCCGGCATCAACACTTGACGTTATAGAATTTACCCTTACAGAAATGCCCAGCAGTCATCATAAGATGCTAGTTTCGAATTTTGACACAACAATTAAGGCTCAGTTTTGCTATTTTTAGCGATGCGTACCTCAAAGTTTACTTGCCATCGTTGTGTTAAATCGGGTGAAGTACTTCTCTCGCCCTATGCCTCAAAAGGAGTTTGGGGAACTAGAGTACCTCAAAAATTAAAAAATTTACCGAACCATTATAAAACCACTCCTGCGTCCGTCCGTCTGTCTGTCGTCTGACGTATTTTTAAAAAACGACGTGTATAACGATGGTCAAGCGGACATCAAGGCAATCGCCTTAAACATCGTTTAGTCACAGCTGGTACGTAATTGCCGGAGGCTTTACACAAAGTAAATCTCTGCTGGGTTTCGTAGATAGCCAAATCGACTGGCCGGCCTCTAATATTAGAAAAAAGAGAAATCGACTTAAAGCTGTTCAGCTCGCCAAGCACAGATGGAGCGATCTGACAACCTGCGGCCTATCAAGAAAGATCTTGAAAGAATCTTGAAGAATTATCCAGTGCGATTCGATTACACTGAATTGCCTCGACATTTTATTTCATTTAAGTGGTACATGTGACACTTGTCAAGCGATGCAAATTTTTTAGTTTTTATTAAACTTAGCATTTAAAAGGATTGTCATTGTATGGTAAATGGGGAGAGGTCTAATGACCTATAAGGAATCTGAAGGGTTAAAATCATTGAACACGTGATTCTTTTAACGTCTCTATTTGAAAACTGTGAAAATGAAATGCCATGGACTTATGCCAAATGTCAATCGTTGTAAAACTCAGCCCCAATCAGATTCGGGCAAATTCATTTGACTTGCTTGATAGCTAGAACAGAGTTTTACAACTCACCCTATAATAAGTCATTGCCATTTTGAACGTTATGCCGCCCACTTGCGCACTAATACAAACGACTTCTGCCGAAGTTGCTTGGACGAAAACAAAGTTGAACCAGGCCAGCTAACCTATCCTTAAGTGTTTTAGAATGTTTTTTTTGCCAATCAAAGCAAAATAACACTGTTTTATACCACTTTAGTTCAGACAAAAAATTTATCAATTACATTTAATTCTAGTTCAAGATGGTAGTTAGGTATCTTTGGAATTGAAATAATTTTTACCCTCACGAGGTACCTTTAGTTAAGCAAATGAAAACATGGTAAACCATGTACTTGGAGTTGCAAAGGTACTACCTACTGTGTCTGCGTAGCGTACTACTACCTACTGTGTCTGCGTAGCGTACAAAATCATTTTTTTGATGATTTATGTTTTTATGTGACAATTAGGGTTTGGCGTAGGTTCACTTACCCAGTAATATAGTGGTCAATTACAATAAGCATGTGTTTTTTAACTTTAAGTTATCACAGGAAAATTTGGATTAGATTTAAATATACTTAAATTCGGCCGAACGACTGTTTGTTGATAAGGTTTTGCTGCGGAACCCTGATTGCGAGAGCCCGACTCGATCTTGACTGGTTTTTTTTTATAATGAATAATTCTAAATTAATAAAATCGAAACTGAAAATTAGATTGTGTGACTCCACATCAAATTTGTTTCGCTGTAAGCTAGCTCTGTGTGTGAGCCAACTTTATGTAATAATGAAAAGTGCAAAAATTACCAAAATGATTTCAATATTTAAAATAAGTGTTCAACATGTTGTGAGAATTTGCTTAGAAGATCCAAATTGTTCTAGTGCACGGTAATGTATAGGAAAATGATGTAACTTAAAACAAAACCAACACAGGGTGATTGTAAACAAAAGCAAGCTTAAATTTAAAAGTTATCAAAATAAAATAAATTTTTCACAATCCATTCATACGTTGTATATGTCCTTAAGTTAAAATAAAAACAAAATCAATTAAATAGCCCTTAGTTTATAAGTAGTGGCAAAGTTATTTTGGTAAAATTTTTAAGACTTAAGAGGTCAAGAAAATAATTTTTTGTTAATAATTTTTAAAACAAACAATCAGAAATCTTTTGCTAAACTACATAAATTCCAATTTGTTGTTAATTTCCTTAAATTTAAACGATTAAATTCCCTGTTTCTAGATCTAGGACCGATTTTAAATTGATATGTTTTGTGTGAGAGCAAAATGGACTGACGGTTTATTATTTTAAAATCATGAAAAGTGATTGAACATAAAACTTAAAGTGCCTGCTACTCAATGAAATGTTGTGAGTAGCCTAAATCAACCATAAAATACACAGCCAAACGGAAAAATAAAATTGAAATCATAATTTTTTACCAAATGCAACAAGCCCGGAGGAGAAGGCATTAAGTCTAGTTCTATCTAAAAGAGTCCGATTGGGGCTCCGATTTATCACAAGATTAGGTCGACTGCGTGCATGTCGCAATACGTATGTGCTAGTTGATGTTACAGCAGAATTTATTGTTGTTACTGGTATACCTCTTCCACTGGATCTAGTTCTCAAACGACTGCTTGTGGAAGATTCTCCAACCGAACTACTTCTACTCGTTGAGGTATCCATATCTAATCCAGAAATGTTTAAACTTGCCAATCCCGATGTAGAAGCCGAAAGTTTTTTAAGTTTAGCATTTGTTGATATTGTATTTGTTTCTGCCTTACATTCCATTCCATGTGAACTTGATTGTCAGCTTTCCTCCAGAGAACATTGGCGTTTCAGGGCATTCGTGAATCGCCAGATTCTAACTTTGCCATCGCTACGGGTGAAAAAGAAAAAAGCAAAATAAAATAAAGTGTGAAGTGAAAAATAAAAATTTTACATTGTAATAATATTGTGATACACTCAAAAGATGCGAAACAAAACTATAAAAGCAATGCAAAGTGCAAATAATTCTGAATGAAAATTGAATTTTAGGAAAGTGAGTTTATCAATAAACCATGAAAGTGGAGAAAATCTGTTTCTGGAAAAGGACATTTTATGGTTCGTTCACAAAACAGTTTACATTACATTCGCTGTAAATATTTAAAGGAAAAAAATGTCCTTCCTTACAAATGTTTTCGTTGTTTCGCCTTTAACTAATTTAAAGTACCCAAGAAAAGTTGAAAGATTTCTTTAAAAATAAAAGAATTGGAGTATTTTGTGCTCGCCATCCGTTGATAAGTAACAAAAAAGAGTTGGAGCCGGTGTTAATAATATTCATACTCTTGATATCACCGTAACAAAATTAAACTAAAATATTTCCAGCAGTCAAAATCATATCAACACCACCCTGTCTAAAGTATAATTATAAAGTCATGATGTTTTGTCTGACTAAGACGAAAATGCAGGCACCTATATATATGTATACAGTATGTGGCCATGGAACTTGGCACAGGTAAGAGTTTTTGAAATTTTGATGGTTTTTCCATTTCTACCTGTAAAAAACTACCCCTAATCATTAATTAATGACTTGTTTGTGTACTTCTTTTCTTTACTTCGAATATTTAAGTGTGTTTTATTTGCGTACTCTCTTTTTCTACTAGGTTAGTTTAGGTTAGGTTAGAGTGGCTGCCTAAGAAGGCACACTTAGGACATTGTGATACCACAATTGAGGCTGCAATTAGACCCCATAAAAATCCTTAGAGAAGAATGGGGTCTAGCCTTAACCCGTTACCGAGAACCATTTGGAGCTACTGATAAATCGAACTAGGTCCCTGACGTCAGTGGAGCCTAATTTGGTTAGCTCTTCAAAGAAGGGGGAGTGCAAAAAACCGTTTCCTACGGTTGGCTCGGGCCGAGCAGTTGTAGGGGAGGTGGAGTATGGTTTCCTCTTCCTGTTCGTCATAGCAACTCCGACAGCAGTCATTTGAAGGTGCGTCTAGTCTATCGAAGTGTCTACCCATGAGGCAGTGGCTCGTAATAACGGCCACGATAATGCTAATTAATTTGCGTTCGAGTAAGATGAGCTCTCTTGACCGTTTAGAGTCAAGTTTTGTTCATATATATCGGGTGATCAGGCAGGTGTGTTCCTCCTGCCAACTAACATTTGCAATCCTGAGAGATGTCTGTGAAAGTTCCAGTTTGCAAGTGACCAGCGTAACACAACTTCGTTGAGATGACCTTCTCTACTCATTTGGTAGGACGCCCTTCTTTTATGGAAGTTTTCGATGACTTTTTGACTCTATTTTCCCAATAGCGAATGGCATAATCAACATTTTATTGCCTAAAAATATTAAAAAGAATTTGGAAAACCTGTGGTATCAACAAGGCGGCAAAACATGTCATACAACCCGCATTACAATCGATCTTTTGCAAACCAAATTTCCACAACGAATTATTTCTCCTTTTGTTGACGTCAATTGGTCGCCGAGATCAGGCGATCTAACACCCTTGGATTACTTCCTATAGGATTTCGTAAAAGTGAAAGTTTATGCTAATTATCCCAAAACGATTACAGAATCAAGGAATAATATCCAGTGCGCTATTGACGAAATAAACCGAGCTTCTTCGAAAACTGCCATAAAAGAATAGTGTCCTTCATGTTAAAATAAAAATATTTGAACTTTTCTATTAAAACAGCAAACGTAAACGTCTTACTTGGACATACTTTAGATGGCTCTAAAATGAGCTCCGGAGTAGAAGCTTATAAGTGTTCTGCCAGAAGCGCAACATTTACTCTTCCTATAGACTTCCCAATGACTAGAGCGTCTTTCAGCCCGAGGTTGTGGCTATACACAAGGCGGCAGAATTGGCTCACAGTGAGCTAGCAACAGGTAGTTCTTAATAAGTATCTATGCAGACAGCCAAGCAACTCCAACGAATGCAAATCTTAAAAGCTTAAAAGCTCTACAAACTGTAAGTACGAACAGAAGAGTACAACTCTGCTGGGTAAACGGACAGAGGGGCATTATCCGAAATGAAGCAGCAGATGTTCTCGCAAAGAGAGGAGCTGAAATGGAAGCTCAGGAAACGGAACAAATACTTCCTCCGATACACAGTGTTGCCAAATCTCTTACAGATGGGCTGTTAGATCTTTGGAAAGAAAGATAGGAAGAGACTACAACATGGAAACATATGATCGACGGAAGACTAATTGTCTACTTAACCCAACTCAGAGTCAATGTGGAATTATGGTCGAGATTTATATTGGCCATTGTCTTCCGGGGGTAAATGTGCTCAGAGCACCTCTTATGTGTTTCTAAGCACAACATACTGGGAAATACTGGGCAACCACTTTATTGAAGGATTAAAATACGCTCCCAAAAAAAAGCTTCAGAAGCTTCTGAGGTTCGTAACGTCGCGGTTTTCCGTCGGTCACAAAACGACACCTCCAGGACATAGGGCATCTGAATATAGACACGATGCGGTCTATGCGAGGCTTTTTCGCCGACGCAGTAACTCAACCTAACCTAAGAGGTTTATTAGGGAAGAAGACGAGGGGCAGATCTCAATAGCAATAATATTCGAACAAGTGCTGGAGTACTTTAAAAAAATCTGTTTTGATGGTTTCTTTCATATGATATTTATTATTTTTGTATGTAATTAAAGTTTAAAAAAAATATTTAAGTAGTAATTAAATTTGGTTTCATTAGCATTAATTGAAAATTGAATTGACTCTGCCTAACAAACACTACGGTCTCGCCTCGCTCTTTTGAACTGATACCGCAATAGGGCGTCAAAGAATCAAAAACCAAAAATCATCATAAAAAATTGTTCAATAAAAAGCGTAAAAATTCATGGAACAACGTCTAGAAACGGAGAGAAAAATATGAACTTCGTGATAACTAAATGCGACTGCCAAATATACAAAGGGTAAATTACTGAAGCAATGAGATGATGCTAAACTACAAATGTGCAATGAGAATTAATTTCGCAATGAGATGAGTCGTTATGTTCATAAATTTGAAGAAAAGAAAATGAATAAACAAAATTTAAACTTACTGCATTGCATTTAAAACCATTGAGCTCATTTACGATTTTATTTTTCACCTTAATTTTGTATAAAATTGTGTCTTTTTGTTTCCTAAAAATTTATTTACACCAGGAGGAATCCTATCAACCTTCGCCAGATCTGTTAAAATTTTGTTTTACATCTGAGGCAGTGCTAAATGCTGGATGTCTGCCAGTGATTTTGGCATGAGCAGGCACACTGACAATTACATCGCGGGCATAATGTAATAATGCCAATCAATCGTAGCAGCCAAATGATAAAAAAGCTCCACAGAATTATACGATACCAAAACCTGATGGAAGGAATTCCTATTTAAACTGTTTTCATTTCTTTTTTTTCTCTTTTTCATTAAATGATATTTTGAGAGTAAATAAACAATTTTAAAAATCAATAAATTTTGCGAGGAAAATATGCAAAATGTTATTGCCAAGTGCTTCAGAGGAGAAATATTATTTTAATATGTGCTTCATGCAAATATTTTCCGAAATTGTTTATTAATTTACTTTTCACGAAGTTTTCAATCAAAAAGATTAAGAGATTTAATTAAGGCATGCAAGTTATTCTTGTGAATCTTTTAATATATTAACACCTCCACTACCCTTCATTAAAAGATATTTTTGTAATGGATCTTTATTTGCAATGAATTCGTATGACTTTATCTTTGTTCATATCATTTTACATGTTTTCTTTATGATAATACCAAACCTCAGGTGACACCCTATGACGCTTAAGCACAGTCTTGACAGAAAAGGAATTAAAGTTAAGAGAAATAGGGTTGAGTAAAGAAGGTGCCAATGTACGCCTCATTTGAAAGTTTCGGGCTCAGGACGAGGAAAAAACAGAAGATGGTAAATTGCTCCACATTCGTGTTGCTCTGCTTAGGAAATATTGCCGAAATTTTACAGTACGACCAAATTTAACCTAGATAGTAAAGGGGTGGGAGCGTTGTAATGTGCCTACAAGGAATTAAGATAGCAATTTTGTTAAAATAATGACTGTGGAAATAGCGATAGAAGATTGAGAGACAAACGACACTCAGTCGATGCTCCAGGAGTTCAATGCTCTTAGAGATTGTGGAGTTGCCAAAAAGTTTTATAGCATTTCTTTGGACTTTGCCCTACGCGGACAATGCGGTATGCCCAGCCCCAGTCCAAATATAGTAATTAAATTCGAGTCGAAGCCTAATGCGGGGCTTGTAGATCAACGCCAAGTCAAATGGAGTGAAGTATATCTTACATAGATCTCTGTAGAAAACCCAAGCATTTCATCTAATTTTAGCAATTGCAAATATTTGATCGGTCCAAATAAGATTAGCGAGGATCGTAGAAAATCGTTGTTTTATGATCCAAATATTCGTTCTCGGTTGATTTCTGTAGAGTTCCCACGAGAATTTATTACAGAATCCAAAGATTACGCAAAATCAAGGATGCTCTTGTCGGCGAAACTATTAGTAGGATTGAGAGTGATAGATAAATACTCATTTATAAAAAGAAGAAATAAGGTCCGTAAAAGAACTCAACCCTGAGGTACACCGTAGAGATGGGCAAAATTATTTTTATAAGAGCGTCTGAGTCTGGAGTCACTTAAAGGTTTCATTCCGAAAGATTCGTTCACTCGGAGACGGAGTTGAACCAATTTGTTGTGCCGCACGACCACCATGCCATGGGTCCCGGGTTCGAGACCAGGTCGCCCCGTGAGCTTTTATTAAGAAATTAAAAGAATCCACTCCATCTCTGTGCAGTTGTCTAGGTCGCAGTTATGCAAAAACAAGACTCAAGTTTGCTCACTACCCTTACCCTAATTCCCTTCCAGCCAAAACTATGCTAAAGCACCAAAAGTTTTGGCCACGTCGTATAAAAAAAAACTCGGACGCATTCTTTCTGCCAACAGGTCTAACACCGAAATTGGTTTCGAATAGATTCCCCAATTCAAAATCAACACTTAGACGGACTCAAAACGTATAAATGAACGAATCTCTAGTATCCACCGGAATTGAGTCTTTTCTCGTTCAGAACTCGATGCTTTGAAATGAATTCGTCGGATCCGACCTATCTATAATACACCGGCATTTATGTCATAGGAATCAAATGTAACTCCGTCAATTATTACATGAATTTAACGGCCTAACAAAAACTCTCTATCCATTTTAACAAACGAGAACAAATGCTTTAAGTTTGGCTAGCAGGTCGTAATACCAGACTTTATGAAAAGCTTTTGAAATTTCAAGAGCGATGATTTCGGACTTTCACTTCTGTAGAGTATGACACGTGAAACAATTTGTATAGGAGTGCAGTATTTTGTATAGGAGTGCAGGAGTTAGAAACAATCAGATCCAATTATTTCAGCACGTCGAGTTTAGAGAGTACCTTTAAATCTTCCGAAAGTGTAGCGGCTTTTACCTGCTCACTTCGATGAAGATAAAAGAGGCTGTGGTGACTAAGAAGTTGGCTTTGTCTAATGAACCAGTATAAACATTTTAATTATTTATGATTGGTGATATTAAAGTACTTGTAAAATGGCTCTTTATGATTTTCACGAGAGACCAGAAGTATTGGTGAAAATTGAACTCAACCCGATTAATCACAGATTTGCATGTATTCCCAGCATATCTATAGGTACACCCTAATTATTCTGATAGGCACAATCTATATGACTGAAAGGCTGCTTTGTTATTTTTAATGCCTGGTTTGAGTTGGTTTCATGTTTCATGGAAAAGCAATTAGACTATTCCAACTCTCTGAGCTATTAATTAAGTCCATCACAATTAGGATTTGTATGATGACACACTAATCGTTTGGTGGATTTTTGATTAGTAGTTATCAAAAAGGAGGTGAAAAATTGAGCGGAGATTAGACAATTGTCTGAGTTGCCCAAGGAGCCATGAATGAAACCGAGTAGTACTTGTCTGGATGCGATGTCAGAAAAAGATCCAAAAGAAGCGTGCTATGCGCTAACGTGAGGTGCGTTTCACCACCACCAAAAAATATACGATTTTTGGAAAATTATTGATTATAGGAGAAGACAATGTTTGCCGAAAAGTGTGATGAGTAGAAAACAATTATTCTGAGTTATCAAACTTCTCACGACAATTAATTTTCTCTGGCTGTTTCATAATTATAATGCCACTTGCTAAAAAACGCTTTTCAAGTTAATCTCGTTCCGCAGAAAGAGCAATTAGTGAGTAGTCGAACATAGTTAAATTTTCTTTAATACAAATGCCACCACGTGGTAAACGTCTTACGGATTTGGAAAAAACGCAAAATTCTTGCTTTTAGGAAAACAATGTGGGTCTCACGAAATTGCGAGAAAAATTGGCCGAAACCATAGAGTTGTGCAAAATTTTTTGAAAAATCCTTAAGCCAAGTAAAACGTCCTGGAAAAAAAATTGGATAAGTGTGGAGAAAGCCGGATTTTACGTGCAGCAAGTAGTTCTAGCAGGAGTTAAAGGATTTAGCCGAAACATCTATTTTACAATCTTCGGTGTGGAGAGTGATAAATCGCCGTGAAAATATTCAACACTCCTCGATTAGGCGAACGCCATAAACAGGCCAGAATTTTATAGTAAAAAAAATTAGGTGATATTCTCCGAGGTTACTGCATGCCGTGATCTAAGAAAAGTACCCTGTATTTTGTTGTCCTCGGTAAATGATTTGATACGTTGATACAACTGATGCTACACTGCATCAGTGTTAAGCATGCTTGAGTAAAAACAGAAATGGGTGTGAACCGAGCCTGAACTTTGTTCAGGAAAGTAGGATGGGAACAGTTAAGGGATTACCATGGCTAAGCATTAATAGGTTGCCGTGCATTCAAAAGAAACTTTGGCGGCGGAAGCATAATGCTTTGCGAGGCGTTTTCTTTTTGCAGTTTACTTCATCTAGAATGAAGAGCAAAGACTACAAGGACATTCATTCTGGTCCCATTCATTCAGTAATATCCTGGAGACGGAGTTGGATCAATTGGCAACAATGCAAAACCATGACATTCAAGTTTCCTCACGTATCAAAGAGTTGTCTCCTAGGCTTTTGCCACATCGTAAATTGATTGAGGTTTTGTGGAGCGGCTAACATGCTCTCCTGATCTCAACCCTATTAAGAATCTCTGGAAAATCTTAGTTCGCCGAGTCTGCAGGAAAAATCGTAAAATCGATTCCTTTGAGAGCCTCAAAAGGGCAATAGTAGAGAAATCAAATGTCATTGATTTGAATTTATTTCAAAATGTCATCTATAGCATAAAGACCGGAATATTTTTTTTGATTCTAACGAAAGGTGGAACTCTTGATTGTTACATTTTAACAACACACAACTTTTATTTCTTATTTTTATTCGAAATAAATCGTTATTTTTGTCAAAAATGCACGTGGCGTTATAATTATGAAACAACCACAAATCAGTTTTTTCTCTGAGAAGAAAATAACTGCAATGATAAATTTCTTAATTGACAGTAATTGTTTCCTACCCATCACTCTATCATTCCTGCCAAACATCGTCTTCCCCTAGAATCAATTGGTTTCCAGAAATCGTAAATTTGTTGCTGGCATTATAAATATGAAACGAACTTTATCAGCAACACGAGTCTAGCAAATTATTTTATTATTGTAAATCAAAGACAAGCTTATGGTATAGTGTGTCCCACATTTATAGCGTCACCCCATTTTTTGAGGATAATTTTTTTCTAATGCACTAAATTTTTTGAGTGGATTAAGGGGTTGAATTAACGAATTTTACTAAAATTTGGCAAGCCTACTCCCATTCGTTCGTTTATTTGGATAGTTTATGTGAAAAAATGGGTGTCCCACATTAATAGGGACACTTGACGGCCAAAGCTCTGAGATCGTGATAAACGAAGGATAATCGCCACCGCCTCTCAAACAACCAAGAGGTGCAGAAGAATCAGAAATGAAGTGGCTCCACACGTCTCCAAAAGTACAGTACATCGAGCGTTGAAGGAATCCCCACATTTGATTTGCGAAAAAATGCAAAAAGCGCCTAAGCTGACGCGTGAACGGTCAAAGGTATGTAACACATTGTGCATTTCTTATGATGAATAATTCGTTGCTTCAAGTCTATGTGGCAGCACATTAAAATGTGGGTCTTTTTTATGCGTTTCATCTAGTCTGACGAAAAAAAGTTTAATTTAGATGATCCAGACGGATTACGATACTATTGGTGTGATCTCAGACAAGAACCTGGTTTTTTTCCACGCGAAACTTTGGTTGCGAATCCGTTATGGTTTGGGCAGCATACAGCGGTTGCGGAAAAGTTGGCTTGGCTTTCATATCTCACAAAAGCGAAGATTATCAGGCAGTACTAGAAGAACATCTCAAGCCCTACACTCGACGTTTTCGCTCTGGAAGATTAACATTTCAGCAGGACAACACCTCGATACCCGCGAGCAAGTCAACAAAGGATTGATTGGCGAAGACGAAGATTCCTGTACTAGAGTAGCCTGCTCTTTCTCCGGACCTTAACCCGGTTGAAAATGTTTGGGGCATGATGGTTCGCGATGTTTATGACAACACAAAG
Organism: Leptarthrus brevirostris; assembly: GCA_964036015.1. Taxonomy (NCBI): domain Eukaryota; kingdom Metazoa; phylum Arthropoda; class Insecta; order Diptera; family Asilidae; genus Leptarthrus; species Leptarthrus brevirostris. The sequence continues at coordinate 107,995,862 of OZ038375.1, forward strand.
CAGTATGCGACAGTCGCAGAGCTCAGAGAAGCGATCAAATCAGCATGAGAAGTCTCGAAAATCTTAATAATTCAATGGTAAAGCGAACGAAGATGGTATTTAAAAAAGACGGAAATTCGATTAATTACTAATGCTTTGTTAATAAAACCTCTAAGTACTTCAATTAATTAATTATTTACGGAAAAACTGAATTTTCTTCAAGTGTTCCCATTTTTTCTCATAAACTACCCAAATAAACGAACGAATGGGAGTAGGTTCGCCAAATTTTACTACAATTCCTTAATACACTCAACAAATTTGGTGCAGTTCGATGCAATAGAAAAAAATTATCCTCAAAAAATTGGGTGTCCCTATAAACGTTGGACACACTGTAGTAGAATGCCTGAGCTACTGTGTTGTTACCGTTGAAATCTCCAGCAAGAACAGACAGTTTATCAAAGGAACACACAGTATCAGTGTCAGACATATTAGGGCTGCGATATAAAAAGTAAAAAATGAATATGTCGATAGATCTTAGATCTAATGCAGACATAATTAAATTATGGAGTAGTAGGTAGGTGCGATATCCAGGAATGCGTTGCTTTATAGTGTATAGACTCGACTATCGGATTTATAGGATTATTTCCGAATTCCTTTTGTATTATTTAAAAGGTTTATTTTCATAGTTGTCTCTTCTATGATTTACTTAATGATTAAAAAAATTTAAAGTAGACCACTATTTAGTACTTAATTTCTGCGTTGAAATATTTGAAAACCTAAAAATAGAAATATATGTAAAATAATCGTTTTATTTAAATTCTCTTTTGCGTTAAAATCACAATTTTGCGAACATCTCGCTTTATCTGCAATAATTAAACCTAACATTTTTATTAAATTTATTTTTAGAAATGTTTTAGAATTTAGAATAAAAATATTCGCAACAATGAAGCACATATAATTTTATCATTTAAGCTACATAATATACGTAGAATTGCGTAACGATTCTAAATACCAAACATAAAATAGAAAAGCATTTGTGAAATGAAGAGAATAAAAACAAAAACAAAAAACTGTGATGAATACTAGCCCAATTGTATAGCAACAAGCTTGTGAGTGTTTCAAAGGACAATGAAAATGAAAATATTGTTGTCCCAAATTTTACAAATTAGCAGAGGATTACAAAAACAAAATTCACACAACGATGAATAGCTAAGTAGAAACAAAACCTTTAAAGACCCCTCATCTGGCTTATCCGAGGCTCAGAAGAATAGCACCAGCCAATGCACCATTAAAGCCAAATGATATAAAACTTTTATACATTTTCACATCGAAATTGACAAGAAAAAAAGATCGCCATTAAATTCTAGTTAATTGGCTATTTACGTAACAATTTAGATTTAGAAAGGCTTTTATGCTGTTTTAAAACGACTAATTAGCAGCAATTAAATTAGTATTAGTAGAGTTATTAGAGCTTGTTGACGTAATATAGTTTCCTTTAAGCGAGGATGATGTTGATGAATGTTCGAGAGAGGAAAATCGCCAAATCCTTACTTCACCGGAACTGTTTTGAAGAAGATTTTATGTAAAAAAAGAAAATAAAAGTGAAAAATGTATTCAAATACTTTGTTATTATCGAAATTTCTTTTGAGTTATGAATTTAAGTTTTTTAATTATATTCAGTCGGGGAAGAGAAATATTAACTTGAGCTCTAGTTTAACCGAACACTTTTTAAAAAAAATTCCAAAACTACATAGGTGACATAACATTTTTACTTACTTGGATGCTGTAAATACACGTTGTCCCGAAGCAACAATGTCATTTATCGAAGATTCAATTTTCATTTCAGCTAAACTGTCACAAGTTTTAACATTCCATAAACGAATAATGCCACCACGACAACTGGACAACAGAACATCACCAGAGATTGCCATTCCGGAAACCCAACCCTTGTGGGCATTGTTAAGGGACTGGAATTAACAATAAAAAAAAGGTAATTAAAAATTGTTTTTAACAAACAAAAAGACCAATTCTTACCTGTTTAAGTTCTCCGTTTCTAAGATCCCATCGTTTAATTCCTGAGTCTCTACTACCGGAAAATAACTCAGCATCGGCACCTAAAGCATCCTGAGCTACAGCTAAGGCCTGAACGCCATCATAATGAGGTGGCTCCAAGTTTAATAGTGGATAAACAACTCCACCAGTTGAAGGAACTTCAAATACTTTAACATAATGATCCTTAGATCCAGTCGCTACAAAATCAGTACTGTTGGAACCTTCCCAGGCTGTTACACACATCACAGCAGCCTGATGGCCTCCCGATAGTTTTCCCAAGCACGATAGGCTGTTAAATATAATAAATTTGTAAAAAAAAATATTTTCTATCCAAAAATATCTTACCTTTTCACATCCCAAATACGAACTTTATCTGAAGCTGCCATATACAAGTTGCCAGATGCTCCCAAGCATAAGGCTGTAATAGGTGATTCGCCAGCAGTTATTCCAAGAATATTTGCATTTCCTGGTAGAGTCTGACCCGAAGAACTTAATGTTCTAATAGCTCTGGTATTACTAGATCTTAGATCCCATACCCTAACATAAGGCCCAGAGGCTGAGAATAGAAGATTCGTTTTACGATCGAATTGAACGGCAATCACAGGTCCCGGATGTGTTGAAAGACAATGTTGAGCTGTCTCTTCAACTAAGTCCCAAACTTTAACAGTTCTATCAGCAGCCGCGGTAAATAAAGTATTGTCCTCGACTTTAATAGACAAAACTGAATTATTGTGGCCAACAACTGTGTGAGTACAATACAAAGGAACTCCTGCTCGCACCTAGAAACAAAAAAATTGTTATTAAAACTAATTAAACAAGCTAATATAGAACTAACTTTTCCAGCAAATTTTTGAATACTTCCTCCTGGTGCTGGATCTTGTATGCCTGCTCCAAGACGTGAAAACACATCGCTTCCAGCATCTTCTCGTGATGTCATTCGTCGATAGACCGGCGGCGATTGAGTTGGCGTAGTAGCATCTTCCTCTCTGGGGTTAATGCATGAAGCGAAGAGTTAGTAAGCGGATTTAGTGTGTTAAGCAACTATTAAAAATTTTATAACAACCATAACCAGTTAAAGCAGTGATGTATATAACAAAAAAAAATTAAAGCTCATGCAATTGTACGTGATCTCTGTTTTTAATTATGAAAATAATCAATTTTATTGAAGGACTGCATACAAATGAATTACAATGTAAAAAAGAAAAACGCAATTCCTCTTTTGGATGTTAACTGGACTGGGTTACGTGGCACGATTTTAAAATTAAACGTTTTTTGATTAAAATTTGAGTTAGCTTTGATTTAACTACCAAAAAGTAGTTTAATGAATTGCGAATTAAAATATTATATAACTCAATAAATGATATCACATGATACCTAAATGATACAATAGATTTTGAATTCGAAGATGTTTTTGCTATAGACCGTCGAATATGTCAAAAATTGATTTCCACCTTGCATATGCATATTTATCTTACGATTGTATGATTTAGTTGTAAGAATGGTGGCTCAGCTAAATAAAAAGCTAATGAATTGGCGCAATAGGGCGCAAACGAGGAAACTCCAATAATGCTCAACTTGGGCATCCCTGTGTAAATCAAAAAGAAAATCTAGGTAGGGGCGTCGAGGAGGCATATTGAAAGTTGGGAGGGATCGGAAAGATCACATTCTGGAGAACTCTCAACGCACCGAAATCAAATAAGATAATTAAGATGAATATATCCCAATTGAAACTTGTTGGGCATGCGCGAGTAATCGTTCAAGCCAAAAGAATAGGCGTAGCAGCCTGTGCAGAGGTTGCGGGTAGTAGACGAGTATAACACGTTTTACACGTTCTTAGCTAATCATATAACCCAAAGGAGATCTAGAATCTTGGAGAGAGACTTCCGCGAAGACCTTGCTATTTGAGGCTCGGTATATGGGAGGCGAATTATTCCCCCCCCCTCTCCCTAGCACAAACAAACATACCAAATCGCTGCGAACAAAAATATTAATTATTAATTTTTCGCATATTGAGGTAAAGATGGGCAATGGTGAATGGATGGAAGAGTTGAAGTCTTATAGGATACGACAATCCTCGTCTGGACATTCTGAAGTGTTACTTAAACCTCTAAGCGGTAATGAATCCTAGAACGTAGCCAAGTAACTAATGCGGGAGGTGATAATCTCTTGAAAAATCCCCCTAATCCCCGAGGAAATCTGCAGTGATTTCCCTCTCACTGCAGCACTAAGGAATAATTGGGTCGCGAATGTCTCCTCAGACACTTCTGTAGGAGTAGAGGGTATGGTAGAACCTAACAGGTTGGCTATATCCACGGTACCCAAAACATAAGCAGCTCTGGAAAAATTACCTTCTGAAGGTTCTGCAGCGGCTATGCCTGGCTGAAAGTGCTGTAGTAGTCTTGCAAAAAGGTTCCATTGGCAAAATAATAACTAGCAGTTCCTCAGGTGCGGCGATGGCAGAGCTAGTAAACTCTTAGACAACATCCGCGGTACACTCACTAGTAGAAGATGTAGATCTGCCTTCCCAAGGGTTAGGTGCGGTTAATCCGGAGGAGGATGTCCTGGCACTGGTATAAAGCTTCATGTGGTCCGTTTCGGCTAATCCCAGGAGAGGGGATTTTAGTGTGTAAGAAGAAGGGCACGGGCTGTACGGTGTATTTGGTAAGATTTTCATTTTTCCCGCTAAAAAAAGTTACTAGCACCATAATAACTGATAAATGCAGAAACCTATAGTTACAAGAGAAGTTCATTTTCAATGATTGAATCAAAGGAAAAGGAACTTGACAAAGGTTTTCTTTTGATTTAATGTATAAAATGCGATGTGGTGAATATTTATTAAAACCCCCATGAAAACATTTAAATAAATAAATGGAAATATAATAATTCAACTTACTCGAGAAAATAAATTCACACATATGTTTCTCAATCAACCTCTGCACACAACAATAATTGAGAAAACGAACCAATAATATGCACACCTGCCAGATTAAATTGAAATGCATGAGGCTCGCAAGCATTGTTCACCAATAAAAACTCGCTCATTAACATACTCAAATATAAATTTTTTTATTAATCTTAACAACAATAACTGAAGTCTTTCAAAACCTGAACACGATGTAATGCAAACGCAACCAGAGTTAGAGTTAGACTTCATTCCAAGAAAAAACTATTTTCTTTAAAAAAAAAAAACTTCAAAAACAAATGTTCAACTAGAACAAAAAAAATATTGAAAGAGCAAATGAAAAAATTACCACATGATGTAAATAATTAAAAAAATTTTGGTGATAAACAATAAATAAATTAGTAAAAAAATATTTCTATTGTTATTGTGTTGTTGTTCTTGCTGTCGATTTTGTCGCAGATCAGCCAACATAACAACATCTGCACGCAGTCTCATCATAAAATTAAAAACTGTGAAAAAGAACAAATTTCATTTTGTGTGGCGATAATAGATAATTATAATGTAAAAATGGTTGTGTTTTTATTACTGTCTAAACAGCTGAAATAATAAGATAATTTGCTATATACGAATATTTACAGTGCAAAGCGAAAAAAAATGTTTTCTTTGTACAATATTCATACTGTTTTGAAGCATAAGGTTTATTTTCTCTTAAAACTATTGATATCTTTTTTTTCCAAAATAATTGAATATTAAATTACTTTTTATTGTGTACTTACAGTCCAGGCGATCCTTTGGTAGGAAACGGACGACGATTAATTCTCGGTGAAGGCGGAGTAGCTGTTGCGCCTGTATTTTCTACAGCTTTTCGCGTCAGTGATGGAGATGGGACGTTTACAACTTGTCTAAATAAATAAACAAAACATTTACATTACAGATACTAATCTATATAAATACAACCAAATAGTCAATTTAAAATTACAAACGCAAAATAATCAACACTCACTTAAGAGATCCAGGAGCACTTGGTACTCGGGCTAATGGAATAAAACTACGCGTAGTTGGCTCTTGCTGTGTATAGGATCGAGTCATAGAATCATCCTGCCAGAATAATACAATATTTTTTTGTTTAAATTATACAAATTTTACATCCGTTTTACCTTATCACTATTGTGACTTACTTCCGAGTCTCCAAATAGAAGATCCTGGGGTTGAGCAGTACGACGGCGAATTTTAGTTGACCGTTCGGAGCTGTAATTTATCACAATGTTGAAAAAATGTTTGACGTGCGTGCAATTTTTATATGAATAATTTATTATTTACTTTTTATTTAAATAAAACAAAATAACAGTTTTTGTGATATAAGCAATAAAATTTAAAATTTTCTAAGTTTATTTCAAACTTAAAACGGAGAATTTTAACCTTTTTTTTACTACAGACAATGTATGTATTTTCACAGATAGTCAGGCAGCTATTAAATCCCTTTCGGGAGTATACACAACCTCCAAAACTGTAATAATATGTCGCTCAACACTAAATGATAAAGCTGAGCATCTGAAAGTACGGCTCACCAGCCGGGTAAACCGCTAGCTACATGCAAAATGGAGCTCACACAGGAGGCTTCAAGATTGCTAATAATAACTGGCAAGAAGAACACACCTACCTGATTACCCGACAGATATGGCCAAAGCTTGACCTTAAGCAGTCAAGAGGGCTCATCCTACTCGGACGCAAAAAAATTAGCACTACAGTAGCCGTAATCACGGGTCACTGCCTCATAGGTAAACACGTCGATAGGCTGGGCGTGCCCTCAAACGACTTCTGTAGGAGTTGCCACGACGAGGAGGAAGAGGAAACCATACTTCACCTCCTCGGTAGCTGCCCGGCCCTAGCCAACCGTAGGAACCGGTTTTTGGGCTCCCCCTACTTCAAAGAGCTAACCGAGCTGGGCTCCACAGATGTCAGAAACCTGACTCGATTTATCGGGAGCTCAAAATGGTTCCCGACGACGAACAAAGGATGAACACCCTTCACAACTCAGTCAAAATAATTTTTGACTTCCCGTGAACTAGTTCCACTAGATGCAAGAAACTGGTTCGGTGCACAGGGGACAGAATGTTCACCCTCCCATTCCTTAGGTAATTCTGTGGGGTTGTTTAATTTCAAGCCTCAATGTGGTAGCACAAAGGGCCTCTTAGGCCTAAGTGTGCCTTCTTAGGCAGCCACTTTAACCTAACCTAACCTAACCTTTTTTTAACTAATTCAGTGACTCTAGTTTGAGTAGTGGAAGTAGTCTTAACTAAGGGCCACGGACGGAATAACATAGTCACAACAATTTTATTTTACTAGTTGAGTAAGAGGCATTTTAATGTTTTTAAAGAAAAAAAAATAATTATTTTCGCAAACTAAACAAATATAGTTTAGGTGAAAAAATAATGATGCATGCGCAAACCCTTCGATTCAGATGCGACATTCCTGCACAAACACGCTCCAGAGTTGCGAGCAACTTAATTGAAAAGAGGCTAAGAAACATTGTCCGGCGTGAACCCAAAACATGTAGATTCGATTGACTTTAATAGAATAGAATTAACCCTTCTAACTGAGAAGGATCAGACAGGAGCCTAGAATCACTTCACCTATTCACCAGAATATAACAAAAATAAATAATCAAAACTAGACTACACACACACACACACATAACAATAAGGAGTACGCAGAGAATAGAGATCGTTTCAGCGAATCTTTAGTAAGGGTTAGGTCGAAAACAGGGCACACATTCACGGCTCTACACATGCGATTTATGGGCTCATGCATACAATAGTTAGACCGAAAGTGAATAACATGTAATAAAGACCAGGTCAGCAACTCTGCGTCGTACCTCCAAAGAGTGCATATTAAGCAATCGGAGGCGATCCTCATAAGGATCATTCCACGGGTTAATGGATCATTCCACGGGTTAGTGCAAGCCTGACAAAGTTCCGCTGTACAGATTCAACAAGATTCGTCTAGAACGAACAGCATAGCAAGGTGACCAAACCTGAGATGCATATTCGAAAATTGGTCTAACCAAAGAAAAAAATAAGTGAATTAAGGTCTGCCGATCAAAAAACTCCCTTGACCACCGCTTGACATAACCCAGAACTGAATTACTCCTAGACACAATATAGTTGATATGCAGAATGAAATCGAGCATTTTGTCTAGCTTCACACCAATATCAGTAACGGACTGCACGCGACGGATAGTAGTATCTACAAAGGTATAATCAAAGACGAGCTGACTAAAGTTCCTAGAGAATGACATAACTTCACATTTATCCAAGTTAAGCTGCAGGCTATTAGATCCACACCAAACCTTGAATATGGATATGACCAAACTAGGGAAGGCACAAAATTGCGAGAAGAAAAGGCGCTCTCGAAGAACAACGCAAAGGGTGTAATCAAGAATTCAGCGCATTGCGCATCAGAGCTGCACAAAAGCAACCTCCATGCAGCGCATTGCTTAGAAATTACACTGCAAATTTGGACTCGTCGCTGCTAAAGTAGCAAGAAACAGAAGATTAAACCTCACTACATAGTACGAGTAAAGATATACTTGTATACATAAAAGGGATATTTTAATAACATTATTCTTCCATTTCTTGTGGAAAGCCATACCGCAAGCGCGTCTTCCTTATTTGATATTTTCAGCGAGTCCGAACGAAGAAAGAAAAAGAAATTAATTTTAAAGCGGATTTTTGGCTGAATTTGGAAGTGCACCAAAAAGAAGTACAGTCGAACCTGGATAAGCGAGAGTTCAAGGGACCGCGATCTTTTTTTCGTTTATGGAGGTTTCGCACTAACCCGAGTTTCTAGCTTATAGAGGTAAAGGAGTGGCCTTTCTCACTTATAGAACCTTTCTTCACAACTTATCAACTGTAGTAAGTTCGACAAATAAGTCGGTACATTTGGCCATTCGAATAGAATACGATACAAAAACAATGTTAGTTCCACGAAATTTACGAATAAGTCATAAATAGCAGATGTTAAATACGCCCGACTGTCGCTTATACAGTCGAGCGTATTTAACATCTACAGGGAAGTAGCAGTCTCAGTTATATAGAAAATGACGGGACCTGACAATTAGGCTTTTTTGTGGATAAGCGAAAAAACTCTACAAGCGAAACGTAGAGTTTTTTCGCTTATCCACAAAAAAGCCTATTTTTCCGGCCTCTAGAGTGGCCTAACCCCTTAATAATTCGAATTGTATTTAATGATTACTGCCACTTCTGCAATTTAAAGGCATAAAAGCTGAACTCTCTCTCTTAGTTAGCTCTGTAATTCGACTTGATTGACACAGTGTGTTATTCAAACGAGACTGAGTACACATTTTGTCACGATCTTTCAGCCTTTTCATGCCTTTCAAAAACTGCTCTTTTGAAATACTGTTTAACTTCATTGTCACGGCTTCTTCTATCTCGTCTATCAACGAAAATAGTTCCCTTTCAAGTCCATCTTTACTTTGGGAAACGGGAAGTAGTCAGGGGGACTCAAATCAGGCGAGTTGGTGGTGGTTGACTGAGCACAGGAACCATTTTGGTGGCCAAAAATTGGGTGTTAATCGCCGCGGTATGTGCTGGTGTGTTATTGTGCACGAGGAAAAAAGAATGATCTCAAGAAAATTCAGCTATGTTTCAATCATTTCCAGCAAGTCGTGTGTGTGAGAAACTCGTTGCTGTCGCTGTTCGGCGGTTAGCACTTGTGTACTATTGTTTTAGGTAATCCAATTAGTTCTTTAGTTAGCATTACGGTGGTTCTTTAACACAGCTGCGACTGTAACGATGTTTTTATTACTCTTCGTAACGCAAAAAGGTTATACCACCGATCCGATGGACTTGAGATTTCGTATGGAAGGAGAGGAAGGTTTGTAGTAACTAGTTCTCAAATTTCATGAAGGTCTCGATCTCTTATGTGTACAACAACAAATTTTTTCAGTTAAAATCCGCTAAATTATGAAATTATCGTTGGCAATTGTATATTTTACTACTAACACTGATTTAAATAATAAATATAAATTTATATACAAGGAGATTTGATTCAAAACCCTATAGGAATATATACGCTGGGTAATATACCACTTAGCTATCAAAAAATTTTAAAAACAACAACTTCAAGTAATTTTAATTTTCGACAAGAGAAAAATTGTCATCCAAATCTTGAATATGATCTTATCACTTAAAAAGTGAAATTAATCTTCTCGAACAATAGCTTCGTACGACGTGTTCATTCTTTGAACTCTTCTCTCATTTAGAGGAATACTAATTGTCCCCGAAGTTCTTTTCGATTACCACGAAAAAGTAAAGAATTAGTATAAAATATAAAGAAAAAAAATTGAAATATACTCACAGATCAATAGTAGGTGCTGGTGATGGGCTGCGGCTTGATCTTGAATTATGGTTTCCCATATAATCTCCACCAGCCAGATTGTTTGAATCGGACGGAATGTCATAGGTACTATTGCTATTTACAGTGTTTACAGAATTACTTAAATTATTCGAAGCCAAATTCAAAGTATCAAATAAATCGGTAATTTGAACTGACGGATTTTGAGTGAGAAAATGTTGCAGCAGCTGCTGTTGGATTCCACTTTCTTGTTGAACTTCCTTTAGCATTGCTTCGCGCTCCAGCAATTTTGATTGAGTCAGTGCAGAGTCGCATGTTCGATTTATTGTTATACTCGTTAATTTGTCTAATAAGAATTTGGCCTCGTCTACAGTCTTAACATTTTCTATAAGAGTCTGAAGTGATTGAGTATCGTTTGCGCTTTCTTTTCCTTCTTCAAACTCCATTACCGCTTGCTGTACGTTAGCAATACTTTCTTGAATGTAATTTAAATTGGCCCGTAGAGTATCTTCTTCACTGGCTAAATCAGCAGATTTATACTGCCTTTGTTTGTTTCTTACATTAGCTAAGTCTTTGCTTAGAGATTCGCGCTCATTGATCAGCCTTTCTAGTTCTCGTTCAAGTTGTGCTACGACTTGTTTGCTTCTAGCAGCGCGTCCAATAGTACGCTGAAGATTTTGCCATCTCATCCGCGCTTGTCTTGGACTAAATAGAAGAGATTCTCTCTTCGGTGGTACACGACCAGATGCTTTTAAGCTTAACATTCCTTTCTGACTTTTTCGTAGCGCTGTAACCTGTTCGGTTTTTCTCTTTAGTATTTGATCTTTGGCTGCACCCTGTGCCTGCAGGGATTTTATAGTATTTTGTTGCTTGCGAGACTCCTTTCGTAGTTGAGCAATTTCGCGAGCTTTACGAGTCTCTTCTTCTTTATGACGATTAGACTCTTCATTCATTTTACGAATAAGTCTTGTCTGTAAAAAGAAACCACTTCATCAAATTTCAAATAAGAAGTATGTAACAATTACCTTCATTCCCTTGAGCTCGGCCAGCTCATTCCTTAAATTCCTGAGTTGAGCTTCTTGGGATTGAAGTTCCCTTTGCTGTCTAATGTGTTCTTTTTGTGCCGTTTGAAGTTTGCGCAGTTCACGTTGCATATCAGTAATCTTCCTTTCATACTCTTCGCGAACTTTTTTAACTTTTTCATGTGATTGACTGGTTTGCGGTCCTAATCAGTATTACAACAGTCAAGTAATTTCATATTAAAAATTATTTTTTGAAAGATTTACCTCCCATATTGGCCAGAACTTGATCGCGCTCTTTTTGAGTATTTATGATCTTCGCATTCAAAACATTTAGTTTCTCCTCATAGTGTTGTCGCATAAGGTGCATTCTTTGCTGAGAGAGTTCTAATTGTTCGATAAGTTTTGTTTTCAATTCAATATCAGAACTTATGTCGTTTAACTCTGCCTGCATTTCACCAGCTAAAAGTATTTTGTTTATCAATATTAATGCAAAATATTAAAAAATTTGATATTCCTTACTTTTGTCATCGGATTCCGTGTCACTGTCGCTATCCGAATCATTGTTCTCAACATTGGAATTGTTGGTGTCTTCATTGAATCCTGGAAGAGATCGAGACATAAGCAGTTCCCTTTCCTTTTCCAGTTCTCGTTTAGCAACACTTATAACACTTTCAGGATCTACAGAATTAAAAAAACAGTCAGCAATTACAATTTATGGATTGCCAGCAATATATCTTACTTTCAAATGACAAATGCATCTTATTACTTCTTGGACTAGATGAAGATTTTTTTAGCTGCTGATACATTTCTTCAGATTCAATTAGCTTTGCCTGAAGCTTCCCAATCTCGCTCAAATATCCAGATATTAGATCACTAACAGACTTGTCTGTATCAGCAGCTACCCATCCGTTAGTTGCCTTCTCGACCATCAATTCAGTATTGCGGTCTGTTAACGAATTGATAGTTTCTTGCATAGCTTTTAGCCTCTGCTGTAACCTCTTGTTGTCCGCTAAAAGCATTGCGTTTTCATGGAATGTGTCTGATATCGCTGGATTACCTTCCGAATCAACACCACGTTTACCCTATCATAAAATATAGTTAAGTCAATATCTGAAAACAACAGTAATCTCTTAATTGATTACCTGTTTATACTCTAATAATTCCAATTGTAAGGCAGCTATTTCTCTCCTCAGCTGAGATATTGTCCTAGAGCTCTGATCCTGGTTCAATTGCACTTTGTTCTTAATATTTCGAGCCCGATTTGCATATTTAAGCGTATTTAAAGTTTCCATAAAATCTCGATCGCTCGGAGATACACAAGCAATCATTAAAGTTTGACTATTACCTGAAAAATATAAATTAAAATCATCCAGGTACTCTAATAGTTTTTTTTTAGTGAATTACCTCCCAATGAGTCCTGAAGTAGCCTAGTTAATTTAGAATCACGATAGGGAACATGTGTTGCTTTCTTTGATTTATCACCAAGCGCCGAAATAACATTTCCAAGCGCTAAAAGGCCACAATTTATTGAAATGCCTTCTCTGGCACGTTCTCCTGTAGCACCAGTTCGTTTGAGACGTTCAGATCCGGCCAAATCGACAAAATGAAATTTTGACGTAAGCGTTTCTAAATCACCTTCGGGTAAGCCACATTCTTCCGTTGACATAACCCGTTGACGACGAATTAATATTGTGAAAAGAGCATGACTTCGTGAAGATTGTTCGTTCATTTGAGTTGATGCAGTGGTTCGGGCTAATGCTCCTTGTTGAAGGAGCCTAAAGAAAATAAATCAGTTTTATTCGAACTAATGGAGAGACATTTTTAGACCACATTATGTGACAGAATTTTTGTAAAAAGAAATTTGTGATATTTGGATATTTAAATTAAATAAAACAAATAAGAAATAGCTTTCTCCAACTCGAACATTTAACGGTGGCTCATATTTCTAAATTAAAGCAAAGTTTTATCCGAATCCCCATTTGTAACTACAGGCAAACCTCTTTTATATAACAATTAGGTAATTGCTGACAATTGACCAATTGTGACCGAATCAACTGTCGAGTTTACTAGACCGGAAGCTGACACCACGAACAGCTGATCATTGGTGGTGCAAACAAACCAAAACTTGCTACAGTAAAGAATAGAAAAAATTTGGGGAATTTAATTTTTTCGTAGTACTACTCGTAGTATTTTTAAAGTCTCACGTTAAAATTAACTTGACGTGAACCTATAAATTTACAACTTAATATCAGAATAAAGTACAGTCACCATAAAAACTTGTCACATGATGCAAACCTAACAAATTACGAAAAAAATGTCTTACTTTAAAGCATCTTGAGGACCATTAAGTGGTCTAATTGTCGCTCCGGACACCATAATACCTCCAGCAGCATCTTCGTGAATTTTAAATATTCTTCCTTTATTGTAAGGATCAAGAAGATCAATTATATCTTCATTGTACAATTCCATAAATTGTGCAGCAACGCTAAATTGTACTGCCCCTAAGCTGACACCATTTTCATTACAACAACCATTTTGCATATTTTCAATTCCTGAAAATATATGACGAACTGCACGTGGTATTATGCCTTCATACGATTCGACAATGTCACGATCAAATCCTGTTCCCATAGTATACGTTTTTCCTGAGCCTGTTTGACCGTATGCCAGGACTGTTGCATTGTATCCTTTAAGAGCTCCTTCAACTAACTTTTCTGCGCATTTTTCGTATATTTCCACCTTTTAATCGACAAAATTGTAAGTATAATGGATAAGAAAAGATGAAATAATCGTTTTGAAACACATACCTGATTGGATTTCACATCAAATACGTAATCAAAAGTAAATGCTTTGTCTGCACCAAGAATGACTTGAGGCTCTCCAGGTGTTACTGTTGTACAAACTCGGCACATGTCAATAATTTCACGTGGTATCTGCGGTCGGATTCTGTTAATAAGAAAAAATTAAATTAAATAAAAAACCATTCTGTCAACTTTCAAAACCAATATCGATTGGCAAGCATTCTATTTTTGTAATAAAATAATTTTTAAAAAAAAGTTAAACCGACTTCACAAAAAGCGCTAAAAAGCATAAAATAGTGGTTACTGCGTGTTGACAAATGAATTATATATCATTCTAAAGGATATTTTATTACCTTCAAAACAAAACCAAATTCTTTGGCACTGGTTTATTTTTTCCCAAGTTCAGGTAGTGATAACAAAAGCATTAGTTATTTGATCATTAATAGGGGTATGGATGCGGCGACCTTTGAAGGTATAAATACGGAATACATTCTTTACTTCCAGATCTCCCAAATCCTATTCCTTCACTCTCCCTTAATTACTAACTCTACAAGAGAAATACAAACCTACGGCTGATGTACCGCAGCAGTCGTACCGAAGGAAGACAACTCAACGAGAAGTTCAACAAGGAGACAAACATCGAAGAAGGACAACGCGACGACAACCAATCGAAATGAAGGCCGAAGATAAGCCTCTATGTGAAAGGAAACCATGCGGAATCAAGAAGGATTAGAAATTGACAGTATTTTAAAAACGCGCGGTCCGCACTTGACTTGACTACTTCCAGATCATTTGTTTATCAGCACTGAACGATTATAATTGTGTCCTTACAACTAAAGTAGCCAATTATTAAAAATGGACACAACTCCGGAAAATGCCCTCAAGCCGTGGCATTAATTGAAGCAGGGCATAGTCAGCGCGAAGTGTCTCGAAGACTCAATATGAGCCGGTCAACGGTGCAACGTGTTAACCAAAGATATCAAGAGACCTGTGACTTTGTTCGGCAACCTGGTTTAGGCCGATGCCGGTTTACATCGGAGCGAGATGATCGCTACATCGCAGTGACATCACTACGGAATCGTCATATCAACGCAGTTGAAGTGCAGCAGCAGCTCCGTGAAGTCCGAGGAGTGGATGTTAGTAGGTGGATAGTGCGGCGAAGACTCCGGGAGAAAAACTTAACACCCCGCAGGGCTGTAACTGGTCCTAAACTTACACCACCTCATCGCCGGTTACACCTTCAATTCGCACGGGAGCATGCCGAATGGACATTGGAGCAATGGGGGTCCGTTCTGTTCTCTGATGAGAGCAGGATATGCATTCACGGTAACGATGGAAGGAGACGGGTGTACCGGCGACCTGGAGAACGATTCGCTCAGTGCTGCTATTAAGAACGCGTCAGCTACGGCGGCGGGTCGTGCATGGTTTGGGGTGGAAGCACGAACCGACCTTGTCTTCATCGATAAGGCAGGCAGCTGTGCAGGTAGAGCAGGTCTGACGCATCAGCGGTACGTCACCGATATTCTGGCCGAACATGTTATGCCTTACGCTGGTTTTATCGGCAAACATACTGGGGCAATCGTTCGAGACTTCCTTGCAGACATCGAAGTTCGAGATATGGATTGGCCATCACGGAGCCCTGACCTGAATCCCTTTGAGAATATATGGAATGAGCTCAAAAGAAGAATCCGGGTCAGAGTTCCGACTGTTTCTTCCATCCAGGAGCTTAAAGAGGCACTGATAGAGGAGTGGTACAGCATACCACAAGATTATATCGTACAACTTATAACATCGCTGACAAATCGAAGGAATGAAGTTATCAGAGCAAGGGGGGTAACACCTGATAATGAAAATAAGAAATAAAAATAAGAACTTTCTCTGCCACTTCCTGTTCGCTATATTCCTGATTAGTTCAACGCCTTGGATTTTAGGGTTAGGAATCCAAAACAAAAATTAACCTGGCCAAAAGTGTAATCTCACTTTGAAGATAATAAATATTCCTTTCGAATGATATATAATTCATTTCTTAACACGCAGTAACACCTGCAAAAATTGTCTTCAAAATAAAAAGTGCAAGGTGGCCCGGATTTCATTGCACCCAAGTGTATTACGACATTTTAAAGTCAGTGCAAATTAAACAAACCAAACAACTACGACAAAAGTATTTAATCGTCCTATGACTGCACCGACTTCAATATGTAAAATTAAAAATTATTTTATGCTTTTTAGAGCTTTTTGTAATGTCGGTTGAACTTTTTTTTTATACTATTTTATTGTCTGAGTACAAAGAGATACTCTATACATTCGGAATCATCTAAATCAGTCCACGCGTTACAAAGTTAGGTTACCTGCCCCCCCACACCGCAATCCCAGGTCAACATTTTTCCATACAGTAGCAGTGGGGGATCATACTGTATACAACAACAAAATAATCTTCCAAATAGGTGTGTGCATTAAGAAATAGGGTAACGCCTCCTGCGCACACCAAATCACCTCATACATTTTTGTCGTCGTACCAATGGGATAAGATATTCTACACATCAAAAGAAGAATCATCCAAATCGGTCCACACGTAACGAAGTTAGCCTACCTCTATCCCCACCACCTTACCCTAGGACCACAGTTTTTTCATTATTAGCAATGGGGTATCACACTCTATACAACGAAAATGGAATTATCCAAATCGGTCCGCGCTTAGGACGTTAGGTTTCACCCCTTACCCCGCTCCCCACCAACATTATTGTTGACATGCTACCCATCGGTGAACATACTCTACCCAACAAAGAACAAATCTTCCAAATCGGTCCACGCGTTACGAAGTTAGGTGTCACCCCCACCCCATATAAAATTATTTTGATATGGTACCAATAGGTGAATATATTTTACCTAACAAAAAAAGAAGGCAGTGTCTATTTACCACCCTCAAATTGCCGTGTAATTTTCGTGTACACGGAAATTACACGGAAATAACACGGAAGTACACGGGAACTACACGGAAAGTATACGGAAGTACACGGAAAGTACACGGAAGTACACCGAAAGTACACGGGAACTACACGGAAAGTATACGGAAGTACACGGAAGTACACGAAAAGTACACGGAAATACACGGAAGTACACGAAAGTACACGGAAAGTACACGGAAGTACACGATAAGTGCAAATAGTAACTTCCATATTCATATTGCTGGTAATAGTTTATCACAGCCTGTTCTACTTACAAACCTGGCGGGGGGAAGTTAATAAAGCAACTAACAGTCTGATTTCTCCCAGAAAGACTAATAACAATTTGACGGAACGTGTTGCGTATACGTTACGTGAAATTTTTATTAGACTTTCTAAGAAGAAATTTAAGGGTGGTAAACCCTGCCCAAAAATCATCATCAAAATCGGTCCACGCGTTACAAAATTACAATAAAAAAAATCGAACTTAGAACCTCCTTATTTTTGGGAATTCGATTAAATATACGCAAAATACCCTTTTATCCAGCAAAACATTATGCAAATTGGGGGTAACACCCAAGTATCATAATCAGATACAATTTGCTGCAGCAAAGATATTAGGAATTGAGCAAATTATCGCCATGAAAAAAATTTTTTTTTGCTAATTCAAAACTTCAGACATTTCTCGTTTTCTGCGTTTTCTCCACCCGTCGTTTAATTAATTTTTTCGTGGGAATTCATTAAAATTAAACCAAATGCTGGATGACGCACATTTGGCGCTTATTGCTAATTGTCCCCTACTTTGTGTCTAATAAAGTAGTTAGCAGGAGTTGGACATGAATACTGGATAATGGCATCCATCGTAGATTTAAAACTTGTTGTTAGTGGCTAGTTCATAATTCTTAAGAAGAGTTAGTTTTTGTGATCAGTAAATAGCTTTTCCATGCTAAGGTACTTAATAAACTTCTGGATATCATTTGACTCGACTAAATAATCTTTCGGATTCCTGTATGAAAATCTTTTCTATGTAACTACTACACAAAATCTTGAAGAGAGGCTATTCAAGAGTCTACAACTATTCCATATCTTTTAGAAGAAATTTTTTCAACATGTTCGAAAAATAGAATTTTTGTACAAAGCTAGAAATTTAATATTCTGCCAACGTTCTGTTCATGAGTAGAATTAACTTAACAGCTATTCGCTTTCATGACATGGAGTTAACTAAAAGCAAAATCTGGAACGGAATTTTAAGTGTAGTCAAAGGAAATCTAGGAAAATACTTAATTTAGAAAGGAAGTCGTTGAAAAACTACGTGAAACGTCTTAGAAACTTCCCTTGCAATCTAAAGATTGAGAGTGTTACAATAAAGGTAAACTTTGTTAAATTGAAATTTTGCTGATATTCCCAACATATTTTGCTACGCGTCCCAGTCAAGTGATCCTGTAGTTCAAAATTTGTCATCGTATGCATCAATCAGCCCATAAACAAAACGCTATATCGGATCAATTGTTAACATTTAAAAAAAGCACATAAAATGGCAATCTCGAAGGTACATACAGTGCTTCCATGTTCATGTTCACGAATTCGAATGCCTTGTAGCCAGAGTGCTTGGGGCATACCATAGAGCTTAGCATAGAAATCTCATCAAATCTGTTTCTGTAGCAATTGCAATTTACTGAGACTTCCCGTAACAGGGAAAATCCGCCGATTTCGCACTAAAATACGAACTTGGCCTTACCACCTGGCTGCTTCTAGATATCGTTGTCAACTCACATTTATCCTGATTTAACCATTTCGTGTGATTAAAAAGCCCTGGTCCACCCTACCGGACAGCTGGTGTTAGCCTGCATGCTCTCCAGTATACTATGTAGGAAATTGGAACAACTGCCAACAAATACAAGCGGTAGCGGCACGCTATCATTTCATCTTGGGCTACTCTAGGGAATCGTGCTGACCAGTACTGACTACGATAGCTTGCAGCAACCATTAGAGTCAGAGATTAAAGCAAACTCAATAAGTGCAGTGGAGTCTAATGCCTAGCGAAGCCGTGAAATCCATGCTGTGATCGTGTGCAAGACCTGGAAGTACGTCCCTACATAAGCTTATGTGGTTTATTGAATTTAATCACGGACAACCACTTCATGGCAAAACGGCATTTATTTGGTTTATGAAAGTTAATCAAATGGAATCTAATTTTGTTTATATCAAGCTGCGAATAATTTCGAGCCGCTTCATTGCTTTTGATTTGTGGTTTTGGATGCGGGACAAAAACACACCACTAACTGCTGTCGGCAGATAATGTTTCAATAGTAGGTTTTTCAAAATGAGAAAAATATTCGAAAAATTATCAATGGTTATTTCATAACAAGGTGAGGCACTTTCAAATAAATATAATCGTTTTTACCCTGTAGTTGACAAGATACGAGTTCGATTTTAAATTGTGAATTTGTAAACATGTCTATACCTAAAGCACCAAGCCTGGCTCAAACAACACTGGTCTGGGACATGTAATGGAACGCAAATTAGGAACTGTTTGTTAGATTTTGTAACTGTCATCGATGGATCCTTGTTTAAATACAAAAAAATGCCATTTAACATCCTGGGTTTCTCCGGACGGCAGAACTGAAAATCAAATTGACCATATTGCAGTTCCAAAGAGCTCAGCTAAGTTTAGCTTATGTAAAGCAGCAGTATAACTACGTATTGCAACATCTCATAAATCACGTCTCAACAGAGCCTTAAAACACCGAATATCTGCAGCACATATTCCACCTCCCGACTCCATCGGCAAAAAAATGGGAAAGGGCGAAGGGATGCTTTGCAAGCTGTAGTACAGAACACGTGGGCCGTGAATTAGTCCATTATACAAAAACGGAAGCAGCTTAAAGACCGCATCAATTCTACTACAGAAAGGCGTCCAAAGAAGTGTAAGACGTGACAAGCGCAAATTCATTAACGCGCTAGCAGAAAATCGAGAACAAGCGACCTACCGCGATAACAGTGCAGATCTATACAAGATTGTTATATAATAGGGCTTCACGATACTCGAGATAAATCTCGCTGCCGGTATCGGTCTCGACACGATACCGAGACCGGCAGCGAGACCAATATCATTGGTAACAGTACGATACCGAGAGCGAGATTGAGTTTTTATCATTTTATTGTGGAAAATTTTTTTAGTTGTTTCAGCTTTTATGTCGCTCCGAAAAATTCCAATTGTGTGATTTATGGTGCATATAAGTATACACTGCTCTCCTCAATCGCTTCTTTCTACATTATTTCCTTCTTCAGATATTTGCGCTTTATCCCCAATAGCAAACAAGAGCCTTTGCTACCTTATTTTGACGATGGAAATATGAAGAAAATGCATATATACATAGATATATCACTTGTCCTCGCTGCCCGTTATTCCACCGAAATACCCTTTTTTTTATCTTGCCGAGAGCGAGATCGCACCGAGACTGGCCTTTATCTCGCCGAGATCGAGATCGAGAGCGAGATCGTCTTCACCTTGACGAGACCAAGACCGAGATCTGCCAAAGTCTCGGTCTTGTCTCGGTGCCGTGAAGCCCTATTATATAACAAGTAGGAAAGACTCTTACAATTTAACATCCTGAATCACTACTTTCTACGAAGGAGATCAATGCGGAGGTAGAGAGAACATTTTGTTCTAAACAACACGTCAAATATCTCGTCATCCGAGCCTGAAGAGCTGCCAACATTAAAATGCGACCTCCGACAAAACTGGAGGTATAAAGTCTATGGATCTCGGTAAGGCTCCAGGGATTGATGAAATACCAGCGAAATTACTTAAGGCGGATCCTATTACTAATTCTGATATTCTTCTTCCCATAATCCAAGAATATTGGAAAACCGAGATCTATCCTAATAAATGGAAATCAAGAATAATTATGTGGATTCAGAAAAATGTGTCTGAGGAGTTGTAGCAATTTGAGCGGTATCAGTTTATTGATGGCAAAAATCATCTTAATGCAAATCAAGGAAGTAATTATCCGTACTCTTAACATTAACTCTTAACATGGACAGACAAGCTTCCGTGACATCGCCAAATTGAGGTTCCCTTTACAATGTTCGTCAATTTCGAAAAAGCATTTGACATAAAAGAGCTATCGCAGAAAGAAGTCAATACCATCATAATGTAGTTCTACTTAGGAGCTCAATTTCAATTCCTATACAAGGGTAAACTGTCAGAACCCGGAGTGAGAAAGTATACATACTGTCACCTTTGCTTTTCTTGATCGTCACCCATCGTCTTGATCGACCACTCATCGCGAGGTGGAACTTTTTACCCACCTTACGCATCTGGACTATGCTGGCGATGTATGTCTCCTATCTAATAAAGGCCAAATATCCGGAGCTCTCAGTAGAGAAGGTTGCAGAGCACGGCAATGCTGCTAAAACCAAACTTATGAGCTTGAACTCCAGTAGACATGATGAAATTTATCTTGACGAGCAGCAAATAGAACAAGCGGATAAATTCTGTTATCTTGGAGGAGTATGTAGTTACAGCTGATGAAGGAGCTGAAGCTGATGTAAAGGCTCTCATCAACAAGGCTCGAGTTTTTTTATGATGTAGCCAAAGCCCAGGCGACAACACTATGATGCATGACTTTGACCGGAAGGGAATTATTGTAAAGGAAATGAGAGAACATATTAGACATTAGTCTTGTTTTTGCATTGCTGCGAGCTAGACAACAGCCCAGAGACGGAGTGGATTTTAAATTTTTTTTTTAACTCACGGGAATGCCGAGGCTCGAACCCTGGAACCATGGCGTGGTGACCGTACCACTCATCCATCGAGAGATATTGCGCAATAACAACATCTCGAGACGCTCAAAACTTTGGATCTTTGAAACGAACGTAAAATCTGTTTTTGTTGTATGGATGTTCAATATTGAAATCCATTGGTCAGTGGTCATTGCCGACGAAAACCTACACAGACTTATAGCCCAACGCAGGGTAGACATCGGTGTTCGAAGACGAAAATAACAATGGATAGACCACACATATTACGAAAAAGGTCAAACAAAATTGCTTAATAAGCTCTAGATTCGAGCGCGCACGGGATCCAGAGAAGATGCCGAATCGGACGACCGCGCTCTCGACCGGAGAAGGAAAAAATCTTGGCAACAATTGAAGGTAAAGGACCCAGAGAAAAGAATGGAAGATGCTACGAGTTATTTATTTCAATCGCTATATATTCCAGAATTGCTGACCCCCCCCCCTCCCCCCATCAGCGAATCTATATCTCTCTCTAGTTTCCATAATCCTTGTGGGGCATGGGGCAGAACCCGATTTAAGACAACGATTGCAAGATTGCAATTTAAAGTGGATTCCGAACCACCGACATTTTTTCTGAAAACCCCAATCATCTTTTTGTTGTAATCTGTTCTCAGCAGAAAACAACAATAGTTCGTGGTCGATGTGATTCGAACCTAGAACCTCCGGAATGGAAAGCCGATACGTTATCGCTTACTCCACCGATAAGGAGCTGTTTGGAACTTCGAAAAAGCTGTGAATATTTATTACAGTTCTTACAGTGTTGAATACAATTTGTAAAAATTCTAATCACACTTTTTTCATGCAATCAAAATCGAATATGCAGAAAGCTTCAATAGAGTAATTCTTGCACACAATACTATCAGGCTTGCATCTTCTCCAAGTGTCCAATGCAGAAGTTTAAAGTTCAAGAAAGACTTCGCAGTGTGGAAGAGATCGATGGAAAGAAAATGACAAAACCGAACTGAAGTCTGAAGCCGGAATCATGGAATGTGCAAAAGGGACGTATTTAATGTCGTATGTCAAAGGATTGAAGAAACCAAAAAGGGGCCATTTATTTGCTACCTCTTAACAGAACACCGGTTAAAAATAAAACCAATGATACCAAAGCCCATTTGTACAGGTAAACGGACATATATCGTATCACTTTGATTTATAAATTCGAAAACTAATAGATTAACCACAAAATGCTTGAAGAACTAGGTATGTTGAAAGCTTAAAACCGCATTCAAATTATCTAAACCTCAAGTGAACTTAAACTTGTCCGCACCTGAAATGCTGTAATTGATGCCATACATCGTTTCACAGTGAAATTCAATCGACAAATGCTTCATGGAAGTTCCTTCCGGTTCTGCCGTGAATTGATGTCATATCTCAGCAGGAGTGAAATTACTGTGATCAGAAGTAAGAGGAGAGGACTTGATGCATGACAACCCGACGACAATTTCTGACTCGTTTTCCACTTAATTTTATATCACTTAATGACATGACATGGACAGAGGTTGATGCACTCGTGTAATTTTTTTATTCGAAAACAGTCTTGCTTAATTTTAAGATTCTGCACAGATTTATGTATATTCGGAGAGGAAGTCAATGAATAATGTACTCCTGCTCGTTCATTCAAGATAAGTTTAAAGTTTCTAACACGTGAATTAAGTTAAAATAAAATAATAAAATTACTCAACCGTTGCAATAATTAGTAATGGTTGTAAAAGGAATTAAATTCCTGGATATTGAATGCTTCCAGGGATTTAATTCCTTTTACAACCATTACTAATTATTGTAACTGTGGAGTAATTTAATTTAAGTAAAGAGGTACTTGTTCAGTGATTAAATGACTGATTAAAAGTATTTTCTGAAAAATCCAAAAAATTCACGGCGCTGCCTTAATCAGGTTGAGAGTTTCTGCTCATTACAGAATTAATTTCATTCAAAGTGATTCAATTTGGCGAGAGTGAATTAAAATTTTCCGCAAAGTCTCAATGACAAAATTGGTCGAAACCGAAATTGGACAGGGGAACAGCAGTAAATTAAAATGGCATGGCAGTCATGTCGACAAAATAAATATGAAAATAGCGTCATTAAATCTTTCGTCAATTGAAATGAGCTTTTGATGACTGAATTGCTCGGGAATATGAGTGACCATAAAATCAGCGACATGAAGTGGACAACAACAGTGGTTTGACTAGGTGTAGGCAGCTCGGCAAGCACCACCTATTCAGCAAGCAGATGAGATCTAAGTGTAATCCGAGCACACTTTCCGCAATATGGACTTAGGAGTCATTCGCTGGAACGCACATGAATGAAACCGGTCAACTCTGAAGACAATTTCTAAAAATAGCCAAATGTAATCGAAACCTGCACCGTCGCAGCTGACATACAATACTGGCTGGCCTTGACCAATTAGCATTGCACTCCAATTAGTTGATGACTTTAGCACCGGTATGTCATCCGAAATATTATTGTTTTAAATTATTATTAACTTCCTCTATTTAAGGCTCATCATTGCTAACAACTTCATTCATGGCAAAGCAAAACCACAAACTTTTCTTACAATGACAAATCTTCCAAAAAGAAAAAAAATTAAATTCAACCTAACCTCACTTTCGATTTTGATACGCCAACAAAAGTGAAACTTGTAGAATAAAAAAAATTTTTGAATAAATTCAATGATCTCAATACGTGAGAGGAACCCCAAAATTTGTATTGTCATTCTCGTTGATTTTGGAGTCTCCGTTTTTGGTATTCCGCAAAAAAATCACAAGTGTGGGCGCGGTATATAGCTCGTTCGGTCGGTCCAGTTTTACCTGCAATTAACGTCAACAAACGCTTGTCCTCACTCTGCCGCTCGACTAATATGGAATCATTAACACTTCGTCAGTGAACGTGATTCAGACTGAATTGATTGATGACGAATGACGACGATTTTATGGATAATTTGTTTTAACAACAAAGAGTCCGCTCGGTTTTGGTTAGAATTTTATTTTTTACGAAGCACTAAAAAATGTGTTTAGCTTCTTTTAACGGATGTTGTTTTAATTAAAATTTACTTTACAAATTTTTTTACTAGAATTTATTTAGAAATTAAATGGAGAAATCCCAAAAAACACTTGAGTAGATTTTGTGTTGTGAGAACCCGGATTGTTGGATACAACATGGGAAATAGTTCGGAAAAATATATATTTATTTTATGACTGTTTTCCCAATAAAGTATTTGAATTATATATTTACACAAAGTTTGGATTTTTTATTGCAGTAAGAATAGTTTCTATGTACAGTAATGGCCTCGGTAATCCATCCAAGCCCCCAATTATTCGAATTTTTAGTATCCGAATTTAATCCTGAAGCATTCTGTAATCCGAATTTTTGTTTTTTTCACTAAGTTCCACCAAAGAATCTAAGCACAAAACGCACACTTTTGCTGAGAGAGCCTCTCCTAGTGTGTATATATAGATATAATCCATATCGCTGGTTTCCGTAACCCCTTATAGATCATTAGGCAAGGAAGAATTTCACCCGATTCGAGACAACGATTGCAAGTGGACCTGCAATTTAAGTAAGATTTCGAACCACCAACATTACTCTGACGACGTAATCCGAAACACGTAATCCGAAAAAGGGGCCGTTCAAATATTACGTAAGGCAGTTTTTGAAGATTTCTGATTTCTCTTATTAACAAGATCTAAGACTCCGTGCATATAACCTTACAGAGTTTGCCTTTATTTAACGAAGCTAGTAGAGAGATAATGCAATATGACCATTAAAAATGAAGTCAAATCAATTTTAACCGACTTCCCAAAAACGAGAAGGTTCTAAGTTCAACGCGTATGTCAAACAGTTAATTATCATAATATAAAATTTTTATTATTTAGTTGATAATTTATTAATAGATGTCTGGTGTCCGGTCACAAGATTTGTTCAGGAAAGCACCCAAGCACACTGGCTGAAGTGTTACAACACGCCCTCTCCAGGATATTATCATAGAGTAACGGGTGTGGTCTGAAAATAAAACCGGGCAAGACAGAGTTAATACTTTTCTCTCGAAGACATAATAAAGCTCCCATGAATTGCCCTATACTAAACGGGGTTAAGCTGAAATTGTGCAATCATGTTAAATATCTAAGTGTAGTCCCAGATAAAAAACTTACCTGAAAGCCTAACATCCAGGAAAGAGTACGGAAGGTTACAGTGGCGCTGTACTCGTGTAAAAAGGCAATAGGGAAAACGTGGGATATGGAGCCACTCATTGTGCATTGGTTCTACACAAGTGTCATACGACCTATACTTACTTATAGGGTCATCGTCTGGTGGCTAGTACTGGATATATCAACCCATCACAAAGCACTGGATATTCTTCAGAGAATGGCAACACTGCTGATAAAAGGTGCCCTTAGAACCACACCTTCTAAAGCCCTGAACACTATTCTCCACCTTCTACCGTTAGATCTTTTTGGTAAGCAAACCGGATCAGCAGCTCCCTATATCCTTAACTCAATCCAGATCCGGAAACGAATTGACTTCGGTCACTACAAAATTCTGGAACTGTCAGCAACATCGACTATACCACCGTAGGAACCGGTTTTAGGGTTACCATTCTTTGAAGAGCTAACAAAATTAGGTTCCACTGACGTCAGGGACCAAGTTCGATTTATCAGGATCTCAAAATGGTTCCCGGTAACGGGTTAAGACTAAACCCCCTTTCCGTCCCAGTCAAATTTTATATAGACTCTTCAAGAACTAGTTTCCACTGGATACAGGGAACTGGCTCGATGCACAGAGAATAACAGGTTTACCCTCTTCTTCTCTTTACATAATATCTAGTTCTATCTTTAATTCTTGGGGGGAGGGGGTCATGACCAAATTACTCCCTCCACCCCCTGTATAGGACGCTCTAAAGTTTTGACCGGGAGTGTACACAAATATTAACAGAGAAATCGATGATTTTAAATAAGGTAATGGCGACGAGTAAAATTCTAATGAGTATTAAGTAAGTACCAAAATGATTCAAACAGAACGTCGGGGAATTTATAAACAGAAAACTTAACAATTTTTGCCAACAAGTTTCATAAGTTGTGAGACGGCACTGATCGGCGCTACGTTCAATATTAAGTAGTCTCTTGACGAGAACCACTTGGGCGTCGTATCTCTTCTCGATTTCCCAAAGGCGTTCGATTCATGGACCAGCTCCTTGCTAGGTTGGAATCCCATATTATTTTTCGTCCTCATCTGTTTCTTGTTAATATCTGTAATTTATTTTTTTGTTTAGTAGCTTATTTCAAATATAAGTAGCTTTATATTATAAGGTGGGTCCACACGATACATACTTTTGTTCGTACAGATATCTGTACGAACAAAAGTATGTACCGTGTGGACCCACCATTACTCCAAAAAATACGCAGCAATACATGCTTACTTCCAACTTTCATGCATACCTCCGACTTTTCTAACGAACCGACATTTGTCTGTACTGCTTTGTTGCACAGACAAAATTCTATAGAAGTTTATAGAAGTCTGTGTCGTGCAGACCCACTATTAGTTACTTAAGTTTTGAGATATGGCAACACCAGTGTGAATATGTCAAATCTGACATTGTCGTCGTAAAGCTTGACATTTTTAATGGTAATTGTACTGAGAATTTTCATTTATCTTGGTCAAAAAATTAAATTAAATCGTGAACATTTACGTGCGATGATTTTCTATGACTTTCGACGTGGATTAAACCAACAACAGTGTGCCGATCAACTCACTTCGACTTTTGGTAATGAAGCTCCATCTCGAGCCACCGTGTTTCGTTGGTTTTCCGTATTCAATGGGGGTCGCATTTCGCTATAGGACGAATTTCGTGAAGGTCATCCTAAATCGGTTGTTGTGCCAGAAAAAATCGATGCTGTGCGTGAACTGATATTGCAAGATCGTCACGTGACATGCCGTGAGATTGGGGCATGCTAGGGCATTAATTCTACTTGCATACATTCAATATTGTATGAACATTTGGCCGTCAAAAAGATTTGTTTGCATTGGATATCGCATAATTTAACAATCGCTCAAAAAAAGGCTCGTATCGATTGGTGCATAGAAATGTTGAAAAAATTCAATCGTTTTTTTGGAATAATTGGATATGCCGCCACCGTGCCACAACAGCAACGTAGAACGGTCAATTCTGAATGGTAAACAACTATTTGTTTGCCGGTTCGGAAAAATAAGGTAAACCAATCGCAGAAGACGAATCATATTTCACCACGACAATACAAGCTCTCACACAATGCACACAGCATTCAAAATATCGAATTGATGGGTCATTCGCCGTATAGTCCTGATTTGGCACCCAGTGATTTCTTCTTATTGCCGCAGATCAAAAATAAAATGCGAGGTCAGCGGTTGATGCGTTCAAATCACACAATCCTCAATCGGAGCAGAAAAAGTCGTTCGAAAATTGGTTCAAAAGCATGCAATATAGATTATAAACATTTATTTTTGCTTGTCTATCTCAAAGCTTAAGTAACGGGCTGAGAGTAAAAGTGAGCTATTAATAAGGTTCGGGCAAAAGTGGCTTAGAAAATGTTCAGCGCAAAAACGAATCGCGTGAGATTCCGGGCAAAAACGAATCGTAGAAAATTTCCGGGCAAAAACGACTTAACTACTTAACTGCATTAACTTTGCATTACTTTTTGTAGTTAAATCGTTTTTGCCCGGAAATTTTTTACGATTCATTTTTGCCCGGAATCTCACGCGATTCGTTTTTGCGCGGAACATTTTCTAAGCCACTTTTGCCCGAACCTTATAAATAGATCACTTTTACTCTCAGCCCGTCAAGTAACAACCCTCGTAACTCTTATTATTATTCTGATATCATAACTCTTTCCTTTGTAAGTTTTTGTTAATTTCATCTTTCCCATAATTGTAAGTACTATTAAGTGCATTTAAATGATTCTTATGTACAATTACCGAAATA
This sequence comes from Leptarthrus brevirostris, assembly GCA_964036015.1. NCBI lineage: Eukaryota > Metazoa > Arthropoda > Insecta > Diptera > Asilidae > Leptarthrus > Leptarthrus brevirostris. The sequence continues at coordinate 108,024,688 of OZ038375.1, forward strand.
AATAAATTTGAATTTACTTTTATCTTAAAATACCCTGTACAACAGAAATGCTGTTGTTTGGTGCAAAATTATGCAAATTAATTAAATAAAGCTTTGTTGGTAATTATTGTTTACCATTATCTGCGCAACAAAAGTATATCTCTGGAGTTATCCTCAAATTATATTTTTTTTTTGGGTCATCCCCTTCCTGTAATAAAGTATTCAACTTCTCTTGCATAGAAATATTAACATTTCGATTCGTCATTTCCACGCATCTCTGAACTTCTCTTATCAATCCAACAAAAAACTGTCAGTCAGTAATATTCTTAATTATATCCTATCCGATAAGGTCACAAATCACGTAGAAAAAAGCAATTAATTGGTGGAACAGAATAATTTTATCTCCTTGCAACTGATACGGGTAATTACGTCATTTGCAAATAACTGCCGATGACAATCTGTTTGCGAAAAGTGCTGCCAACTTCTTTAGCATTTAGAACACTAACAGCGCTACAATGCAACGTTACGTAACAGAATTGGTGACCTACTGAAACGAGGTGCTCCAGTGTAGATGTTGTGCCATCGGAACGGAGATGTCTAAATTCAACCGTCAAAGCTGACAGTTTGAAATGCAACAAAGTTGTCAATTAGCACTTAATATGCAATCATTAGCGGTTCATCAATAAGATCTTTCATTGAAATAAAAGAACAAAGCAAAGTTTTACAAAAAAAAATACGAAGCAAAGTTAAAGTGTTTAGGAATAAAAAAAAACATGTCAACCGACAGAGGAGCTCTGTCGTTGTAGGTAAATAAAATTGCACACGCCCGTTGAATATTAAGTACTTTGAGTGCGGACAAGATAGAAGATTCCCAGGTGAAGTCAAACAGGGGACGTCTGGTTCTGAGCATATTTACCATAAGCCCTGTTCTGGTTAGTGACCACAGTGAGAAAAACTTGACTGAAAATGAGACACCTGATTAATGGTTTTTGCATTTTGCACGTTATTTCCATGACATTAGAATTTTTCGTATCTTATTAAGGTAGCATATTATCTCTGTTATTGTATTTTTATTCCGTTAATATAATTAAGCATGGCGAAAAGATGAAAATGCAAAAAAAAAACACTTTGCGACTCCTACACATCGTATAAGACGCCGGTTGTAAAACATGCAAATAATCCTCATTGGAATGAAGTGTGTGCCAAGTGAATTCTGTGGGGTCGGCCTCAAAATGATAATTATCGCTCAATTACTTCCACTTTTATGATGTAACCGGATGTGATGGCGGTTTATGGTCTGGCCGGTGGTTTAAGAACAGTTTTTACTTAAGCCAAAACATATGGGAACGTTAACCTACTTAAACAAATTTTAATCACAAATAACTTTCACGTCTAGATTAGATTGTTTTGAAAATAGGAAAAAGTGAGGAAAATTAAGGGAGATAATTTTCTGCCTATAATGACTAAACTATAAAACTAGAAATTCCAAAAGAGAGAAAAAATGAATTATATATACTAGAGCTTTCAGAAACCCGACCCGCGATTACCCGGTTCCAACCCGGGTATTCGGTTCTCACCCGGGTACCCGATTTAAGTCGGGTACCCGGTTCCTACTCGGGTATCCGGTTCCAAGGGAGAATAGCTTCCAGAATCGATTCCGTCACAGGAATCGGTTCCTCTTGAAATCGTCCAGTACAGATTCAGTTTCAAGACCAGCAGAGGAAATTTTGCATTCCACTAAGGAAATGTCTAGTTTCTTTGGAAATTACAGATTTTGTTGTAGTGAAATTTCAAAATACGTCTTAAGATTTATTAATAAAAATTTGAAATTCCTTATACTCCCTACTATTAGTGACAATTTTTGCTCTGCAATTTCACTAATTCTCATTAACCAGTTCATTCGACGGAATCGATTCCCGGTGGCGAATTCGATTCTCACACTGGAACCGGTTCCATTTGGAACCGGGTACTCGCCTGGAACCGGGTACCCGATTGGAACCGAATTTTTGGTAGTAATTAATGAACTTACAGTTTTTATCCTTAAGTAATTATTTTAAACTGTCATTTGGGCCTTAAGGAAAGGCTTTTTTTTAATTGTTAGCTTAAATTTTATTAATAACATGACGAACCCGGAGGACGAAATCATCCTTCTTGGTGACTTTAATTTACCCAACATTCAGTGGGTATTCAACACTGATGATGATGACTACCTTCCCTTAAATTGTCTTGCCAAAGACTCCCATATTCTTGACCACTCATCTCCTCCTCTAAGACAGTTAGATCTTATCTTTTCTTTCTTCGAGTAACACTATAGTCGAATCGGTTTCACGTAACTTATCCCCTATCGACAGTTTACACCCGCCCATTTTCATTTTTTTCTGCTACGATGTTTCTAATTCTGGTAATCCCAACTTGGATCAGTTCGTTTTTGATTTTAAAAGGGCGAACTTCTCTGATCTTGCAGATAGGATCCTATTAATCGATTTTCCATCTCTATTTTATAACAAATATATCGACGAACGTGTTTTATAGTAGGATTTACGATCTATTTAACTCTTAGGTACCACTCAAGCTGTCGAGATCATTCTGCTGCTCTTCCCCGTGGTATACTAGAGAACTTCGAGGCCTTAAGAATAAAAAGATTGTTATGACAGCTTTTTGGCATTGTCTTCACCGTTATACATGGAATACTTTGATAGTGTTCGCAATAACTTGCATAGTGACCCTCGTATCTTTTTCAAATTTGTAAATATGAAGAATAAAACTGATAATTATCCATCTACAATGTGGTATAACTGGTCCTCCAGTTGCAACGCATCCGATACTGCCGATAACTATGCGTTGGTCTTCGAGAGCGCCTTTTCTTCTCGCAATTTTGCGCCTTCCCTGGAAGAGTTTGATCATATCCAGGAGCGTCCGGCTGCCTCTATTCCTTTTCTCAATATATCTCGTCATATTATCGTGTATAGTATCAGAGAACTTAAAATGGACTTTTCATTTGGTCCTGATGGTGTTCCACGTCCGTTCGTAAGGTCCTGATCTGACGGCTTACTCACTCCACTGGAAATCATCTTCAGCATGTCTCTTCAAGCCGGTAGATTTTCCACGATATGGAAGAGTTCCTTTATAATTCCTGTTTATAAAAAGGGTCATTGATTAAAAATTATAGGCCAATCGCGAAGCTTTCCTGCATATCCAAGTTGTTCGAGTCTGTTATATATTTACATCTTGTAGGGCAGTGTAAGGGGTTAATCTCATCTAATCAACATGGCTTCCTGCCTGGTAGATCGACGAAAGCTAGCCTGCTTGAATTTACCTTCCACATAATCTCTGCCTTAAAACAGGGTCTCCAGACCGACTGCGTCTACACCGACTTCAGCAAGGCGTTTGATAAACTCCCTCCCTGCTAAAACTTAGAAAGTTTGGTTTTCCGCCTTTGATGCTCGACTGGATCTCCTCGTATTTTAGGTAGGACATATCGAGTATCTTTTCGTAACACTTTATCGAGAGTCGTTAGGGCTTCTTCTGGTGTACTCCATGGAAGCCATCTTGGTCCGCTGCTGTTTATTCTTGCCATTAACGACATTGTCCCCCTGATTAAACAGTTATGATTCTTCCTGCATTCAGGATGATTTAAATACCTTCAAGGTTTGGTGTGGGTCTAATGGCCTACAGCTTAACTTGGATAAATGTGAAGTTATGCCATTCTCTAGAAAACCTCAGTCAGCTCGTCTTTGATTATACCTTTGTAGATACTACTATCCATCGCGTGTTGTCCGTTACTGATCCTGGTGTGAAGCTAGATAAAATGCTCGATTTCACTCTGCACATAAACTATATTGTGTCTAGGAGTAGGTTATGTCAAGCGGTGGTCAAGGGAGTTTTCTGATCGGCAGCCTTTGCTACTCGTGATCGTCATCAATGATATAATGGGCACACTCTAAATAAACTCCCATTGCTAGGGAGTTAGAAGTTTTTTAAACACCTTACACTACCGAACTATACTGCCGATCTATGTATGTCTTCTATCCAACAATCTAGAGTTATAAACCTGAAGTGTCCGAAAAAACAAGAAGATAATGGAGAAAGAGTAACAGATATTGCTAAATGCTATTTCATGAATGAAGCCACAATAAGGACAATAAGAAAAAATGAAGACTCCATTAGAAAAAGTGTAGCAGCTGGATCTTCTACGAGTATAAGCACAGTTTCATATGTAAGAGATGCTGCAATGGAAAATATGGAAAAAGCATTAATGATATGGCTAGAAGACACCACTCAAAAACGGATTCCAATTGATACTAATATAATTACAAATAAAGCATTGAAGATTTATGAAAAAATTAAAAATCAGTTACCATCCACTTCTTCGGCTGAAAAGCCTTTTTCTGCAAGCATTGGTTGGTTTGAAAGATTTAAACAAAGGCATTTTTTACATAATCTAAAATTTAAAGGAGAACAAGCATCTGCTGATTCAGATGCATTATAGCCGTTAATTCCTACACTCCTGATCAGGTCTTCAATGCTGACGAGTTTGGGTTATTTTGGAAAAAAATGCCAGAAAGAACCTATTGCTCACAAATCCGCTAATGGGCATAAAGCAGCGAAAAACCGCATCACAGTTCTTTTCTACAGCAACGCTTCAGGCGATCATATTATGAAACCATTAGGTATTAATAAATCAAAAACGCCACGCTCATTTAAGGGAATAGATCTTAAAAACCCTTCCCGTTTATTGGATGGCCAATAAGAAGACCTGGGTTACTGCCACACTTTTTAATTAATGGTTTCATAACTTTTTTGTTCCAGACGTTAAAAGGTATTTAAGTAAAAAAGGGTTGCCTTTTAGGGCTCTTCTTTTAATTGATAATGCAACAGGCCACCCTCAAGACTTACATCACGAAAATATACAAGTTGTATTTTTACCCAAGAATACGACTTCTTTATTGCAACCCTTCGATCAAGAGATAATTTCGACTTTTAAGGCACTGTACATCAAGCGAACCTTCAAGTACATTTTAGAACAAATGGGAAATGATGAATCTCTCTCAATTTCGGATGCTTGGAAAAAATTCACAATCTTAGATTGTGTTAAACATGTTGGCATATCATATACGGAGATTAAGCCATCAACGCTGAATGCCTGCTGGAAAAAATTATGGCCAGAAGTGGTGAAAGGTGGAAATTCCGTATTATCATTGGAGCACGAATATTCTCAGATAACGGAGATAGCGCATCCAATAGGAGGAGAAGGTTTCGAAGATTTTGTTGAGGCAGATGTTGTAGAACTAATGGCGGACAAAGAACTAGATGAGAATGATTTAGTTGACATGGTGGAGTCTGACCCACTAGCGTTCACAGCAAAAGTTATCCGTGAAGGACTTGGAAAATATATTATCGTACAGTTGCCAACAGAGATAATTTGAAATTTTCTAATTTCACTTTTTATCCGAGTTAGATTACAAACAATTTTATAGTTACGATATTTTAAATAAACTACTTCCCACCACCGAACCAAACAATATTCAAAGGGACAAACCTAACACGCGAATGTTAATTTCTTGCCATCACCCAATTGAATTCGGTTTATTTCTGCACTTAGGTTGAACACGTGAAGCGACTGGCATTCATTAGAACTTCCCAACAGTTTACTCCGATCCGAAATTGATTGAACGGAAATGTTCCTGAGTTTCCTTGAGAGCCCTCCACGCCGGCCACTACACATTTTACACCGAGCGCATGCAAACAGTTAGGACGGGCAGTGGAGTTTTCAGAATTGAAGTCCAGCGCCTCGCTCACTCAATATCGCTGCCCAACATAAACGTTGAATCGTCGCAATCGCAAAGAATTCAATTCAGGCGACTGCAATTTGAGGAAATGTGCCCGAGAAAAATTCATACGAAAGCGCACCACCCAACCACCCCACAGCCAGCAGCTTGACCAGCGTCACACTGCAACGAGCCCATCAAATGCTTGACGGAAGAAAGCGATTTCTTTTCAAGCAGAGCGGTCGAAGTAAAACACAGGAGTTCTCATTGAATCAAGCGAAACCACCAGTCAACGGAGATGCTGGCTGAATTTCAATGGACTGCTTTGCTAAGTTTGGTTGACTGAAGGAATTGGGCAAGTGTGGTGCACTCGGGTAGGCTAGGCCGCTGCGAACTGAATTCCTCATTCCTCTTGACGACGGAAAGCAATTCTTGTATCGAACCCTGTTGGCGAGTAAAATGAAACTCAGTGCGCGGTGTTGATTGAATGAGAAGCTAAGTTGAAACATGTTGAGAGTTGCTTTTATGTTGAATTGTTTAGTGAAATAAACCTTAGAATAAAGAACTAGAGGAAGAGCTGTAACTCGATTTTAGTGAAGCAAATTTCATTTGCGATCGAATTTCGGGCTATGGAGTAGTAGCAACAATACAGGCGTAAACTAAGTCAGATTTAAATTGGGGCCAAAAGTATATTTAATATCTCGATAATTCGTTAAAGAATAATTTGATTTTAACTTCTCTGAATAAAATATTTAAGCTGCATATTAATTTTGACGTTATATTATGTCAGGTAATAACCAATTCCGAAAAATCCAAGATTTTTAGGGCAGACACAATCATAATAAAATAGATAAAAAATCCGAAAGACCAACCCTTTTCCATCCTCAGACATTCAAATACTTAATGTAGCTTGCAATAAATGGCAAGTTCAATTAAACCTTTACCTCTTCTGGGAAAATGTAATGGGAAAGGCGCCATCGCCGCTTGCGTAAACAAATTGTGCATGTCTTTTAAAATTTCGTAAGTTATGACCCTCACCCAAAAATTCCTAAAATAATTAGCGTTACCTCGTAGGTATAGACCAACCCTTTAGTTTCCTGAGGTTGGCTTTCATTCTCTTTAAGAAAGATCCTCAGTTTTAATTAAAGGTGCAAAGTGAAAAGTAGTTTAAAGATCTTAATCTATCCATATAGTGATTTTAGTGACTTCAGTTATTAAATTCATAATTTATAAAGGTGGGTACTGTGTACTGTGTAGTTTGTACTGTTAGTGGGTACTGTGTAGTTGGTACTCTATAGTGGGTACGGTGTACTGTTAGTGGGTACTGTGTACTATGTACTGGGTACTGTGTACTGTGTAGTGGGTACTGTGTACTATGTACTGGGTACTGTGTACTGTGTAGTGGGTACTGTGTAGTGGGTACTGAGTAGTTAAAGTTAGAGTTTATGACAATAGTTATGAGTGGTAGTTCCTCTAATCGTAGGTTGTCGTTTGGGTATTTATGTGTATGTGATGATGAATCCGTCAAAGTGCTCCCCAATGGATCGTGGTATATCCGGTGAAGTTTGGGGACATGGTATGGTTGTGCCAATAGTGCTGGTGTGTCCGCACATTGGATGTGACTTCAGCGGATCGTGGTGTGTCCGGTGAAGCTGAAGGGCACTCCTATGAATTATCCCAATATAGCTGGTTTGTCCGCTTATTGGATGGTTTTATTACTTATCTGTGGTATGTCCGGGATTGTAATAAAACCATAGTAAGTCCTGTGATCATCTGGTATGTCCGATGAAGGAGAAATTGATTAAGTTGGTATGTCCAGGTATCAATCCTCCAAATCACAGGATTAGGTCAGCTCTGATGGTATATCCGCTTTGCTGATCTAATGTGAGTGAGAAGTGTGAGTGCGGTATTGCGTAGTTTAGGCAGTTAACCCATTGAGTTGTAAACTCACGAGTCGTTCTATTCCTTTTACAGATCCGGAGGGAAAATAGTTGGCGCGAGAGTAATCACCGAGGGAGATTTGTGTGTTAATAAAAAAATTTAAAAGAAAACAATTTTGGTTTAGTTTGTAGTCATCCCGATAATTATAAGTTAAGCGAATCATCAATTTTGGTTTTAATTGATTATATCTTATTTAAGATTTCTTATTGATACCCCCGATAGGAAATCTGTATCTGTACTTGTTATTTGTAGCAACAATAAAAAACAAGACATTTAAAACAAAACATAAATAATTAACATATTCAATATTTCACAAATAATTAATTTTTTTAAATTTTGGAAAAAAACAACTTGCGAAGAGATAAAAGCGAACTTAGAGCTGACCTTCACCATCATGCCAACCGTGAGATATTGGTTCGACGTATTAAAACGGCAGAACCCGGATAGAAATAAGCCAATGGACAAAACCAGGGCCAAACCTCCGACACGTCGACTGAGGTTTTGGGTCAGGCTTAACATTTCCTAATGGCTTGGATCAAGGATAGATCGATATCGTGGGGCCAGGTCTGGCAAAGCAGGCTCGGGCCAGGTATAGCAAACCAATTGTTGCCCAGAGTAAAATTAAAGAGGCCCATACTAAAACCAAGGGTAACTGACCAAGGCTTAGCTTACTAAGCCAGGCCCGAGTTTAGTCTGTTTTTTAACATTGGCAGTTCCTGCCCGGGAAGTAGTTACAGAAAAAGTCGGCAAAATGAATCTCGACAAACGAAAGTGCACGAATTAGCAAAGGTCGTATGCGTGTCGGAGGGAACGATAATCAATATTTTACATAGTAAGTAAGTAGTAAGAATGCTATGACGTGTGTCGTGGTTGGTGGAGGAGAAGAAAATATGGATTTCAATTTCAAAGAAATGTTCAAAGTCAAATCGATAGGAGTTTTTGTGTTAAGTCGTCACTGCTGATTAAACCTGGATCCATTGCTATACGCCAGTCGCCTAGCAACAGCCAAAGCAATGGACTTGTCCGAACGAATCTTCGCCCAAAAAAGTAAAGACAGTCCCATCGGCAGGCAAGGTTATGGCCACGATATTCGACAGGAATAATATTCATGGAATGTTTGGAGAACTGAAGGACGATACAATAGTAAATTATTGGAGCGATTTAATAAAAAATTGGAGGAGACACAACCCTATTTGGCAAAGAAAAAAATGCAGTTACTTCACGACACTGCTGAACCTACGGTACTCGATCGGCCTGACTGCCTTCTTTCTGTTCACAAACATAAAAACGTGGTTCGCGGAAAAAACTGCAGCTTAAACGTATTTTTTGGTAAGGACAATTGCATAATATAGTAAATTATGATAATAAAATTAAGTGAGAAACTTGAGGTTTTATTCCTAACACGGGTACTACTATTGATCGATCCTTGCATAACGATATCGTTAACGCATTGAGTAACGCAAAGAAAATTTTCTTCTGAAATACCGGCCAATATCAAAAATCAAGCAAAGCAAAGAAATTGGAATAGTGTGTCCTTGACTTACTATCAAATTAGCTTATCTCTTTTTGTAAAGTCACAAACTGTTCTAACACGTTGAACATTAAAACAAAGCAATAAAGATTGTCAATAGCTGTAAAGCCACAGCCTACTCTAGATACAAGCTTGTAATCAAATACAAGCAGCTGTGCATTGGAGGTGCAAACAATCATACTTTCTAGTAGTATTTCTCGCAATATTTTTAAGATCACAACTTGGAATTTACTTGAGGTGAACCTACAAATGTTCTGAACATGTGGGGAATTTACGGGATTCGAGCTTAAGTTAATTAGAAATTTATACGATTTTATTCAACGATGCTCTTCTAAAATTTCGATTGATGCAACAACAACAACATATGCATAGGCCAAAATCAACATGTTTACTGCCACAAATTATCATTAAAACCTAAGGGAGTTGCTTCTATCCAATCATTTGTTTTCGAAATATGATATTCCTCTCGCTTTAATTCATTCTAAACTCTAATCTACTCTTTGAATATTAGATTGCACAGGAAAATTAATTTCAAAATGTTACATGTACTTGAATGAATTTCGGGTCCACCTAAATACCGAGTATCCGGCTAATCCGTAAATTTTACAAGCCGTTAAATTTGACCTTAAACGACTCCACTCTAGGCTTCCGTAGTCGTCAATAAGATAGACTGGTAGAGGAATGCAATACTGTCGAGAATTAAACAATAAACCCATCAGCTAAACCTGGGCCCCTGAATTAATGGACAAAAAGTTAATTAATTTAAATGTTATAAGGGTAAGTGTTGTAATCAAATCGTAGCATATTTCGTGCATTTGTTAACGTTGAATTTCGCTAATTATTTTTTTACCACGCAATGGATTCGAGAGGCAGCCCGCAATTAAACATGGGTAGCAAAAATTGCCTGCAAATTAAAATCAATTTGAATAAATGTACGGTCGCCGCCGTCAAATCACCGGTTAACTGAAGCTGGAGGTGGGGAAGGGGGCAACAGCTCTGTATCTGGCCTTTACATTCTGTTCATTAGTGCTACACGTCACTTATGGAGTTTTCATGAAAACATTTATTTTACCTTACGTTCGCAAAAATATGGCAGCGATTTGAGAGGAATTTATAGCATATCCCTTATCGACAGAATAATTCGAGCATGTTAAAGGCCTGAAGCAGACAAAAATATGATGCCCAATAGACAACGACATGCAGAGCAGGACCAACATTTAGTCCTGCAAAATTGGAAAGCTCTACAAGGGACACAAATCAGCCACCCGGAGAAGTCAGCCCAGTTCAAGCTTGTCATGCAAATTATTTACAAAACAATTTTCATAGACAATTTAATCCAATTAGCAAACATTTTAACAAAATATCGTCGACCTGAAACAGTATAATTTGCAAGTAATAAAATGTGCACTTCGCTGTAACTATGTGTAAACACAGTCGGGTGGGAAAATGGTGCAGTTGGCAACTAGCGCTAGCATTATTGCCTGGTCCTGTCCTATCCTTTTCAATTCGTATACGGTACAGCCGGAGATTCCTGGTGGTACATATCGGGATTTCTAATAAATTTTGTTTTGGTTTTGGTTCGGTTTAATTTGGTCGACGGTTCGGTAGAAATGTACTATAGAAATATTGCACAAAGCGAGATAGAGAAACTCTAGCCAAGAGCTCGTGTAGATGAGATTCCGACGATAACTAAAATTGGAATTTTTGATTTCATACGTTCGATTGAAATACTGTAAACCTGGACGTCTAGATGCGGAAATGGGAAAATTGAATTAGGTACATCCGCTGACTGGTAGATACATACATATTGGATAAACATATTATGAAAAGAGAGAAACCCTTTGAACGCAATCGTACCGGTTATTGAGTGATTTTATTACATTTACTAAATCTGCTTTGGTACTACGATATCATATAGTAGATACTGTGCAAAGCGGAGAGATTCCAGTGCTTTTGTATGGGCCTACAAATCATTTTTCTCTTGATTTCTACAAATTGGTATACAAAATATTCTTATGCTCGATACTATCATATTAGTGCTTTGCAACAGTGTTCATCCGTTCAAGCGATTGATACTGCTAGGGGGGGGGGGGTCATTTTTTTACTGTTTCATATGATGGTACAACATCTTAAGATTGTTGTGTCAAAATTTTTAACAAATTGGAGATAAACCTAACTAAGATATAGAACTATAAGTGTTCCTTGCTCCGTTGTTATATAGTGGATTTTCTGGTATACAAAACTTTAAAGCGAATATCTAATGATACCATTTTTTTTAAATTTCGAATGATCCAGTCATGAGTTATATTGTTCACCGGCGGACAACTTTTTTTCGAGGCGCCTCCGAAGATTTGCTACCGCCGTCGGCTTAATTATTTATAATTTGCTCTAAAAATTTAAGGAAATATTGTTCAAATGTTGTAATATAATGTTACGATCAATTAAATAAATTTAATAAATTCTTAAAAATGAGCCTTTTTTTCGCCGAATTAACGTTACCCCCCTTAAGGTGGAGAGTTTTGGACGAAACATGCTTTGATTTCAGACACCAGCAAACTTAAAATCATACGTTTCAAGAGAGTCATTGCGACTTCACAAAAAACACTAAAAAGCATAAAATAATTTTTAATTTTATATCTACATCTACATTTTGTAGTCGGTGCAAATTAAAGAAACCAAACTACAACAAAAGTATTTAATCGTCCTTTTTTATGATCCCTTGAGCTGAAACGTCTAGGTAAATTTATATAATATCTTCGATTATGGTTGGGTAGTTATTTTGTTTCTTTAATTTGCACCGACTTCAAAATGTCGTAATAGATAAAATTAAATATTATTTTATGCTTTTTAGTGCTTTTTGTGAAGTCGGTTCAATTTTTTTTTTTAAAACTATTTTATTTGTCACTTTTTAGTGTCTTCTACTCTGTACAACAAAAAAAGAACCATCCAAATTGGTCCACTCGTTAAAAAATTTAGTTCAACCCCCTACCCTCCCCCCCCCCCACCCACAAAATTTTCTTTTCTCGCGGTATTAATCGGGGCACATACTCTACCCAACAGACAAAGAAACATCGAAATTGATCCAAGCGTTACGAAATTAGACTACCCCTCCCCCTCCCCTTCCCCACTTTAGAACCAAATTATCCTCCTATAAGCGATGTGGGATCATACTCTATATAACAGCAAAGGACGCATTCAAATCGCGCCACGCTTTACGAAGCTAGACTACCCCTCCCCCCTTCCCCCACCCTAGGACAATTTTTTTTCTCCTATTAGCAATGGGGGATCATCCTCTGTACAACAAAATGATAAAATAAGAATAATGGGTACGACGTTTTCAACCCCTAAAGAACAACATCTTCTATTGTTCTCACTTTGTAAAGTTAGCCACTAGGATTTTGAAAGTATGTCAGTCTTTTGTGTTGGCTTAGGGGGTAGTAAATTGTTTTTTTCGCGAAGATCTATCGTACTTCAACTGTATCAACCCTTAAGTGCTTTCCTTCATCATATTACAGCGATTTATGGTATTTTTGACAAAAACATTGTTATTAAATAACTTTTTTTGGGAGGGGGTAAAACGAAATGTATTGTAAGAAAAACATGAACTAATAAAGGCCTTTGTTTGCGACGTTTTACTCCCCGGCCCGGCAAATTTCCGGGCTTGTGAAGTTGGCCCGGAGATTTTGTTTTTTTCGGATAAAAAAATTGAGAAGGGGTCAAACATATTAATGAATTTTATGAACTTTGAATAAATGAATTTTGTTTATGGTTCAAAGCCAACAAAAAATTTCAAATGAAACTGTGAGGGGTAAAATTCTTCGCTTCAACCCTTTCTATTTTGTGACCCCCTGAATTCAGCCCGGATTCAAAAATATTATTTATTCGACCGGGCTTATTTGTTGGGGGGTGATGAAATCTTCTCCCTGCCAAAAGGTGAAACGTTTTCAATCCCTTCCATTTGATTTATTGACCTGGTGAATTCAGCCCGGATTCAAAAATGTAGTTTTTTCCCGCCCGGCTGACTTCTAGAGGAGTAAAACTAAACAGTGAGGGGATAAAATCTTTAAATCTTTTCTCGGTCGAAGCAAAATGGGTAAAACATTTTCAACCCCTTCGCTTTAATCACTTCGAATGTTGTCATTTTGTGCAGTTCGACCGGATTTAGAAAAATGATTTCCTCGTCCGGGCTAATTCTCAAGGGGTAGAAAAGGAAATCGTGTGGGGAAAAATCATAATGAGTAACACGTTTTCAAAATGAAATTCTCGCTGCTGACAACAGATTACGATAAAAACGCTTTGGGGGTCGCAGAGAAAATGTGGGTGGTTCGGAATCCACTTGTAGGTCTACTTGCAATCGTTGCTTCGAATTGAATTGGGTGAAGTCCCCCCCCGCCAATGTTCCATAAGGGGTTACAGGAATTGATAGAGAGAACAAGTTTTAGTCCAATGGGGCGCTCCATTCTCGAGTTATGATTTTTTTTAATTACAGAAACCAAGTATTAGCGAAAATCACATATCGTTCAGATGAGCAGAGCACATCTCGCGATTCTGTCATATTCGGGTTGACTTCGTGTTTGCTTTCACATGCACAACGTAACGCGGCACAATTGCTCTTCTGAATGTGCTCAGATGCTACAGGGCTGCAAGACAGCTGTTTTTGACATAAAAGTTATAAAAAATAAAAGTAATTTTCTGGTTGTAAAAAAAATTGGAAAGAAAGCGATAGTTCAGTTTGCTCTTATTAAGTGCTTACTGAAGACTATGAAGAAAACGAGAAATAAGCATAAAGGAAATTAACAAAATTATTTGACAGCGCCGTGCATAAATGTCAAAACGAAGCCAAGATTTTCTTCGTTGCGAGAGACGACTCCAGGTTTTTTGAAAGTTCGAAAGAGGGGAAATTAACCTAAACAACCAACGAAAATTCAAGCAATCAGAAGGACGACGCGCGCGGCTTGCCGGTCATCTGAACGATGTCTGAAATAATTTATATGGGAAATTTCCAGTTCTTTCAATATAAATATTTGAAAAAAAAAAAATCGGTCCATTTTTTATCCACCTTTTTATAGACCCAAAATTTAAGCGGTTGAGTTTTCAGAGTGGATCTCAAAGGAAATAAATACGAGCGTTTTAATCTGATTGGCTCATCAGCAACAAAAGTAGCCCGCATAATTCCTATTTCCCCAATAACTTGCCTGTTGAGATCGGTTGAAGGGACCTTTTCATGGAAGCTTCTATTGGGGATGAAGTTTTAAGCTTAAGAATCAGAAAATTAATTTTTCGTGTTTATTTCATAAAAAATTAAAATGGCCCGCAGGATTAATTTTCATTTTAAATTACACAAAATGAAGTCATGATTGTTGTGGGGTAGAGTAGATCATTTCAAAAGTAATCTGCTGCGTAGGATTCGAGGTCAGAATTTTGCCATCACGTCAGAATTTTGACATATTTGTGGTTAGGTACTTGAAAAATGTTTTTTTGGGTACTTTTGAAGTTATGTACAGGATGCACAAAATATTGTTGGTCTACCTTCTAGTTGCATCATTTAATACTACTTTTATCCAAATCCTTAAAGTAAGCGAATTGTAGCAAATTAAAGGACAGGATTTTCTGAAACGTCCAGTCACTCTCGTTATATTCAGTACGTGAAAGACAACATCATACGAACGCGAACATCTGCAGAGTAAATAGGTCTTAAAAATTTACTTGTAATAACTTTACGGAAGTTGTGACATAGTTACCCTTTTACAAAGTATTTTAAGAGTCAGTAAATTGTGAAATTATTGAAACACCCTGGCATCTCCTGGTAGAAGCACTTGACTCTAGCTCTAGATGGAGCAAAAATAATAAAACTTTTTTGCAATTTCGCAAAATGCTGTAACTTCTCTGGATATTTCCATGTGATCCACCTCTTCACTTTTGCCTTATTCGCAAGCGATTAATGTGATTTCTTATGAATTGCAAAAAAAAAATACCACGAAGCAAGTTTGCTTCAATAACGCCTTTTCTATCTATGCAAATGAGCTCAACTATTTACGAAGATCTTTTAAAAAATCGTACGCAAATATGTGGGATAATTTTCGTAATAACGTTGTTAAATAAATTTATAAACGTATGTGTAAACTAACAGCAACAATATAGGTTCGCATGCAAACGCTAATTATTTCCTAATTTCAACCAATAAGAGCACGTCTTTTGCACGTCCTAAAAAACAATTTCTTTCGCTCAATTTGGTAATTTTCATGCTTTCATCAGTGCTCATTGCCAGAAATTTATATTTCAAAATTGATTGGATAAACATGAAACCATTTTCAACACGCAAACACATAAATCCATTGACAAATTGCTTTCTATATAAACTCCATATCTTGGTTCTTAGCAACATACCTTTACAGGTGCTGTTAAAGTTTATCAGTATTGAACGTACCTTCGAGGAACATTAAAAGTTAATTGCTGGGAAACAACAAAGTGGACGTTAAAATTTGAAGTAAAACTTTTAGAATTTGTGGAGAAAATCCAAGCTTGGAAGAGCTGAAATAAAATCCTTCTACAATCCTTTTGTAATTACTCTCTTTAGTAATTAATTGATTGTTTAGGGATATGATCTCTAGTAAGCTCTTACAGAAATTAAGCTGCCGTCAAATTTTGTTATAAGCGCTCTAACAATCTATTCATCTATTTCAACAAGAAAACGTTTTGAAACTCACAGCAAATATTTGACTTGTTACAATTAAAACCCAAATGCTGGTAAGACGCCGTTAATTTTTGGTTACAAATAGCTGAGATTCGAAAATTATGTTGGTTGGTGTCGGTAAAAGTTTCATTATAATACAAAACTAATAAAAAATAGAAGTCTTTAAGATAAAAGCAAATTGTTTGAATATGAGGGATAAAACCAGTTAAATTTGCGAAGTACATTATGTTCAATATAATCTATTTTTCACAGAGTGATCCAAAAGCCGCACACGAATTGAATTAAGTTTTATCTTCTCGTAACTTAACCCCGTGACAACACCGTTCTAATTAAGTTTGTGAGCTCAGCCTGTGATAAAGTAATATTTCGATTGCCAGCCAAGAAAGTTAACGTCTTAATTCCATTCGTGCAAACAAAGCACGCATTACCACTCATTTCGTTGCCGCTTCATTTGTTTATTTATGTTTTAGTTTATCAAAATGGAACAATCTAACGCTCGGAAAGGCAGTTATGCAAATTAAGCTGCGCAAGGTTACCTTACAACAGAATGGCAAGCAAATAGTAAATAAGGTGGAGACCGAAAACTAACAGAAAAAGTTATCTCATCTCAAGTCTACCGCCGGGACCGACCAACTCGGATCTTATTTTGAATTTTGAGTGTTTGTATATACCACACCAAAACACACCAGACCAGACTCAATCAATTAATAGAGCTTTTTTCCAGGGGACATATTTTTGTTAACAAATTTATTTGGTTTGCAAGCCGAAAATAAATTTTTCTCTATTTAGTAACCTTGTGTTTTGGCCACATCTTTTTTTCTGTCAACAATTAATAGTACCACCTGGGAGTAAGCAGTGCGTGTAGGTGTTCTAAGTGGATTTTTGTCACTCCATTGAAAGAAAAGTGGTGTTCGCTGTTCTTCTGGGAATCCGATTAGTCTGAATAGTTTGTGAGTTTTTTCTTAAATAAATCGGAACTCAGGAGACAGACTAAAATACTTTTACAAGTTCCGAGTGGGTAGAACATTTGATTTTGTTTAATTTTATCTAAATCTCGTCCTCCTTCACTTGACGTTGACTATTACGAGTAGATATAATGGCAAATTTTCGAATTGTTTTTGTTTAGATTCAGCAAATCAACTAGCCAAACCCTCCAATATTTCGGACAAGTTGTTAATTGCCTTCCACTTACGACCTGTGAATAGGTGTGTTGTCATGAAGCAAAAACATTCTCTGACTATATTTCTCAAGAAGGTGTTGCTTTTTCTAATTGTATATTTTGGTATTTTAAAATGAAGCCGTTTTGGTTAGACCTGTGAAATTATTCTGCTTATCTTAAAATTTATAAAAAAAACTTCAGTAGCTGTGTGAAGTTAGAACCCCCTTTTTTGCATTTTGAAACTTTTTTTGGTGCAATCGTTTGCCCACCCATTAGTTTTATTTGTCCAAAGAATTCAAAAAGTTTATTCGTAATTTTGGAATTTTGGTGAAAATAACATGGAAAAAAAAGTTTTTAGTCCGCCATTCTGAAATGGAACTTGGACAAATAAAACGAATGCAAATTTCCAAATTCCTTTGCTTCTCGATTGTATCACTTGTTAAGGTCGGTGTTTTTGCAAGGCACAAAAGACCTCCTAGGTCGCAGTACCCACCATATGGGAAACCAAAAAGAATAATAATAAAGGTCGGTTTAAATAGTAAAAGAAGCTTCGAGATAGTGAGTGATTCAATCAGCACTCATATCACTCACGCATCTTTGAAAGCCACAGCCTATAAAGCCTGATTGTAAACAATATCCTATAAGATTTTATAAGAATTTTAATAGATGGTATGGAAAGCCTATTTTATGGCAACCGGCTCTTGTTAATATTAGACTTTCTGGGAGGAAGAGGTGTATTAATCAGGCTTTTATTTGCTTTATTAACTAGGGGAGGGGGGGCAGCCAGGTTTGTTACTAAAACAGGCTGTGATAAACTATTACCAGTAATATGAATATGGAAGTGAATATTTGCACTTATCGTGTACTTACGTGTATTTCCGTGTACACAGAAGTGCACTTGCTAATATTTAATATTTACAGGAACGAATTTGGATTCATCAGCGTAACATACAATTCTCGAATTAGGGAGAATTAAGGATACATCAGTGATGTAAATGATAAAAAGAGCAATGGTCCTAGAAGACTACCTTGAGGCACCGGAGAGGGTATAAATACTACTAGAAAGCGTATCTCGAAATAAAACACGTTGCATGCGATCAGACAGATATAAACGAATCCAATTAGCGAAAATTGATTGAAACCCTAGCAAAGATAACTTGCGTACCAGAACACTGTGGTTAATTCTGTCAAAAGCCTTGCTTAAGTCCGTGCAAATGCAGTCAACTTGCTTGCCAGCTTCAATGGCAGAAATACAACAATTCGGGAATTCCAGCCAGTTAGTCGTAGTAGATCTGCCTTTCATGAAGCCATGCTGAAAGGAACCCAGAAAAAGTTAACAGTGAAAGTTAAGAGCATTACACACCAGAGCTTCAAGAATTTTACCAATACAACATAAATTGACAATGCGGCGATAATTTGATTTACTTTAATAATCAGATTCACTAAGGATCTTAAAGATCGTTCCCAAAGAGTGATCCTCCAAGTGGCGTACCACAGGAATCAATACTGTGACCGCTTTTATTCAACCTCTTCATTGATGATTTTCCAAGTGTGGAGCGTGATGTGAAAATGCATCTCTACGCTCTATTTAGGTAGGCCTATTGGGCTCTCGAGGATTACGTCGAACGTAATCCTGCCGATCTTGATAGAATATATGATTGGTCAACAGATTACTTTTGAACCCCGGAAAGTTTCACTCTATCATGTTTTATACTAATCCTATTTTAAGTTTTGCTCCTCAGATAGTCTTAAATGGTTCTCCATTGCCAGTCATAAGTAAAGTAACTAATCTTGGTGTTATTTTGGGACAAGGAATGAACTGCTGTGAAAACGTAAGTGCGAGAATTGGCAAGATATATGATGGACTTTAGTTGTCAGCCCATATTATCCAAAGAAGTACTCGTGTGGAATTGGTTAAGGCATTGATACTGCCCCATTTCACCTTCAGGAGCTTGGTTTTTCCGCACTTAGATAGTCAGTGTGCACGGCGATTAGAGGTCGATTTCAACGACTGTATTAGGTTTATTTACGGACTACGGAGGTTTGACCATATTACACCTTTGAGGTTAAGCCTTGTCGGGTGCAGTCTGGATCTTTACCTCAAACGATGAGCGTTGCTGTTTCTGTTCAAGCTGCTTAAATAAAACAAACCACCATACCTCCGTAAATACTTCCAATTTACAACATTTCAGCGTAACAGCAATTTACTAGTATCGCGGTTTAGGAGATCAGTCATGAATAGAATAGAAAGTTCTTACCCTATCCAAATAATTCTCTAAATATTCAAACGGATGGCACTGCCAATGCATTCAGGAGTCTTTTAGACAATCACTATGCTTAATTGATGCTTTCACTCGAGTCAAGTGATTTTCTGTACATTATTTGTGCATTTTGGAACATAGAGTAGTGACAAGAATCGCCCTTTCTTTTAATTATAATTCTAATTTTAATTTGACACAAGAAAGCAAAATTCATCTTTTTCCACCAATGCCTGAATGTTGAAACAGCAATTGGCGACTTTAATGCCATCTGTCATTTCAAATAATTGATTAAAAATTGCCGTCGCCGGTGGAGTTAGTGATAATAACATGTCCGCCTACCAATCCGGAGGTCCAGGTTCGAGTCCCACCGGCGGCGACCCATGGTTGTTTTCTGCTGACAACAGATTACGATATAAAAAGCCATGGGGGTTGCAGAAAAATTTCCAGTGGTTCAGAGTCCACTTTAAATTGTAGGTCCACTTGTAATTGTTTTCTCAAATCGGGTGCTCCCGCCCCATGCACCACAAGGGGTTACGGAAACCAGACAATAAATTACCCCATATTTGTAAAAACAATTTCCAAGTAAAAATATTCATTACAGAATTTTTCGTAGAAATAAAAATAAATTTCATTGCATCAAATTCAATGTAAAAAAAGAACCAAGAAAAACCATAAAAATGTAAAATTTCTACTTACCGAACCGCAACGCGTACAGACGTATCCTTATCATCGCCTCCATCTGATGACATTTTCCGTTCAAAATTTTGTATTGAATTTTCTTCAACAGCCGGGGCACTATCCGCTGAGGCTGTCGCCTCAGATGCCAACGTTTCCGCTGTGGACGCCGTGGCTATAAATTCACTAGGATCACTTAAGTCGCCACCGTGATGCTACAACTGTGGGAGATCCACGGTTGACAGCACAAAACAACTTATATGCGTTTTGGCTTGGTGATTTCCCCCGTAATGCACCAAAGACACGATCGATGTGTACCTGAAATGAAAATAGACGAAAGTTAGACAAATTTCATCACGAAACGTTCACGTAACGAGACGTTTAATGGCTTTATAATTCTGAGTCCGTTTACCCTTCAAATAGTCAAAAACTCGAAATAATGAAATTTTTATTTTTAGATTCTATAAATGCATGGACTATAGTCGGAATAGCTAATAAAAAACGTGCACACGATTTAGGAGACAAGATCTGTAGATCTGAAGACCATCACATGGAGCTTCCGATTTTATTATTTAAATCTGTTCAGCCGGCACCGGTCAACGCCGTTTCTTGTATTTTTCGATGTTCAAACTAATTTTTTTGAGCCTTGAGAGATATTTTACATAAATTATGGCTGACGTTTTTTTATTAAATATCAAAATATTTTGAGTTTTGCTAGCTATTCTTAGTAAGAGCATTGGATTACTAATAGCAGTAATCAAAAAATTGTTATAGTGAAATATTGAGTGGTAAAAATGCGACCAGATCCAAAACTACAAAAAGATTTCTTATTTTCCACCAATACGGATAAAGAGAACTATGTAGTTGCAGAAAACTTGTTTTTTTTTCTTAAATATGTTTAGAATTTTTGTCGTGTTTATTAAAAACATCTACGACGCAATAATATTATATATTCTTCTTTTCTGGGTAAATTCAAACGTTCAATTGGATTTACCCGGGCAGGAAGTTTTTCAGGGTTATACTTAGGCACAGATACAACGTGCACTAGGTTAAGTGAAACCCTGTTGGATCCGAAATGAGAAGAGAAATAAAGAAGAGAGAGTTAATAAAATTTAAAAGTACTATTGTTAAAACTTTAAAATAAATATTATAAAATTTGATTTACTAAGAGGCGTGATTATCTGGACGGATGTTCATCTACAACATCTTTATTTTGCATATACTTTTTTGTCCTCTTTTGACGACGTAGAAAACCCATTGGAACAGAGGTCAACTTTTGAAACCCTAGCGGAAATCAAGTTCCGGACTTCACATCTCGCAGTGGTACATTTCCATCTGCGGAATTATTTGCAAGGACAGAACTTCCATCACACTGTAATCTTCACTGGCGCATAGAGGTTGGTATCATCTTTTACCACAGGTGTTTAGAACAGAACTCCTAAATTTGACGCATCATTGTCACTAGGTAAAGTTGCAGGCTTTTTATACTATACTGGCATGTATATCTCTTTCTAGTTCCCGCAACCCCTTGTAGGGTGGGCGAAAAAGTTCACCCGATTCGAGACAACGATTTGGACCTAATTGGATTCCGGAACAAAAGTGGATTCCGAATCACTGGCAATCTGTTGTCACCAGAAAACATCCGAATTGGTAGGTCAACACGTTATCACTTCCTCCACCGACAACTTGCATGTACTACCTATATATATACAAGAACCTAAAGCAAACTTAATTAAACAGAAACATATTTATTTTTTTCGGCAGTCAGCCGGCGATCAAAGCAGTCAGCATAAACAAATAAAAATTGGTCTGTGAAAGTCAAGAAGCTCTGGATGAACTGGGAAGAACAAATCGAGTCAATTCTGTTTGGATATCAAGGCATCGGGGTTTTTTAGGTAATGAAAAGGCGAACAAGCTGGACAGACAGGACTCTGCCATGACACTTTGAGCTCTGAGACGACGTGCGGGATTTCCCCTGCATTGCTAAAAGGGCCGTACAGAATATGTCCATCGTTAGTCCTCGTTTGTCCACCTAATAGTTTTATTTGTCCAAGCTCCATTTCGAAATGGCGGACAAAAAACTTATTTTCCATTATTTTTTCACCAAAACTCCAGAAGAGAAAGAGGAGCATTTTCGCGGACTTTACGAAAGTTAAAAGATATCGAAAGTGTAACTTCATACAGCACGGATTTGCGAGTTCAAACATCGGAAGATCCTGCCGACGTAGTGCAGCAAATAATTAATTGGACAAATAAATCTAATGGGTGGACAAACGATTGCAAAAAAAAATTTCCAAAATTCAAAAAAGAGGGTGCCAAATGGGCAACTTTACGTAGGAGAAGCATTCCAGAAAAAATTATCACCACCATAAAGGAGTCCTACTCAGGAGCCCAATGTCACATCCTACACAAGGGAAAAATGTTTGAGTCCTAACTGCCTAACGGAGTGAGACAAGGATGCACACAATCACCTTTGCTTTTCATGATCGTCATTAATGCCTTATTGTGCAGCGTCCTAGACGACCACCCATAGCGAGGGATTAGATGTCTTCTATCTAACAAACGGAGTCATGTAGTCCATATGTTCGAAGCCCTGAACAGAGAAAGTCGCAGATCAATGCAGCTAAAACCAAACTTATGAGCTTGGACTCCATCAGAAAACTTACTTATTTTGAAAAGCAGCAAATGGAGCAAGTGGATAAATGTTGATATCTCGGAAGCATAGTTACAGCAGACGCTGAACAGGCTCGCATCAACAAAGCTCAAGTTGCATTTAATACTCTTGCAGAGATCGGGCGCAATACCAGCATCTCCAAAAATCCGGATCTGCGAATCGAATGTTCTGTTGTATGACTGTTCAAAATGGAAAGTGACCTGTCAAACCTACAAGCCCTTGTCAACGGGTGTCTCCGGCGCATCCTTAACATCCACTGGCCGGAAGGCCAACGAAGATCTACATAGACTCACAGGCCAAAACAAGATAGAAAACAGTATTCGCAGGCAAAAGTGGCAATGGATAGGCCGGCCACACACTAAATAAAAAGACAAGTGCAAGTTTGACTCGCACACCGAGGGTTGCGTAATATTTTTTCATGTGATATAACTGCACACTAACAATTTTTGGATTATTTCTTTTACTTGTGCTGTGAGACCTTGCTTTTTGCCAAATTTCATGATTCAAGGTCAACGGCAAGTAACCTATAGGTTTTGATTCATTTGCGTGTCAAAATATACGGAAGAATGGGCGTATTTCGTGGCATAAATGACCGTATTTTTTTATTGTGTTGACTTAGAAGCTTGATTTTTTTACAGCTCTAAGTGAACGTGGATCTTAGTATTTGATATTAATTTGATACCTTTACGCCTTCCTGAGAAAATGGGTCTTGACAGACAGACTGACAGCCAGCCTGCAGACAGACGAACAACGAAGTAATCCTATAAGGGTTACTTTTTTTCGCTTTGAGGTACGAAACTCTAAAAAGAGCCAAACAACATCGAACAACAGGCTCTAGATTGAAACCCGCACGGGACCCAAGGGAGACGTCGAATTGGACGACTGCGCAACACATGGAGAAAATCCGTCGGGAAGGACAATATCCAAATCAACAAATCGTGGCCACAGTTGAAGGTGTTAGCGCAGACCGGACCAGATGCAGAGTCGGTGTAGTAGACGCCCTATGCCTCACAGGGAATTAAAGGGACCCAAAGCGATGGTTACCTCTGAAGGAACAAAAATTAGTAGAGATTTTCAGAAAACTAGAACGAACTAATTCTGACGAGATATCCTTTGCATCAAACACAATAATCGGAAAAAGTATTACGTTTCAATTAAAAAAAAGAAAACTGATCTCATTGTAAAGATCGCCTTTCAGAAATGTCTTCTTCCCACAGCATAATAGCGCTCCAAGGAAATTCAACTTTTGTCCATAATACACTGTGGTGGGTTCAATTGCAGTAAACTATCTGCTAGCGGGTTTTTTTGTTATTCTTTTATGGTAAATTTATTCAATTATGAAAGATAAACAATACAGTGACCCAAATAATACCCTGAGACGCGATAATTGAACTCGCTTTGAAATTGCCCCGTAATGGCGGAAATCTTTGGTAAGAAATTGCACTCTATTAAAGCCAACGGTTGAAGATAGTCGATTCTATTATGACGTTAGCTACAAAGATGTGCTGAGCTAGGTATGCCTTAGGTAAAAAATTTCAAAGGTTAATAGACGATTGTTGGCCAATTTTGTGCATAAAACTACAATTTCCCATCGCCCACCGGGCGTCGATTGAGTGCAATATAGACAGCAGTCTATAGAGACCGATAGTCTAGTGCGCTTTAATAGCATCAACGATGGATAAAGGCAATGACGACTGTTGTAGTGTGCCTGGGAAATGGGGACAACAAAGGTTTAATAAGTAACGGCGGCAACCGACAGAAATGGATCTGACACGATGAACTAGGTGAGCATGATTTAGTCTTTGTGGAATTGATTTTGTGCCGCAGAAATCAATTCCAGCGGCTGCCACTTAATGCAAATTCATATCTCATAATGTGTTCAATGGCATGATGGGATTTAGATCCTGGTTGCTGTAATTGCACTCGATTAAGCTTCTTTTTAGCTGAAAACTATGACCACAATGAGCATATATATTTTAAGCATAGACTACAGGTACATAGTCCGAAAATTATCAATAACCAGAAACATTGCCGTTCTGCTCTTGAATGAATATTTAAATTTTCTAATAATAGCCAAAAATGCTAGAGGACTTCCAAAACTTATTAAAAAACTTTGTGGATTCGTAAAACACTTAAAAATTTAATGCTAAACGGGTTTGCCAAAAATCAGGTTTCAGTACAACTTGATGTGAGTTGTCTTTGCGGCATAATTCGTTTCATTGTCTGTGAATGACCTATGGAAGGTTTGTAGCGGGTTTTGTTTGACCGCTCAAGAAAACTATGGATCCAACAAGAATTTCAAGAACCACACAATTACGTAATCATTAAAAAATTAGATTCGCTCCACGATGAAATAATATACCTTTGCTGACCGAACAGACATTTGCAGCAACCAGGTGAATGTGGGTAGCCATTGAAGTGTACACCGTTCCGCAGCCGTTCGAGTGCAAATGCTCCGAGTAATTCCGTTCACGAAGTTCCACTACCGTAGACGTCCAATAAGTGCAAACAAGCACAGCGGAACGAGAGCCCTGGGATTGCAGGTTAACGTAACCGTAGCGTATATGGTTTTGCAACATTATTCTTTCATTCATTTCAAAGACTTCTTTTTGATCCTCTGGGAAACTAACAACAGCGATTGCGTGGGAATTCCATGGCATATTTTCGTTTATTTTTCCTTTCCAAACGTAATAAGAGTCTTCAAGCTGAGAGTCGGATCCATCGGATGAAAATCACCGATATCGATGTGTGGGAAGTGGTAGCTCCTTTCAGATGTCTTGATAACTGTATCGGTACCTTTAACATCTTGCGTGAACTAACTGGAACGTGAACGTGAATGAGTTTTACAACCTGAACACGTGGTCGGTCGGGCAAACATTCATTGCTGGCGTAGGTGAAAATCCAATTATGTAAAGGGAAATAAATGAGAAGAAACTTCACGACTTTTGGTGAGGTATATCATAATTGAAATGTTCCAACTTGAATTGAAAGGAAAATGGCGAGACACATTGTAGGCATTTTTATTAACTTTCGTTTAATTTTGTGCTCCTACACATTTTTATTGAATATAGGTACTTTCTTTTGATCATGAATCCTGCAAATCGATACCATCTGATTTTGGAAAGATAAAATTCTTTCAACTAAGTGTCCCTAAACTGAGCATAAACGGAGAATAGCGGAAAATCTAGAAGTGCTACCACACTGCCGTGATTTTAAAGTAAATTTTGCTTTTGAAAGTGGTCTCTAAAATTCTGGATGAGGTAACTAGAAATGAGGACCCAGAAGACAAAGCTTTCACTTTGACGAGCAATCCGCCGAATGGAGGTCCCCTGTACATCTAATGTTCGTCGATTTTGAGAAGGCATTTGACAGCGTTGATGGCGAATATATATAGCGTGCAGCTGAGAGCCCAGAGACCAACCTACGAAGGGAGGCAGAACGTAATAGCGGTGTTGGTGCAAAATGACGCGCTGAAGCTTCTTAAAGTTTGTAAATTAATAATCGGATGGGTTATCTGCAGGGTAGTTGAGAGAAAAACGGAAATGTTGGAATTACGGACATATCAAAGCCCAGAGATGGGCATTTTTTATTCAAATAAAGATAAAAGCTAAAAGCTCAAATAAATTTAAAAATCGAATAAAAATTTATTTGATTACAAAAATTATTTGTTATTTGGACGATTATTCGCAAATAATTATTTGTTATTTGGTGCTTTTTATTCGAATTTCAAATAATTATTTGTTATTCGATTATCAAGTAATTATTCAATAGTTGATGTCTCTTTATGGAATACTTATTTGTTTTATGCTATCATTTACTAAAATCGTTACTGTAAACATCGAAACATAACAAGGCAGTTTTAATTTCCTAAGTTCGAGACACCTTGTGATATGAAATGCGTGTACCAAGAAATAATTTTTTGAAATTGAACTAATGAAAACCAACAACAAATAATTATTTCATAAAGAGACATGAACTATCGAATAATTATGTAATAATCGAATAACAAATAATTATTTGAAATTCGAATAAAAATCCAAATAACAAATAATTATTCGCCAATAATTCATCAAATAACGAATAATTATTTGATTATCGAATAATGAATGATCGAATAACAAATAATAATTTGAAATTGGATTAAGGAGCACCAAATAACAAATAATTATTTGCGAATAACTTAAAATACATTGAAAATCGAATTAAAATTTATTCGAATAATTTTTTATTCGATTTTTTAAAAAAATCGTTATTTCATTGAAAATTTATTCGAATAATGCCAAAGCCCAATGCAAAGGTCCGGACAGAGAGCATCTGTGCCTTAAATATGGCAAGGAGAAACATAAAGCATACTGTGTGCACTGCGAGAAGGGGGGCACCAGTCTGGGCATGTAATATGCCCAAACAACAGGGATCAGAGGACAGAGGGGTTCATAAAAAGGGTAACCGGATAGGGAATAAGTGTCAAAATACTACAAATAAACACAAATCGAAACCGCCCGGCCCTGCATATGGCAATAGACACAGCCATAGATAGGTAGGGGTAATATTGGTTAGTGAGCCAAATAAGATAACCATGAAAAGCAGGAGAGACTTGATATCGGATAAGGAAGCTCATGAAGCTATTAAAATCCTTGATGAGAAGCTGGTGATACAAAAAGTAGGCAGCGGCCCAGAATACACATACGTGGAAGTAGCCGAACTTACCATCTAAAGATGCTACTTCTCAGGGAACAGAGATACTGCTGAGCTAGAGTATAGTCTAGATGACATTTAGCAGGCGTATCAGAGCCAATGCGCAAAGCAATGCTATGTCCCCCCAACGGGGAATGGAGTATACAGACCGAAGAGATCAAATTGTGACTGATTGGATGGCTGAGCACTGGCTACTTATCGCCAACATTAGAGATAAGCTAACATTCCAAAGGCTAGGATATGGTGGTCACGGAAGACGTCAAAAGTATGATTCAGCATTGGGAAGTGAGTGACACAGAATCACTAAGTGACCACAATTACATAATCTTTAAGATCGCAACAGCAGAATGGAGCGGGAAACCAAAAAGTAAGAGTCGTGAAGGGTTTCAATTTAAGAAGTTAGACCACCATAAGCTAGAAGTAGAGATAGTGCGTGCTTCCCACGACGGAAGTATGTACAGTTACTGCCGCAGGTTTCACGGAGATGCTGAAGCACGTCAGTAATCCAGCAGCAAGGGAGGACAAGCTAGGGAAACCCCGGTCTAATGATTGAATAACGACATTACAGAGTTCCGAAGAAAGTGCATGAGAGACAGAAGGTCCTATACCAGAAGTCCAGACACTCATGGGAAGAATATAGCACCAGCAGAAAAAGGCTAAGAGATGGAAAGTGCTATTAAATTGGCATGAAGGGCCTGTTGGGTTTCCCGGCCAGGTCAAACATGTCTATGAGCTTCACAGAGAGGCACCTTGCCACTTCCCAATCCACGAGCCGATCGCATTCACAGCAGAGTGAAAAAAAGCACTGTTGGTCCTGCTCAAAAAAGGAGATAAGCGAATAGATGCTCCAGCATCATACAGGTCAATCTGTCTGGAAGTCAGGAGACCTATCGAGAAGGCCGGCAGACCGACGACGCCTTCAAAGTAACTGGCAGACAAGATGGACAGACGACCTACACGGAAGATGGAGGCACAGGCTAATACCTGACATCAAGAAATGGATCAACAGACCATATTAAGAGGTAGACTATTTCCGAACCCAGGCACTCTCTGGTCACGGCTGTAGAAGAAATAGGGCAGATACGGATAAGTGTCCGTACTGCGGAGAAAAGGATGATGCCGAACACACACTTTTCATGTGTGAGAAGTTGGTAGAAGTCCGAAGAGAGTATATGGAGGCCACGGCAGAGGCATTCTTTGCAGGCAATAGGACAAAGAGTCTGACTGCAGAAGGGGGAAATAATGTACAGAACAGTAAAGTACATTATTGAAAACAAACAGAAAGACCTAAGGCGGGGGTAGTCAAGATTGGAAATAAGTAGAAATAAGCCATTGTCGCATAGGCAGAGAATTAAGTAGCCCATAAAGATAAGTACACAGCCACCACACTGAAGTAATGCGTGGTTTTTAGTGGGAGAAATACCACACTACTTGGGACTTTGGGTGTCTTTTAGAAGATTTTGCTCCTCCAAAACAATAATATATATAAAATAAAATATATATATATATAAACTCTTTAACCACCTTACGCACCTGGACTATGCCGACGATGCATGTCTCCTATCCAACAAACGGAGTCATGTAGCCCAAATGTCCGAAACCCTGAGCAAAGAAGGTCGCAGATCAACCAAACTTATGAACTTAGATTCCAGGAGACAACATGAAATTTATCTGGAAGAGCAGCAAATAGAGCAAGAGGATAAATTTTGTAATCTCGAAATCACAGTTACAGCAGACGATAGAGCTGAACCTGCAGCCGAAGATGAATCGTGGCCGTCGCACAGTCACTCCTATGGGCTTATGGTAATAATTAAGTCACTGGTCTTTAATGTAGTGTCATGCATTAGAGCCATACTTTTAGACCAAGATGTAGGGTTTCTAAAGTTAGGGGTTGTAGAGTTAGACTTTGTAGAGTTAGGGGCTTGGCTCCAAATGAGATCTGATTACTTTTTTACAGTGAAAGCGGTATGAGCTTGTGAGTCTTGGCAACCTTCTTTACATGAAATGTTTTTGGTGGGATTTCATTTCTTTTTGCAAGATGCTCTAGTTCTTTTGACTTTTTCTGGCTGTATTTCTCGTGCGTCAGCTATTCTTTTTTCATAGCTCACTCTCTATCGTTGCCTCATTTCCTTGTTGGCTTATTATTTGCAATAAGCGATAAATCAGGGTGGTACTTAGCTATTAACCAATTACATTCAACTATGTATTGCTGACTGTTGTGCTTTATTTATATTAACTTTAAGCAGACTAAATTATCTTTCCAACAACATGTACACTTTATTAACCGAAATAACAAGAAATCTCTGATTAAAACTGAAATCTTAGTCGCAAACCAAATTTTCATCCAAAACGCAAGCAATAAATCATGGTCCGACCATGGTCTGGTGCTTGTATTTTCTTTAAATGTCTCCTTCCGTACAATTCCGCACTTGCTTGTTAGTTTCTTAAAAACGGCATGACTAGTTTTACTTCATTCGAAAGATTGTTTTGTTAACTTCAAGTAAAAAAAACAATCTTTTCATAGAAGCAGTAGATTAGGCACTAGGACGAGTTTAATGAAAATCACCCCCACCCCCTAGTCTGGCGTAGTCGAGTAAAGAAGGTATTTGTTGCACGTCAGCAGTTCCTTTATGTACTAATAAAATCTAGCTTTGATATCAAATTTCAGCTTTCTAGAACTGTTGGAAGTACCTCCACAGAAATTTTATATACAGATCTGCAACCCCTTTATGGGGGGTTGGAGGGTGAAAGTTATAGATTTATTAATATTTTCGTTGTTTGTGTGCAGATCCTAGTCTGCATACCAAATTTCAGTTTTCTAGAAATTGTTATCTAATACAGAAGCAGACCCCCTTTTTCAAGGGGTTGGAAGTTACAATTTTCTGAATTTTTTCGTTGTTTGTGCGCTAATCCTAGCCGGCATACCAAATTTCAGCTTTCTAAGACTTCAGGAAAGTACCCTAGAGGTTATGTTGATCATGAAATCATCGAAATCGCCGTATTTCAGGTATTAATAAAATCTAAAGTATAATGGCTGAACAAATGAAACTTAGTGTGTTTCATTAGTCTGGTAACTACATCTTATTGGGCTCTCTGGTATTATCCAGACTTAATTTGGGCTCTCTGGTATTATCCAGACCGTAGCTATGAGGATTCAAAAATACGACGAAACGCTTTGAGAAAAGGTAGGTAGTGCCCAGTCTTGGATTTAAATGTCAGAATATTATTTTTTATATTATGTTTAATTGTATAGCAAGTGTGATGAAAAGTGAATAATATTTTAGTAGATTTAAGAGTATGTTTTGGTTTGGTCTGAATTGGATGTGTGAGGTCCTCAAGCGCTGCGGTCACTACGGCCTATTGTACTTAACCTCTTAACTCCTTACAACAAGCCTGTCCCTCCGAAGAGGTTCAACAGCTACCGCAGTTCGCAGTCACTCAGCTCACTCGGTGCCAGGGTTGGTTTTCCAAATAGGCTAAATCTAAGCCTGGCCACTGAAGGGCATTCATATAAAACGTGTAGTGGGGTCTCATATTTCTCCAGACAAAGTCTACAGGTGGAATCAATGGCTCTGCCTATTTTTACCAAATGCTTCCTCAGCTAACAGTGGCCGGTAAGCAAGCCAGCCAGAGTTCTGACATCCAACCTTCTCAGCTTGAGGAGCTGCGCGGATCTGTCCGGTAAAGATGGGGACATATGGTTCCTTGCTAGTAGAATATATTTAATCAAACTGTTAGGAAAGCGAAGTATACTGCTTCTTGTCGAAGAGTGTATGATATTTGGAAACAAAAATGTATGAGTGTGTTGTATGGCTTAAATATTGCTAATAAATGAATTGAATTGATAAGATATACTGAACTGTAAGGTTTGTAATGGAGATAGCTTAGAATTAAATCTGTAAGTGATTAGTAACTTCGCCTATTATTGCTGAAGGGCATGATTAATATCAAAATAGAGGCGTTCATTTCTGCTCTTTTACTATTATTGTTCTTACCAGTGGTTCTTACCCACTCAATTAATCCGAATAAGCAGAAAACGGCCAAGCAACTTCAAGGTCACATACGTAGGCTATCATCTAATCAAATATGTATCCCAATCAATAATATCCAGTGTACTGCACAAAACGGGCTGTGTAAAATGGGGTACAATCAAAAAGTGGTTCAGGAGAATGGTAAACAAGCGCAAAACACAACAACAATAAATTGGCGAAAGTGCCGGGCTGTCATCAGCCTTGCTGCCGGAAAATCGATAAAATGTATGTGTAGCAACTGGCAGCACGCTGCTCAAATTTCCCCGATGTGTTTCGGAAATGCCCGCAAACAGCTGTGTTTATGTGGATGCAGCTGCCTTCATTTAATCGAATAAGAAAACACACCAAGTGGGCGAGAGAATACCATTTACACTTAATGCTAATGATTAGAATGAAAAAAAGCAAAGCGATTTGTTTCATATGAAATGTATCAGACACCCACCTCTTGTCTTGACAATGTATTAATCCACGGCGACTTTTATGGCCAGCAGCCGCACAAATTTCGATCACTACTCACAATAAACACAAAAACAAAGTGAGGGCACAAATCGTAAATAACTTTCCTGAGTTTTGTTTTTCTTTATCTTCGCGATTGTAAAAAAAGGCGACTTTTCACTTTTTTGTAATTCTAAACTCCACGGGAAATGACAGTTGTACTTTGTCAAAAAATAAACCCATTCCTTCTCGGAAATGCACTTCTCTTTCACACTTAAATCACTTCACATATATACCTATCTTACTTTTACTCGCGGTTATTCAAGCTTAACATGACATATTCTAACAAGAATCGATTTACTGCAAAATTCTGCGATAATTTTCTAATTTTCCTGAATTAAACTTAAACCGACATTTACACAAAATTAATCAATAGCACAAAACGATTGACACATTTATAATAGTGACAAAAAAAACAATTTCGTAATTTATCGCTTTTGTTTAACCCACAGGCCCGAATATAATTAGTTTCCACGAACCGTTCTGCTGTAAAAAGGACTTTCACGGCACACTCTACACTGCTGGAAAAAGGATGCTGAAATTATCTTATTAACGCCATCAGCGCACAGGTACCGTTCTTCACTTGTATACAGCTGACTGCGCAATGGCGCGACGGTTCTATAATTTTTACGCTTTGGGTCGGAAATTTTTGCTTTTAAAGTGGGGGCCGACAAAAGTTTCTTCTTTCTCTAGCACGCAACGACAAACATTTGACAGCTGCAATTCAGTGGTTGTTGTCTAAAATTACACTTTGTCTACTAGATGTCACACGTATCGCTATGATGCAAAGGAAACAGTTAAAATAAAAATCCCTCAACATTAAAAATGCCATGTACAATTAGAAATTACTATATTGTTAATGAAACAAAGAAAAATACTTATTCTAAAACAAATACATTTCTATAAATCCACTATTTAAAAAACATTACTTACGAGCAAGCGATTTCAACTTAAGTTGAACGATTTTTTTGGTTACTGTAACCGAGCCGATCGAAAACACTCGCGCTCTGTCTGTCCGGATATTTTTTGACTGTGGATAGGGATACCTTACCAATTCGGTTCGCCAATCTTGTCAGTTTTGATTCGGAAACTGATCGTTTCGTGGTAGATAAATCGAGTCGACTATGCACTGGAACCGATTTGTTTCGCAATAATTCATCAGACCTCATTCGAAGAGCGATTTCATGAGATTTTACAGGACTGGATTTTTTGGCAGGCGTGGGTTTTAATTTGAATACTTTTTTTGTCTTGTGCATTGCGTCGTTATGCTTAGTGCCTTAAGAAATTAATATTAATTTAAGAAAACAACTACTTGCCAAATAAGTAAAACATACCGTTCGAACCAAGACGAGATTTAACCCCGAAATTAGGATTAGGTCTAGGCTTTACTACCACCCTTCGCGGAGCTATTTCGAGCACTTCATCCTCGGATGAAAAAGAGACTGTTTTTTCTCCTGTTTCCATTTTATCTGGCACATCATACTCATCGGCTACCATTGTGGCAGCCTTTGCCGGAATTTTCTTTATCAGCATGACTTTTTGGTGTGTTTTCATAATTTTTTTTGTCACACCACCACTCTGTAAAGATCACGAAATAATTACAACATTTAGAAAACCATAACTTCTCTTACTCTTTTAGTGGGAGAAGTCTTCAGGATACTTGCTACCTTGGGCATATCGTCATCTTTGCCACCAAGCCTTGAAAAAATCGAAGAACTCATTGCAGTTTTGTCAAGTCCAATTATGCGAACCAGTTGCTCATGTGAATCATTTTCTTGTAGGGAAAGTCGCTCAAAAACGCCCGGCTTTAGAATCTCTTTATCCGAATACACTAAAAATACCAAGAAATCAACATAAAAATTTTATGTTTTTAAAAACACATTACGCATTGCTTTTTTTGCAAGAATTTCCTTACTTCTTGCTGTCGAACCTGATGGAAGTTTTATCTTGTATTTTCCTTCATGCTCGGGCAAAACTCTTCGTGCGTGTTTAATAGCCACTGTGTCATAATCGGATTTGTTTAAGCTGGAGGATGTTGATGGTATCGGAGTTGCTGTTAAATTCCAGTTATTAATTAGCACATTTACTGAATAATAGAAATACATACATTTTAGTGAGATTTTCTTAGAACCCCCCGAAGAAGGATTAGCTGGAACAGCAGCCACAGGAACTTTTATTTCACTGGATAAAACTTTATCTCGTGCGGTTTGTTCACTGACTTGTTTTGCGTGCCTTTAATGAATTATTTTTTTTAACCAAGAGTTGTGCAAGTCAATTATTTTGCCATTACCTTAAAATTGCAATTATGTCGCCCATTAAGGTAATGCCCATTTCACGCAAATATTCCTTGTTTAGATCCATTAACATATCTGTTTGTATTCTATTTTCAACGAAAATATGTGCATATGTAGCTGCTGCAGGGCTTGGAATACCGCCTGCGTTGAAAAATTTTACCCATTGCCCTAAATGTTGCAAGAAAAAAGCAAATTAATGATTTTGCAGGACAAGTAGTCGAGAGAATTAAAATACCCATAAATTCATTAAAAAACTGAAAATTTTACCTGCGTTTGCAGTTGACATCTCGGGAAATGTTTTAATGTCTGCTTTTATTCAGTTTTTCACAAAAATTGTCAGCGTGCCGTCCTTTTACACCTACTTAACTATGTTGACAGTGACAGACATAAACAAGACGCCATCTTTAGCGAAATGGGATAGCTTACTATAAAAGGGTGCGTTCTGAAAATTCTTTATTATATATTTATTAATATTTTTTATAATTAGTTATAATTATTTAAATAACATTTAAGCGGTTGAATTATCAAAACAGCTACTTACCAAAGTTTCTAGTATTACATATATTTCGAAAAATCGTATTCAAATTTAATTTTATCTTGACGTTGTCCAACCTGTTTATGTGTAATTTAATTTGACAATCGGCTTATTTACAAACAAATTCGCTTAGGGAAAAGCTCTGTAAATTATCCTGTTTTTGCGCTATATGCAAATAAATATCATTTTATTTGACAATCATTTAATCAGATTCACGAACTAATATAATTTGATAAACAACAAGAGAAGTCCCTTGTAAAATTAGCATTTCGGTCATTTTCAGATCACTGTAAATATTTTCTACGTGCTTTCAGTAGATTTGTAGTTAACATTTTTTATTCCAGGCGCATTTTATAAAACAACTCTGCAAGGCGGTGAACTATGTTAGGGAGGAATCTCTAACATTTTGCCACCTCTGAAGTGATCAATTTTATTAATCAATAATTCTACATGGTGTTGTAAGTCGTAATCCTATCAAAAATGAGTGATTGCGATTCGGACGAGGAGATGTCTCAGTATGAAAAACTATGTAATGCAAATGTGCAGCCGGGAATGTTTGTTAGTGGATGGGATGATGCAAATGATTTCATTGAAGAAGAAAAGAATCCTCGCGGTAAGAGAAATGAATTAATTAAAAATATCAGCAATTCATAATGTTTGCAATCTTCACTTATTATAGAAAGTCTTGAAAAAGAGATTCTGTGGGCTGCAAATGAAGGAAAAATCCATGTGATTCAAGAAATTCTCAGGTTGGATCCCGAAGCTGTGAGTTCAACTGATGCCGATGGCTATACACCCTTGCACCGGTAAGTAATTCAATAAATCAAATACCAGGTAATATGTATGGTTTTACATGCATAATGATATATAATTTTAATACTTACTTCCTCCGTTTGTAAAAATTATTAAACAAACAAACAACTGCTACAGGTTATACTGCCTTTAACAAATTCTTCTGCTGTATTAGACGGTTGCATTCTTAAGCAATAAGCAACACAAAACTGGACTGCGCTCTAAAACTACTCGACTCTTTATTGGCTCGATAAATAATTTTTTCAACGTGGTTTGACTGAAACTTTGGCTCTGAGGATTTGGTTTTCCGCTGCGACCGCCATCTTTACGCTCCTGATGCTCCGGTAGGCGGTGGTGTTCACTGCGCTGTCCGCTGTGACATTCCGTGCATGGTCGTAGATGTTGCGGGATCCAATCCCCTCGAATTCTTTTGTGTGGTGCTGAAGCTCCCACACAAAAATGTATAATTGCGACGGTCTATATTCCACCTGGATCGCCCTCTGATTGTTATAAGTTGACGTCTACTTGCGTCGAAGGACTTATTGATTTGCTGCTTCCATCGGATGATTTTAATATGCCTTGGGTCATTTGGGAGCGCTCCTCGGACAAGGATTGCCTACTACCATCTTTTTCCGTTGCTCCACAGTACATTTTGGCATTTACAGATTCCACTGCCTCTTACGGTTTATCACAGGCCTGTAATGTGATGAACGACTCGAGCAAGTATCTGAATTTGGTGTTCTCATCTGATTGCTCGAGTAGTGTCGTGAAGTACTGTCTGTCTCCCTTGGTTTCTGATTCTTGTCATCATCCGGCATTGCATATCATTCTTGGTTTTGATCCTATAGTGACGGCATCTTCTGATTCAAGTAATTTTTGTTATAACTTTGGCAAGGCTGATTATTCTAAACTTAATATTTGGCTCTTTGCCTGCGATTGGACGAATGTTTTGAATGAACGTGACATCGATAATACTATAAAATTATGTTACGATTTTCTTTCTGTTTGTTTTGCTAATTGTGTTCCTGTTTCAAGGTCTCGTGGTTCGTGTATATATCAGCCTTGGTTCAATAGTTCCGTGAAGAACTTAAAGAATCTATAGAATAAAGCTTTAAAGCGGTTTTGTTCCTCAATGAGTGGTGTTGTCTACTTCGCTTACTCCAGGTTACGAAACCAATTTGAATGTGCAATGTTCTGAACTTCCACTGCAAACCTTTTCTGAATTCTTTTCAGCATTGCTTTATGAATGGTAGATCTACTACGACTAACATTGCTGGAATTCTCTAATTGCTGTATTTCTGCCATTGAAGCATTTAACATGTACAATCAATGATGTATCCTCTATTCTATTTTACGCTGATGACGCCAAATTTTCCGTGTTATTTCAAGTGTGAACGACTGTGCACTATTAAACTCTGACTTAGATGCCTTTCATAATTGGTGTTCTACAAACTTCCTTCCTCTAAATATTAGCAAGTGTACTAACATGTCGTTCTCTTGATCAAGGAAACCAGTACACTTTAACTACACCTTAGACGGTCGCTCTCTGAACAGACTTGACAAGAACAAAGATTTAGATTACGTGCTAAATGGAACCTTTTCATTTGAAGGCCATATCAACGCTATTGTAAACAAAGCTAATTCTGCTCTTCGCCAAGCGATGGTCTAAGGAATTTGATGAGCCATGTATTACTGACCTTCTTAATTTTACGTTGGTAAGACCTGTTTTGGAGTATGCTAGTCCTGTGTGGTCTCCTTTTTATGCGACTCATATTAATCTCATTAAGGCTGTACAGGGTAAATTCGTAAGATTTTCCCTTCGCGACCTTCCATGGATCGATCCTCTTCGCCTGTTTACCTACGCTGACCGATTAAAGCTTATTTCATTGGAGTCCCTTGAAAGTAGACGCGACAACTCCAGAATTGTTTTTGCCTTCCATTGCCTGCAAGGCGCGGTTGATTCCCCCGAACTGCTAGGGGCTATGTATTTATTAATTCCTACTCGCCCCCTGAGGAACCAAAGCCACAGCAACATCCTCAACTTAGCACCTAGAGGACTCGCCGATGCCTCAACTGACTACATTACGCCTGTTTGAAAAAGGATTCAGTGTCAGGATTCCAACTAGAAGGGAATGGAGAGTAACAAAACCGGCCATCAACTATGATAGCATAATATACGCGGATGGTGCTAAGATGCAGCAAGGTGTTGCTGTTCTCTGAGACACTGAATAAATCGAAGTTTTACCGTTTACCGAACACATCGAGCGTCTTCCAGGTGGAGGTGACTGCGATTATGAAGGCGTGTTCGTTGTGTTTCAAGCAGAGATCCTGGCTATTGAAAGGGCAAGAAGAGTATTGCTGTCGCACAAGTACCTACAAAGACGTAATGAAATTTTCTTGTAGCGATAGTCAAGTGTCCATTAAGGCGCTCCACTCAAACACGCTTAAATCCCGGAAAGCTTGGAGCTCTACAGAGAGTAACTCCCTGCCGGGTACCCGGTCCTAACGATATGACGGGTAACGAGAAGGTCGATGTTTTGGCTTAAGGAGGTTAACAGATGATCGCTTCACAAATAGACACATCACTCGGACGGCCTCTAATTTCAGTAAAAAGAGAGATCGAGAGTGAAATGAAAAGAGAGCGGTGTTTTAACTTAATGGAAGACGCCGGAATCTCCGCAGTATCACTGCGTTTATAACGGGTCACTGCCTGTTTAGTAGTCATGCCGTCCGCATGCGTATTCATGCCAACAACTTCTGTCGGAGTTGCCTGGTCGAGGAAGAAGTTGAAAGCATTCAGCATTGCGAATGCCCTGAACTAGCCAGGAGAAGGTTTAAGGCCTTTGGAAAGCATTGCCTTAATGGACTAGAAGAGTTCGCCAGCGTGGACCTAAAGGACCTAATCAGATTCCCAACCATATAAATTGACAAAGATTTCCAATTTGGGAAATTTCCTCTCAATGACATTACCATTTAAATGAAAAATAAATGAATAATGGAATTGAGTGTGACGAAAATTTTGCCGATGGTTTTGCCAAATAAACTTGTTAAGAAAATAATCAATTTAACACAATAAAACGGACAAAGCCTACGGGGGCAACCCTTTGATGCGTTAGCATGGCTTGTTTTTGAATTGCTGCGAGCTAGAAAACAGCCTAGATACGGAGTGGATTTTTTAATTCATTTTTAAAATCCCACGGGGAGACCTGGTCTCGAACCCAGAAACCATGTCATGGTGGTCGAGCAGCTCAACCAATTGATCCAACTCCGTACCCAAACACTTTCAGAATAGAAAAAGAGCTGCCTTTAAATAAATAGAAGCCTGTCAATTCTAATACTTTGAATACGGGCTAGTCGAGTTTTGCAAACGTTAAAAGCCCTCCGGATGAGCAAATCAATGATATGCTCTTGTTGATGGCATTGATGGTACTTTTAAATTTCATGAAAAAGTAGCATTATGTTCGTAGTGATATCGTTGTGTGTAATATTAACAAATGAATGATAATTAAAATAACATAACATAATTGTAACGAATGTACGGCAAACAATTTAAAGTTCTAAAATCTTTTAGGTCGGTCACTACTTTCAAAACAAACTCCTTAAGGGGACCTAGTTCTGGTTAAACCTTAAAAAATCGTCAAGATTGGAGTGGTATAAAATAAAATCTATTATAGATAGAGACTTAAATTGTTTTTTTTTTGTTTTTGATTTTTTGTTTATCACCTGGCCGGTCGCCTTTTTGATAGCAGGTGAAAAATAATTCCTCCAGTTGATCTAAAACAGTTGGGTATTAAAGTTGATAACATTTTCTATAAGATGACCTAGAATTCAGGTCATCCATCGAATACTTTGGCTTTTACAACACTTATAAAGTGAAAATTTCGCTCGAAAATCAACTTTTTACGCAAAAGTTCTGCCAAATGGTAATTTTTTATTTTTAAGTCTCTATCTATAATAGATTTTATTTTATACCACTCTAATCTTGACGATTTTTTAAGCTTTAACCAGAACTAGGTCCCCGTAAAAGTAAATCAAGTACTAGTCAAATTGATTTCCCGGAATTTTTTCGGCGTATTTTTGATACAATGAAAACATGGCAAGTGTTTCGTCATTGAACGACAATTAGTTATAATATCGGGGCTATTTAACAGGTTACATACAAATATAGACGCTGCCACTCTGAGGGACGGATTTACAGGATTCACCAAACGACTAGGCTCATAATGGACTAGAACAAGGATTTTTAGTGCATTATATACCAAAGTACCTATTTTTTAAGGGATTTTACACGTATTTCAACCAGGACAGACGAATTTTTAATCCAAGCATATTGGAGGAAATCACTAATGAAGAAGCACCACCTGGAATATCAATCATAAATTATCGTATTGACTTTGTTTAGAATTACCTCATAAAAGTAATTATATTCTTTAGAATTGCAATATTTTGTTACATTAAAGATTAAAATTTCGAAAACAATACTTAAACCTCACAGGTCGACAATATTACGACAATAACTTATTTGTACGATTCGAATAAAGCTCCCTTCTTTTTTTTTTAACACTAACTTACCACGTCTGTGTCAAGAACGTTTGAATTACATGAAATTACTGTAATCAATGAATTTCGCTCTAATTACTGACACGATCAGCCGTGAATGAGGCTACATGCACAACTGGGCTTAAAGTGAAAGTTGTCATAACTGAAAAATTACTAAAACAATTTGCAATCCCTTTAAACTACCGTACTAATTCAAAAATTATCTTTCTATCTCTATTTTCAGAGCATGTTACAACAATTTCATTGAAATTGTCAAACTTCTTTTAAAATACAAAGCAAATCCAAATGCTCAAACTGAAATGAAGTGGACACCTCTACATTCAGCATGCAAATGGAGTAACACAGAATGTGCAGCTATACTTCTTCAGCATGGTGCCGATGTAAATGCAAAATCAGACGGTCTTCAAACACCCCTCCATATAGCCGCAACTGTTTCAAATTGTCGAAATACGGCCACCTTGCTCTTAATGGATCGCAATATCGATGCTGGGGCACAAAATAATTCTGAAGAAACCGCAGCTGATATAGCCAAACGCACTGGACTGACATATCCGATCTTTGAAATGGGCCACCCTGCGTATCAAGTAGAAACTGGAATTATCGACTAACACAAATATAGCAAATATGTTTCTATTTAAATGGTCGTAAAATATTAAAATGATTATTATTAGGCTTACGACTAGTATTATTTGTAATTTAACCCAATTATAATGACATATTTTCCGTAAAATTTTATATTTCCCTCGCCTTGAGGTGCTTAATGAAAAGTCGTATGACTTCACCACAAGCACAGCAAACTGCTTACTTACGCAACAACTTAATAAACCTGTCCTGCTTGGAAGGTTCTTCGCTCCAATGGCCGTAAGGCTAACAACCCGCCTTCAACTTTTAGTGCATATTAATAGTGTTATTCAACAACAAAAAAAAACATCCCATATCCAAACCTACTGCAACGTAGTACTACGGAGAGCTCATCACTAGGGAACAATCATAAATTTGCTTTGCGAATTTGACTTTGTAGCCAACTAGACTTTGAGTAACTTGGGAATTATTGACGTTACATAAATGAGATTTATTCACCTACTCCATACGCGATCCATTGATGGATATAAAAGATTGTTTGGAATATTATTATCTGTTGCATTTATGGTTACAGCAGTTGTGCGGCTATACGTAAGATTTGCAAACCGCACAGTTTGTTGATTTACAAGATTAGAAAGTTTTTTGTGGATAAGTAAACGCTTTTGGTGCAGAACCTAATACTTTTTAATCAGATGAAAATTATCCAATTATTTAACATTTTTGTTGTTTGTTCTGTTTTGAAGTGACAATTTTACTTGAAAGAGACCTTCAACAAACTGAATAACAAGTCGTAAAGTTACAAAGATTTATTAAATTCCTGTCTACTGTTTTCTTTCTTATTCTTTAAATTTTTTTGTGTTATATATTAATTTTATAATAAAAACAAGTTTATCTCTGAAGTTAATTTTAGCAAAGTTGTACAAAGTTCAAAGCTTGTTACAACGCAACGCATTATATCTAAAGCTCAACGCTGCGTTACTACGGCAGTGGTGCCAGTGATGGGAATTATTCGAATAAATTTTCAATCAAATAACG
This sequence comes from Leptarthrus brevirostris, assembly GCA_964036015.1. Lineage (NCBI taxonomy): Eukaryota > Metazoa > Arthropoda > Insecta > Diptera > Asilidae > Leptarthrus > Leptarthrus brevirostris. The sequence continues at coordinate 108,066,389 of OZ038375.1, forward strand.
ATTTTTTTAAAAAATCGAATAAAAAATTATTTGAATAAATTTTTATTCGATTTTCAATTGATTTTTAAGTTATTCGCAAATAATTATTTTTTATTTGGTGCTCCTTAATCCAATTTCCATTAATTATTCGTTATTCGGTCGTTCGTTATTCGACAATCAAATAATTATTCGTTATTTGATAACTTATTCGCAAATAATTATCGGTTATTTGGTGCTTTTTATTCGAATTTCAAATAATTATTTGTTATTCGATTATTAAATAATTATTTGATAGTTCATATCTCTTTATGAAATAATTATTTATTGTTGGTGTTGTTAGTTCAATTTCAAAAAATTCTTTCTTGGTACACGCATTTCATATCACAAGGTGTCTCGTGCTTAGGAAATAAAAACTGCCTTGTTATGTTTCGATGTTTACAGTAAAGATTTTAGTAAATGATAGCATAAAACAAATAAGTATTCCATAAAGAGACATCAACTATCGAATAATTACTTGATAATCGAACAACAAATAATTATTTGAAATTCGAATAAAAAACACCAAATAACAAATAATTATTTGCGAATAATCCTCCAAATAACAAATGATTTTTGTAATCAAATAAATTTTTATTCGATTTTTCAATTTATTTGAGCTTTTATCTTTATTCGAATAAAAAATGCCCATCTCTGAGTGGAGCATTGTGAAATTCAACCTTTCTTTCAGTAACTAAACTAAAGTAAACACTAACTAACTAAATTTATGCCTTTTATAACACAAACTACAGTGTCTGACATCCGTACTTTAAAAAAATATTAAAAAACCTTTAAATAAAAAAACTAACTTTTCTTTATAAGAAACGCTAATCACGTCAAGGAAAATTCTTTTAATATTTCTTGCTCCGCCCGAGTTTTTTAATTTTTTCATAAATTTAATTATTTAATGTTTTTTTCAATATTTATCGTATAGTATGATAGTGTACGAATACGGATGTCAGATACTGTAGTTAAATTAGCCAAAGAAGAAGTTGTAATTTGTATTCATAAAACTTTCCAAAAATTTCAACGGAAAGTGTCTGTCGTGGTGACTTCTTGTCCAAGTCTATTTCAGCAAGTTGAACGAAAGAAATGGGAGAACCTGGGGCACTACTACAACTTAACTTGAGCCTACAATAAATCATATTAATTATGCGAATTAGGCAAAAAATAGTTCATGACGAAGTTGCTTTAAATTATGTGCATTTTTTGGAGATTTCATAGGATTTGTCAACAGTAACTAGGTAAGATAATGGGTCAGTATGAAACTTAATTACCTTAATGAGCAAGTTCACCAATTTAAAATTTTGTATTGTGGTTATTGCCTTGAAAAGTTATTTCACAGTTTGCAAATTTTTACTTTTAATTATGGGTAATTTTACAAGTCTTCTTTTCCTGAACTTCTAAACTATTTTAGTTTTTTTTTATTTAATTTCAAAATTGATAGCGCTACATATTCTGTTAGCTGTTAGCTACAGCCTAAGTACCAGAGAGCATCAACACCAAATTATGTTTCCCACTTCAGACTTCACTTCACAATCTTTTTATTAACCGACTTCCCAAAAACAAAGAGGTTCTAGGTTCGATACTTATTTTTTTTTAATTTTTTTTATGTATGACCGGGCATAAATTTGTAACGCGTGGATCGATTTTGAGGATTTTTTGTTATTGTATAGAGTATGCTTACCGATTAGTATCATAACAAAAAAATGTTTGGTGGGATGGGGGCGGGGAGTGGTGGTGAAACTTATCTTCGTAATGCGTAAACCTATTTTGATGATTCTTATTTTAACCGACTTCCCAAAAACAAAGAGGTTCTAAGTTCGACACGTATTTTTTTTTATGTTTGAGACGGCATAACTTCGTAACGCGTTGACCGATTTTAATGATTCTTTTTTTGTTGGATAGAATATGTTCACCGATTTGTAATAGGAGAATAATTTGGTCCTAAGGTGAGGGGGGGCGGCGGGTAAAGGGTCGTCTAACTTCGTAACGCGTGAACCGATTTGGATAATTCTTTTTCTGTTGGGTAGAATATTGCTCCCTGGTTGATACCACAAAATGTTGGTAGGGTTGGGGGGGGAGTGGAACCTAACAACCTGACTTTGTAACGCTTGGAGCGATTTGGATGTTTCTTTTGCTGTTGTATAGAGTGTGATCTCCCACTGCTAATAGGAGAATAATTTGGTCCTATGGTGGTGGTGGGGGAGGGGTAATAACTTCGTAACGCGTGGATCGATTTCGATGATTCCTTTTCTGTTCCGTAGAGTATGTTCCTTGATTGATATCATGAGAAAAATTTTTGTGAAATGATGGTGGGGTACGGGGTTAAACCTAACTTTTTAACGCGTGGACCGATTTGGATGGTTCTTTCTTCGTTGTATAGAGTAGTAGACTAAAAAGTGAAAAATAAAATAGTTTTTAAAAAAAAAATTTGAACCGAATTCAGAAGAAGCGCAAAAAAGAATAAAATAATTTTTAATTTTATATCTATTACCACAGCGTGACGACAGGGCACGCATTGAAAGTTTTTGGGAATTCTCAATTTTTTTTCTGATATGGACTTTGTTGCATTTATGCTGTTTTAGTTTATAAATTCTTACAAACTAAATACACCCTGCAGTTTTCTTCGTACAAAATAAAGTGAAAAATTTAAAATATTTTAACAGTTGTTATTTATAATTGAGAATTTCTGATTTTTTTACACCAGGAAATATATGTTAAATGTTTTATAAAACATTTAAGTCATCTTCAGTAGAGTTTTATTACTAAAGTATGTTGCTTCCTCTAGATTCTTTAATATGTCGCCGCTGTCAGAGGACGTTAAGAAGCTTTTGGTTAAGGATGGGTCAAGTGGTTTAAAATATAATGAATTATCTGAAAAGTACAACCTGCCCCTGATAGACTAATCAAAATTCGAGCTAAAAAATCCTAAAACTCGACAAGTGTGGTGGGAGTCATCTCAAAGGCTAAAATCAAAATGTGTACAGCACACTGTTAAGCATGGAAGCGGTTCTCTAATGGTTTGTAGATGCTTTTCTTCAAACGGAGTAGGACACCACGTCAAAATTGATGAAAAAATTATAGGCCAATATTATGTGAATTTATTGAAGGAAAATCTAGAGCAATCTGCTAGAAATGAATTTAAATGACTTTGTGTTTCAGGATCATGATCGAAACACACTAGCAAGGTTGCAACTAACTATTTTCTCGGAAATAACATTGAAAATCTGGAATGGCCAACGCAGTCCTCAGATTTGAATCCGGTGGAACATCTTTGGACCATATTAGATGAAAGAATCCTACTAAGTACACGCACAAATCTTGCATCTTTTTGGGAAAATTGAATGGAAAACCATACCACAACCACAACTACAAAACTTAGTTAATAGTATACCCAAACGATTGGCAGAAGTTATACGCAGCAAAGGAGGGCACACAAAATACTGAGTTCTTACGTTCCGTTTTTCTTCTCTCACTTTTGTTTTGTATAAATTAATTTTGCACTTTATTAATGTCCAACGAAATTTATTTAGTTTTAAAAGAAGTGTTATTTATTTTCTTAAGTTTAATAGGTATATACTGAGATTTACTTTTTTGTTTTTTATTACTCTGCACTAAGGATGAAAATTTTGTTATAATGACAAACTTTAAGTGTTCCGATTGTTGGAATATTGTTCTTAGAAACAAAGTTTTACTTTCGTTTTGCACTTTATTTTGTCCGACAGTGTATATTTTTTTAATTTTTTTTGCAGGAGAGGTGAAAATCTTCCAAAAGACACCAGACAGACCGGGTCCCCGGTAGTGTGAGATTCTTACTCACTAAAAACACCTCTCTGGGGATTAGCCGAAACAGACCACACAACCGGGTCCCTTTTCGTCCCCTCCCAGTCTCCCTTAGTGGGGGCAACTGAGTATCCAGTTATCCCACTGTCGCCACTAACCTCGGTTTCTTGGGTCACTGCTAAAATCCTAGCCTATCTGCATAAATCCATCTTTTTACCCCTGGGTCCTGCAGAGGGGACGACGACACTGCAGACTCAACTGGAGTTAGGGGGATTTTTCAAGAGGTTATCTCCTCCCGCATTAGTTACTTGGCTACATTCCCGGTTGCTACCACTTGGAGGTGTAACTAAAACTTCAGAATATCCAGATGAGGATCACCGTATCCTAGAAGGCTTCAATTCGTCCGTCAATTCTCCAGCAACCCCGAACATACGAACGTACATACGAATGTTGCAAATTAAATAATATACAACGTTTGTGAGGGTTGATGAGTCTGAGCAAGCAAAGTTAATAAAGAAGTTTGTTGTTGTAGAGTGAAGTCCAATAAAATTATATGTAAGTAAACAAAGTTTGTTAGCTTAGCTAACTCAGCCGACTATAAAATGTTATTTATTTTTTTTTTTTTTTTCATTTTCAATATAGTTGGGGAAGCATTATCTAAAACTGTTCCAAATTTCAAGTCGATAGCGTTAGTACTTCCTGAAATAAGTAGTTGTGACAGAAAGACAGACGAAGTCGCACCATTACCATTTTGATATGGAACCCTAAAAATTACATGAACGGTTAGTTAACTTGAGTGTCTCTACTTAATCTTTTTCATATCTCAATTATTTCAATTTCATAATACATGATCTGTCCTCGATTTTATATATTTGCATAGCTTTAAATATCTCATCTGCTCATACACATCATCACGTGCATTTGATTTGTCTTATAAAATCGAAATAAAAAAAAAAAGTCGGACGCTAACCTATCGACCTACTGAAGACAGGTAAAAATCGCATCACTTAATTAAGAAAAGTTATCGTAACAGCGAAAAGACTTTCATGTAGTTTCAAACTAATGTTATAAAGAATCAAGGTTGATAAGAAATAATCATTTATACAATCGAAAAATTTAAAAACAATCTCCGTGCCCAAAAGACAGTAAAGGCGGCAGAAACTAAGATGGTTTGCAAATTATATGGTAGGGGGAATACAAGTTGGTGAACCTAACGGAAAAATCACAAGTGTAAGCTCCACTCCAGCGGCTCAACATAACATAAAACTTTGCTATTCGAGTGACCTGTGCACGTTCTTACATAATTTGAACGAAATTAAATCGTGTGCTTTGCGAAAGTAAAAGTGATTTTCTTTTTGTGTTATTGTTAAAAAAAAGCTTGTAATGCTGTTACCGGTTATTATAACAGTTTGCTGGACAATCGTTTCTAGCGCAAATGTTCCTGAATTGGAAATTCGTGAGTTTATCAACTTCTATAATAAATTGTTAATAAATATAACTGAGTTAAACAAAATGTGAAAAACAAATAATGGATAGAATTCGAATTTATTTACAACAATACGATGATCATGCTCAATTAGTGTATACAGAGTGATTCGTAAATAATATATACCATATGGATTCCTTGGAGTGTCTCTCCCTCTCACGTTGACTCAAATCAACTCTTCACCCTCACTCAAATCAACCCTTCGCTTCCAAAATTGCAATTAAGCGCAACGATTGGAGACGGAGTTGGATCAATTCGTTGAGCCGCACGACCACCATGGGTCCCGGGTTCGAGACCAGATCTCCCCGTGGGTTTTTATTAAGAAATTAAAATGATCCACTCCGTCTCTGGGCTGTTGTCTAGCTCGCAGCAATGCAAAAAACAAGACATGCAAGTTTCCTCGCTTCCCTTACCCTAATGAGAATTTAAGTATCTCTGTGATCCTGGAAAATTTTTCCACCGAGAGTTGAAAAAAACACGAAGCATTTTCAAAAAAAAAAACACAACTTTGTGGAACATAAAAATTATTTTTTTAATTTACCATTTATTTCAAAAAGATGTGTATTGCATTGCACAAAAATTACTTGCCGAAGTAAATTTTCCCTTGAAGTTAACTGAAGAGGTTGTGGAGAAGAACATTATGGTCGATACAGTTCAATGCTTTCGAGAAATCAACCAGTACACAAGTTGCCATCATTCAACACATATAGTTAGTGGAGACTTTCAATAGTTCTGCCTCACAGTTGCATGAAAAACGAAAGCCTGACTGCCAGGGTATCAGCAGGTCATTTGATTCCACCCAATCTAAAATCTGCCTATATAAGAGTTTCTCCAGAACCTTAGACAAGATTGATAAACTCTCTCTCTCTAGTTCGCTTAACCCTTTGGGGCGGAAGAAGAACTTCACCCAATTCGAGACAACCATTACATGTCGACCTACAATTTAAAGTGGATTCCGAACCACTGACATTACTCTGCAACCCCCATGGCTTTTTTTTTGTGATCTGTTGTCAGCAGAAAACAATTATGTGTCACCTCCAGGTGGATTCGAACCTGGGACCTCCGGATTAATAAGCCGACACGTTATCACTCACTCCACAGACGACTTGATAAAATACTAATTGGGCGAAAGTGACTAGGTACAGTTGCTTTGGCTTTATTAAGGATTGGTAGGAAGGAGCAATTTTCCAAGTATTAGGAAAGGTGGTTGTGGTCACACAAGTATGTATATAATATGTAGGTTGTACCTGGCAATAAGAAGAAATAATAGTTTGATAAAACGAGACCGTAGAGAGGCAGGCCCTTACGAACAAAATTGCGAGGACCAGCTCCTCATAGCGCCGTTTTGTAGAATCCGATCTGTAAATGAACCCGAATCGTCACGCTGCTGATAAAAAGTAGGGATTGAGCTGCTCTGGTGCACGGTGAACTTTATGGGCCACATTTACACCGGCGCGTTTTACTTATGCTTACGATTGGTATTAAAATATTATCAAGTAACAAATGAATGTATGCATACTATACTATCCGTAACAGTCAAGTTCCGCTATACAAAATTATTTGTTATTTTGGATAATTATTCGCAAATGATTATCTGTTATTTGGTGCTTTTTATTCGAATTTCAATTAATTATTTGTTATTCGATTATCAAGTAATTATTCGATAGTTGATGTCCCTTTATGAAATACTTATTTGTTTTATGGTATCATTTACTAAAATCTTTACTGTAAACATCTAAACATAACAACGCAGTTTTAATTTCCTAAGTACGAGACACCTTGTGATACCAAGAAATAATTTTTTGAAATTGAACTAACAACACCAACAACAAATAATAATTTCATAAAGAGACATATTTTTTAAAAATGTGCAATGAGTTGACTCAGTGGCGCTTTTATGAACAGCCAATGAATTTTTTCAATATAATAGTCAATGCTTTACTGGCCTTCTTTGTCAGTTAGTTATTGTAAAAACTGTAATATATTATATTATTATTATCACTGGGTATATAAGTTTATATAGTAAATAACATTAAATAAATAGTGTACATTTTTGTTTCTTACTACAAAGCTTGCTTTGTACCTAACAACCAGTCTCTCACCAGGGCTTAGCTAACCTTGGGTCAAGTTTCAAAATCGGACTAGAGCTAGCCCTGTGCCAAGTCGAAGGGCAGGCTTTGGTCCACTCTGGAGTGCCGGGGTTGTCACAAAGTTATCATCCCAATATTTTCCCAAGTTTAGCATATGCTTTGATGCCATGCTTGGGCCAGGGTTTAGAAGGTTTAGCCAATCATGAGGCTTTTGTTATATGTTACATGGGATAGTGATTAGCGTGAAATTATAAAAAAAAAATCGCCAATTAAATTATTTTACGTTTACAACTGCTGCGATTAAACCTAAAAAGTATAGTACCCGAAACTTGAAACCGCTTAATGAAAAGCAGGAACCTATCAAAACGAAAAAGCGAACTGAACATTTATTCGCAGATTTATTGCTCTCCCTGAATAAATGATCCTGGATCCGATGAATACTCGCAATATTATATTTTGTAGGGAGTTCGAGTTTAAAAAAATTGCGCTATTGTAATACTTGGCGCCTCAGTCGCATTTCGTCACCCAACCTATTATACAACCTGTTACATTACTAGAACAAAAAATTTTAATTTGTACCTACATTTTGTCGGAACTTCTTTGACTTGTAAAGCCCAGTATTGTGTTCATTTAGCGGCTAAATTTTTAGCGCCGGACCAAAGATTACTATTACTAGATAAACGGCTTCGAACAAAATATTGAAAATTTTTGTTTACTTTTATATATTTCCCGCATCGGGCAACCCTGCAGTCAGAACTAAAAATTTGTTTTCCGGGAGAGTTTGTGGGTAGGAGACAAGTATACTTTTCTTACGTGCATTTACAAATGGCAAATGTACTTCTCTCATTAAAAGAGCAGAACACATTGACAGTTTAAAAGTTTCTTACGCACACAAGTAACTATCTCAGTCATGTGATTCACATGAATTCTTTTTATTGGTGGTACTTTTTGGTACATTTTTCTCTTCGACAAGATTCGCTGCAATTCTCTCCGGATGAGAATAGTATTTTGACAGAAGTAAGTGATTCTCTCAAATAATTTTAACAGGAGTAAATGACTGCCCACTACCTGTACTCTTTATTTACATGTATATTCTTATGACCTTAAAAGATGGATGCTATATTTCGTTTTACTGTGGTTCCAGTGTTACTTTTTCAAATTAGCTGGGTAATTTAGGGAGCCGGTTATCTAGTAGTAAGTAATCTTTGGCCGGACCTTCTTTTCACGCAAAATTTTTGACAGCAAAGTTATTTGTTTTGAACTATAGGTGGCTACTTTTTATAATCAACTGTCGTACATTTTTGTTTATATTTTGTGTTTCACAGCTTAGTCAAATAAATTTGTTGACCGAAATGTGTGATGATTGTATGTATATGGACGAAGATATGGTCCTGGTCAGATAAATCTAAAAGCTAAAACATACAATTTGGGAAACAATTGCCATCTACAGGTGAAAACTAAACACACTTTTAGCTGCTAAAAACACAATACCGCGTTTTGGCTAAATATTTAGCGACGAAATAAAATAATAAATGAACACAATACCGGGCTTAAGATGTGGCGATAAAGCAGGTGGTGACTCAAAGAAAAGAATCCAGATGGGATCGGGCTGGAATTTTCATTATAATATTAACAATGGATGAAGCTATAGACTAGTGATAAAGAACCGATGTAGACCTTATATGAGATGAAATAAATTATTTCTTAAACCTTTGTAAAAAATTAGATTTAATCTATTATCAAATTTCAACTAAATATTCTCTTATTTAAACTTTAGCTGAAGGAGTTGAAATTTGCGTTCAAGATGATCCAAACTTGAATGAATGCTTAGGGAGAGCCGTTAAAGATTTACTTCCAAAGATTCGCGTAATTACTTATTTAAAAGCATCTTAAAAAATTTTATTTACTTTTTTCAATTTATTCTGCAGAACGGAATTAAAGGCGTTAGAATTCCTCCGATAGATCCCCTAGTAATTCCAAAACTACAAGTTAATTACAACGAAGGCAATATTCAAGGCTCGATAATAGTTAAAGGCATTGAGACGTACGGATTAAGTGGACAAGAAACTAAAATTTTGAACGTCAAAATATCTGATCGTAATTTCACTTCAGAATTTGAAATACTGTTACCACGTGTTATCGTCAAGGGAACCTATAAAGGAGGTATTAAAATTAATGGCATGGGAATGAACGCTGGTGGATATTTCAATGCAACAATAAGTATTTTACTTTGCGTAATTATAATTTTTTTTTGAGTACTAATAATATTTTAGCCAAAGCGAAAATTCTTGTAAACTCGACAGCTACCTTTAAAATTATTAAAGGAGAAAAGCATTTGCACTTTAAAAATATTGATGTGATCCCAGATGTGAGTGACTTCAAATTTTACGCTTCAGGAATTCTGCCAGATCCTCAATTGAGTAAGAATTCAAACTTTTAAATATGTTAGTAACATAATAGTATCAATAATTTTAATTAGATTCTTTTGCTTTGGACCTGGTTAACCAACACTGGCGAGATATATACAAGGAAGTAATTACTGAAACCAAGTCTTACTGGGAACGTATTGTTATCAAAATGGCTAATGAATTTCACTCAACAGTTCCATTTAAGAAGCTAATAAAAATTCGAGAGTAGTCTATTTTTATACTCACTTTGTTACTACATATATATAAAAGTTCCTGTGGAATTTAGGTTTACTTTCGTTAAATTTATGCGAAAAGTTAATGATTTAGAATAATATATGTATAAATTGCTTTTGTTTTATTTAATTATAATATAATTAACAAATTGTTGAATTGAAAAACAAAAAACTTTCAGTTTCGGCCTAGTGAAATCTTGAGTAGTTCCTGTTTGAGTGCATGGAAACTGAATTTTGTTTAAATTCGTGTATTACTGCGTCCAATTTCTATTGGCTTATCATATCAACGTCTTGTTATTCCATTGATAATGATAAAAAATATACTTTTTGCCCTCCTGATTGCTATGGAACGCTAGTTCAAAGAACAAATAACAGATTATAAATTTTCCTCTCAATCGCGCTGCGTGATTTTCCGCATTATTCTGCAAAAAATGACGGGGACCTGGGACGAAACAAATGAGATCCTTCTGGAGGGTTACACGGTTTGTGTCGGAAAGGATTGTCTTTAAAGTTGATCTGCCGATCTATAGAGTCGTTTGAACAACTCAAAGCAGCGGAATTAGATGATTTACTTTCAGCCCTACTTCAGTTACTCAGCAATAACGTCTGCGATGGAGAGAGACTAAGGTCATATTTCTACCAAAACCGAGTAGAAAAGACTGTATGGAGCCGAAGTCCTTCAGATTTTTGAGACTGATGTCTTTTTTTTTAAAACGATGGAGAGGATTATAGTCCTTTACGTGAGATACCACCAAGTGGTGCGAGTAGCAAAAGTACAGTTTAATAGCAGAAGCATAGCAATTGCCGCTATTATAAACACTAACGGAGCCCAGACTTCGAAAGGCTGGAAAATGCTCATATCGGGCGTGGAACCGATCTTAACGTGAGGAAATGGATTATCAATATGTTAAAGATGAGAGGAGTAAATATCCAGAGGGGAGAAACAAGACTGCCCGCGAAAGTTGGCAGAAACTGGGGTAGTATTATATCCTATTTAATAGAAAATTACTGTCGACTCATAGAAGGCTTATTTAAACGGGCATGTACAATTTGGGTTTTGCCGGTAACATAGCAATTATGTCACGCGGCAAGTTCATACGTATCGTAGAGGACACCATAAGAACAGGTCTTAAAATGGTGGATCAATGGTGTGGGAAACCGGACTTCACCGTCAGTATAAAGCATTCTCATATACTATGTAATCTGGTGGACTCTCCTTGTGGGGCGTGGTGCGGGAGACAAACTTCACCCAATTCAAAACAACGATTGCAAGAAGACCTACAATTTAAAGTGGGTTTTGAACCACCACTGAACCACATTTTGTCGGTGCCTGTTGTCGGCAGAAACATTCATGAGTCGCCACCGCTACGCACCGGTGGGATTTACACCTGTGACCTCCGGGTCAAAAGGTCGACACTTTATCACTTATTCCACCGGCGACGTTGTTTTAGATATAACAGGTACCGTTCGAACCACACCAACGTCGACGTTAGAGATGCTACTAATATTGCGGACACTTGTTGTTGTTGTTGAAAAGAATGGCAGCAACTCTCTGCACGGCTACGGGTATAGGAAAATCCTGCATCTTATCAAAAATAAGATACTGGAATTGGAAATGCTAGTCGACGGAATAAGCAAAGTAAGGGTGATTGATAGATACCGTGAAACGCTTATAAGTATAAGTAAGACTTAATTACGTCACAACTTTTACGAAATGGCAGGAGTAGGAATATTCAGTGGCGACTTGAATCTGAACACCCATCTAAACTTTAGACCATATATCCCAGTCTATTAGGCGAAGAGGCCGGCTCTAGTATATGCGTTGGATTACCTGCTATATTGTCGTGTGTGGGATTTTTTACGATTTAGTCAAAGCCCAGGGGACAACCCTATGATGAGTTAGCATGGCTTTGACCGGAAGGGAAGTTATGGTAAGGGGAATGGGGGATTATGAATGTCTTGCTTTTGCCAGCCAGACAACAGCACAGAGACGGAGTGGATTTTTAAATTTTGTTTTATAAACTCGAGTGAGTCGCCATCAGTCCTAATCCGTCTCCAATAAAATAGAAATAACAGCCGGTGATCAGCAGGATTGACAGAACAGAGGTCTTATTACTGAATACGATTCGATTGCAGTCAATCGTAAATATAGGAAACTTGGAATTGAATGAACCTAAAGCAAGTACAATATCTCTTTTTATTCTCATTGAATTCTAAATTTTTTATATTTACCATCGATTGCAATCGAATCGTATTCAGTAATAAGTCAAGCACCATAAGGCCATAGAGTGTCCGCAAACTGAAGGCGTGTACTTCGTTGAATGAGGTAACACTGGCTTGGGAGATGCAGCAATAGAAAGTTATGAAATAGAAAACTGGCCAAGCTGGAAACTGCTTCGTGTTTCCAAGATCCGAAACATTTCAGTGCTTTGAACTGTGTCTTGCGAACAAACTAAATTGGCGATTACCTAGCTCAGAAGTGCTGAACAGAGCAGGGTCCTAGACATGGATAGGAGGACTTTAAGATGACTGACGGCACTAGTGAAAGGACTTGGCAACTTCAGGTGTCATCTAAAGATGAAGAACATCCTGGAGGATGATATATATATAGGCTGTACCTGAAGAAGCAGGAGTCCGCCAGTGTCTTGCCTTGACAAGCCGACGAAAGATGTTGTTGGGACACCAGTGGATGGAGACCGATAGAATCGGTTAGGTGTCTCTTAAACAAATACTTAAACTGGGGAATCGAGATTAGGGAGAAAAAGTAGATGAGCCGAGGCGACAAGGGTTGGGAACAAAAAGGGATTCGAATAGGGGACTAGGCGACTAATTCCTAGAGAAGTGTTTTTAGTGAGTAAAAATCTCTCACTACCAGAGATATACGGGTCTCTTGATGTCTTTGGGAGCTTTTCATCTCTCACGCAATAAAGTACAACTTCATATTATTTACTAAATCGAAATAACTTGGTAAACTAGCAAGCAGACATAAAAATGTAAGCATCTTTGAACCGAACTGGAAGTTAGTTAAAAAGAACCACTATTATATAAAATTGAACATAAAATACAAAACTTTCTTCTAAGACACTCGCCGAAATCAGTCAAGGAATAATTGTTGCAAGACAAGCCAACCTAATCGAAAACCACCAATCATCCAAAAAGGTATTCTGCTCAAACCCCTTTATTAAGGAGGACAAAACCTTAAGTCATTGCAGATATTACTCTATGTACACAGTAAAAAAATGTATGATCAAAGGTGAAAACTGAACATGTACTCGTATGGATTATTTAACTATATACGAAAAAAGCGCCAAGGTTGTTAACTGACCACCGTACAGATATGTACTCTCGGTGTGCGCAATGAAGATGAAAAATCAAGACTTGTTCGCAAAACTTATGGAAGGGGTACCCTACTTGATCTGTAGTTAAGTAGTAGAAGTCGATATAATATTTCTATCGGAAAAAATATAAATATGAGCTTAAGCAACCGGCAAGACTTAATAAAAGTTTTGCTGTTCAACTAAAACGACCTACTTTTCGGCTGTGTGAACCTACCAAGAATTTAATTATTATATAACTCAAACGAAAGTGAAGTTGCTATTTAGGAAAGGAAAAGTGATTTTTTGTGTTCTGTTTCTGTGATTTTCTTTACAAGGATTTATAATGCTATTTGCGGTTACTATAGCACTATCTTGTGCAATCGCTTTTGCAGCTGATATTCCAGATGGTAGCGAATTTCAATTACGTGAGTGTAACCGCTTTTATATTTGATTTATTTTCTGCAATATTTGGGAGTTGTGAAGAATTTGCCTGATTTGGAATATAACTCTTCATTATCTTAACATATTTTCGTCAGTAACATAATGATCTGGGCAAAACGTTACGAAACCTTGTAAAAAGTGTCTGTGCCAATTAACTGTTGATAGCAGCAAGATTTCTTACATAAATTTATAGCTAAAGTAGGAAAATTATAAACTTGTTTTGGAGGTTTAATTGAAAGTTCTGTCTAAAATTCAAATTAATGTTCTGTGAAATTATTAATTTTCCTATGATTTCTTTTTTGCCGTGCCATGACAATTATATATTGGTGAAAAGTGTACCTTAAATGTTCAATTCAGTTAACAACAATAATGTAATACTTCACGGTTGATAAAATTTGATTAAGGGCTAAAACCATAAATTTTCGGCATTCAAGGTAAACTTGTAAAAACTTGAATTTTCAAAGTCATCTTTATGATATTCTGGCCTTTATGACAATTCAAAAAGAAAGGTCGATAAAATTATTTTTAAATTTTAACTCATCGAAGAAATACCCTTGAAAGTTGGCTGTTAACTTTGACATTATAATTAACGTGATTTTCCCCCTATTACAGAATAATATATTAAGTGAAGGTATGAACAGAATCGATTTATGTGATATGTTCGTGCAGTATGTGGCAAAACTAAAGCTTCCTCTTCTAAACGAATTTGTTTCTATTTGAATTAAAAAGAAAAGCTTTAAAATATTTTAATAATTTGATTATTCCCCTTCATAAAAAGGGCAAGAAGAATGACATAAGGAGCTATCAACCTAATTCTAACTTATGAAGGGTAAATTTACAACAACCAACTTATTAGAATTCTCCAAGTTGTTTTCGTATCTGTCTGATCGTACACAGCGTGTTTTGTTTCGTGGTCCGCTTTCTACTGAAATACCTAGCACCTCAGGGGTGCCACAGAGTAGCCATTGTGGGCCGTTCCTTTTAATCATTTACATCAATAAGGCATCAACCATCCTCTATAACTCGAGTATGTTAAAAAATTGTCATATTGCTGCTAATTAACAGAATTGTTTACTTTTAAATACTGGATTAGACTACTTTCGTAATTGGTGTTCTATTTACTACCTCCGCTTGAACATCCTCAAGTGTACTACTATGCCCTTTTAACGCAAAAGAACCCTACTGCACTTTAACTTTTTTATTGATGGTAGCTTATTAAACAGACTTGACAAGTACAGGTACTTTGGAGTCATACCTGACTGTCAGTTTTCCTTTGATGACCACATAGATTCTCTTGTAAATAAAATTAACACGTCCTTAGGTTTAATTAAATACTGATCAAAAGAGTTCGACAACCCTTATATAACTAAACTTTTCTATTGTATTTTTGTTAGGCCTTTTCTAGAATACGCTAGTCCTGTTGTTTGGTCTACCTTTTATGCGCTGCATATTAGCCGCATAGATTCAGATTTGCTTTTAGGAGTCTTCCCTGGAACAATTCTCATATTCTGCCTTCATATTTAGAGAGACTAAAATTATTCATTGAATACTCTTGAAAACATGATTATCTTTGGTTTCGATAGTTTGCAGGGCACAATGAATTCTCCAGAGCGAAGGACTTTCTTCCGATCCCTCATACCTGTCAATACGACAATGTGTATTAAAAGGAATGCCCAGCCTTGCGACGTGGTTCCTGATTGTCTAATGACCCGTGCACATCACCGTCGTCCTAGCGACGTCCCTTCGGGTTCTAGTTAGAAGTTTTCTAGTTCTTTTTATATCGTAAGTTGGCCAATCTTCCTAGATTTGTCTAATGAGTTCAGGCCTCTTCATCTTGAGTCCGCCGTTGATATAAAATGCGAGAAGACATTTCTCTTAATTGTCCCAAGTGGAATGTGTACCATCTCCGCACGGAAACCAAGGCTAGAAACGCGCCTATCTAACTCATCAGCTCTGTAATTCTCCTTGATGTCTCTAAGTCCTGGGACCCAGATCAACGTGATGGTGAACCGGTGGCTCAGGCAGTTTAGTTCCTCGTAGCATCACTCTACCAATTTATGACTGAAAGTAGATGAGTCAAGAGCCTTAATAACAGCCATACTGTCTGATAAAACAGATATATAGATACAGAATAGCCAGCACCCCTGCCTGAAAGACGCTAGACTAGGAGGCCTGTATGACCTGGTGACCCTCAGCGATTCGGAAAATATTCCTGCGCCGGCTCCGCAGTCCATTTTGGAGCCCTCCGTAAATATTTCTATATTGGAATTTCCCACCCCACCCTTCCTATACTCTTTCTTAGATGGAATCCTGACGGTGAAGTTTTAGCTGAGACTCAGCTTTGGAATGATAAAGTCTGTTGATAAGGAAGTTAATTGCTCTGCTAATATATTTAGTATATTTTTAGTATATTACTGTGGCCGTATGATTTCGCAGTTCAGCACCCAGATTCCCTAAGCCTAGTTGCACTGCCGGATGCGATATTTTTAATATGTAGGTCTATAGTTACGAGGTAAAGATTCACATTCAAAGCATCCGCGGGAGAAGACCGGATGGCGCCCATGGTTCCCACCCCTAATGTTCTCAATATTTAAAATATAACAAAGTTTTTAAATTCAAATTGCGTGGCAGTGATTTGAACGCTTATTTAGTCAGAATGCAAGAAAAGTTAAATTCCCAACTCTTTTTTTTTCTGAACTGCATGTGAGTTGATTGACACTTTTTTCGGTTTTTAGGGTTCCGTACGTCCGAATGAAAAACGGACCCTTATAGGATCACTCGTGTGTCTTCTGTCTGTCTGTCCGCATGTTACATCTCCCCCCCCCCCTTATCACCGAAAATTTTGAAGAGAATACAGAAAATACTTCTTTACTTATGGATTACAGGAAAACCTATAAGAAGTCTATAATATTAAAATAACGTCGTAAATCCGTAAATCTCTCAATATTGTGCGTCCAAACTTACGTTTGCAGTTGGAATGTATGGGAGGCCAGGCATCCGTCACTCTTCGTACCTACCGCGCTAAGTACCTACAGCTCGACGCTTCGTCAAGTGGCAAATCGGTTAGGGACACCGCGTGCCTAGTGAGCTCACGTATTATCGCGATGCGCGCTAAGTTGCGAGTGAGCTGGGGATGACAAATCAAAAAATTTAATATCAGAATACCACGTCCACGTATTCAAGAATATATGACAAGACAGAATTCAACAGTAGACAATTTATTAAGTAATTTCCCTCTACAATCCGGTACCATACATACTTTTTTTTAGTTACCACAAACAAATTTGGATCCGATTTAAAAAAAAAACATGGTAGATAATTCATCTCTACGCGAGTTCAACTCGCAATTGTCCGGTTTTTGTTATTATTAAGAAACATGATATAAACTTTTTTTGATTTTGTTCACTTTTTATAACGTAACAACATTTAAATTGATAAAATGATGAAGCAATTTTTGTATGATGTAGCCAAAGCCCAGGAACAATCGTATGATGCGTTAACATGGCTATGGCCCAAAGGGAATTAGGATAAGGGGAATGAGGGAATTTAAATGTCTTGTTTATGCATTGGTACAAGTTAAACAACAGTCCAAAGACGGAGTATATTTATAACTTTTTGTTTTTGGATTTAATTTATTGATTAATCAACGAATTGCCATGTGCTTTTTATTGTTAATTTTTAAGCAAAATAAGAAAAAATTGGCTGCGTTTTATCGATACATTTTTAATGGCCATGAAAAGAATTCGTTTTTTTTCCTTTGCAAATTTATTGCAAGTGTGAAAAAAGAACGAGAAAGTTCTACGAATAACATTGAAACGAAATAAAGTGAACTGAGTGTGAAAAGAGTATGGAGCCTCACTCTTTAGCTAACAGTGAGTAAAAACTGAATCGAGGAACGCGATTAATAATTATTACACCTTGAAAAAACAAACCAAGAAAAAAACCCAAGCAATTGTGATCTTCCTACTTCACTTCTCTTATCTAAAAAATAAAACGGTTTTTATAAGTCGTGTTAAAAAAGCCTTCTTACCCCTTCCTGAATATAAAAGGTTTTTCATATAAAATCGGTAATGTCAAGATTAGATTAGGCTTGGTTAGATTGGGGTTATTAACGCTATGAAACTATTTTCAAAAGAGGTTCAACTTGATATTACCCAATTTTTCAATGTTTTGACTCAAGTCGAAATAACGTAAGCCTTACGTTATTTCTTGTTTTTTGCTAGCCAAACCTACTTGATCACCAGGATGAAATACAACAGCACAAAATCATTCAAAAAATACCAAAAAAAACAGCTTTCCACTTAAAAAAGATTTTTAATATAAACAACCGAGCTCTTGACAAGCTTGTAACCCATTGACATTACTGGCTTCATTACTCTTCACTTATTTTTCCCCTTTTCGGGCTTGGCTGAGAATTGCTCTTCTAAACTGAAATCGTTTTCAATAAATAAATGAAACACAAAATTGGAAATGTATAGGGGAAAATACTAACAGAGGTATACGTGGTGCTAAAGTATATATTATGTCCGACAGTCAGGTGGCACTCAAAGCTGTCTCACTGCTCTAAAAGAACTGGCTCAGAGCACCAGCATTACGCTGGAATGGGTTCCAGGGCATGAGGGCATTGAAGTCAATGAGAACGCCACGTGGCAAAAAAAGGTGCGGATTCTCAGTTTATTGGATCCGAGCAATTATGTGCCTACTCGAAAAGCAGACTAGCAATGCGTATCAATTCATGGGAGGACGAACGCAAGCACTCACACTGGACAAATATTCCAGGGTTAGGACAGGCAAAGAGGTTTATAACCTACTCAAACCAGAAGTGCTGCTCTCACTCAGCAGACCAGATTTAAGGCTGATAACAGGACTGTTCAACGATTTTTAAAACTTATTACCTTCTGATTTTGGCATTTTTCCACGACAAGAATAATAAGAGCAGGTCCTAACATGGAAGGAAAAGATATAAATAGAAAGTGTATTACTCTATGGCCTTATAGCATAATTTATAATTGCTTAAGTAAAACGTTATGTAAAACCGATCAAACGAGGCTCAAGAAAGATTTAATTTGGTTTCAAGGTTGTAAATTTCACTTTTTTTTCATAATTAAATATGTATTTTATTTATATTTTTGGACCTTTTCAAAACAAGTTTTGAATCAAAAAATATCGTTCTATTATTTTAAATAACGTTCGTTCTAACATTATAATTGACCATGTAGCAGTATAAATTATTAAAATCGCAATTCTAACACAATTATTTTGAACGAATTAAAATAAACAAGGACAATACTATTATTAATATTAGTAGGCAACAAATAAGTAAACAATATTACCAAACCGGTTCTCACAACGTCTATAATTACTGTTAATGACGGCGGTTTTAAAGGGGTATCTCCTATTAAAAACTTATCTGAAAGATTTTGGTTGAAGATTATGCTACCTTGATTACATTTATCTTATTTAAGAGAGCTTCAAACGTTAATTTAAATCTTCAGTATTGATAAGATAAAGATGAGGTTAAGGTAAAATGTAAATAGTAATGAAGAAATTAAATAAATTACTACATCCAGGTGGACAAATGGATTGGATTTTGTTAAATTTGAATTGATTCACTTGTTTAACTCGACAGTTTATAAGCTCGTTCTGGCGGTCTCACGGAAGCTTATCAACAAGGCTAAAGTTACTAAACAAGCTAAGGACTGGGCTGCATTTAAAGCGTGTTAAAAAGAACTCAAAAAGGAAATAAGAAGAGCCAAGCGTACGTCATAGCGGAAATTCTGTGAATCCATTGAGGGTATAAACGAAGCCACCAAACTCAGGAAAATTCTCACGGGCAACCCCACTGTTCCTTCTTTTTTGATGCGAAGTGATGATGGCACTTACACAGAGTCGACGGAGGAGACACTGGAATTACTCATGAGCACGCATTTTCCTGGTAATTCGACAGCAATCAATGATTGCGTCGATCTAACGGAGGTACGAGGGAAAAACCCCCATGGGAGTGAACTTATCAAGTATTGTCCCTTCATCCGTCATTCGATGGTGTTATGCCCTGTATGCTGCAGAGAGCTCGTACAACGATCATCAATTGGTTTCTGGTGATTTTTGAAAGGTGCTTACTTTACGCCTATATCCCCCTTGCTTGGCGTCAGGTTAAAGTGATCTTTATTCCTAAGGCAATGAAGAACCGGAACATAATGGCTTAAAACTTGAGATCAATTAGCCTTACCTCTTTTCTTTTAAAAACGTTGAAAATACTCTAAATGTGCACCTTCGCGATGTCTCCTTTTCCCTCCCCATACCCACAAAGGGTTACAGAAACTATAAAGAGAGAATCACACTCCGCAGACAGTCAAAAGCAAAAATCATTCCAATCCTGTTACGCCTAGTCTAAAGAGGCTCCAAGAAAGAAGCAAAAGTCGATCAGCATATGGGGGCAGACGAAGGGGATCAGCGCAGGGAATACCACGCAAGGTGAATCTCACAAATCTGCGCTGGACAGCCTCAATGCGATCAATGTTAGCCACATAGAAAGGAAACCAAACTGGTGAAGCATACCCAGCATACGTCTAACAAGAGCGCAATAACGCAGTTTCGTTATATAAGTGTCATTAAACTCCCTGTGACCGTTTTCAAATAAAGCCCAAAGTCGCATTAGCGTTATTGATATCTCATAGTCTACCAATAGTCAAATTGAAGAGCAGTGAATTTCTATTACGAGAGAATGACATAACAGTGCACTTGCCAATATTCAAAAGAAGGAAATTAATAGAGCACCATTTGCGGAAGGCATCTAAGTCATAGTTTAAAAGAGAACAGTCATCATTTGAAACCGCACGCAAAAGTTTCGCATCTTCAACATAACAGAAGAGTTTCGAATCAGTTAAAATCAAGTCAGTCATTGATGTAGATGATGAAAAGCCATAGTCCTATATGGCTACCCTGAGGAATTATTAATTACGTCAGGGAGTGCACCACGAAATAAGACGTGTTGCGTGCGATCAGACAAATAAGAACATAACTAAAACGATAACTGGAGGAATCCCCAGAACTGACAGCTTATAAATAAGAATCTTGTTATTGATTGTGTAAAACGTCCTACTGAATTCAGTGAAAATACAATCAACTTGTTTATCGGCTTCGATGGCAGGTATACAGTAGTTGGAGAACTCTAACTAATTGGTTCATAAAATCGTGTTTGAAGGGGCCTCAAAATAATGAATTATTATTTGATTATAACGCACCATCGAATAACAAAAAATTCAAATAAGGAGTACCAAATAACAAATAATTCTTCAAATAACAAGTAATTTCTGTATGCAAATAAATTTTTATTCGATTTTTCAATTTATTTGATTTTTTAGCTTTTATTCTTTTGAATATAAAGTGCCCCTTCTCTGGTTTGAACAGTACTATTTTTATACGTAAATACAATAAATACAGCATAGTAGGTATTAATGATTTTTTTTTATTTAAAATTCAGCCGAAGGTATTCCGACCTGCTTCCAGGATGACCCAAACTTGAATGACTGCATTAAGAAGGCCATTCAAGACATGACTCCATCATTGCACGTAAAGTTCTATTATCTTTCTAATTATCAGATATTTTAATTTTATTTTAAATGATTTTTATAGAAAGGAAACAAAGTTCTCGGAATACCTCCACTAGACCCCCTCACATTTCCAAACAGCCGATACGATTACAACAACGGAGGTATTCAAGGATCGCTGGCGATTAAAGGTGTTAAAATATACGGAATAAGCCGAGCAGAGATCCGAATGGTTGACGTTAAGATAACTGAAAATGGAATCACTAGCGATATTGAAGTATTTTTCCCACGTTTATTTATCGAGGGCAGATATAAGGGAGATATTAAAATTAATGACATTAAAATGAACCCAAAGGGCTATTTAAATATTACCATGAGTAAGATTTTAAATTGATTTTAATATATTTTTTTTTTAAATAATTTAAATAATTTTCAGCAAACGTTAGAGTACTTAATAAGATGGCAGGTATATTCGAAACAAATAATGGCGAAAGACATTTGCGATTGAACAGTTATGATATAATCCCGGATATTGGTGATATGAAAGTTTACGCTTCAGGACTTCTTCCAGATCCTCAATTGAGTAAGCACAGACAAACACTTTAAGCTAGCAGATGGGATAAATATTTTATTTTTTTTATTAGATTCCATTGTTCTGGACTTTATTAATCAATATTGGCCCGAGGTTTATCGATTAATATTACCAGAAACTAGGGTTCATTGGCAACCAATTCTAATCGAAGCAGCCAATCAATTTCTCTTGACCGTTCCAGTTGACAAAATACTTAAAATTCGAGAGTAGACGGTCATCAGTACACATTTTCTTATTTTACAAATTCTTGTTGTATTTTAGTTTATTAAAGAGAATTTTTTTTTATATAATATTTATGTAAATAAATGTTACAACATTTTTAAGTATTATTTTGATATTCATTTGTAATTCAAATAGTCCAACACGTTGAAAAAATGCCTGAATATAAAATTATAGTGGCATACAACGAATTGGTAATAAAAAAATTAAGAGTTGTTAATTTTTGCACATTGCAGGATTGCTTCAGCTTCACCGGACACACCACGATCCGCTGAAGTCACATCCTCCCAATATGCGGACACACCAGCACTATTGGCACAAACATAAAATGTTCCCCAACTTCACCGGACGGACACACCACGTTCCGCCGAGGAGCATATTGACCTCATTCACACAACAATTTCCAAAGTACTCAAACACTACAGTAATGACTATTCTACTAAAACTATCTAATCTACACACAACTCTTACATTAATCATCAGTATTACTATCTACTTCACAGTACCCACCTTAGAAAATAATAATTAAGTTGAATGAATTCACTATATAAATTGATACACAACTACGCCACTAACCGCACTTTTTTAGCAAATAAAAAGGAAACCTCAGGGAACTAAAGGGAGATCAATACCTACGAGGTAGCGCTAATTACTTTTGGGAATTTTGGGTAAGACTCATAAACTAATGTGATTTACGAAAAAGACGCAACTTGTTTACGAAGGCGCCGATGGCGCCTTTTCCAATATCATTTTCTTAAAAAAGGTAAAGGTGCTAAGTGCTTTGAAATTACGGAACTCGTATTTGTTGCGGTCTACTTTTACGACTAAATATTCCAGGGTTGTAAAAGGGATGAAATATTTTCGTTTTTGTTTACCTCAGATTTAACACAAATAACAAATACAGATACAGATTTCCTATCGGGGGCATCGATAGGAAATCTTAAATAAGATATAATCAATTAAAACCAAAATTGATGATTCGCTTAACTTATAATATAACGTCAAAATTATTATGCAGCTTAAATATTTTATTCAGAGAAGTTAAAATCAAATTAATCTTTAACGAATTATCGAGATATTAAATATACTTTTGGCCCCAATTTAAATCTGACTTAGTTTACACCTGTATTTGTTGCTACCACTAATTCGACCGCAAAAGAAATTTGCTTCACTAAAATCGAGAGAGCTCTTCCTCCAGTTCTTTATTCTAAGGTTTATTTCACTAAACAATTCAACATAAAAGCAACTCTCAACATGTTTCAACTTAGCTTCTCATTCAATCAACACCGCGCACTGAGTTTCATTTTACTCGGCAACAGGGTTCGATACAAGAATTGCTTTCCGTCGTCAAGAGGAATTCAGTTCGCAGCGGCCTAGCCTACCCGCCGAGTGCACCACACTTGCCCAATTCCTTCAGTCAAGCAAACTTAGCAAAGCAGTCCATTGAAATTCAGCCAGCATGTCCGTTGACTGGTGGTTTCGCTTGATTCAATGAGAACTCCTGTGTTTTACTTCGACCGCTCTGCTTGAAAAGAAATCGCTTTCTTCCGTCAAGCATTTGATGGGCTCGTTGCAGTGAGACGCTGGTCAAGCTGCTGGCTGTGGGGTGGTTGGGTGGTGCGCTTTCGTATGAATTTTTCTCGGGCACATTTCCTCAAATTGCAGTCGCCTGAATTGAATTCTTTGCGATTGCGACGATTCAACGTTTATGTTGGGCAGCGATATTGAGTGAGCGAGGCGCTGGACTTCAATTCTGAAAACTGTTTGCATGCGCTCGGTGTAAAATGTGTAGTGGCCGGCGTGGAGGGCTCTTAAGGAAACTCAGGAAAATTTCCGTTCAATCAATTTCGGATCGGAGTAAACTGTAATGACTGAGTGCAGCCGTCGTAGGGAAGTTCTAATGAATGCAAGTCGCTTCACGTGTTCAACCTCTCAGTGCAGAAATAAACCGAATTCAATTGGGTGATGGCAAGAAATTAACATTCGCGTGTTAGGTCTGTCCCTTTGAATATTGTTTGGTTCGGTGGTGGGAAGTAATTTATTTAAAATATCGTAATGTAATCTAACTCGGATGAAAAGTGAAATTAGAAAATTTCAAATTATCTCTGTTGGCAACTGTACGATAATATATTTTTGCATTCCTTTTGACTTTCGTTGACTAATGCCTGCACGTTTGATTGTACATTTGTTATACACCTATCCCCCGATTTACACGGAAGATAGGTTCCAAAGCAAACCGTGTAAATCGAAATCGATGATTTTTATACGTAAAACCTTGTAAATCGAAAATAAACTAAATGTGCATAATTCAGTTATTTATTTCAAAGTAAAATAAAAATAAATACATCTTGAAAAACATAAAAATAATATTAGTGTATATAATTCATTTTACGTGTAGAAACAAGAAATATAAATTAAAAAATTGAACCAAAAATTTCATTATGTACTGACTGCTATCACTTTCATAGACTCTTCGTTTTTTCTTTCTGTTTACTATGATGTAACTTTCATCACTCGATAGTATTTGGTGCAATTCACTTTCGTCGTTAGATGAATAAGAAGCAATTTCAGATCGCTGAACCTTGGTAATGAAATCCGTAATTTACAATTGTGTTTGGTTTTTGGTCAAATCCTCATATGGACCTCCTCATATTGAGTTAAGCATTTATTAATATTTCGCTGAAATAGGAGACCTCGTTCAACATTTGGGTCATTTTGTACAAAATGATTACCCAATTTTCGCCCTAATCCAAGTTCTTCACGGATAACTTTTGCTGTGAACGCTACTGGGTCAGACTCCTCCTCTTCATCAGGATCACTATCACGAGTATTTGTTCCATTAACCATGTCAACTAAATCATTCGCATCTAGTTCTTTGTCCGCCATTCGGAGGAATGCACGGTGACACGGACTGAGCAGAGGTTGGCCGAACTCCGTGCCGTTCGTGTAAATGCTACAACCGACACGGATACGGGCGATGCAAATAGACATCGAACTCCGTGTCGTCCGTGTAAATCCTACAACCGACACGGACACGGCAGCGCTAATAGATGCTGCCTTAATTTAAATTATTTAATTAAAAGAAAATCATTTCGGTTATGATTTTTCCAGTAATAAAACATAAAAATGTTACTCTTTTTACAATATTCTCGTTTATCTTTATTAGAGATTAAATGTGAGTTTATTCAATCAGTAAAATTTTAAGCAGACTATGTTTATCTTTTTCTTATTTTTCAAATATTTTTCCACGTGTGCAAAATATGTATAATACGAAAATACCCGAGTGAAGTTTACGGATTAATTTAAAACTAAAATAAACAGTTCAAAACTAGAGCAGAGAAAGAATTATTGAAAAATTTCTTGACTTTATCGGCATTTTTGATAAAGAGAAGTTAAATCCTTTGACTCTGGCCTCAACAGCAGCACCGAAGGATTAACTTTTCTTCGCAACAAACTAAAAACTAGGTTTTATCAGAAAGTTTCCTTTCAAAAGACTCTTGGTGGAAGTTATTTAATTTTGAAAAAAGTAAAAACACTTGTTTTACTTCCACATAATAGGAGTAGGAAAAATTTTTTTGATGGATGTTTCGACCCGACAAAAAAAACTAGGTGTTAATCCAACTTAACTTATCATCTAATTAGACAGCAGTATCATATGCTCACCAAAACTGTCACATCAAATTTGCGGTATTTTTAGTGTGTAATAAAATTGAAAGCTGTACCAAGGCAGGTCGTTTGCGTAAAACAACACCAAGCAGACCCAGCTTCATAATCAGGTAAAACGGTGTTTGTGCCTCATTTAGCCTAGCAAATTTGAAGCTACTGGTGGATACACTTTTTGCCCTGTTCCTCAGCAAGAATATCAGTAACGTCATGGTCTAGACCATAATTCTCAATAAAAGAAAACTGAAATGTGCTATATACAGTTTCAAACCTTTAAAATAATCGTCCGTTGTAACAGCTTTGCAAGAACTGGTCGATAAAATTGAAAGATCAATCATATACAAAGAATTCACTCTAGCAGGTTTTCTTGATATTGAGGTTGCTTTTAATAATAGAACGTTCACTCATCGAGCTTATAAATCTCATGCTCAAAAGCAGGATTGTAAACTCCAGTTTTGGGGAGATTCACATCATAAAAATACGTAACAAGAGGCATACCCGAATGAGGTATAACCTTTTCCCGCTTCCACTGAAAACTAAGTAGCCAAGTTAAATATCTGAACCTTGTTCTAGATCGGTAACTTTGTTAGAAAGCCAACATTCAAGAAAGAATACGGCTGCTTTGTACTAGTCGCGAATAATGCAATGCCTCTATAACAGCGTTATTATGCCTTTACTTAAAAACGGCAGGGTCGCCTGGTGGCCTGTACTGCACCCTCTAAATCCTTAACACTAGCGCAGGTGAAACTCTTCGGTAAGCAAACAACATCCTCAACAGATTACGGATATTCCAAAACTTTGGATGGAAGTATAACAAAAAATACCTTACCCAAGCCTTCTTTTGACTCCTTTATCCCAAGGAAGAAAGGATGAACCAAAATAGCTATGGCCAATGTCAGAAAGATAAGGAGAATGAAGAAGGGACACCTCTTGCTCGAATTTAAGGGAGCAGAAGAAGAGAGAACTCGAAAATATCAGAACTTGGTTGAAAACACGTTGAGACAAGAAGCGATCGTATATCCTATACGCACGAAGTAGAGGTTGAGTGTATAGGGATCTTGACGAGGAAACGACCAAGGAGTATATTCCTAGGGATTTTGCGAAATTTAATATAAAGAATTATGAACCTTTGATTTTAAAACTGTTCCTATTGATAAAAATTTAGTTCCCCTTTAATTTTATAATGCTTTACTTGGTTTTTTATTACAGTTGATCTCGAAAGTGTTCCTAGTGATTTTAAAATTGTTTCAGTTGATATGAGCATTGTAACACTTGAATTGGATACAGTACCACTTCAGTCGAAATCTGTTACGTTTGCGATGAAAAAGGATGTACTGACGAACGAGTGCGGGCACAGGAACGAGCATACGTATATATCCCAGCAAATAGAATTTGCGAGGCAAATACAGTGTCTTTTAAGTGGCAATAGAAATTCACCACGCGGATATGCTATTATTTAGGCGTACAGAGTCCGCACCACTTATAACTATGGACGGACAGTTCTGTCAAAATTACATGCAGCAAAGTGAAACACTTTTGTATGTTCATCCTTTTCCCTATAAGCACAGTGCATTGAACTCTAAAAGGTAAATTCGTTCAAAGTTCAATGAGATATTTTGGACCTAGCAGCATGAAGACTATGGGTATGTTCTGTTTCAAAGTGCGAATTTTCCTTTCTTTAATTTTAATCACACACAGTTTAAACCTTCGTGTAAACCACTACAATATTAATTATATTCATAACTTAAGATATATCAGCAAATACAATTGCGTTCTTATGTTGGTGTCACATTCAAAAGAAGAAAGCACATGTAATAGGAATAGACGAATGTACAGGAAAATATCTCCGCTCTCATTCTGGTTAAGCACATTCCAGAGGAAAATAACCATTTATTTCTAAATTTTATTTTAAGAAATACGAGGAGTACAGAGGAATAGTACATCACAAAAATTAATTTCAGGGAAGGCAATTTAATCTGTATATAATAATGTTTTTTTCTCTTGACAGTGTTAGTAAAATACTCGAAATAAAAATGCAAGCATAAAAGGTTTCGCACTACTGGTACAAAAAAATTTTCTCAAAATGAACCGATCGTATGTCCATAGCTATATGTCAGTGGTCTGCACAGGCAGTTACGCGACCATTACTGCGTTGGAAGCTATAGTGGTAGAAGCGAAGTTAGTGCAACTATCAAGAATAGTCTAGGCGACCCTATGCGGGGTGCCAGAAAAAAAACAGGATGGCAATGAGAGCAGGGTAGTTAAGATGATTGGATTTCATGAATCTGTGGGAACAATTAATTAATTCTAGTGATCTAAGTGAGTCGGGCTGAAGATAACTCAGCAGCACCCCCTCTAACATAACCTAACCCTGAAAATATTACAAAAAGGTAACTTTAAAAGCTAAAGTAGTTATAAATTATAATTAATTCATCTCTCAAAAACTATTTGTTATAAAAAATCAGTAACATTTTGAGAATAGTAGGAGAAGACAACAATTAAACTGCAAATAAGTCAAACAGCATACTTTTAGGTGTCTTATATAGAAAAGAGCTTTATAGATGGTTTCGCTGATGGTAAGGTTCAAAATCTTTGAGTCTGAAGAACGACGGCTGCGCATTAATTTTTAAAAATTTGAATTTTGAACATTTTTAATTAATCGTTAATTATTGTTTAAAAAAATTCTTTAAACTACTTTTCAAATTTATCAGTGTGTTCGGCATTTCATTTAGATTAATCAATACAAATAATTGAAAACTTATTGATAGAATAAAAAAAAATGTTTGACACACCGATAATATACGTTTTGTTTTTATACCATCCAAATATGATATGAACTATGAAACTCAAGAGAACCTTAAATTTTTCAACCTCTTATTCGAACAGGTTTGAATATGTGTAATTATAAATAAATAGATTAGGAATTACAGGTAACCCTGTATAACACGGCACTTCTATAGTACGGATTCAATCTAATACATTTCGAAAATGGGGTAAAACTTTCGTACAACACGAAATGTAATAAAATCGTTTAAAAGCGAACGTTATCTAATTTTTAATTAGGGAAATCCCCGTACAATAGCGAAACGAAACGAATTTCTAGTCTAGACAGGTTTTTAACGAGAAAGTTCGTGTAAAAATTTGTCTTGACTAGAAATTTGTTAATCTGTAGCCCTAAGCGAAAATAAGAAAATACCTATAAGAAAAAATTAACAGAAAATTAGATTCCGTTGTTGCAGATTGTTCTATCTCCGTAAACGTAACATCTCGTCTTTGGGCAACAATAATTAAAAGATTGAAAAAGCCCTTAACAGCTGGATTGAAGGCTGTTAAAAAAACGGTTTACACTTAGCACCAATATTATTAAACATAAAGCATTGGAAATTTACCACTACTCAAAGCAAAATGAACGAACTGCTGAGGAAAGGCTTATCACTACAAAACAATAAAAATAGAAGGTAAAAGTGCATCTGCCCATAAAGAAGAAGAATTGGAAAGAATTATGGAAGAGGGTGGATATTCAACACAATAATTTGACGAATTTACGTTGCACCGATTCGATTGGAATGAATAGCGAATGAATGGGCGACCAGACCTGAGATGCATATTCTAGAATAGTTCTAAATAAGGAGCAGTACTAATGGATAAAAGTTGGTAAATCCGATAATTCTCTAGACCAACGCTTTATAAATCCTAAGATTAAACTGCCCCTAGACACAATATAATTAATATGCAGAGTAAAGTCAAGTTTCATATCAAGTTTTACCCCAAGGTCAGTTCCGGCCAGAACGCGATGGAGGCCATTCCCCACAAAGCTGTTGGCAAAAACTTGTGGATTAAGGCTCGTGGAGAAAGACAGTCTCACATTTCTCAAAATTGTAAGCCATTGCGCTCGCACCAACCCAGTAACGTGTCTAAGTCCTTTTGAATAACATAGGAGAAGATCTTCATGTCGTCGGCGTAGAACAGAACATTAGAGTGCGAGATCAGATGGACAATGTCATTAATAGAAAGAAGGAATAGTAGAGGCCCACGATGACTACCTTGTGGCACACCAGATGAAGCTCTGAAAAATCGTGAGGTTGAGCCACCGAGCGATATGTCCTGTCTCTCAGATGGGAAGAAATCCAATCGAGAAGAACAGGGGGGAAACCCTGCCACTTGAGTTTAAATACAATTACGGAGTGAGGGAGTTTATAAAAGGCTTTACTGAAATCCATGTATTGTATATACAGTCTGTCTGCATGCCTAGTTGGAAACCTGAAATAGCGTGAGAGGTGCACCCTAGCAAGTTAGTAGTCGTTGATCTACTGGGCAAAAACCCTTGCTGATTGGGGGAGATTAAACCTTAGCAGCGCTCAATAAGCTGCGAATACACTATCGATTCATATAACTTGAGTATGCAGGATAACTTCGCGATAATTAGTTATAATATTTTTTTGGTCCTTTTTATGAACAGGGACTATAAAGGAGCCCTTCCACAATGCTTGAAATTCACCAACTTGAAGAAACTTATTGAAGAAAATCGCTAATGGGGTGAGAAGGGCATCGGAACAGGAATGCACGAGGGATATCGTCAGGGCCGGAGGAAAAGTCCAATTCAAGTTTTCCAAAATAAGATCCTAAGATATAAATCGGATGAAGTGGGACGATCCAAAATATGATAAAAATTATTCTCACAAGGCTCAAAGTTATCGAAAGAAAAGGCACTCTAAAAAATGAAGAACAATTATTTTCTATGTCGGGAATGACATTGCGACAAGACCTCCACATTGTAGATGGAGAGTTGCTTGATTTCTTTTTCATGGTGACGAATTTAAAGAAGTTACGGAGGTCGCTATGCATATTATCGCGAACACTAACAAGGTATTCCTTATAGAGCGTAGAGGATAATGCATTAAAGCTATCATAACAGGTCACAAAATTCGAATACACTGTTGCGCTTTTGCTCGCAGTAATTTTCCAGAATTTGTTTTTCACGTCACCTAACTCCCATGTTGCACGGTGTTTACCTGTATATTATATTTCCTATTTCTTATTAAATACAAAATTTTTTTTTTAAATTATTAGCCTTTTACCTTGACCTACACGTGTACACATTACCGTCATATTTTGAGGTTAATAAACTTGTGTTATCGCACAATAAATTTGCATACAAAGATATCAGTATCGAAAATGTGAAGAAAGTGTGGGCGCTTAATTTGATCCGTAGCCAGGCCGTTACAAAACGAATCCAAGAAATATAGTAGTCACAAAAATCGAAGATAACGAAATACTTAAATATGCTGATTTAAAACAACTTCAATAATGGCTTGTTTGCAGGTCCCGGGACTCTTGTCCCTAATCCGTTTGGCTCCATATATGTTAATATCTTGTTCTTTAAACATACCGATATAGTGGTCCACTGCAAAATAAAATAAATTCCAGATCAAAACATTCTCCGAGACTCAACAGCAATAGCCGGAGAGACATGACTATCCGAACAAGCATTCCATTAAATTGATATTCACGGAAGCTTTTACCTTCTCGATTAAATTGAAGGTGTCAAAGACCTGTTCTCAATGGATTCGGTTGCGGTTATCCAATTTGATCACTGATCGGCGCTTTATACAATTTTAATTCATTTTTGTGGTAGGCGCTAAAAGCTAGGATAAGAGATTAATCGTCTCGTCGCGTGGTAAATATTTATTTACCACATGCCAGTTGGAATTTTACCTATTCAAACAAGCTACAGGTTATTGACGAATAAGCCAGGTAATTTGTTATGTTTACTATTTAAAAGATTCGTAAAATATGCTTTATTTTGGTTTGCGAATTTTAAGACCAAAGATGTCTTGTTCAGAGCAATGTGGGAAATAATAATTATTCAAATAGCATGGCCCGATTTAGTTAGTTAGTTAGCAAGTTAATTTCTAAAAGTTACTGCACTCACTGTAGGCCACTATTTGTATCAAAAAAGCCAAAGGTCGATGTAAAGTGCTGTGGACTATGTTGGGTTAAACTCATGCCTTATAATTGTGTGATGTTTTCTGTGTATCTTTAGAATAATACTAGGAAATTGTACTGTTAAATTGTTCTTAAAAAACTTTA
Organism: Leptarthrus brevirostris; assembly: GCA_964036015.1. Taxonomy (NCBI): domain Eukaryota; kingdom Metazoa; phylum Arthropoda; class Insecta; order Diptera; family Asilidae; genus Leptarthrus; species Leptarthrus brevirostris. The sequence goes on from OZ038375.1 coordinate 108,098,279, forward strand.
GTGAAAAAATTAATGAGACAAACAACTCAGAGTCGTACGAATATTTGCATAATTTAAATTGTAGCCCTTACTTATTGAAATGGCTGCAATCCTTTCGCAGAAACATAGATTTGCCATGCTTCTTTATACGAAGATAATGAAGAATAATAAGAGAACCCAAGGTAATGATTTCTTAAGAACAGCATACCACACCAAGCATCAATCATCTCCACAATTTGATAATGATGCTTCATATAAAAAACCAAAAAACAAGAATACTTCGCACAAATTTTCTTTTCAAGACTAATTTTAAAAAAAATTACTTCATCTGAAGATGGATATTAAATTTACCTTCGTTGCCAAAGAAAATTAAGAAAAAAAACAAACAGAGAAGCTCCTGATTGAGAATCATCACCCAGAAGAACACTTGTTAAGCAAACGAAGCCACTAACGATGCTTGGAATGGAAAAACGTACAAAAAAAAACACTAAACCTTCTCACTACGCAAGAAATATTCAGAACAGAAGCTTCTTTAAAGAACAGTGTAAGGTAAGATCCAAGAACCGAAGAGAATCTCTTAGCTGGAGGCTCTGTTGTTCAATTTTTGCACTCAACATCATTCAGAGTGGGGACATTGTGTGCTTTATTTAAACGTTAAAAACTTTTATATAAGACTCATGATGAAGACCAAAATGATTTCAGTACTACGACAGGAACCATAGTACTATAAACGCGAGTGCAGATCCAATGTCACGGACAAGATTTCGCTAAAGTGAAGTGGATGTCATTCTGTGAGCCAAATTTAAGCTTGAAGAAATCGATTTTATTCTTCAAGTGATTTGAATCTGTGAGTTTGTGGTTAAGGTGTTCTGTTAACTGATTTTACCGGATTAAATATAGTGCGTTGCGTGGAAGACAATGAGGATTAAAATTAAACATGCAGGAACACTGCTTCTTGGAATAATGATTATAAGCTTGGTGTATGCGACGGATCCTGAAGAAATGGAAGATGACGCAATTGTTATTGAAGGTAGTTGTTTCCTGAAATCTTCACTATATTTGTGTTAATAATATATTTGTTTAAACGAAGTTGTTATAATTCTATTATTTGAGTTCTTTTGTTATTCTGAAAGATTTATCTAACTTATGAAAGTGACATTGCTGGTTTAGAATGGTGTAGACGGTTGTCGATTGCAGATTACATTGGGGATGGCAAAATAATTTGATTCGATTCGAAATTATCCTAAACAAAAACTGTGAGTCTACTCTTAATCTATCGCCATTAAATCGACTGAAGTCCTTCTTTCACTTAATGTGCAATAAAAGGTTACGATAGCCAGTATATATATATGCAGTAATAAATTATATAATAAATAAAACGTTAATATTAAACGTTTTTCATTTATGGGGATATAACTAGTCATTGAGCCGAAAAACACATTTTTTCAGGTATTTTTTTCGCGTAACTATTCATTGTATTAATTCGATCTTGATTTCATTTAATAACAAAACAATTTGTGAAATTTCAATTAAAAAAAAAACAAAGAAAGCGGCGGTGATTCACCCATTTCACTGCGACCCCTTTTTTTAAGGGGCTTTGCTGACATCAAAATTTCCAAAGAAATTAGTTTACTGAAGCATCTTATCCTTGAACGATAGATAAAAAAAATTTGTTTAGCAATGGCATATCAGTTAGCAAATGCTGGGACGATATTTTAAGAAAAGAAACCGAATAGAGGGGGTATCTAGAACAAGCAAGATTGCGTACCAGACACCAGTCAACAAAAAACGTTCTTCAATATTTCAAAAACTATTCCAGATTTTTTATTAATTATTTTTTCACATTAAAGTACATTCACTGAACTACGACGCCAGTGCTATAACGCGTCAGTATCCGAACTGTCCGAGAGAGCAGACTGAAATCAAATTGAGTGCAATATAAGCGAAACGTTTTTTGTTTTTGGACCAAAAGGTCCACATAGGTATGGCAATCATTGTGCCGCCAAAGCGGTTAAAAAGTCAAAAGCATTCATGAGAAGGTGGGTGGAGCGGTGCAAAACCACCAAAAGTGTTGTTATCTAAAAGAGAGTCATTGTGAGCTTCACTACAATCAGAGCACGATTAAACGCAATGATCGTACCGTAGCACGAGACAAAAATCTTTGCTCTTTAAAAACGCACAGACCAAAACGCAAAGCGTGGGCAACATTGATCACCTCTCTTCAAATGTAGTTTTCTCAGATTAAACACTGTTTTAAGCTTGGGTTTCCATTAACCGTGCGCCTGGTCGACTATTGGTGAAAGATTGCTCCAACGGCGTTAAGCACCCAGTAAAGGTGCATGTTTTGAGGGTGCTTCTCAAAGCGCGGGTTTGAATGTTTGGTGCTCTTCAACCAAAACCTGGATGCTCCAAAAATGCCTCTTAAAGTCAGTAAAGAAACCGCTCGGGGCGGAAAACAACGATTGGATATTGTAAGAAGACAACGACCCCAAACATCAAAGTCGTCTGTATTGACCCTCACAATCGCCTGATGTCAATCTAATCGAAAATGTCGGGAGCTTGATGAAGAGGAAGCTTGCAGGAAGACACGTATACACTTTGAAGCAGCTCAGACGGGAAAAAACTCGTCAAAAGCATGTCCAGAAGGTGCCGGCCCATACTGGGCAACGAAAGAGACTGGACGGTGCATTAGATATCCATGTCGTAGAGAATTGACTTAACTTTAATGTAAAAAAAATTATAAAAAATGTTCAATACTTTTTGAAATATCGTTGAACGTTTTTTGTTGAACAGACTGTATCAGGAACGGAACCATCAAATAGGTGAGAGCGCCCATTACTTTAAAGATAACAATTCTATTAAATTAAAAAGATCGGTACTTATGTCCAGGGGTGGACTATTATGGCTGAACGCAAATCCCTTCTATGTGCAATCTGAACAAAGATGAAGATATAGTACATTTTCGTGGTGTATATCCGATATTTAGAAGCTATAGAAGCTATAAGCTGTTCCGTGAGAAGTTATTAGTTACTTAAACGGTAGAGCATACTTAAAACTAGATTAATCTGCCAATCATTCCCAGATAAGAAAAAAAGTCAAATTTTTATTGCATCCAAACTGACTCATATCTCAATCCATGCAAAAAGGAAAAGACATTACACAAAATCGAGTAAATTTACATGCGCATGTCAACTATAAACTGAAAACAGAATTCTCAAAATAAACTAGTCTAAAGAAACTAGTGAACGAAAAAAAAAATTACTTTAACCAGTTTCTTAGGCAGTGAGTGACCTATATTTTATGCGCGAATCTTACAAAACTTTGCATATTGCCAGAATAGCTACCTAAAAGTGAACAAAAGATTTAGTACTTCGCTTTACACATTAAACCGCAAAAGTCTTGAATACAAATTAACATTTTTAGGGTTTGTTTGTAACACATTTGGAATTTCAACAAAAAGTCGTTAAAATCTTTAAACTAGCATCATCAAGAATATTGAATACTTGTTTTCTTGCAATCTACAATTTACTTTCAACTAAAGGGAGAAAACTTCAGATCCAATTTAAACATCTTTGACGCAAATAGGCTTAAAACCTGTATTCGTCCATAGAGCCAAGGAGAGCAAGAAACCTTTAAACATGCCGAAACGATTCTTCTCCTTAAAACCACATCATTTACAGAAGATTTGATCTTTTTCACATTTGCTGTCCTACTGTCTTTTTAATATATAGTTGTCGAAACGTTATCTCTAAAACTTGTTGGCAAGGCGAGGGAGATCCACTGTTCAATAATGCAGAAATAGACCTCAGTCTGATTCCTTTCCACTTTCCAGCACCACTAACGTGGCATTGACCGAACTTGGAGTGTAGTCTGTTCGATTCCATTATTCGATCATTTTTCTTCCTTTGCTCCAAATAAAGCAAAACGAATTTCTTCATCGTCCTCTTAATTTACGGATTAAACTTAATGATCTCAAAATTAACGACGAGAGTAAAACAGCAAAATTTCGGGAACACGATTTCGCCCTCAGCCGACAATAAAATACCCGCCAGGAACCCAAATAACACGAAAAATTATTGGCTAAGGTAAATCTGAAGATTCAATTTTTATTGACAATGTCAAGGCAGCCGAAGGTGAATATACTCACCGGCAGACCCACATCTGTTAATGAACTTTTCTGGGGTGAATATATTATTATATAGTGATTCGAAAATCACGATTTTCAAGTGGGCATGAAGTAAATCAGAAACCGATATGTGGCGGCACTAAATATCGGTTTGGTTACCGTCAGATTCTTTTGGACATTTACTGGAGAATATTTCAACTTTGCTGCCGGTTTAATGGAAATGAGGCGAAATCGTGATCTGAATACTAACTAGGAACGCACGCGTATTTGGCGATCGCAATGACTATCGGCTGAATTCTTGTTGCACATACTTTTTCCCCTTTTTTTAGAATTCTTGTTTACACGGAAATGCCTAAGTGTGATTGAGTTTAGAGAAATTTTTGCACAAGGCTTGGCAAATTGTTAAAGACGAAATTTTGTTCCAGATAAGATTCAAAAAAGCAAAAAACCTAAGATAACAATATATTGTAATTTCATGCAAATAACAAATGTCACCCAGTCTCATTATTAATATTTCGATAAATAAAATAGCGCGAACACGAAAGCGAAAGTTACATTCATATGCAATTCCAGCAAAACCTTCACGCCTTTGGAAAGATTCTTAGCGACTCTTTACAGAGGAACAAACATTATTTTAAAATTTCTAGCTGCCGCCTTCTGCGCTCTTAAGACTCCATCAAGAATTTAATTACTTTCTCTCCTGGATTTCTGAGTATTATCCTCCAACCTGGATTCATAAGAGATCTTGTGCTGACGAAAGATTGCTGATCTTTTCTGCGCATGAAAAACTTTTAACCTATGCACGCAAATTTTTTCAACTGCAATATACATATATGTACTGAAAGACGGGCTGGCTGAGTCACCACCCAGTGGAAAAGCGTTTCCGAGGGACGGTTATAGGAAATGCTTCTGAATAAAGCTTAGAGGAAGCGCTTCTTCAGTATGGTCAATCAAGGGCTCTTTAGAAACTTTGTTGTTTTACAAATGCCTGGAGAGCGCGCCATTTACAAAAGTTTTCCAGTTATTGTGAAATTCTTGTATTTGATGGTTATTTAATGCTCAGTCGTGTTTTCGCAGTTGAATTGAGTGCATGGTATAAAGTGTTTGACTGGAAAAAAATTAATAAAATATTTAATCAAAATTGTGATAAGTGTAAATCAAATGGGAAAAGTATCAATTCAATGGGATTCTACTCATAACATACTCTCCTTTTCGCGCGAAGGGGATGTACATTTTCTGTAAGAAAATTTTCTTCATTTTAAGATGCATGGAATCGGCAAAGTAATATAATCATTTTGTTTCAATAATTGCCCAAAATTAATTTCCTTTTCCTTATTTTAAATTCCACGACGTTTAAAGTAGTCATCAAATCAGCAAGAAATGTAACTGCATGCTGGGCCGATCAGGAACGATTAGATGCAAGCAAAATGCAAAATAAAAGCCGAAAATATCCGACGAAACACAAAAGATTCACGATACACGCATCCGTTGAGAGCGCACCCTAATTGAATAAAGGTTGTATTTAGAGCATGTCTAAAGTTCAGCTACACACCTAAAAATTAGAAAGTGGCAAAGGTAATATTTCTACCCAAACCCAACAAAACACTGACTATAGCACGTCTAACCAATTAGCCTTACCTCTTTCTTACTCAAAAATCTAAAAAGACCTCATGGAATGTGAAGTAAGGAAACAGATAGGCGTGAACCAACTATCAAGTGGAATAGGCACTGATGTACAAAGAAGTAGCGTTGGGCTGCTTCATTGGCATAGAAGGGGCCTTCAACAATATCAGAATCGATAAGATTCTCAATAGGTTGAAGGAGAAAGGGGCAGATCATAGTATAATCAACTGGATCAAGCCCATGCTGGAAGACTGAATCATAAATTCAAGTTTCGGAAATGAACAATTGACGGCGCTGATCAATAGAGGAACTACACAAGGAGAGATTTTGTCACCATTCTTGCGGCTGATAGTGATTGATGAATTACCTGAAGCCCTGTTAGATAAACGTCTCGACGTAATTTGTTGTGCGGATGACCAATCGATAGTAGTCAGAGGTAAATTTGAAGAAAATTTGGGATACGTACTTCAAGAAGTAACGCAGCAACCTCTTGGGCGCAGGAGTACCGACTGAAGATAAACCCAGATAAGACGGAACTCTGCTGCTTCATCAAAAGTCAAAAATTAAGAAAGATATTTCACCCCGTACATTGGCAACCCTAGATTAACTTTAAAGAATGAGGTCAAATTGGACGGGAAACTAAATGGATATACACATGCATAATCAGACCCATGATAAATCATGGACCGATATTTTTGTTGAAAAACAATAGAGGTGGGCAGAAGATCATGGAACAGGCCTAACCTAAGTGCTGTTCAGGCACAACAAAACCGACAAGGGTCATTCTAAGCATTACTCCACTAGAATTCCATGTTAAACAGGTGGCACTTAACTCGGCCGTACGTTTACGCATGAATAAACTGTGGAAAGAAAGGGGAATACTAACCCTACATGAAAATATCGTCCAAATATGTAAGGGTTGTACGATCAAGAGACTGTTTGAGGAAGAAGATGGCTGAGACTTCAAAGCTGGTAATCCAAATATGGAGGTAATCTTCTAGACTCATTTCCAGAAAAAACGTGAATGGATCAACAATAGGGTGATTCAAAAAAAAATTTGGCGCTTTACACAGACAACTCAAAATGCGAGCGTGACTGTGGCTCTGGAGTATCGTGCAAAGAACAAACCCTGGAGTTATGGGGAGGAGTAAACAATTCCTACAAATCACAGCGATGAAGATAAGATCTAAGCAGCTAGTGGAACGGAGAGTAAGATCCTCTAGGATTGCGATACATGCAGATTGTCCATTAATCTTTAACAAACGCTGCGGTAAAATCTAAAACGATAGAGGGATGTAAACAGGCCCTGACGAAGTTAGGGAGATAAAACGATGTCATCCTAATATACGTGCCGGGGCACTGCGGTATCCCACGACATTAAAAGTTGAATAAGCTCACGTAGAGGGGCGCAAATGAAGACAATTCAGTAATACTCGCACTGAGCATACAAAATCAGGAATTCAAAAAAGAAATGACGGAATGGGTAACGAGGAAGTACAAAGAAAAGTGGGAGGGATCCGACATTGCCAGACATACTAAAGCGCTTCGGTCAACTCTCAATGCACATGAATCTGAAAAGATGGCTTAACAAGGCCAAACTGTAACTTCGTGTTGGCAGGACATGCAAGACTAAGTGCTCATGCCATAAAAATTGGAGTAGCGAACTCCAGTCTGTGCAGGGGATGCGGGGAAGAAGACGAGACCGTCTTACACGCTCTCGGTCAATGCCCAGTCCTAACGCAAAGAAAGTTTAGAATCTTAGGAACATACTTCTGCGAAGATTTAGTAGAAGTAAAGAAATCGGGTTAAAGTCGAATTATCCAATTCGTTATGGGGATCAGTTGGCTCGACAGTGGACTTTAGGGTACGCTGCCGAGCAGGGCGAGTACAACGAGCAACTAAAGGCTTCACTGCAAACCAACCAACAAGACTTAAGACTATGTACTTTCCTTTTTTAATTGATATCTTTCTTTTTTTCGTTTTCATAATTAATATGGGTGTTAATTAAATATAATAAAACAAAATATTCGAAATAAAATAAACGAAACTAAAACATATCGTTACATTTTATTTATTTTGTTATAAAAACACTGCTTCTTGAGTGTCCCCTAATAAAAGCTTTTTCAATCTGCCATAGCTTGAAAACTGCTTCTTTTAGTATTCCTATGTTTTTTTTAAAAGCGCTTTCAAAAAAGATTCCTTGCAGTGCTTCTTTCAGCGGACATGCAATGTTAAAAAAGAAATGTACTTGGATACGAGGGTGAAGCTCTATCAGGCCTTCTGAACTGCTTTTTTTTCTGCTGGACACATACGCCATACATCAACAACATTCCAACCTTGTAATAAATCGAACAAATTAACTAAATATAAACCCTTTTGAAATAAATTATACAAGCCCCCTCGTGAATCGACTTAACAGAATTATGAACACCATTAAATATGCCTGGTTTTGAGCATTTGAATTAAATTTATTTGAATTTGAATGCCGGCGCTATAAAACATTTGTTGGTTATTATCAACACTCACCTTAATGTCTAACATGTAAAACATTAAAATAAAAGAAAAGCTTACAGCTTGATTGTACAACTTTAAAGTATTCTGAAGTGGACTCCAACAGCCTATATCATGCGCCGTAAATTTTTATTAGGATATAATATGTGTATCTATCAGATGTAGAAACAATCACCAATTTGACGCCTCTAAAAACGACAAACCACTTATGCAAGCAACCTGTCAAGACTTAATACTTCTAAAATATTCTAAAATCTGTCCAAAAACTGTTGATTGTTGAAAAAATACAAAAAATATATATATGTATATTTGCTCTTCTAGCAAAGCTCTTTCAACAATACCCCAAGTATAGGTAAAATTAATTCATCCCCCCTGTCTGCATGTATGGCGCCACCCTTTGAATAATGTTTTCTATAATTCTAAATACGATTTTCATTTTGGATCAAGTATTTACATATTTTGTGTGAATTTCAAATCGATACCTCAATTCGTTTAGAAGTTCAAAGACTTTGACAGACAGACGAACAGCGTTGCCACAATAATAGGGTTCCCGTTGGGATCCGCCGGTCACGGACCCTAAAAATAAATGTAGTATATTCGGTTGATTAATCTAACTAACGATCACATTTAAATTTACCACCAGAATAAATATTTAGTTTAAAAATCTTTTTAAATAGATTTCTTCTTTATTGATAAAGACATTATCGCTAAGACCTTTTCAACTAATCACTTATGGAAACATGCAATTACGAAATCGTTCTCACCTTTAATGACTATTCGAAAAAATTAATAAAAGTAAGTGACAAAATTGCCTCGGGGAAAAATTCGTTCAACTTTTATATGAATTCACTAATCGCGTGTAATCCAATCGACCTGCGCTCATTAATGTCACATAAATAAAATGATTAGCTGTCCAATAACTGCTTGACTCAGTTATCAGTCAAGAACCTCTGCAAAAAAAAGTAACTATAGTAAAGCTGTTTTCTCAATAAAAAAAATTTAACTAATCAGATGGTCCTAAGTGGTCATTTACCGCAAAATTCGCTAACAAAAATAAGACTATAAACGCGTTTTATAATAAAATGAGAAAAACATTCACGCTTATGTTTTAGTAATTCTTAAAAGCTTATCGAGGCAAAGAGGTTCCATTAAGAGCTATAGATAGAAATCCGAAAATCTACTAATAGGTATCAGCGGAACCGGTTTTGCAAGTGGAAATATCTTAAAATTCACAAAATTTGTTATCAATAAAATCAAACAAATCCATTAATTTGGGCCGCTGGACTCTTAAATTTCTGTTTACCTGCTGACAACCGATTTCGCAAAAAATTTACAAATTAAACCAAAAACTGATAATTTATGGGTCCTTAAATGAGTAGTCATAGAAAATTTAAATCAATTTTAGAACCTCGCATATTTTTTTCGGATTGCTCGATTAGTGATTAAATAAAATCAATTTCTTCTTTCAGCTGATGATTCAGAATCACCACGCGAAAAACGAAATGTTCCATATCATCATCGACCCGTTACATGGGCAGATGCTTTAGGCGAAGGAAGTCCTTGCTTGACTTCAAGTGCAGTACTGGGTTCATGTACATCATTCAGAACCTGTTATCCGTACGTAAAGATTCCAAACATTAGCATTTGGGAATCTTGGGTTCTTGGAAATTACGACACCTGTAGCTACTTTACATCAGGAGGACTACAAACGTTTGGTGTATGTTGTACAAATCCAATAACACCTATTCCTTTTGAAGGTGAAGATATTCCGTCCGGCGGAAATCAAGTAGAAGAAGAATCTGGGGAGCCTGGAAATATAAAAGACAGTAAATATCAAAATTGGCCTCCTCCAATTCCTACACATCCTCCTGCATCAACTCAGAAGCCATATCCACCAACAACTCAGAAACCATCATCAACGTCGTTTCAATGGCCTCCTCCGATTCCTACTCATCCGCCAGACCATTCCTATCCAACTCACCCAACGGGGTCCTTACCAACAGTAACAACTACAACTACTAGTAAGCCGTGGACGACCAAACCGCCGACGTCTTATCCTTCTTATCCTTGGCCACCACCAATTCCAACTCATCCACCACATTCAGAAACACCAACAACTCAACGACCTTTTACCAGTTCGACAATGACACCAACAACTAGTACAACCCTTGATGATGGTACCTTTACAGCAGCTTGTGGCGCAAAGAATGGATTTTTGGTAATCTTTTGACTTTTGGTAACATTTTGACTACCGTTTGATTCGGCTAGCCAAGACTTACTTATTTTAAATTTGGATCTCTATAGTCTACTATAGTTAAGCCGAATAAAAGTCGATTCTAGCGAATAAGGATCAAAAATCTAATATATAATATTTGAACACACTTAGGATCAAGAGCGTATCGTTGGAGGTCAAAATGCTAGTCCTAATGAATGGCCCTGGGTTGTAGTACTCTTTAACAATGGAAGACAATTTTGCGGAGGATCTTTAATTGATAATAAACATATCCTTACAGCAGCCCACTGTGTAGCGCAGTAAGTGAAAAAAAAAACAATTTTTATATGCAAACATTTCACAAACACTTGATTTCTCGTTTTAAGTATGAGTTCTTGGGACGTGGCCAGATTAAAAGTTCATTTAGGTGATCACAATATTCGTGCCACCACTGAAGTTAAGCATATTGAACGAAAGATAAAACGAGTTGTAAGGCATAGAGGATTTGATTTTAGGACTTTGGTTTGTTTATTTTAATAGTATAGTACAGCAAAACTAACAAAACTGCAAATTTTAGTATCATGATGTAGCTGTATTGACGATGGATCAGCCAGTTCAATTCACCAAGACAGTACGACCAATTTGTTTTCCCAGTGGTGCTAAAGGTTATAGTGGAAAGGTTGGAACAGTTGCAGGATGGGGAAGTCTTCGAGAAAGTAATAGTTCAAACTTTTTAAATACAATTTAATTTGTAAAATTTTGTTTTATATATACAGATGGACCACAACCCGCCATTCTTCAAAAGGTGTCTGTTCCAATTTGGTCTAACAAAGAATGTGCAAAAAAATATGGTGCTGCAGCTCCAGGTGGTATTATAGAGGGAATGGTTTGTGCTGGTCAAGCAGCCAAGGATTCGTGCAGTGTAAATTTGGAACTAAGTAAAATAAATTTCAATTTATGATTATTTTCGCAATATAGGGTGATTCTGGTGGTCCTTTAATGGTTAATGATGGCCGATGGACACAAGTTGGTGTTGTTTCTTGGGGTATTGGCTGCGGAAAAGGTCAATATCCTGGTGTTTATACTCGCGTGACGCACTATCTGCCGTGGATCAAGAAAAATCTTAGTCAATAGTGTCTGAAGTCATTTTAGAAAAAAAAAACATGTAAAAAACTGAATTTTATGCCATAAATTATATTTTAAAAGCAATTTTTTATACATTAAGAGATGTGAATAAAATAATTGGTAAACAAGAGAAGAATTTTTTTTGTGGTGTAAGCCTCAAATAAAGATCAGAAGAGAAGTTTTCATCTTTATAAAGAAATACTATAAACTGAATGTGAGACTACACACATTGTTATATGATCGATAGATCATTTTTAACATTTAAAAAATTATATGCACCTCTAGTCTAAAGGAAACTTTTGAAGTTCTCTTATTGAAGAAGTAAATAAGTGAAACATTCTGCTCATTCGATCACTCACAGTAACTCTTGCCGTTTCTTAAGGAATACATCGCCCAAGTAAAGGGTTTAGGTTTTATAGCACGACTACGTAAGGACGTAAGTGGAAAATGCTGAAAGTGGAAAAAAATTCTACGGCATGAAAACGCCAAAAGACTCAGCTACTTGCTTTTTCTGTTTATGTATTTCGTTCATGTACTTAGACACAATGGAATTTTACGTTTTCTATGAGGATTTCGTTGGCTCTAAGGATTTGGATGGCTCCTAGAGAAATTTTAATGCAAAAACCGAAAAAAAATGTTTTGCCACATTCAGCATTTTCAACTTACAGTACTAAATTATTTGGATGTGAAGCTGGACAGCGGAATGCAAATTAAATTAAATGTTTTTCATGTCTATGTGGCGCTTAGTAATGCGAAATACAAAAATTATTTCAAATGTTAAAGCTTAAACCAAAAATCAAAGCATAAAAGATACATTCCGTCAAGAGCTTGCAACCAAATTTGAATTTAAGGTATTGAATTTACCAAAGGCATAAAAATGGACAAAGGAACATTAGGATTCGGGAACTGAGTGCTTAGAAAATTTATCGAATACTCGAAAAATATATTTAAAATACCTAAATTTATTTTTGATTTTTTATACTTAAACAATTTATGAATTTATGTTAATAACTAGAATAATTTTACATATATAAATTGCATTAATATATAACAACGAAGAGTTACGCTATTACGTCCAAGAAACATCGATTAAGCATTTCAGAGGACACAACAGATGAAGAAGAAATACGTTTGAATGGGCTCCGCTTAAAATAGAATTTACGTCGAGCCCCGAAAACAAAATGTACAAAGAAAAAGGAAATAAATAAATTTAACCAAAATTCATCTCTATATTTAAAGAGAATACCTTAACTTAAGGATATATTAAAAATATAGTTAAATAAAAAAACATTTTTTTCAAAAATATCACGACACGTTCGGAAATAAGATTTAGTGCCTTCGCCTCACCACAGCATGGCATATTGGTAGCGAAAAGTTTCATATGATTTTCAACAGCTGACCAACCAACAACAGTTATATTTCTTGACTTCGATAAATTGACTCAATACGTAAAAGTTCCACTATATCGGAGTTTTTTTTTATAGGAAGATATAAAATGACGTAAATTTTAGTTGCCCTGTCAATTTTTATTATACTTTACGACAATTTTGAATACGATGGAGGCGAAAATTTCTTCCTGAGGAATTTTATTATATATAGTGGGAGACATGATACCAGCGTGATGACGGACACCTTCCAGAGGAAGTCGTACGACCAAATAAATTCCCAATCTACTTTTATTGAAAACAAAATATTATCGTACTACAAGTACAATATGTAAAACGTTTGTTACTTACCGAAGTACTCATGCAAAACAGCCAGAGAAAGTAAATAGAGAATTAAACTGAATATTTCGGCGAGAACCATTAATCTACAACAAAAAATTAGAAAGTAAATAAATTGTCATTTCTTACAATAGCAATCCTACCTGTGCCAAGTTCGAATTGTTAAAGCCACCATTATAAGCTCAGTGAGTATAAGTGCAGAGAAGCTGATAGCCACAATATGAATAAACTCGTCTTCGAAAAGAATGAGGGCTCCATACATGATAACACCTCCTTGGTAAATGCTAATTAGTACCCAAATAAAAAAAGTCTTATAACTTAAACTGCGCCCCTTCGACAATTCCTTATATAACTCCGGATACGTAACAGCTGTTGCTGAGCTAATATCTTGATCCAAAACTAACGAAAACACAGGGAACATAGTATAGAGTGTAGCATATCCAACCATTAAGAAGCCTTGATATAATGCAACCGAACTTAGATAAAATACAGCCGAAAAGACAGCTTGCATTGTCGAGATGATCAAACCACGATGAATAACAAATTGCGAAAGTGCAGCTGATCTCTTATAAGATCTCCGACCATGAACAAGAAGCAACTTAGCGATATGAGAAAATTGTGGAATGCTGAAATCTCCAGCTAATGAAGCTTGTAGTCCTTCTCTGCCTTCAATACCCACTCCGGCATCTGATTGTTGTATCATGCTAACATCATTTCCTCCGTCTCCAACAGCACATGTCCTTTTTCCAGTATGTTTTTGAATTAGACTAACTACCTGAGCCTTTTGCGTGGGACTACAGCGACAGCATACCACAGCCGGAGATCCTGTAGCCAATTCCATAAATTCGATTCTATAATATTGAAGGCAAACTTCTAGACTTTCACCGGAAACAACAAGAGCACATCCTTGTTTTCTTCTGAACTGATTTAGCTCTAAATGGGCATCTGTTCTAGTTTGAACGCTTTTCAAAACGTGAAGGCCTTGATTTCGCCCAATTAACTGTGAACTCTTCGCAATGCAACAAGCTGTTTCAAGTTTATCCCCAGTTAACATCCAAACTCGAACTCCGGCATTTCTTAAAACTTCTAAAGTAGGCCTAACACCTTCTTGTAGGCGGTCCTCGACGCCAGTGAGACACAAAAGTTCCATTTCACGTTCTAGTGATTCCACAACGGCTGAAACTTTAGTAACGCGATCGGTGACACTTAACCTGGCTGCCTTGTAACGAGTTTCAAAATCATTGTACTGATCCTCCGTTAAAACTTTTTTGGCGACCACCAAAGTGCGCAGCCCCTCTCTAGCCATATTTCCACTTTCCTCATTCAGCCAATCATTGTATTGAACAATTGCGGACATTACAACATCTGCTCCCTTTAAATAAAACGTAATTTCTCCGGAACTGGCATCTTTGACTATTATCCCCATTCGTTTTGTTTCACTTGTAAAAGGAAATACTTGGAGAATTTGAAATTTCATCATACCTCCACTGCCGGCGACTGAATTCAATGATGCCGTGCTTGCCATACTGCTCGATGGTGAAGGTGTATCACCGCCATCAATACTGTCATTTTTTTGCGCGAATTTCAGTTGGAGTGTAATCGAATTTAGGTCTCGAGCAACTAAAGCAAGACCAACTTGTTCTGTCCATTTCACTAACGCAATCTCATCAGGACTTGAAGCCTGATAAGTAATATCTTCGGTTTTCTTCTTGGGAGGGTCCACATTTATAACAGATCTTGTGGGTGAATTTCGCTTATCATTCTTTTTATCGTTGTCGTAAACTGGTGTTACGTTATGGCATAGAGCTAGAGCTTTAATTGCTTCCCATTCTCTCCAGCCCTCCGGTCGGCGCATTCGATTGCCGGAATAAATGGCTGAAGGTTTTGCAACAGATGTTTCTTGATGTATGTTAGACGATAAAGATTCGATTATTTGTGCGACATGGTGAAAAGTGTCGGCATCATGGGACACTGTACCTAAGTGAATTTTCTTGAAAACCATTTCATTTTGTGTTAAAGTTCCTGTTTTATCTGTTAGTAAATAAGAAATACGTCCTAATTCTTCAGGTATTGTAGTTGATCGCACAACTGTTCCTTCAATTTCAGGATCATTTTGAACTTGCCACGAATAAAATGCCTTTCCCATGTCCAGATTAACGCGTAGACTTATAGGAATTATATAGGAAAATAAAAGGACAAATCGGAACATATATCTGTGAAATAAGAAGGAATTGCATTTAAAAAAAAATTTATATATAAAACAATGTGTTCGTTTACCTGTACCATGGTCCCCCGAAACCTTTTAAGCACATCATAACCAACGACAGTCCAAGTACAGCGCAAAATAATACCTGCAGAATTAATTTTGTTAGAAATAAGCTACATTTTTAAAGATATTTTACTTTTGTTAATCCATTAATTTCCATATCGAGAAGGCCAACTTTGGATCTTGGCTGAGAGTTATTCATAACACTACGCGTTTCGCATCCTGTGTAGATAATAATACCCGTAGCAGTACCAGCGGCTACTACAGTGTTAGCCCATAAGGTGTTTTCCACATTTAAGCTGCACTCTTCACTCCCATCTTGCTGTACATTTAAAGTAAATAGAAGCTCTTTAATTCGAAATAATATGAAATATTGTATGTATATTATTTATTGATTTATTTTGTGAAAACGATTATATCTCTTTATTATATCTTGCAGCCTATATGGCCACAAATACGCTGATTCAAATAATTGGTGTGCGTTAAATTTTTCAAGCATTAGTGATATTTATTAGGAAAGTGACTTTATAAATTATACAATTGTGTTGTATTTGAGCAAGCTAAGAATTTTAAAAGCTACAATAAATGTAAAAAAGTAATCGATTTATTTAATAAAATATGAAAACAAAAATATCGAGTTCAAGTTGGACAAAATAAGTGTGAATTGACATTAGACATTAGATTTCGCAGTATAGCTTCCTTTAAAGTAAATTCACACTTCTTATAAAAATAACTAATTAGTAACCTGTAGCGCCTTCTTTATTTAATAAAACAGTCTCAATCCGATTTTTCATACTGTTGATTAAATTGCGGCAGTACTCAATGGGCGTGGCGTTCTAGTTAGACTGAACTGCATTCCATAACTGCTCTTTGTTCTTAACGACTTGCTTTGTAAAGGATCGCTTTAACTCATCCCACAAGTTCTCAATGGGAGTAAGATCTGGGGCTTGACTTGGACATTGAAGAAAGTTGACACTATTATCCGTAAGCCAGTCACTCACCAATTTAGATGAGTGTTTCGAACCGTTGTTGCGAAAGTTGGTATAGATGGGTAAAGATTGCAGGATTGAAGGGCTATGGCACCAGCTAATAGCTGATGAATGAAGAGAACGTCGGAAACATCTCGACGTTTACTTAGGGGTTGTAAGTCGATCAATTTCAGACGGTCTTCATAAGGTGGAAGGTTGAGTCTGTCTACCCACGGAAGATCACGTAGAGCAAAGCGAATAAACCTACGATGGATAGATTCAATTCTGTTAATGTGGGTTGTTTGCGTAGGTGACCATACTTGGCTGGCATATTCAAGGAGAGGTATAACGAAGGAAATATAGAGAGATTTGGAAACATAAGGATTGGAGAACTCTCTAGACCAGCGCTTCACAAACCCTAGCGCGGAGTTAACTCGGTTAATATTCTATCAATATGGGAACGGAAATTGAGTTCGCTATCAGAGATTATTCCTACACAAAAAGGTAACGATAGGGACTGGTACGTCGGTTAACATGTAGGTTCTCGGGGTAGTGGTAAGACGCTTACGGGAAGAAGAGATGGACTGGTATTTGGAGACATTGAGCTCAAGAAAGTTTTTCATGCACCATGTGGTGAACGAATCGAGGTCATTTTGAAGAAGAGTCGGTTGTGGAGGGGATATGTTTAATTATTTTCATGTCATCAGCATAAATGGACAGCTCTGAGTATTTGATGACACAATCAACATGATTAATTGTAAGGATGAAAATTGATGGACCGAAGTGGCTGCCCTGAGGGACGCCGGAACGAGCGACAATGGGCTTAGAAATGGATGAACTGAAAAGAACATTGTACTGACGGTTGTTGAGGTAGGATTGAATCCAGGAGACGAATCGATGGGGGAAGCCTAGGCGACCAAGTTTAAACAGGATAACGCTATGGGAGAACTTGTCAAATGATTTGCTAAAATCGGTGGCAATAACATCAACATCTTTACCGTTTTCCAGGGCACATAGTGTTTTGGAGACGAATTCGGTAAAGTTGGTGGTTGTAGATCTTCCTTTGAGGAAGACATGCTGGGAGAGGGAGAAAATAGACTTACAGTGGAAGAACATGGAATCATAGACCAATTTTTGGAATATTTTAGGTATGGATGATAATTTAGCAATGGGTCTGTAGTTGGATGCATCGTTCTTGCAGCCTTTTTTGAATATGGGAATAATATAATAGTTTTTCCATAATTGAGGGAAAACCCCTTGAGTGACCGAGAGGCAGAAAAGCAAAGTAAGGGGTTGAACTAGATGCAAAGTACACTTTTTCAGAACGATGGCCGGAATGCCGTCAGAACCCGGGTGAAAGTCGTCCTCAAGCCCGTTAATACTGGCGGCGATTTGTTCAGGGTCAGGGACGCAAGACGTAAACGACGTTTGAGTGCATTTGTCCAAGAATGAAAAGTAGTTAAGGTCAGGTTATAGGGAATTGTCGCTGAAAGATTTACTGAAGAAGTGTGCAAAGAGGTTGGCGATAACCTGACGATCAGATGAAAAGGTATTCTCGAGCTTTAGGGTGTAGGGGTAACCAATGGATTTCTTCTTAGAATTAATATAGCTATAAAAACGCTTGGGGTCGGATATGAGGCTTATTTCCATCCGTTGGAGGAACTCATGGTAGAGGGTATCACAACGTTCAGAAAAAGAGGTGTATGCAGACAAGTAGGAAGAATAGTCAGACTCAGTCTGGGTCAGAAAAAAAGTTTGCCAACGTTTATTTCTCCTGTTGCGGAGAGAGTATAATTCTTTTTCGTACCAAACGGGGGAGGAGGAGAAGTTTTTACGAGGAAGAAGAGGGATAGATTGTGTAAGACAAGCGTGTATTTTCAAATAAATTGCCTCTACAGCAAAGTCTATTGTAAAATGTTGAGGGATAGTGCTAATGTTGGAGTTGAGGAACAAGTGATTTAATTTTTCAAAGTCGCCTTTACGAAAATTGAAAAAAAACTCTGAGCTTGAAAGGACGTGAGGGTGTTCGTAGGAGAAAACGAGGAACAGGGGAGGATGGTGACGATCGAGGTAAATAATAGCGTTCCCAATACACTACCCTGCGGAACCCCTATAAAACTTTTCGTCCGAAAAGTAGTTTTATGTTGTCTTCCTAATAGATATGCTGTAAACCACTGCAGCTCTGTACCACGAATTACGTACTTATAAATTTTTAGCAATAAAATACTTTTGTCAATTGTTTCAAATGGCCTCTTTAGATCAATAAATACCGCTACAACATTTCCATAATGTTCAATCAAGTATCGGCCAGTTTAATGCTGTTTCACAAGAGTGACCTTTTCTAAAGTCCGACTGTTGCTCAATTATTATTTGGTTACTTTCAAGATAATTTTCTATTTGTATTTGTACAATTTTTTTTGCGTTATCAGCAAATTTTCACAATTTTTTGTCCCTTTAATCTTCTCAACTGATACTATTACAAATATCTTCCATACTTGAGATCTCTTCATTTCTCATTGAAGCATTTATAATATCAATATCTAATTCTTCATTTTCTTACATACAACTATCAGTTGCCTCTTTACTACTTGTTTAAATTTAAATTCACTGTTTACTTGTTCAATTAGATTTCCTTCAAACTGTAACTATTAACCACTCTCTACTTTTATTTGCCCACTTACTTTGCTTATCCTTCTATTTACATATCCACTGTATGCATTTCTTATCCTTGTTTATACACATATTATTTTGACCTGCAGTGTATGTGACCCTGCCCAAAACACAAACGCTAAGGATTTTAAGTTCGATTATTATATTATAAAGTAGTTGCGGCAATTTAAGGGTGAGGATGTCGTCGGAAATTGAGTCTTTTCTTTAGAGTAACCGCATTTCTTCATGCAGGAACACATGAGGTTATAATTGAATTTTCTCTATAAATACTAAGCTTTAAAAACACAAAAATATTAAGAGGAGCTACAATTAGACTCGCATTTTACTGAAGTGCGAAATTACATACATGGAAAGTACTTACCATAGAGAACGTTCCAATAAAGGAATGTATATCGTTTTGCGGTTTTTCTATGTAAACGCTGGCTTCCATATTAAAGAGCTCAGAATCATTCTCGAGTTTTTGGGGGCTCGAAACGGCCAACCTTAGCTTCCAGTCGGTTTCACCTAAAAAAAAAGTTGACCGCTTTAGAACTTTGTAACAGTGCTTGTTTTAAAGTGGTCTCAATTAATTTCCTTTAATGGCACTTGAGAAAAGTTGTAATACATTTGGAGATATAATAGATTTGGACGGAATACTTTGCAATGTTGGAATAAATACGTAAATTCCGTAGACCTTAGTTTTTGGTTGAAATTCCTTGGATGTCTCTAATGTACTTTTACTCAAAAACGCCACAACATAACACACAAAAATATAAAAGAATATTTTCCGAACTTACCATCTAATTGATCTGTTCTGACAAAAACTGATCCACTTTTATCACTAGTTCTAAGCAAGACAAGATCAGCAGGGACACGCTCATCTTTTTCCACAATGATAATGTCTCCCACTTTAAGCTTGGACGACGGAACCATTTCGAATGATTTATCACCAGCAACGAGTCGTTTGTATTTCTGCGAGTTGACTTCATGATCCCGTTGGTGTCGCCGAATATCATCTACAGCTTCTCGACATATTGTTACAGCTAAAACAAAACAAAGTGGTCCCCAGTATGTGTATGGATATCCGATTCTAATGTCGGGTATAAATTGACTCATTGCCATTATCAGAAAGTATAAATTCAGGAAGAAGCGAAACTGTTCAAATAGCACCAGCGGTAGAAACGTAATTAGATTGTATTTTTGGTTTCGTATCTCATTCGGTGGGAATTTTTCATCGGATGGTCGACCAATGTGTACGGTGCGGGCTCGCAATTCTCGTGGAGCAAACCATTTTCGCCATGCCCACCACCAGCAACTATAATAGTAATAAAAATAACCATAAGAATTTGCATTCGACTGGAAAAGAGTGTGATGGTATTCGCAATTGATTAAAAGCAGTTTTTAAAAGTATGTTTACTCTATATGTTCAACACCATCTAAATATAAAATATTTACAAATTTTTGGAAAAATATCGGCTTGTTTTGTTACCAAAAACATTTATACAAAGAAAACAGAAACTAATTGTATCGAAGAAACAAAAAAAATTGGAATGAGTCACCTAAAGAAATACCATCGCCGCCTGGTGCGGTTTATAAGAGGAATGTTTTCTTTAGCGATTGGGGTAGTTGGTGTACTTTGTGTATTTTCATCCATTGTAAAGTAAGCACTTTGTATTCACTAAAATTTAGAGAATTTTACGAAAATCGCAGTACCCATTTCCCGAAATAAAAACACGAATGTCAAATCAATAAAGAACTTCTTTGCCTCAAGTTGGTAACGTTGATTTTAACGAAGGAATTTTTCGGTATGATTACACTGTTAAATCACTTCCATCTCATTTGATTGTTGACAAAATACCAACGCAGCATACTTTCTATTTAACAATTAACAGTGTCAAGGTGACCAGATGATTTACCGCTAGTTGATGAAAAATCAACATCAACTGGTTGAATATTAAATGGAATTTTATTGAAGAGCTGTTAGTAAGTTATCACAAATATTAAAACATATCCTCCAAAAATTTCTACAAAATGCTCATAAAGTACTCTTGCAACCATGGCAACTGAAGCACGTTAAAAAGCTTTGCAAAATTAGTAAATATGACAAAGGCCAATGCCCTGCATAAAAAATGGAATAATTTTCAAAACAGCAACTTACCCACAAACAATATTTCTGCAGCAGTTCCCCAGGGTTTTAACTTTTTTTCTTCTATTACGTGGAAATAGTGCGCCGGAATCTGGTGGAAGCAGTGAAACACGTTCGCAACCTCGGTCATTTCTAAGACGAACCTGTCCAGCGGTTACAGTACCTATAAGTAATTCGGTTTCTGAGTCACTCATCTCAAAATCTCTCAGTTGCATATCCATGGTGGGGCTCAATCCAAAGTGCGTGAAATCCGCTCGCTAATCCTAAACACTTTTTATGGGGTAATAAGTCCAAAATTTCATCAAGCACAGTTTTCGCGTCGAAGACATTACATTATATTAAGCAAATACTGACTATTTCTAACACAAATGTAACAGACGTTTTATCTAATATACTAAATGTGATTTTATTCATTTTAAACGTGTATTAAACAGAATAGTTCCGCTTATTGTGTTGCGGGGGCGAGAACATAAATTGACAGTTGACACCTGAGAAGTTCTTGATTGCGTTCGTTATTTTCCCATGGTATCGCAAATGCGCTTGCGGAAAACACGAGAATCTCACTTCGTGCATAAAGAAAAAGAAACTGTCATCAAATGCGCTTTAGCTTACAATTTCTGCACTAACAATTTTAAATTAATTTAGAGAGCTTTACAACACAATGCCATAGTAGGTGGATTAAGTTGGTTGCATTTCAATTAAAATAACCGTCATTTTATTTATAAGTTATTTTTAAAATACAATTCGCGTTTATTTAAGGAAAGACATTTGGGCGCATGTAGTCCTCCTCTTCATATATCGTGTGGTTGCCTACCAATTTCATTTTAAATATGTAGTGCAGCAAAAACATCATAATTAATTCAACGTTTAAATTGAACTGTTGCCAACTTAATCCACCTACTATTGCATTGTTGTTGTAAGCTCTTCGAGCTCTTTCAAAGCTCTTCCAGCTCTTTCAAAGCTCTTCAAAATTTTTCTTTCTCTGTGCTTTTCGGAGTGGAACAGTGGACAATGGGCTGATGAAGTTGGCTCCAGTTGAAAAACATGATATTTTTAAAATGATTAATGAAGGAAACTACCATCTTCGTTGTTAATTTGTATGTTGAAATTTTGTTTTAAACATATAAGCTTCTTTGTTTGTAAAATTTGTATGTTGCAATTTCATTTTAATCATAAAGCATCAAAAATAATTCAAATAACCGACCGTTGCAACTGAACGGGAACTGGAGCAAACTTCGGTCTATCAACTACTAAGTACAAAAAGCTGAACCTCTTGAATTAGTTTGTTTAATGTTTCCAATTAGTGCGGTCGTATTATTTTCCAATGTTGTTTTTTGACAGTTTTGACAGTTATAAACAGTGTATTTTGTATTTTCCTTCTATTCTCAGGAAATTTGAAATTATTAAATATGACACATATGCAGGGATATAAAGTAACGGACAACAAACGTAGCAAAAAGTTTGGGATAGCTGCAAACAGCCTAAAAATGCTTAAAGAAAAGGCGGCAATAAAATTTTCAGTAAGTCTTTGTTTTAAAATTCTTTGTTCTTTTGTTGAAATTGATATATGCGTTTTACATAAAGCAAATATTTTTCGATTTGCTTCTTTCAGTGTCCTTTACCTACTTTTCAAGGTCGCCATAATTATCCTTTTCAGCGCATACGCGAATAATTTCAAGGCATTCGGGTTTGCTAACACTTGTTGCGCGGAGTTGGGGGTTACTTTGAAGGGGATTTGTGCAACTTTTTTTTAAATTTATTTAAAAAAAAGCAAGTAGGGCTGACTTTTGTCAACAACAACGAAACAGCTTACTCTTTATATCAGTCGGACGTTCGGGTGTTTGCCATGGAAGTGCTTTGTTTAATATTTAAACATATTCTTATCGGGAAGTAAACATAAATTCATATCATATTTCATTAAATTTACAAAAAAAATTTTAAAATTCTACACAATACATGAAACATAGAAATAGGTGTGAAACGGTCATTGAAATTAAATGTAAATAAATGATTGATTATGTAGGTAGTTACGAATATGAACTCAGTAGTAGCATATGTTGATACTAACTTAAAAATATCGGACCACGAGACTTGTAATTTCCCTTCCTTAATTATAAAAAGGTAGATTTATTAGGAATATAAGCTCTAGTGCGATAATGAACACTAACAACTTAACTCATCTTAACAGAATTGCAGACGTGATGAGTAATGAGCTAACGAGAGTTATAAACGGATACAAAGGAGTACAAATAGTTAACCATAGTCCTGTGGAATGGTTCAATGGCAGCTTAAGGCAAATAAAATCTGAAAAGTTTGCAAAATATCAAGCGGCATAATATAATTTTCATCATGACTGGAAATTATACAGAATATCGAGAAATATATACAAACGTGAACTAGAAAAAAGAAGAGGTGAATATGTAAGAAATAAAATTAGCGCAAACAAAGATCAGAAGTCTGTGGAGAACTATCAAAAATTATGTTTTGAGTTATAAAAGTAATGAACTGTGTAGAGATATAGTGTTACATAAATAATATACGAATTGCAAATGAAAGACAGATTTTCATTCATTCATTTCATTTATTAGCAAAAAATTAATGCTCTTTTACGGCAACATATAATTCATTCATTCATACCTTAAAAAACTTTACCTAAAACTCTTTCTTAATCACAAACCAATATATTCCACTTACTCTTTATAAATTCTATACAATATCTCTTAAATCTATCTACATTCATATCACTGCTATCATATCTTAACCTATTGTACATTTTAAGGCCCTTATAAATTAAAGAATTTTGTATCCTTACTGTGGTAAAATTTACTAACCTAAACTCATTCACTCTTCTTAAGCCATACGGCTGCACTTCACTTGTATACATCAGATATTCACTCAGATACCCAGGCAATAATCCATTCTTCATTTTAAAGATTAATAACAAAACATTTAACACAATCCTTTCTCTTACATTCATCCACTTTAATGACTCCAGCATAACTTTAATAGGCGCATATTTATTGCAACAAAGAATTGCTCTCATTCCCTTATTCTGAAGTTTCTGTAATCTATCCATCATTCCACTGCCAAGTAAAAATAACACAGACGAACAGTACTCAAAATGCGGTTTTATTATTATATTATAGTTTTGAATTGCCGTAAGCATTGAAAGAGACTTTCGTATTCTTTATCTTTTCCACTTTTTCAATATTATCACTATCCATGTTTAAATTACCCTCACATTCACAATTGATTGTCATAAATTTGGTTTTTCTAATGTTCACTTTCAACTTGTTCATTCTTAACCATCCACTCAGTTCTCGCAAATTATGTTCCATTGCATTCACACACTCAGTAATATCATCTCCCACAACATACAATACTGCGTCATCAGCAAATAATACAATATTTGCACCGTCCAATACACTCTTTATATCATTAGTATAAACAAGAAATAGTAGGGTACCCAGCACAGAACCTTGTGGCACTCCTGCATTTATTGCCTTTCTCTGAGACAACGCCTTGTCTACCTTAGTTCGCTGCATTCTTCCGGACAAATAACTATCAAACCATGACCATTCCTTTCCTTTTACTCCATACTTATTCATTAAAATATCTCGATCTACAGTTTCGAAAGCTCGCTTAAGGTCTAAAAACATCGTCAATACTTTTTGCTTTCTTTGCATTGCTTCCTTCCATTTTATCAGGACCAAATTCAGGGCCGTCTCACAAGAATGTCCTCTTCTAAAGCCTGATTGCTCACTCAATATCAGTCGATTTCCTTCTAAATATTCCTCCAACTGCAACTGAACAACTTTCTCCAAAATCTTTTCATAGGTTGCAAGCCTGTTTATTGGTTTGAATTCCTCACATTTCCTTGTATTTATCATTTTTTCGACTGGTATAACTACAGTTTCCTTCCATCCTTTTCGAAAATGACCTTGTTGCATTGATTGATTTATAATTTTCAGTATCACAGGGCCAACCTGTCCCCAACAATCCAGCATCATACGAACATCTATCTTATTTGTATCTCTTTTATTTTTCATCCCCAAAAATATCTTTCTTAATTCATTTTTACTTATCTCTTTGAATACAAATTCGTGTTCAACTTGTTGCAATTTGTCCTCGTATTGTATTGCCTGTATAGATGCACTAATGTCTTTCACACTATTCACAAAGTAAATAAGATATTCAAACAGTTTTGAAAGCCATGAGTCAAAAACTGGATTTTAATTAATTTAATTAATAAATAACCCCATTTTAATGTTTGTTTTTAGATGGAAAACGTCCATTTATACCTTTCCAAGGATGGATTCGAAGTTACTGACGAAGATTATTTTCAAACACTGGAACCTCAAACACTTTTTATAGCTGCAGGACCTGAAGATAATATAATATTAGGTATGTTGTTATTATATTAAAGATATTTTTTATTTACTCCTATTAATGATCTTGCATTTTACTTTAAATTTAAGTTATAGTAGTAGCTTAGCATTGGCATCTTTTCAAAGTAAACTCTTAAACAATAAAAACCCTTAGGGGACTGTACTCAAAGTTGTGGCGTATCTTTATAGTAACAAAACCTATTACATATATCTGCATATCTTTCTACATTGTCTTAATGTATGTTCAATAGTTTAAACAGTATCTACACTACATAGACTAAACACAATTAACTTTGCATTACTTTTTCTAGTGAAGTAGTTTTTGCCCGGAGTTTTTCTCTAATTCGTTTTTACTCACAATCTCATGCAGTTCGTTTTTGCGCGGAACTTTTTCTAAGCCACTTTTGCTCGGACCTTGTAGATACGTCAGTTTCAGGGGCTGTACCTTCTTTTAAGTAAAATTAGCTCTGGCCTTAAAGATCGTAAATGTGTTTTGAATTTTTCCTTAAAACTTATTAACTGAAATTAATTTAACTAACTGAAGTTTTTCTTAAAACTTTTACAGAATCTAAAGTGACGTACGAAAAAATAAAAAAGAATTCTTCCATGGTTAAAATGACAGACTTGTTCTATGAGTTTATTGAGAAAAATCCAGAAAAGTTCAAGAGAATGATTATAGATTACGAGAAGGGAAGTGTTTGGCCAAGTGACAAAACTCACTGTAGTTTAAAGAGTGAACATACAGAGTGGTTCGATGAAGTAGACGAGCGCTGTAAAACTAAAGAGGAAGCATTAGCAAAACGTGCCCAAGACAGAATAAGAGGATACTACTATAGAACAAAAGAAGAAATAATTAAAAGTAAACTCTATCGCACAAACCTAAAGGCAAAACAGATTTTCGAAAAAATTTTAGAAAAATTTCGATATCTCTTAATCGGCTGTGATCACTTTTCGATGTTATTTGATCGAAAGTACCCCAAAAAACATCAAAGTTTGGAAGATCAAACTGATGCCAAACCCTTGCCAAATAAACGACTCCGTCAAGCCATTAAAGAATACACGTCTAAGACTGAACTTTTCGAAGAGTGGTCATTATCTCTTTGTACTGATGAAGGTGATTTTTATTGTCAAGGTACTTATAGTGGAAATGGCTCTTGCTTAAGAAATCATAAAACTAATCCATACGCATCCAGAGAAAGTATGATTCTATTCCAAGTCTGGAACTTGGATCATCAAATTGAGTTAACACGAACTGTGATTCCATCAATTATTGAAAATGTACGAAGTTTGATCGAAAAACCAAATCAGAAATGTCCAGAACATAAGAAAAAAGTTGTCGATTTGAGCATACTGGAATATTTTCTAGAAGTTTTCAGTATGAAAAATCTGAGACTGGTTCATGTTGTATGTCATCAAAAATCATCGCGAACCAATAAATCAAACGGGAGATTGATTTGTGAAGATTGTAGTGAATACCAAGTTCTCAAAGAATTCACAAATATATCCTGTCCAGAAGAGGATGAAGATGAAGTGGATTACTTTCCAATAAATTATGATAAATGGTTACTTTAAGTAAGTAAGACAATTTTTATGTTTTCAAAACTGTATTTATTCAAAGTATTTCGAATTTTACTGTAAGATATAAATACGAAATACTTATATATGTAAAAATATGTTGCTAATTTGACTGCCAAACATTTCCTATTGTTTTAAAGTTGTTGGTGCTATCCATTTCTTAATGTAAATTGTTACTTAATAGACTAACTGTTCTAAACTCTTAAACAAACTGTGTGTTTTAAGAAAAATGTAATAAATGTTAAATGTCTACAATAAATGTATGAGTGCTTTAAGATCTCATGCATTTTATGTACCTAGTCCTTTTCCTATTTAACATTTGTTTGCGGCGAAGTACTAATTTATTTAACTAATTTCAATGATTTTTATTGATTTGTTACGTTTTTAACACATTAGATCAGAAAAAGTTTTTTTTAAATATTTTTTTTAGATTTTTTAGTAGAAAATCGTTGATGTCGCAATTGTATAAAACCTTTAAGGGGGTCCTCTACTCTCGAGGCCCGAAATTAAGCGGTTTTTTGGGGAATGAATTGCGAAGGATCTACTGAATACATTTTAAATTATTTTTTTTTATTTTGAAGATACATGTTTTGACTTTTCAATTTTACTTTTGAAGATGTAAAAAAATAAATCTCGCGACCTTGAAACGTCATTGATGACATTAATGTTGAACTGCATGGGTCCCGCTTAAGCAAAGTTGTGACCAATTGGGTAATCTGTAATCTGAAAATTTATATTCTTTATAATTATAGTTACGTTGGATATGTTTTCCCAAAACAGATTTTTTTTATTTTGCAATTTGTAAAAGTTATGCAACAATTTGTAAAAATTTCCAATTTTTACGCCATTTTTAACCTATTAGAGGCTATAAAAATGGAACAAAATAAAATTTTGCAAATCGTACAAAATCGGGAAAACATAGTGGTATGTTTTTTGAACAATTGAAAAAAAAAATTATTGAAATCGGACCAATACTTTTATGAGAAGTCTTACTTGGCAACTTAAAAAAACACTACTTTCGGGAAAACGCGTTTAATGATAAATTACGGTGTATAACTTGATTGTAGTAACTTTCGAGTTAATCTGCTATACCGCGGCCGTAGAGTTGTCCTTCCTCATCACGTTGATGTTTTTGGTTGTCCACATTCTTCTCAAAAACGGACCGGTAAATTTATTAGACAATGATTTTTAACTGAACAAGCGCCGTTGCGGCGCGGCGCGCTAAGTTTTTCGGAAACGGCCGGAGACGGGTACCTTTCTGTTCCCAGAAACATTCAAAGGAATGTGATTTTCATGAAATCCTTTCTGTGGCGTATTCTCAGATACATATAGATTTAAATTAAAAAAAAATCGATTTTTTGAAACCGTGAGAGTAGAGGACCCCCTTAACCTTCTGATCTGTTTTTGTGTAGATTATTAATGATACCATGGTGTCAATATCGAACGTTGAATGAGTATTGTTTAATAGCGATGTAAAAATGGATTACTCATTTTCAAATGTTTGTGTGTACTTGATGTCACTATAATTTTCATCACTAAATGATCTCGTGTACATAAGCCTTAACAAGTGAAAAACTTCACTCAGAAAATAAGCCGTTTAAATATCTATTGCAAGAAAAACTGGAGTGCAAGCTATTCTTCAATTCTTTATTTTCTGTGATCGTCGGTTCGGTTAATATCGAATTACATGATTTGGCCACGCGGAAGGGCTCCGCCTTGTCATCGTCGATTTAAAAAAGTTTAATAATAATTATAGTAAATTTTAATCTGCAGACTTTCCTTTAGGATTAGGAGAAATTTTTTTTATTAATTCTCACAAAAAAAACGCAACATTTGCTCAGACAATTTTATTTTGAATAAGAGGACATAATAAAAACCTTAAATCGTTCCAGTTGCATACATAATACATCAGCGTAAATTTCGATACAGTAAATTTGTTCAATGATTTAAGCGATAATAAATAGAAGTTAAGACTAACATCGATTCTTAGTGGGTATTAAATTATCTCTTTTATTATTGTTCTTCCCTTTTTTTGTAAAATAAAAAGTTCTAAATGCCACCAACAAATAATTTTGTCTGCGTTTAAATTCTTCAAGGCCTAACATTTTAACACTCTAATAATGTGGTCACTTAAATAATTTTCTTACATCTTAAGAGCTGTCATATTTTTCATGGACGAGTCCCCTTGGTCGGGTATCTATAATTTATTTCTATTGATCTAAGAAATAATTATAGATCTGACTGTCCAGGACCTGAAACAATAAAATTCGTGTTAGTGATCTAGTTTTGTTGAAATATTGAAATTTTTATTTTATTTAGCAAAGAGTTTTTGACGTATAACATCGCACACTCATGCAAAAATTTAAAAAGAAAAACA
This sequence comes from Leptarthrus brevirostris, assembly GCA_964036015.1. Taxonomy (NCBI): domain Eukaryota; kingdom Metazoa; phylum Arthropoda; class Insecta; order Diptera; family Asilidae; genus Leptarthrus; species Leptarthrus brevirostris. Next base: position 108,127,948 of record OZ038375.1, read on the forward strand.
AATCAAATCGCGAAAAGATTATTTTTCTGCGTCTGGAGAGAAATTATTTCTGAAAACGCCAAATACTCTTTTTTTTTTAAGAAAAATAGCAAAAAATTAATAACTAAGCAATGCTTCTTACACGTACATATTCAAAAGACAGACATAAGCAATCAAAGCATGCAGTCTTATTTTAGGAGTAGCTTGATTTTTTTTAAACAAGTGGAGAAATGGAAACATGAAGTATTCTAGAAATATTTAGCATAAAAATATCAAAAGAAAATTGTGTTGGAGGAAATGTTGATGCAAAAACTATTAAAAAATTAAACAAGAAGGGACAGGTGACGACAAAAAACAAAATCACTTTTAATTAAATAAAAACATTGACAAAACTTCAAGAGACAACTTCACCTTTATTTTTAGTTAATAATGATAAAAGTAATTATTTCTGATGGATTATAAAATCAAATACAACTGAGGATAGCAAAGCTTCCTTCAGCGGTAAATAGGCTTATGCGTCGCAAAGTTAAGAAGCCAAACTTTTTGCATTTTCTTCTATGTTTCGAATCATTTTAACATTAAACCTTGTGTTGAAATTAATTATTATGTCTTAAAGACCAAAGGTGGAGTTTGCTCCATGGTTTTGACCGCTTGTTATTTAAGTGTGCTTGTCAGCAATCGAATTCGGTGCCAATCAAATTACTTTTAGTCGCGTAATTTTCTGATTAAACGATTTGTAGTATTTAATATATAAAAAATGGCAAAATAAAAGTAAATTTTAATTTAACAAAATTAGACGGTTTTTCTAAATATTTAAATAAAAAAGGATTATTTTTAAGCCACGCAGTGGAATTAGGTTTATTATCGCCCACTCTAGTTCCCGAGGTGGATGGGCCGGGAGAAGAACTTCACCCAATTCAAAACAACGATTGCAAGTAGACCTACAATTTGAAGGGAATTCCGAACCACTGACATTTTATCTGCAACCCCATGGCCTTTTAATCATAACCTGTTGTCAGCAGAAAACAACCATGGATCGTCGTCGGTGGGATTCGAACCTGAAACCTCCGGATTGGTAGGCCGACACGTTATCATTACTCCACCGACGACTTCTATTATAAAAATATTACAAAGCCCACTTAATTAGCTGTTTTAGGTTGCTCTGGTTCTAGTTTTACGAACATAGAAAACGTTTTTTTACATGGTTTACAGGAACGGTTTTCTTGGAATCTATTAGACAAATCGTCTTATAGAGAGAGAAGTCTTAGTGCAAAAAGCTAGTTTCGAGATAATCGGGTTTAAATAAATTATTCAAATAAATATTAAATCAAAAGTGAAGAGAAACAAAAATTGTTTCAACACAATTTTAAGTAAATCGGTTAAGTGCAAATTTATCAAATAAACAAAGCGTTTAAAAACACGTTACCCGCATAGCTTTAAGGGTTCGAGGAATAAAAAAAATTTGTTTATTCAAAATGTCAACAATACCCCAAAGAAGAGATACATTTTGGTCAATAATGGATTAAGCGAAAAAAAATCGATTTTTTGACTTTGTAAACCAGGTTCCCCCTACGTGCTTTATGTCTACGGTTTTCTATTCTAATCGTTTCCAGTATACTGGAGTAGTAGCACTCAGTAGAAATATTAGAATGGTATTGTATATAAAATTTGTTACTCTAATATTGAAACATCGATTCCGAAAGAAGAAAGATTAAATTTAAATCTACAAAAATAAATTTAACATTTTCTTAGGGTTTTTTACCATAAAAGGGTCATTGTTCTAGCTAGAAATTTGAAATTTAGCACGTAGTAAAAGTAACATGATGTAGAGAAACACTTTATAATTTTTAATTTGATTTCGACCAGAAGACATTTTTATGTAGCGTTCAAAAGATTCATTGTGAGAAAATAACGAGGCCCTTGAGATACGAGCATATACCAGTTAAGGCGTTTTGATTATGGTTTTGTGAATCGCACTGATCTTAAAAACATGGTTACGAATCATAACAGAATAAATTCAAAAAAATGATTTACCCATGAGCTTACAATTAACTAGTTTTATTAATGCCGAGCTGTCAGTGGAGTAAGTGACAACGTGTCGGCCTTCCATCTCGGAGGAGCCAGGTTCGACCCCACCGTCGAAGACCAATAGTTGTTTTCTGCTGATAGTAGATTATAATAAAAAAAATCTATTGGCGGTTGAAGAGTAATGTGGTTCGGAATTCACTTTAAATTTTAGATCCACTTGCAATCGTTGTCTCAAATTGAGTGAAATACTTCTTCCCATACACGTCCTACAAGGGGTTGCGAGAACTAGAGAGACATTAGTGCCGAGAATATTTATTAGACGATATGTTTGAATAAATGAATATTAATTCCACCTTAACATTTTCTTTTAAAAAACTTCCCCAATTTCTAAAGATATCTTAAGATCTAGAGTATACTTCCTATATTGTTATGAAAACTAAGAACATTAAATTTATCAAAAAATTTTGCGTTTTAAATTAAGAAAATCTTAAATTTTTCCGTTAAATAGAACACTCCCGCCGGTTTCAATTCTTGTGAACTTTTATTTTGCCACACGATTAAAAACAAGGACTGGGACTAGACAGAAAATGAAATAAAAATAAAAATGGCGACACAAAATCACAAAAAAAAAGAATAAATGTTACAAATAATAATTTTTATCGTAATTTTTTTTAATACCTTTAGATGCAACAATTTCGAATTTCAGTGTGAATTTTTACGTGAAACTCTAAACAAATTTCAGGGGATGTGGGAAGGATGACTAGGAAATGAAGAAGCGTGGTGAAGTGATGAGAATGTTAGATGAGTAGAGAGTTATGATTCAACATTATTAGCTTTAACACATCATAGATAACAAACAAACAATAGATACATTTTTACATAATCGTATAAAAAATACAAGAAGTACAAAAATTGTTTCAACAGTACAAAAATAAACTTTTATTTTATTTAAATATTTTTTTAAAGGAACATTTAATTTTGATGTCAAGGATTTGGAACTGGGCTTATCAATTTCTTAACACCAGCGTTTTATCATCTGGCAGTGAAATATCAATATACTAATTGTCAGCCCTGCGGTCGCGTGCTTTGCGCAAGTGCTAATGCAAGTGGATTTTCTGACCATCACAACAGTTCAGCTTTTAATTTATATATATAAAGTAATCCCTCATTTGCAGCTCATTGCTGCTTATTTTTGTCAAAATCTATCGAATACGATTAATCGTTTCAACCCTATGAAGTTCTTTTCAAAATATGTCAATGGAATTGGAAAGAATCGTTTTCTTTTTAAAGTAAACAATTGACTACACCCCCAATGATCGTCCTCGAGTGAATTCTTTATGCTTATCTGGGGTGCTTCTTGTAACACTAGAAGATCGATACATTTCAGGTGATTCGGTTACCCTTGCTAAGTCGCGATGTATTGCCTTTGAACTTAGTACCCTAGGGCACCTAGCTGCCCACGGTTTTCGGCGACCAGAAAGCGATTGTTCCTGAAGTGTCTTAAAAGCCTTTGAGGGCATAATATCGTAATCAGTTTCAGTCAAATCTGTACTCTTCGAATTCCATGTTTCATAGTAATCTGCATAAGAACTTGGTCCTTCTGACTTAAATTCTTGAGGTGTTAAAGCTGGAGTAGATTCTAATGATGTATTTTCTAGGGAGTCCAAGTCTTCTTCCAGAACTCGTTTAGCGGCAGCTTGCAATTTTTCCATTGGCAAATTTCTGAGGTAACGACTCTTCTTTTTCAGTAATAAACTCTGGACTAACTCGTTTACTAATTTATCGCTAATAATACTCGATGCAGTTGGAGACAAAGGCGAATTTGATGTTGATAGGTTATCCGCGTCAATACTATTCGTCTTCTTTAAAGGCAATGACAGTCGTTCTCGTCGTTGCGTCATTGTTTCAGCATTCTTAAGCGCTTCTGGATTTGTCCTCCTCGTTATAGACACATTATGAACAATTTTCTTTCTGGAATGGAATGTTGGCGGGCTGTCTTCTTTCTTTTCGTCGCTTGTTTCCTCGAAACTTGATTCATCTTGTAGTAATTTGAAAAGGCGAGAATGTGTTGCAGCCCTTTGATATCTAGTCATCTTTTTTAATTCTGGGAACGATTCCGATTCTGTGTCTGTTTCAGAAATAGGTTTGCTCATATCTGTGACTCCAGAGTCGTCTTCTTCAAATTCTGATTCGGATTTTTGTAAAGAGCTGTTCCGGCTTAGCACTTTCTGCTTCTCAGAAGTATTGTCTTGGGAAATTTCTGAAAACATTTGTATCTTTTTAGACTCTGATTGAGATGGATCAGATGCTACAGCTTCAAAAACAGCAATACGATCACGCACTGAGATCATTATTTCATTTTCGTCAGACATTTTACTTGAGAAAGAACACACCTCGTCAAGACTTTTCGCATTTGTTTCAGTAAAATTAAATGGCGATTGACATGTTATTGGTCCGCTGTCATATTTCTTGTAGGCAGGACATATGTTTGTTGGAGTTAAATTTTCTGCGTCATTATTGTCATGATTTGAATCGGCTGATTCAACTTCTTCTTCTTCTTCTTCTTCTGTGTCTTCTTCTGAACTCTCGGTTTCTGATTTCTTTTCTAATTCGTGTTCTTTCTTGCAAGTTTCCATATCATTATCATCACTTATGCCTTCTTCTTCTTCTTCTACTTCTTCCTCAATGTCTTCTTCACTATCATTACTATCTTCAATACTCAGTGAAGGATCTTTCTTTTCTTCAACAACTTGCTCTGCTATTTTAGGCACATCAATTTTTTCTACTTCGTATTTTGAAGGCAGTGTGCTCCAGCCCCATGCATCCGACATTGGCTTTCTTACTATATCTTCAGAATTTGCAGTAAATTTCCAATCCCATACCATGTCAAAGTCAGTTTTATCGGAATTATATTTGCGTTCATCCATTTTCCTATCTAGATCAAAGTGGTCATTTTCGACGATTTTGTTTTCAGGCACCAATTTCCATCTATTTTGCCCAAATTCATTTGTAAAGGCTTTAGAATCCTTCGGACTTCCAATACTTTCTTCACTGCTGTCAGAATCAGAGTCCGAGTCTGAACTAATTACAGAAACATTATTGCTAAGATCGTCTGAAAGAGTTTGGGCAACAAACTTGTCTCGTTTCATCGGTAAAGAGACAGACACTGACACCTCGGAATCAGAGTTGTCATCATCACCAGCCCAAGCAACGCGATCAATTGAAGAAGAAGCAGATATCAATTTACGACTGGATACCAATGAACTGCTTCTTGTTGAAGGTAAATTAAACGTTACACTAATATCAGCATCTTCAGTCCTTGAATCTGCTACTGCTTTGCTTATAATTGAAGATGCTTCATCTTCAATTTCGCTATCGCCTACAACGACTGTTGTAACATTTTCATCATTTGAGGATCGACTAAAAGATAACTTTAAAGGAAGACGCACTGTCACAAGACTTTGATTATCTTCTAAGTCATCTACCTTTATTTTGTCATGAACACTATCATCATCTGAATCTGAATCATCATTGGCTATAGTCGTTGAACAATCACTTAGTGTTGATCCGGTACTAGCATGACTCTCACGTCTTATTCTGCTCGCAGCATCGGCCTCACTTTCTTCATAAATAACACTTAATGCTTCTTGAGTGACAACTTCATCTTCGGTCAATTCTTCACCTTCATCAGAATCACTGTTGACCATTTCACATTGTTCATTCTCTGGTGTAGATTGGGAAGAACTTAAAGTTTCTTCATCACTTTCCTCGTCAGTTTTTGCATCCTCTACAATATCATTTTGAATGGTCAGTCCAATTTCTTCTTGAACCTCTTTTTCAGATTGATCATATACCTTAATATCTGTAACGGATTTGATTGCTTGTAATCCTTCTTTACTTTCGCTGCTACTTATCCTTCTTGTCTTCTTTGCTGCTGAAGATTCTGAAGAAGAAGAAAAAAGGTCGTCGTCTGAATTATCGTCTTCAACAAAATTGTTGTCAATATAGGAAGGTCTTTCATTATTTATTGGGGAAGACGAATCAACCAAATCTTTGTCACTGTCTCCAACGTATTTCTTATCGTCCTTGCTTATGTTCATGTCCAGTTCGGGTTTTACACTGATTTGATTTAGCTTCTTTGAAAGCATATCTAATGCTGTTTCTTTCTCTTCTTGCTCTGATCTTTGAATAACAGACGAGTCTTCGCTGAATTGCTTACTTTTTTGATAGATTTCTTCGTCTTCAGGAGTTGGTGTTACGATTATGTTTGGGGTTTGAAGAACTCTTTCCTTGTTATCTGTCGTTTGTTGTTGTGGTGCAGAATATGTCGGATAGTAGCCATTTAAGTGCTCATCACAGTTTTGTGAATCATACTCTGGATAATAGCAATAATAGGGTGGAATTGGAGGAGGATATGGATAATGCCAATTGGGGTCTATAGCTGGAAAATAATATGGGGGTATTGGATATGGATAGGGATACGGATACGGCGGATAGTAATTGTGAGGTGAAATTTGTTCATATTCAACACCCGAGCCTTCCATCTCGGCTACAAAAGAAAGAAACGAAAAAGAACGATACCATAATGAATGTGCATGTAAACGTTTGTGATTAATTTTGTTTTCTATTATGAAAATTATGACGATGAGTGCAGAAAATATTAAAAACAAATAATTCTAGTACTTTTGAATATTCAAAGTAGTTTGTATTACGAAATATCTTCTGCAGCCATTGTGTCGAATTTTTGCCGCAAAAAAAGGCGTTATGAAGATGATTTTTTGTGGTAATGACCTTAAACCTATTATGGGTTTATTTTTCAACACAGGCTTAATCTAAATGAATCGAAACAGTATGAATAGAGATGAGATATTTATTAAAAATTAAAAAAAGATAGATATTAAATATTAAAATATGAAAGAAGTAACATAGAAAAAGAACTTCCAATTTGCTTTAAAATTCCAAATAAAACCCAAATAAAGCTGAATCGATTTAGTTTCTATTTTATTACAAACAAGATGGACTGTGGACTTAATTCGGTCATAAGGTACTTCCCTTTAAAGCAAAGAGAAAATATTTTGAAACATTTGTTGTTTTTATTAATTCTGGGCCGTTTTTTGTAAATTTATAATTAAAATTTTTATGTTATTCGACACAAAATACAGTCCCTAATTTGTATTTTTACACAAGGAAATACCTTATTGTGTTTATCGAGGGCATATTGATCATATGTCAGTATCAGTGTGGAGAACTTATGGTGATTTTATACCAAAATTGATCACTATGATACTCGATAAAATTATTTTGCAAGATGAAAATGTTTTTATTGAATTTTTAAAAGTAAATTTTGAAGTTAACTGAGCTTAATAATTGTTTTAGTATGTTCGACTTACCTGCATTCTCAGGGGTCGTCATTGCTTGTAGAATTTTAAAGGATCGGCTCGGGATTGCACTTCCCATGTATTTCTTAGGTTCAGGGACTTGTTGCTCACTTGGATGTACGTATGGTTGTGCTTGATCTAGAAAAAATAAATTAGTTGTTAGTTTTGTGTGCACGATACTAAAGATGTTGTTTTATAAAGGTTTTTTGCTTTGTTGTAGGTAGAAGAAATATAATAGATTAAGTAGGCCTAAAAATTTCTAAAATAAACACAGCTGTTTCATGATTTATATGGAATTTCCCAAAAATAAATTTAGTAATTGCATTGCACTTCTTAACACATTATATTAGGGGTTATATACAAAGTTGGGGTTCCAAAAATCGGAAAAAATTTTATTGCATATTCTGAAAGTACATGCTTTCGAAAATATCTGTGTGAAATTTCATCCAGATCGGAGCACTAGATTTCAAATGACAGCGGCGTCCAAAAACTTTAAACGCGATAATCTCGGAATAGAGTTTTTTGAAAAATACTGTTGCGGTGAACGTGATATCTCAAAAACTTTTCAACCGATTTTCATAATTTTTTTTTAATTGTTCATATTTATAATCTCGTGTACTTGAACGGTTCCTTTTTCATCTAAAAATTTTCGATTGTTTGCAATAAATTTTTGTTTAGAATTTTGAACACCTCAAAAATCGATTTTTTTGTGAACATGGTTTTTTGATTGGAAAAAAAATTTTTTTTTCGGAAACCGAACCATTCAATTACACCACAATACAATTTTCTTAAGTAATTTTTTTACTATTTTGATTTCAGTTAAGCGATTCGCCTTGGAGAGTGTTCACCGCAAGCCTCTGCAAAAAAAACGCGCTTCGGGGGAGGGGCCATAACTCCGACAATTTTGAATATTTTTTTATAATTCAACTTGTTTTTTTTTCTTCGATAGTACTACTAACAAATTGTCTTTCGCTTTTTCTAATAAAATTTACATAAAACCCTTTAAAAAAATCACCAACTTAGCTCACTTTTTACCCTCAACTTTGTATATAACCCCTTAAGGCCATCAAACATGACGTAAATCGACCGGTTTTTAATTTATAAAAAGATCAGAGATTAGTAACTTTACTAGCTATTGTTTGTTTTAATATAAAGAATGAATGCTATACCTAAAAGCCTAGCAAAAGTTAGAGTTTGTTATTTGGCTTTAAATGATCTTTTTCCATTTCAGCTTTTAATTTTTTTTTTGAAAATCTTAATAAATTGTTAAAAAAAAACTTAAACAAAACATCTGAGAAATAATTGCAAAAGTCGAAAAAAAAAGTTCAAATAAACTCACCTTCTTGTTGTGCTACTGGTCGTTGTTGAACATATCGGGGTGGTTGAGGTCGCTGCATGGGCACTACAATATGAAAAAAAAAATCGAGTAATAATAATACAATACAATTTTTTTTAAAGAATCATAAAGAAAAATCCAACAATAATGTGAGACTAAAAACATTATATTAATTACGAAAACTGAAACACTTTTAAAAAATCACGGGACAAAAGTACAGAAAAAAATATCTTTGTAAATGTAAGCGAACTCAAGCAAAGTCCCCGCATACTGACAGTGATACTGTTCAGAATGATGGAGAGTAAACGTTATATTTATTTGCTTTAATTCGTCTCATACCGTTACTAGATTGTGTGTCTCCACCCTTTTTGTCAATCATATTTTGTAATAATTTAAAAGATTTTGATGGAATAGTCCCACCTCGATATCGTGGATCTTCTTCGTTGTGCAAAAAAATCTCTTGATCAACTTTTGATGTGAAATTTGCAAAATATTGAAAAGAAGCAGAGAAGAAACATAAAATTCTACATAAATTTATACCTTACCTGTATTTTTTACGCGATTCATGAAATCTCTATCCTGATCGGTCAGTTGCATTCGTCTCATCTGATCTGTTGGGCTATCAACTGTTGTTGCTCCCATTGGACGGGAATATAAAGGTCGTTGGATTTGGGCGGGTTGATCGTTTTCAATCTCTTTGTTTCCCTCTGTATCTGTGATCTTTTGTAGAATTCTAAAGGATTTTGACTGATTTGGTGTTCCATTGTTCCATGAGTTTTGATGTTGTAGACTGCGAGGATCACTGCGAAAAATATTAAAATTCTAAAGTCAGCCAGTTACGAAATTGAAAAAATATGACAAAACAGCATTTTATGACGTGAATAGACAGCGAAATAGAAGACGTGACAAGTGAAAGGACCAGAAATATAAACAATATTTACCTATTGGGATTACAAGCATCAATTTGCTTGCCTTTTTTTAAATGTTTCTATAAAAACTAGTTATTAATTAATTATTTAAAGTTTCTTTCAAAACCGCACAAAGCTACTGACAAAGCTTAAAATAAAAAATGACGCTTAGCATGTTTCTAGTCGTACGATGTTCCAATGAAATTAGGAAAAGTAAATTTGCAATAGAAAAATATGACACATAATATAAACAAAAACAAAACTTTTACAAGCATGTTTACAATTAAAATTATTAGCAAAAAATGAGGGCACAGCTGAAGGATTATTAAATAAAATACTCCAGTCACGAGTGAACATGATACCTGAGCCTACTCTTTCTGTATCGTATTTCGGCTTCTAGAGGACAGTCATGTACTATAAGTCTATAATTTCCACTACATTTTGCCACAATTGTTGAGTTACATATTTTTTTATAGGTTAAAGGAAAGAAAGAAATAAAAAGCAGTGAATATCGATAGCGTCGTACGAGAAAAGCATTAAAAATGTTTAAAATAAAACTTTGATTTTAATTGAAATACCTACTTTTGTATGACCATTGGTGATTGAGATATTGGCCCTCTGACGGCATTTGGATTAAATGGACCATCCTGTCCTTCAATTGCAATGGGGATGATGCGAGTTCCACTTGGCTGAGGAGATTGCTGTTGTTGCGCTGGTGGTGACGTTACTCTTTGTGGTGCTGGCCATTGATAATTATTATATCCCTGATCAACAAATTGATTGGGATTGCGTGCTGCTGCATAACCTGGACTATTTGCACCTAGACAGGTAATGTTAGTAAAAAAAGTTGATGAAATAACGTCATTCTTACCATTTCCAGAACCTGCAGAGCTTGGTGAAGGTACGCTGCTAAATTGCTGATTTGCATTATAGAACGGTTGTGGTCCAAAACCTGGGGTACCAGGAGTTCGTGTAGGTGTTCCTGAGTTTTCCAATTGAATTGGTATAATTCGTTCCTAGGAAAATATTTTTATGTACGCATATATATTTAGTACGTTTAGATTGTAAAATCTACTGTTAAGTTTTAGGTATAAAATTTACAGTCCCATAAGTTATTGAAACTTAGTAATAAGAAAGCGCATAGGGACCTATTTCTAATTATGCGTCAATGTGCTTGAGCATACCTTAAAATTTAAATTTACACTTAAACCACAATATCGTACCTTTGCATTTGTAGCATTTCCAGCAATCTGGAAATTCATAGCAGGTGCAGGAGTGGATGGGCTACCACTATTAGGTAGTGAGTTCCCAGCGTGAGTTTGTTGAACTGGCGATGAGTTGATGTCCTCATCACGAACCCATTCAGGAACTTCCTTCATATTTGGCTTTTGTGCCATCCATCTTGGCGTAGGTGGACTACTTACAGGAACTTTGCCTTGTTCCTGTTGTTTGTTTATTACCAAATTTTCCGGCGCTACAGGTGGGATATATAGGGAACCAACTTGTGCCTAAAGAAAAACAGTAAAAAAATTCATAGAACAGTCATCGAATCAAGGTCATTGATCAACATTCGTGCCTTAACAACTATTTCCGTATCCACTTTTGCGCCAAACAAGAATTTCGACGGGACTTTGTTTGCCGGTAATCTCTTCCCAAAAAAAATTTATTTTTAGCATTTTATTATGATCTTCACGGGATGCACGCATAACCGCTGTATTTCACTATTCGGGTAGCCTCGCGCGCGCGTTCACCACATATACAAAGAAATTTATTGCGTGAGAGTTCCCAAAATAAATTCGCGTTTTCGTAATTAGTTGCCAATGCAATAAGACGTATTCGAACATTTCTTAGTTACCGAGAAATCGTTCGAATACATTTGCCGACGACATTCTCGAGATAGCATGCTTAAGGTCAATTTTATGTTATACTTACATTACGGATTGGTTGCTGTTGCCTTTGCTGTGGTTGTTGCTGCTGCTGTTGTTGTTGCGCTGTTGGAGCTTGCCATCGATTTGCTGGAGGTGCCTGTCGTTGTGGTTGTTGTTGCTGTGGTTGCTGATATGGTTGTTGCTGCTGCTGTGGTTGTTGATATGTTTCTTGTTTACTTCTTATAGGACTAAGAGGTCTTTGCAAATTTGCGCTATCATGGCTTGCGAAAGGACTTTCCATCCGATTTTGAAGTGGACTATATTGAGTTGAAATTGACTGCTGCATATATGGTTGTTCCTGATGTTGTTGCCTAGGAGGCGAAGGAGGTCGATACTGTGGCTGCGATTGAGGTGGAGCATACATCTGCTGTGTCTGTGTATAATTCCCATAATTTGAAGTTGGAGGACTTTGTTCTTTAGCTAAATAGGGCGTTAAGTACAGAATTATTGTTTTTAACAGTTTTTCTGATGGGAAATACCTTGATTAGAAGCGCCTACCATTGGGCTGCTAGATCTTTCTTTACGATATTCCTCAATCCAAAAGTCATTCTTCTCCCTTGGTTTTGGAACTTTTTTCAAGCTAGCCATCGGATTTGGTGGAATTTTAATTTCGGGTCGACAACCGAAAGGAGGGGGTTCAAAGTTTTGAGGTGTTGGAGATTTTCTCGTTTCAACGCCATTTGATTGGAGCTTAAGTTGATTTTGCGATGGCTGTGGGGGTGGTGGTGGAGGTCCACCATTCTTTGATACAGGAGGTGGGGGCGGGGGACTTGGGAATACTTGTACTGGCATACCAAGAGCTGAAGCTGGTGGTGGAGCAGCTAATGGACTATGCTGCGTGGCATTTGGCTGTGCCAGCGGTGAAGGTTTTGGTTGACCTGTAACACCCTCAAATTGAGCATTGCGTGCTATTCTTTTCGCCATTCGTGGTGATTTAATTTCTGACAAATCTATTCCGCCGGGGGTATACGTAAATGGTTTTTTGTCCTTTGTCATCATCGCATTCTGAACACATGCTGGAGGTTGCGCCGTTGCTCCTCCAAACCTAAAAATAATCACATTAGTAATTTTCATTTGTCAAAATTGTTGTCAAGAGGAAATAGATGTATCATAATCTAAAAATACTATAATGTAATAAATTTCAAAGTTACAACAGAGCAGCTTTGGAATATGTGTCCCCAATAGGTAGATTAAGTTAAAATACTGTAAAACTAGTACAAGTGGAAAAAGTATTACGAAAAATTGGAATGATCCCAAAATAAAAATTTCATAAATACGTGGGTGACATTGGACAGTCGCCCTCGAAACTTTTTCGGCAAGGCCACAATGTTGGGGAACAGAAAATTGGCAACGTAGTGGTCATCGTTCAGGCTACCAACTATCTAGTCTCATGAATGACTTTTGAAACTGAGCTGCGTGTAACATTGTCAAGAAATAAATCAGATTTTTGTTTTTTTTTTAAATATCAGAAGCGCACAACAAGAGCCACTTAGAATTGCCAGTCACTTAAAAGTTTTATCGATCGAATCAGGAAATGAAATCGTAGCAGTGATTAGTCAGTTCGCAGAGCAAAATTTTAATTTGGTCCGATTGATCGCCTGGGTAGCGTTCTCTCTTTTGCCATGTACAATTGGCGAGAAATATAACATTAAAATGTCAATGACCTCATGATTATCATTGCTATTTTTTATATTTGACTTTATTTATACTTTTCAATATTTCATGTCAAGCGACGGGACGTGGTCAGATGGGATGATTATGTTGCGCTGTTGCGTGCGATTGAATGTAGAGTTCCTTCACCTTTTCGAGGGTGCATTGCCAGCATAAATATGGCATTATATAAAGGAATACGAATAACTTATATAAATTGCAACATAAATTCATTCACCCGTCCAATTTCTGCCGACTACAGAAATTTTTTTTTTTAAACAAAAAATCATAAAATTAAGCGGTTATAAGAATTAGCATGTAGCAATGCCGAACAAGCGCTTTTTATGCAGACTTGACGAAACGTACATGACTACACCAAGGTTGATATATCACTTGATGTCTATCTTAATGAATGAACAGATTTAAATTAGCAAAGTAGCTTTCCTTAGAGATGTTTGTCTGATGCTTTTAAGAAGATTTTCACTGTCCGATAGTTTTTGTTTATTTACAAATTTTCTGTTCCGCTCTTGGAAAATATTGAAGTATTTTTATAAATACTCTTTAATTGTTAATTTGTGTTCTAGTTTTCGCCAGTATTAGTGCTTTGTTTTTATTTTTTTTTTTTCAGATTAAATACAAGTTTTTAACAAACACTGGAAATGGAGCAGTTCTTCTTTGAATTGGATTGATATGATAAGGCATTACTTTTAATTTATCAAGAAGATGCACAAGATATATATGTATATTTATATAGAACAAATAGAATTGAAAAGGTAAGTATTTCTTGCGACATCTACAAATTATATTTTATTAATATCTATATTAGGCATGTAGTAACAACGCCACTTTACTACATTGCAGACTACACACTAGTAATAAGCGAATACATAACTAGCTTTATTTTTATTAACAACATTTTACACTTATATAAGGCAATGTTTAATACATATTAGTTACAACTTTTGCCACTGAAATTCTAATCGAAACGTCTACATATTAAAATATTAATGCAATAATCAGTCTATGTAGTTTCGAGTCAATGAAAAGTGTTTTCTGGTGCATGTTTTGCAAAGATTGTAACTGAAGGGGTTTTGAACTTTGGAAAATTTTCATGAGAGCTAAATATACATATGTACCTAGTCGTGCCATAAATTCTGTCACAACTTTAAAGTAGCATGAAATCCAAACAATAAAAGATAATATGTTTATTCCAACGAAATTTATTTTAATAAGATATTGTTTATTACATAAGAATAACTTTACTCGAAATGACCTCCTTTTGCTTTTATACAAGCTTTTAAACGTTGTGGCCACTGGTCTATAGCGGCACGCACGGTATCCAACGACATTTGATTTGCTGCTTTCACCAACGATTTTTTCAGACTGTCCAAATTGCGGTGGGGAGTTCTACAGGCCTTGTTCTCTAACTCTGTCCATAATGCATAATCCAGCGGATTTAAATCTGTACTCCCGGATGGCCACTCTTCTTGTGCAATAAAAGCAGGAATGTTGTTGCGAAGCCACTCCTGTGTGCTTCTTGCTTTGTGAGCAGGAGCAGAGTCTTGCTGGAAGACCCAATGTTGTCCACCGAAGAGAGTTTGCGATAGAGGTTTCACAACACCTTCTAGCACGTTGGTTTGATAAACCGCCGCACTGGTTTTGACTCCTTTTTCGCAAAAATGGAGTGTCGTGACACCTTTATGGGATACACCCGACCAAACCATTACAGAAGCTGGATGATGGCCTCGTTGCCCCCTGGGAACCGTTTTTTTAGCTTCTTCTGATGATGTTGCATAAACCTTATCATTTTGTTTATTAAAAACTTGCTCAAAGTAAAAATTTTTTCGTCGGTAAAGAGGATGATCTCATGGCCATTGGTTGCGTGCCAAAGCAAGAGACGCTTACATCTTTCCAATATTATTTCCTTTAACCGAGGAGTCAACATGTGGGCCGTTGACCGACGATAAGCCTTCATATGAAGGTCATCTCGAATGAGTCTACTCATCGATCTTGTGGAGGTTTCCAACTCCCTCGACAAAATTTGTTGTTTGTGCAGTGGATTTCTACGGATGCACTCTCGGACAGTTTTGATGGCACTGACTGTTCTAACGGTACGTGGACGACCGGACCTCGCTCTATCATCTATGCCTGAGGTTTCATTAAATCGTTCTATGGCACGATAAATGAATCTTTTCGTTATTTTTAGCGGTTTCAACAAATTCAAAATTTCAGAAGCACTTTTTCCACACTTATGGATTGCTATTACAGCGATACGATTTTCTTTTACGCCCCACTCCATGATTACTAGTCAAAGACTGTCACCAAACTGATCGGAATATTACGCCGTACAGTTCATTTGTTATAAAGTTCAACATAACGGTACAATTCAAGGCTAATTTCTGAGAAAGCGCGCATTAGAAATTGTGTGACAGAATTTATGGCAAGACTAGGTATATTGTGGAAGGATAATGGATGATTGTGAAAAACATCTTTATTTAATCGAATTTGTATGACCGTAAATATTTTGGACTGCATATGATATATTATTAGATTGTTTTTTTTTTCAATTCGTCATGAATGATAAATGAATCATTTTTACTAGTCACACTTAAAGTATAAAACGTGCGATTTCCGACATAAAAATATTTGCTCAATTCATTCCCAGACTTGCTAATTTTTATATATTTATTAAATAATAAATTAAGTTAAATCCAAGAATTTGAGTAATATATTTTTAGAATCAAAGAAAAGTGTTTAACCTGTTGAAAGATAGCTCAGATCAAGGTCAATAAAAATAGCATCGAAATTAAAGATGAAATAAAATTTGTGTGTACTATGCACGAGTATAGTGAGAAGTTGTGACTAATTTGTTGCCTAGTCCCCGACTGCTTAACAAAATTTTATTGAACGTGAGTAGGTAAAATAGTTTACTAATTTGAATTTTACTTTTTTTTATTTACCATCACTGTTCCAGATTTTGCGAGGTTGGAAGCAATAGCACCTATCTTATCGATTAAGTTCTGCTGACAAATTCTTATATTTCAACGAAGGCATGTTACTTTCTTTTTAGAAATCCATATTGAGAAATGAGATAAGAATTTTTATAAAATCACTAATAATATTATTAACAGTCGTGGTGGTGCAGGAATCGTAATCCTAATCACAAAAACGATATCTTACAAAATCCTTTTGATATTGTAATTCTTCTTACTTGTTGTTTATCTACAAAGAAACGGCTAAACTTGAATTTTTTTGAGAATTTTATATTAAACCACCCATCAATATTGTACAAAAAATGCCTTCACTAATCTCATATTTATTGATTTATTAATTTTATTTTATGCAATCAAGTTACACAAGAACCACATTAACTACAATCATTTCACTTTTAAAGCAATATGACAGCATTAATCAATATCAACGAAAACAAACAAAGTTCATTTCCATAATTTCACTACATAACAGTTGGCCAGAGTTTCCCATGTCTAACGTCGTGACAAAAACCTGACTCAGTCTGATGTTTACAGTACAAAAAAAAACATCTAATACCTTGAAAATGTGAATCATATGGTTTGAACTATTCAACTAGATCAAATTGGAAGAGACTGAAACGTGCGAAAGTTGTTTTATTTGTGAACGAAATATTTGTTCGCACCTCAAAGGTCTCAATTTTAAGTCGAACCTTTTTTTTTTTTTGGAAACCGTGGTAAAAACTTCAAGTAAAAGCTAGTAAAAGAAAGTATCAGAAAAAGTGTAACTAATTAAAAAAAAATAATGAAGAGAAACGATGTAGTTGCATCATTGCACTAGAAAATAAAAATGACCCGATCAACCGAAAAACGTGAATTATAAACAAACGAGATCACCTCGATTCGTTGCGCTGTGGTGCTACTTAGTTGCGGTTGTGCTGGCAAAAACCGCAAATTAATGCGACATATGACTCGCTTTGAGAAACATTTAATACGAAACAAGTTAAAAAAACTTGAAACATTGTGGAAATTTAGTTGAGAAAAAGAACCAATTGATCACAGACCATAAGCAGAAAACCACCACAAAAGAAGCCACGGATCTTGAGCGTCCCATTTAAGGTGCATCTAACATAATCTGTGTGAACAAGGTTATAGGGAAATTACAGTCTATTCTAAGCACTGTCATTTAAACAAGACCAGCTTAGACGAGCACGGAAATATATAATAGTTGTTCGAATCTCTTTATTTGGACATGATCACTTCTAGTTGATTTCAATGTCAACCGTGATTTAATTTGTTTACGCACTGATTGAGAATTTCTGAGGCTAACGCGGCAAGTGGCGCTTACGCGTTTCTAATCGGAGTAAGTCGTTTTTTTAATGGCGACAATTAGCTCAACGACGCAAATTAGCTTTTGAATTAAATAGTCATTGGATTATACCTATACCGTGAAAATAATTTCCGATAGATTTAAGGCAAAAGGTTGACACATTTTTCGTTTACTGACATAGAAAATTTATTTAAGGGGGGGGGGGGGGGGGGGGGGGGGGGTAAGGGTTAACACTTTCGAAAAATCGAATTTTTTTTTGTCTTATCTTATTGTTAAACATTTCAAGAATATAAAATTTTAAGTCGATCTAAGCAAAACTCTTGAAGTTATGGTCTATAGTTAGTCCCCTGTCCTTTAGTGCAGCTGTCGATCAGGTAAACTTTAAACGCGTTTTTCTCAAAACTACTTTTTCAAAGTCCGTGTTCACTGCCATTGAAAAACTACTAGACCGATTCATTTGAAACTTGGTACACATTTTCTAAATATAAAATACCTCCCCCCAACGTTTAGTTACAATTTTTTTTTTACATAAAGGGGGTTTCCCACCCACAAAACGGCGGAATTTTCCGTTTAAAATAGCAGTTTACACTTTAGATGGCCACCAAAAATTGTTAAATGAAAAAAAAAAATAATCGGAGAACGTTGGGGGGAGGATTTGATAATACTTTGACTAAATTTTAATGGTTTTTGATTTTAGATAATTTCCGACCGAGATACAGTGAACACCGCAAATTGTATTTTGTCAAAGACGTTCTGGGGCAAGCTCTGTCACCGGCTTGTTTTGCAATATTTCTGCATGAAAAAATTAAAATTTGCTCAATCCATTCCTTCAAAAAAAGATCACAAAAAAAGTGTTTTTGTTTACGCTAAAACCCTTATCTTATCCCCCCCCCCCCCCCTTAATATCTATTAAAACTTAAGGAAAATTGTAACCGGCGTTTTGCAACAAAATTGAGAAAAATTGAAGCCATGTGAATTATTGATGCCACTAAAATGGGAATTTACGCTTCTTGAGATTAACTAATCATAGTCCAGACGTTTTTATTTTTAGTCTACAGAACTCCCACAGCTTCGATTTAAATTTTTCGAATTTAAAGTCATTGATAAAATTGTTATCCTCGTTGCTTTTGAATTTCAAATTGACTTTATGTTTAAAGTGTGCGAATAAAAATTTAATAAATTTGATGCCATTCCGGCATAAATTTTATAAAAGTGCACTTTAAAACTGAATTTGTATTCAACTTCTGTTAATAGTTTAAGAGTTTATTAATAAGCTTTCTTCTATAATTTTCATAAAGAGATAAAAATATTCTTTATAAGCAGCCAAATCCACCCACTAGAATCGCTGAATTTGCGTTTTACACAGATCGTGAACAAATTAAAGCAGTGAAAGTGCATGCGCCAACGTAGCGTCTTCTACATATATTTTCGCCTACAATGTCATTGGGAAAAAAAGCTTTAAAAAGAAAATTGCAAACACAAATGCAACGAACGACTAGATGTGAACTCATTTCCTTTTCCTCCATATGAGAGAATTATACCGATATTCAGCAAGTGGTCGGCGGTGGTATTATTAGTTCAGAAATAGAACTGACTCACGTTCATGGAAACGTACCTCCAGAAAATATGTATGCCAGCTTTTGAATATCAAAAAGAACTTAAAAATCAGAACATGGAAGATTCTTTTTTAAGCAGACTACTCAATTTAAAAGTGATCTCCTGGAGGGTAAACTCTTGAGGCCTTACATTACTAAGGAACAACATAGATTCTGTTGACCTGGTGCCGATATGGCCCCAGTGCTTTACACCTCTTCTACAACCTATAAATAGCGCACAAGTCATTTTATGGTAGCGCCGTGAAATTCAAGAACCAGAAATAGTCAAAATTATGACCTGGATAGCTACTTAAATGTGAATACGGGGTCAGTCGCTAAAGAGCAGGGTTTTATGGCCGAAACAGATTTATGTGGTTTTTAGGTGTATAAATGCATATAACTTCATTAAACAATTAGTTCAACTGTGTGCAGTGAAAAGTTTATTTTTTTTTACGTACATATATTATCAGAATGTAAAGCAAAATTATGTTTACGTAATTATTTATCTGTGAAACAAGGCTAAAATAATTTTCATTTCGAAATTCAAATTAATCGTATCTTTACACGTTTTACCATTCAGGGAAAGTTTTTCTCAATATCATTAGCTCTATTCTAACCTTGCTTAGTCTTAAACTATATTTTGCTATCTAATGTTCGACTGCCTTAAGCCTGAAATATTTCATGCCTAGGAACTATTTATCCTCTCTACACATGCATTTTGACCTGGATAACACCAACAGATTCGTTCGAAAAACTCCCTCTTTGGATTTCGAAGATTTTTTATGACTCAGCAGTTGAGGCCGTTTTTGATTGGTACTTTCGGCATAAAATCATCGTTGAAAAGAAAGCTGATTAGTTTTTTATTCGACATGCGCTTTACAAATGGTAATCTCGTGCAATCCCGACTTATGATTGCTGGGAAAGGCGACAAACGTGAAACAACATTGTGAGAGCTGTTGCTTATGGTGATCCGTCATCTAACTTTAAGACTGTTCCTCCTAATTTGGCAGCAACGGTATCTAAACCATTGACCTTAAAAGCACTTACTTATTGTAACTAGCTACACGTGCCCAGCGTTGCTCGTGTTTTCGGTAAATAAGCGTCGTTTTCAATTATTGCTACATGTGTAGCCGATACCTAAAAAAGGAAAGATACAACCCCTTAAACTAGTGACTAACATTCCTATCTAAAGTTTTGAAATCGTTCATCAACGCTCAGTTGAAATATCTATAATATTACCATATTATCAACGATTATCAGTACGCTGGCCGCTCGACCGGAGACTCGTAACTGCTCCAATGGAGCGTTGGAATCATTGTGACCATAATTTTGGAGAATCGGAAATCGTCGCTCTGATATTTCAAAGGCTTTTTATGAAGTCTGTCGTGCTGATCTTCTATCCAAACTTCAAGCATTTGGTCCGCATCTTCACATCTCTAAATGGATAGAGAGTTTTTTATCAGTCCGTTCAATCGTTTTAATAATATGTAGAGTTACGTATGATCCCTACGACATAAGTGCTGGTTTACCTCACGGTTCAGCTCTTTCACCAACCTTATTTCTTCTTTTTATAACTGAAATTTTATCTATCACCCTCCAACCTACTAATGGTTTCACCGACGACAGCATCCTTAATTTTTGCTTAATCTGTTGTAATAAATTATCTTGGAAACTTTACAGAAATCAATCAACCATAAACGCATGTTTGGATTATTAGACAACGACATTTCTACAATCTTGGTGCAGAACAAACCGTGTTTTTAAAGCAATCAAAACTCAATTTTGTTTAAGGTTCCTTAAAAAACATCCACCGCACCCACAACCCATTTCTGTTGATGGAGGGATTATACCCAATTGCCCTCTCTAAACACTTTGTGTATTGAGATATTCTGTAACCTTAGCTAGGACCGACCATATACTTTCTGTAGCCAAAAATATGATGGAATACTTGGGTTTTCCACAGAAATGTAGAAATGTACTTTGCCCCGTTTGACTAGGCACTGATCTACAAGTCCCACATCAGGCCTAGACTCGAATATAAATTTGGGCAGGGGCCGGACATGCCGCATTGTACATCGTAGACTAAGTCCAACGAACGGCTATTAAACTTTTTGTCGACCCTATAATATCTGATAGTATTTACTATCTTGAGCATCAGCGGAGTATTAAATTCCACTTGTTCTCATTCGTAGTGCAAATTTTGAAGAGTGCAGTTCGATTTTTACAGTTATTTTTCAAAGCTAAACTGGAAATGACAAAGCAACATATTTTTCTTTATAAAATAATTGCAACAAAGCAACGGGAAGTGCGATACATAAGTGCGAAGTATATGAGGATCGGACAATAAGCGTAAGTCGGTCAACGGCGGTTTCAAAAATTTCGAGCCGGAAGTACAGCCTTGTTCTGGAAGATCTGTTAAGATCGATGAGGCCATCCTGCGAACCCTGGTGGAAGAACTAGTCGAGGCGCTTGGATTTGGTCATTTAACCATTCATCGAGACCCGAAAAAGTCAGCAAATTGTGCCAATGGGTTTGACACAAACTTTCGGAATCTAATCGCACACAGAGAGTGCATGTGTGCTCTTCGTTGCTGTCAGGTATCAGGAATGAACCTTTTTGGAATCAAAAAGTGACTGGTGTCGAAAAATGTGTTCTCTACAAAAATCTTAAGTACTGAACACAGTGGGTAGATTAAAGAGAAACATCGGCATCACAGACTTAAGAGGGTCTGGTGGGATATGAAAGGTGTAGGCCACTTTGAACTTTTTAACTCAAATCAAACGATAACAAAGGAGATCTGTTGGGAGCAGCTTAAGCGACTTAAGTCTCCACTAGAACACGTTTTAAGATGAAAGGTGTATAAAAAAACCGGATCATTTATGAGATGCCCCAAATGCTTGTTGTATATTGTCCCTTGTTCCTTCTACGTGTTTTGAGGCCCGTTAAATACTCTCTTCATTTGAAGAATTATTTAGAAGCTACAATCCTTTTATTTTGTCTACGTACGTCCATAGATTCATAGGTCACATTATTTTTCTCAGTAGCTGTAATATACGAGCTCACAAGCTGTTAATAAAGTGACAGAGTAAAACTCCACCATCACCCAACTAAACCTATTTCTTCATTATATTAAAGGAAGCAAGAATGAGTTTCATCATTTTAGAATTGGTTTAAGGGCTCGTTATTTCGGCACATTCCGCCACGCATGAAAACTTTAAAAAGAATATAATCAAAATTAGGCATATATCATATTGCATCATAATAACGCTCCAGCTCACACTTCCATATTTCTATCTCTAATGCTTTTGTGTGAAAACAACACTTACAATCGTTTTTACTTTAATTGTGCACAATGATAGACTTTTATTCTTTAGTTACTTTAGTCCTGATTACCAGTATTACTAGGATTAAAGAGAAATCATCACAAAAAACAATAATTAAATATTGATTAAAATTATTTACCGTATAATGTAACATGCCAATAATATAAACGGCGATAATTTAAAGTCAATTCAGCTAATTCCGCACATTTAACAACAAATAAAAATTCAACTTACCGCTCCTCTACATCGTCTTTATTCTCAAAATTGAATCCTTTGTCCTCGGTAACCATGTAGGAAGGAAGCGACTGAATAATTGTGTTCGCCTTGTCATTATAAGATCCAAGCATTTCCCGATACTTGGAGTACACAAGCCGCTTTAGTTGCGGATTAGTTTGCTGAGGTTGTAAGGTAGCTGCCATTATTGCTTAACTAGTTTTTAGTTAACCTTTAAATTCAACTTGAACCGTAATTTCTTGAGAAATCGTCTTAATTTGTGAGTAACACAATAATAAATGATACTTTTATTGTTCAATTAAATCACTTCACTTAAAGACCATCCGCTGGCCGGGTATGAGTCACTTTGCCTGGAATTCCTGATTGAATAATCGAAAATCGAAATTTGAACACTTTTAAAGAATTTGGTCAGCATCGATTCCACAGGTAGATAAAAATCTGTCTGGAAGATTCCTGAGTGGTGAGGTGCCTATGATGGTTTTTCTTTTCATTCGTTAGGGCACACACGAAAGATTCAAAAATTTACCCGCCTACGGCATAGAAGATCGGGTTTACTTACAAAACTGGGAACAAGTCTAGTCTAGAAAATAAATTTAGCCGTTACGAGCTCAGTGGTTAACCGGACGGTAGGCATTGGCTAACACTTGATGAATTAAGCTGCACGTGAGTCACCGTCACCGCGGAAATGCACTAGAAAAGAAACACTACGTTCGAGGGCTAGAACTATGAATGAAAGACGTCTTAATGAATAATCGTGCGAGTCAAAATTTTTCCCGATCAGTGATCAGTCAGACTGTCTCGTAATATTTAAGCGCTACTTTGACAAAGTTTTTAGAATTTTTCGTCAGCGATGGCAGGCTGACTAAACAATACTGGAAGCAACCGATTTGTTTGTGTCGGATTCACTCTCTAAATCACTAGTCAAGTAGTCACCAAACAAAGATAAGAAAATCTTTTTCGTTAAAATGCGCGGCTTGCTAAGTGATCGTTGCTAGTTGACTGTGACTAAACGACTTACGACTATTTAATCCGACGTAGCTTACTCAAGTGACCATCAAAAATTATTGTCGAACCAAGTTGGGTACTGGTACTTAGTGCCCCCTAGTAAGACTGGTTGGCTGGCCACGGCCGTTGTAAGATATAATGCAAGAAAAAGCAAAGACGACAACCGCGATGTGAAACTGACTCCTCAGTCTTCGTTTTAAAAAGACCAAAAAAAAATGTGGTTAAGAGATGCAATCTGAAGAAGGCAAGACATGCTAGATGGCAGGTAAATATTTGGTTCTTTGGCTGCACGTGTGCCGATTTTGGTTTCGTTTCGATGAAAATCGCAAACTGAAAAAAAAAATCTTTTAAAATCCTTTCAACCCAGAGAGATGATTGAACCTTGCTCTCTTTTTGCTAGGTGTGGGACCAGATCGAATCTCCAGAAGAGGTTCATTCTAGGAAGGAAGACATGATATCTTTTTGTACCTCCGGAGTTTCGAAACAATTCATGATATAGTGTGTAGGTGGGCACAGGAACAGTATTTGCAAATTTTATTTTGCTGTACGAATCCTCGTCAATTGTTTCGAGTTTATATTATACCACATGTTAGTCTGAGCTAATCTCGAACTACTTGGGACAAAAGTTGTGTGTTTCGCCAATTTCATTTACTTTCGATTTTATTTATAGGCGCGTTCTCGTCCTCTAAAATTGTGTGCGAACGTGGACCATGGACGCTGTTTAAATGTTTTATTTTTGACTTTTTAGTTGTTTTTTTTTACAAACTTATTTTGTCTTCATGCGTAACTTTCGGTGGAGTAACCTTTTCTTTTTGCCTCGAGTCGCGGTGTACTGAACTCAACTGAGTAATAGACTAAAATAAAATTTTATTATCGTGATTAAAGCTGATTTTAAGCTGTTGCAATTATGTGTTTTTGATTGTCGTATTTTGTTAAGCAGTGCATTGATTATTTCATCTTTTTGAATTAATAAGAGAAATTGGATGGAGAAGATTTCGCCTTCTTTCTAATGAATATTCTTTTCGATAAAATTAACTTTAATCTTTTAAAATAATTTGTAAAAGCATAGATGTAGGAAGCAAGAAATTGGGTGTGAAGATCCTTTTAAATTCGAGTCAATTAGCTAAGACACAATATCCACTTAGAGAGTACTTTTACAGTCAAGTCGAAATCATTCTTCTTTACTTGATTTAAAACTTCTGAACTTCAACCCCCACCACTTCTTACAATGCCTTTCTAATAAACTTTCCCATTTGATGGCTGCTTCAATGATGTCGTCTCTCGTGTATAAAACTTCTTTTTCTCAGAGTTTTTTTTAATTGTTGGAAATGGAAATCATATGCTGCCAAATCTGGAGAAGGTGGTGGTGGCTCTATTTCATTTATCCTAAATTAAGTTTGATAAATTTTATGCATGGTGCCGGGAGAATTGCCATGCTAAAAAAAATATCTTTTTCACTCGTACGCACTTTTAGCAAAGTTTATGCTCTTCAGAAAGCACTAAGTAATATAATAGCATGGCTGGTGTCGGTATACAAAAGCTGTCTCTGATAAGGACACCACGAACAGCTTGGCGAGAAGTAAAGGTGATCTTCTTTCTAAAGGCTGGAAAAGCGAGGTATGTGGCAGCAAAATATTATATTTAGTCTCTCATCCTTTATGCCTAAAGTGCTAGAAAAGCTACTGGACATGTATATAAGAGAGAGGTAAGACAAAGCTATCGTATCTCAAAAAGCTCAAGGAATACACCCTGCATGCCAACCAGAACGTTGAAGGTGTCTTTACCAATGTCAAGACGGAAGTCATCTATAACCGACTGAAGATGGACGATCGACATCTATAAGGGCCTATGTGACTGGATTGATTTTAGGTTCCGGATTAGAAAGGTGAGGTCATGGATTGGTTACTCATTGGTGAGGAGATCAGGAGATCAGTATAGGGGGGGGGTTCTATCAGCAGTCCTGTGGTTAGTGGTTATGGCCGAAATCCTGGAGAGTTTCATAGTTTCTGCATATACTGATGACCTAGCGGCATTGATATCTGACAGATTTTTTACAACAATCAGCGAGAGGCTTGAGTGCGCGCTTGGAAAGCTGGAAAACTCTCTAATAGTGGGCTGATCGTTAATCCATCAAAGACGGTCCTTCTGTTTTTCACCAGCAAGAAGAAAATACCAGAGTTTAGGCTGCTAATGCTGAGAGGAAAAAGTCTTAACTCTTTCTGGTGGCTGTAATATTAGACGGAGACGGAGTTGGATCAATGCGTTGATCCGCACGACCACAATGCCATGGTCCCCGGGTTCAAGACCAGATCTCTCCGTGAGCTTTTATTAAGAAATTAAAATAATCCACTAATCCACTCTGTCTCTGGGCTGTTGTCTAGCTCGCAGCAATGCAAAAACAAAGACTCAAATTTCCTCACTCCCCTTACCCTAATTCCCTTCCGGCCAAAACCATGCTAACGCATACATCGTATAAAAAAAAAAAGCTTAACTGGAAGAGGAATATCGAAGAGCGCATAGCGAATGAAAACGTGGTGTAACAGGACACCCAAGGTACAATTGATGTCAGGCCAATTTTAGTAACTGGGTGTCTGAGCACCCACAGCGGCCTTAGGATATATACTGTAGAAGTATTACACCGACAAGTGGAATCTGCCGGTTCCTCCATATAACCTTCAATTGGAGCTTTATTACAAAACTACCTGCTAGAGAGTAATGGGCCAGAAACAAACTGGTGGATGCATGAGAAATCTCAATATGTAGGGTCGGATCTAAAACAATTGCGAGTACAGGTGCAAAAGTATTCTCCAGCAAATAACACTAAGCGTGATTTTCAGATGTCACAAGATGACCTTTACGTTGGTTACTTAGACATAGGAATGCTCCAGGCAATGAGAGAGCGGCTGACTTGTCGAAGGAGGGTATAGGGAGCTTTGAGAATCTGGAGCGATCACATATGTGAAAAAATCCGGATCAGCATTCTTAATGCAGATATTGGTAGTAACGCCTATAGTAAGATAACTAGGACATCCTTTAGTGGTAGCAGAACCGCTGCCAGGGATCTAGTCGGTGTTAATACGGGTCACTGGGCTACAGACAAGCATGCCAGAAGACTGGGACGTGAATCGTGATGTAAACTATTCTTGTCGGACTATAGGGATTCGAGGACAATCGAATGTGTTCGCCATGCACTCTGTTAGTGGTTTGCCCTGGCGACAAGAAGTGGCAGGTTACTGTGTAGTTATTTCTTTTCGACGTGTTGAGATGTCTTAGAGAAGCAGAATGGCCCTGGACCCATCTAGTGGTCTAAGTGAAGCGGGCTAAAGGTAAGCTGTTAAGTGGAAAATGGCGCAATGTATTGCATCGATGGTTTAAAATATTTAATGGATGCGTCGCTGACTATTGTGAAATATATAATATCGGAATGTCGCGCAGTAATTCAATTTTTGTATCGATTGGCTTATTTTAGGGATCAACGCGACTCGCAAGGTACGCTAGATGAAATTGTATTGCAGCATGCACTAAATGTGTCATGGGTGGTTCGTGTATTGACTTCGATCTTGGAATAGCTGAATCGAGTTATGTAGCTGGCCGGACTAAAATTTATGGAGGTTGGCTACGTTCGTCAATATACTTCCGTCGCACTACTACTTGCAGTTACATTCCATCGAATTAATCGACCCAAGAATGTATTGGAAGATGGTGAGGGTTGTAATTTTATCTTGCGAATTTAATACGCTCTAGTTACAGAGTGCATTTCAACGAGTTGTGTCGGTGGCTGGTGTAAGTAGCTGCGGGTATGCGCTGAAAATAATAAAACAACGCAATTTTTGTTAGTCGCGAAATTCAGTACATTGAGTCGTGTCGCTATACGTTGTACATAGTCGGTCGCTCGTATGCGATGCTTGTGTTGAATTGGAAATAGATTTGAATACATATATTGCGGAATGATTTTTCTATAGCGGGCGTTCTGTATTTTTCATGGAAGGAATGTAGTAAAATCTCGAACGCTAATATTTCTTGATTAGGGTTATCAATGGTACAAGCGCTTGCTTATTTATGATGAATACACTTGACTTCATTCTTTTAATTATTTTCTACAGTCTACCGATTGCAATCAAGGGTATAATAAGGATTGTAGAACAGTATTAGAGCTTATCTTGATAAAAGTTGACATTTTTATCATTAAAATATGAAGTGAAGTCATCAAATCGAAACCTTAAAAAATCCTAATTCATAATCAAATGCAAAACAAACAAATCCTGCGCAACAACTGCGTTCGAAAATGCCAAGTGCATTGTAATAATCCTTGAAATTCGTTTTATTACATGAATGCCAAGTGAAATATTGCTTAAAGGTGATTTACTGGCATTTGTTAACTGGAGACTGGGAGCCGGTAACCCAATAAATTTTCGCACATATGTTGACTTCAATAAAGCATTCGTTCAGATCTTATGATTTGCTGGATGTGATTTATTGGCTTTCAGGCTCTCATATTGATTGTGAAAATGGACCGAGTAATGGTACTTTTGTGGATTATCACTGCCGGGAGGCTTTTGCCGGCGAAGGTGAGTGCAAAATTTTCTGAACCGATGATAAATAATGATTTTCTTGGAATTCTCTCGAGGTTTTAATTTGGTTTAACAATAAAACTCAACAGTCGTAAGTTTGCGTTTAAAATCAAAGAAAACTTGTAGATGCTGTGTACACACAGAGAGAGTAGAAAAGAGTGAAAGTTTATTTTAAATTTTTATTGAATAGTTCGTCAGGCATAGATAAATTGATTGATTTTAATTAAAAGCGATAAAAAATTTCCACTCAAATTGCACAGTAAATATAGATTTGCATTTATTGTCAGGAACAGTAGTAGACTGTTTGTTAACACAATGGACATATCGATTTTGACTTTAGGATTCCTAATGAAACCGCTGGAAAAATTATTAATCTTAAATTTGGCAAATTTACCAAGTTAATACTAAAAAAAAAAATATTTATTAAAACACTACAATAACAAGATTATACATCTTAAAGCTAAGTGTAGGAAGTGATTATAAAGAGAACACAAAACTAAATTACTTAACAACAGGGTTCAAGTTCAAAAACTGCGGTTAAATAAAAATAGAAATACTTAATAATAAAAAAAACTTAAACAAAATATTCCAAATTTTCAGTTCAATGTAGATTTCAAATATTCAAAAAGATCTTCTTGAAAGTTACGGCCGTTGCTGCTCCTTTTCAGTTCAATAGGAAGAAGGTTCCACAGCCTAATGGACTGAACAAAAAACTGGCGTTCGCTAGGTTGAGAGGTAAAACGCGGTATATTTAGTGAGAAAGTTCTTCTAGACTGAGAGAATTCTAGTTTGCTATATAAGAAGGATGGCTCTTTAATTAGAATTAAATTACCTAAAAACATTATTGCACGAAAACTCAGGTACAAAACAAGGGGACAACCCAATACAGCATTAGAGAAAGAAGATATATGATCATATCGTCGTAGTCCAAAAATATACCGCACAGCGGAATTGAAAGCTACATTCAGCTTACGATCTGACACCGAATCCAATTTAATAAAAACTTCACAACCATATGAAAACAACGGAATCAACAAGGATCTCACAAGCAGAAGACGAGTTACTTGAGGCGTATAAGCTGCAGATAAGGACAGCTTACGTAGGGACCCATATACCTTACCCACGACACTGCTAACGTGATCTGACCAGCTTAGAGACCTATTAAATATAATTCCAAGATTTTTAACTGAATTACTGCATTATCAAGAATAATACTTGGGAAAGAAGAAATATCTAAATTAGACTTATTTATTATAATAACGTTCGATTTTGAGGCATTAAGATTTAAATAATTTTTACCAGCCCATGTAGATACATTCCTTAGATCTTCATTCAAACGACAAATAGCGTCCTCTCCCAGGCCCAGCGGTCTAGAAATATACAGCTGTATATCATACGCATAAAGATGATAGTTGCAGTATCGTATAACAGTTGGAAGATCATTAATAAATATTGAGAATAAAAGAGTACCGAGGATAGATCCCTGAGGTACCCCGCTTAAGATACGAAGATAATCAGATGACTTATCATTGCAAGATAACCGTTTGCTTGCGTCCCCTCAAATATGACAATATCAAATTGCATGCAGCATTACAAAAGTTAAATAACGAACCAAGTTTCCAGTACAAAAACCTGTGATTAACATTGTCGAAGGCCTTCGAGAAGTCAAGTAGAACCAGTGCTGTAAGATTATCATTGTCACATGAAATTCGTATGTCATCACTGATTTTGAGCAAGGCACAACTGTGTTTAGTTCGGAAACCTGATTGAAAATCTGACAATAGGTTGTTGCTTTCAAGATAGAGTATAATCTGCGCATGAAGAACTTTTTCAAAAGCCTTAGAAAGAAATGGTAGGATAGATATCGGACGATATTCCACAGGATTTGTAGACTTCTTAGGGATAGGTACTATTTTTGAAATCTTCCATATCTTTGGGAAAGTTGATCTAACTATAATATTATTAAATAGATGTGTAAGACTGGGGAGAATGATTGGAAGCAGTATTTTTATAAACCTTGGATGCAGGTGATCCAATTTAATTGCATTAGATTAGACATCACTGCAGAACAGACATCAATATCAGTAACTGGATTAAACGAGAAGCCTTCGGAAGGGTCACGACCATCAAACACATTATCAAGATTTGTATATGAACTTGTACCGGAGGATCCGTTGGACGTGAAAATCCTATTCAAATAATTTAGATCGTCTTCTATAATGCTACCTCTTGTCTTACCAATACCAACTGTTGACAGGTTACGCCGCAGTTTTTTAGTGGGCAACCGAGGATTAAATTTAGAATTATGATATTGGGTTTTAGCGTGAAATGTTTCCCTATTTACAGTGTTGCGCAAAGTACGGAAGTTTTCCCACAACTGAGCAATTCGGAACCGCTTCCATCTCCTATTACTTTTCAAATTAAGCGGCTAATATTTAAAATTGGGGGATTTCTAAATTAAATATTTGTTAGGAAAATTTCTCTTAAAA
The DNA here is from genome assembly GCA_964036015.1 of Leptarthrus brevirostris. Classification (NCBI taxonomy): domain Eukaryota; kingdom Metazoa; phylum Arthropoda; class Insecta; order Diptera; family Asilidae; genus Leptarthrus; species Leptarthrus brevirostris. The sequence continues at coordinate 108,158,671 of OZ038375.1, forward strand.
GAGCATTCACCCTTTTACTTAGGCAAATCGCAAATGGTACCCAGTTTGTCTGATTAATATCACGGCCCCACTAATCTCGGAAATAGACAATAAAATTCGTCATTTTGATGGCTACCATAAAAATAAATTTAGAGTTGTTCTGTAAACAGAACACAACCTTCAACGAGCAAAACAAATCTCTCTTTCCGATAACGTGATAAATTCCTTAGATAACGTTGGTGTTGTGAATCCGTAATTTGACTCTCCTTCGTTTTTTATCAACAACTAACGAGTGCAAAATATGTTGCTCTACTGCGCCACAATCGCAAACGCATGCCTTAGCGCGATAATAAATTTTACGTAATGCACAAGAAAATAGTCATGTAATTACTGCAGTTGTGTGTTGCTATGAATTTCTTAGATATTTTCTTATAATGGAGCTAATTTCATAATAAACATTGAAATATGGAAAATATCAGCAATTAGGAGAGGTATCATAACTTTTGTCGCAACCACTTTAGGAAGAAACTGAAATCAACTGAATGCTGGACCTGCCTGGACCACTACGATCGATGTACGTATAGCTTCAGAACAAGCAAGAAAATCGCCTGCTAATGGCTCCTCAACATGGAGATCCGGTTTTTGAATTTTTCTGCAGCCTCTTTAGTCCAGCCAGTGCCTGTTTTATTGTAAAAAAAAACGACCAGACTAAGCTGGCGGGTGTTTAAAATTCATTTCCAAAAGGAAAAGTTCAAGCAATTCACTCCGTTAACGTTGAGAAGAGTTTAAAAAACAAAACTTGAATTGTTAAGAAATGCCTGGATATGTTGGACACCTTCATTAGGTTCTCAATTTTCAAGTTGACTCCTTTAATGATTTATGAGAGACTCTTAAAATTGACTTTCTCCAAAGGTGTCACAGAATTGCGGACATGACTGCTGGCTACTTTCCTTTTGCAATTGTACTTACTCATAAGACCTTTCGGTCAAAAGCACTTGGATTTAAATATGTGTTTGAAGAAATTATTAATATTTTAGGCTGGTAGAAGTTTAGACACTGTCCGTCCATTCCGAATTGGCTGTGGAGCCTAAAACTAATACAGTAACAAAGTTTAACTAGTCAAATATTGTCGAAGTTGGTGTAACAAATTTCCATTGCCTCATTTGCTTTAGTATTACGTGTTCTAGAGAAATGTAATCTTACTAGACAAAGAATTTAGTAAAGCTATAAGAGTACCCTAAAAACAAAGTGTTACTTCCGTTCCCTTTGTGGGTTTCTTGTCGGACGGAGATTAGCAAGATTCATCAACTTCGGTACACAAAGAGTTTACATTTTTCAGGATTGTAAATTTCCAAAGACTTATCTCAGCCAACTGGTATGTCTTATCTCACGTATATTTGCACATTCTTGCAAACAGCTGATTATATTATTCTTCACCATTTCTGAGTGGTGCATTTACGCTTTGACATTTCGGGTAGATTTGTGATCTTAGTATTATCACGGTTTATTTCTATGATCAGTAAGATCATTGCGGATTCTCTAAATCTAATAGTAAGCAAACTAGTCTGTTGTTTTCTGTGAGTCCGAATAAGACTGCGTAATGCTGTGTAATACAAGAACAAAAGCCACAGGTTCGAATCCCACAAGTTATGCCTCTGCTGACAACAAATTACACTTAAACACCACTACAGAAACTACATAACACTCACGATCTAAAAAATACAAGGTATGTGCACGAAGAAATGTCAAATGGGTATGACGTCAGCTTGGGCAGAATTTACATGATGTAGGGCAAATATTATTCACAGTTAATGAGGAGAAGTTTTTGTGAAATGAAGTTTAAATACGACTAATTACAAGGTGTAGTGAAATCTTAGACTCTTTAATAAGGAATTTAATAACTTTCTTCCCAAAAATTGTTGTAAAAGACAAATAATTGTGTTTTCCTTCGGTAGGCACTTCACAAAGAAACATTATTGGTCCATAAAAATTTAATTCGTGCAAAATTAATACTCCTTTTATTCAAAATATTTAAATTCACTTCTTTCTGATCAAAAGAGTGATCAATTACGACATTAATTTGAGCAACATAGCGTCCATCCGAAATAATGCACAGAGCTTGTATTCTCTAGACCGTACAATATACCCATCCTCAATTTCAAGAGACTGAAATGGGGCACTGAAATAATAATCACTGATAGCACAGTCACTGACGACTCTAGATGAATTACGATGTTGTGATGGATATTTTTTTGCTTGCAATTCTGAAGACTAGCTTCATACTTAGTCGTGACAACGCGACACAGTCAGGCTACAATTAAAGTTCTTCACTCTGCTACTATTTTTCCCAAAGTTGTTTGAGATTATTGAGAGAAGCTAGTATGTATCTTAAGACAGCCAGTTAAGCATCACCTAACGATGGTTTTAAATCACAGAAGCATACAACAAGTCAACCTGGCTTTACCGATACTTCCTCAAAAAAATTGCCGTCCAAGTGCGAGTCGGACTCGCGCACCAACATTGGTTCCGTACATTGGAAGGTTGCTAATTTCTAAAAAACTGTGCTAATTAGGGACATCATTTTATTTTTCCTGTAATATTTACATAAACCTTTATCAGCTCTAATTATTTCAGATTTTTCGCTTTGCGAACTTCAAAGATGAAATAAGCAAATCAGTTATTTAAAACTATTCCAAATTTTAAGTCGATAGCATTAGTAATTGCTGGAATAAGCAGCTGTGACAGACAGACAGACGAAGTCGCACCATAAGGGTTCCTTTTTTACCATTTTGGTAGGGAACCCTAAAAATGTATTGCGGAATTATCGATCTACTATGCAAATGTAAACAATCTCTATTCCAAAACGACAAAACTGAGTATTTTATCTTTCACCGTGATCGTCACACTAATGTAATTGATGCATCCATTGCTACTGTCTGTATTTCTGCTGCCTCGGCTCTGATATTTATGAGCGATTTTCCTCCTGCCTTTAACATCTCGGAAGCCTTCCGACGAGTTTTCGTTTTTTGGCTGGAAGGTGTCTTACTCAGACGGTTCCTTTTTGTGTATTTTAAAGATAGCTTCGTTTCCTCAGCTTTTTTTTTTTTTTATACGATGTGGCCAAATCCTAGGGGACAACCCTTTGATGCGTTAGCATGGTTTTGGCCGGAAGGGAATTAGGGTAAGGGAAGTGAGGAAACTTCAGTCTTATTTTTGGATTGCTGCGAGCTAGACAACAGCCCAGGGAGTGGATTATTTTAATTTCTTAATAAAAGCTCCCGGTCATCTGGTCTCGAACCCGAGACCCATGGCATGTTGGTCTTGCCGCTCAACGCATTGATCCAACTCCGTCTTTGCCGCAGACCTGCAGAATATGAAACGATCATGGAAGGTTACTTGACTTCATCTTCGTTACTGATCCTGTTGGTAAGGCTATGCTTGCCCCCCCCTTTCTTTTATCGAGTCATCATCCTGCGCTTATTGTTATTCTGTTCCTGGTCCGGTAATCATGGCATTGTGTGTCTGGTGCTATAACTTTAGTAATGCTTATTTCCCATTGATAAACAATTGGCTCTTATCTTCTGATTGGAGTAGCGTCCTCAAGGAACGTGACATTGATGAGACCTTGAGATGTTTCTATAACTTATTGGACCTTAAACTCATATTTTTTCTTGCAATAAGGACCATTGACTATCTGTTTTACGTACTGTGGCCCTAATTATAAGCCTAATAACACACGATCTAACCAATCATGGTTCGATTGCTCCTTAAAACGTCTAAACAATGTTAAAAAAGGTCCTGAAGAGCTTTTATTCCTCTAGGAGCGACGCTGACTATTTAATGCTTACTTACGCAGTCAATTTATGTCCGAGTTAGTGTATTTTTCATGTAAAACAACAGAATAAAAGCATTTCTGTGCGTCGATCCCAAGTGATTTTGAAGCTCAATTCTGATAGGTATGCAACTTCTTTGTCTTTTGGAAACAGTGAAAGCAATGATCCCATGATTCGTTTGATGATGATTTTTTTTAAACTGTGTTTTTTGGCGACATTTCTGATATTAGCTTTAAGGATTTTTCCCCATTTGCAAAGTTCCCACCGACTTCTCTCGAATCCAAAGAACTTTTATTTGACGAATATTGAAACTTTAAAGTTTTTCAATTAGTCCTGATGGTATCCTCGCATCAAATGTAAAAAGATGTGGCTTTTATCTTGCTCTTATTCTGTGCTAAGTTGTTGTGGTCTCTTCCCGAACACTTGAAAGGTCTCCTTAATTATTCCTCTTCATAAAAAAGGTGGTAAGTGCGAAATTTAGAACTACAGCCCTATGAGTAATCTTTGCTGTATCTCTAAAATTGTTTACAATTATTAATTTCGATGTTCTTTACTTTCATTATAAGCTGTTCTTGCAGCCCTTCAAACATGGCTCATATCACCTAGAATTTTGCAATTTCTGTATCTTTGCAATTGAAGATGGTAAACAAGTCAAATACATTTGTACTGATTTAAGTAAATTTCTCATAAACCATTAAATTCTTGTTCTAAAATTCTCCCTACTCGGCTTTCTATCAGTTTTTGTACCGCACTTACGGAGCTTGATCTGAAATTATTTTTAACACTTCCGGGGTACCGCAAGACTCCACTTCGGGCCATTGTTATTTATTATTTACATCAATGATAATTTGATTATTTTAATGCCATAGTTAGCAGGGCTAATATGACTTTGGATTTCATGAAGTTTTATGACTCCCATATCACGAAGCCCTTGGACTGCACTTTTGTCAGGTCTGTTCGGCAATATGCCCCTCCATTCTCATCGCCCGTCTATGCGACAAATATCAATCGTATTGAAGCTGTCCAACAGAGATTCGTTAGCTTCATTCTTCGCGGTCTTCCTTGGAACAACTCCCTTTTATTACAATCTTACGTCGATAAACTTTAAATGTTGGGATACTCGTGTAATTCCAGGCTCCCCTTTACATACGGTGGTCTATTAACTCTCCTGTACTTTTGGCGTGTTTCATTTCTTATTTTTTAACATTTTTCTTGACTGTTTCTGCACTTCAAATGGCTATAATCAGCAGATGGGGTGTCCGTACTACTTGTGTCACATTACTGGCAATCTGACCTAGCTATTTATTGAATGAACGCATTGAAAGTAAAGAGTAACTTTTTAAATATGGATACAGCAAAGTAACTCTATCTAACCAATATCTTCGAAATTTTATTTAAATCTTAACCATCGCTTCACGCAAATATTTACACGCAAAATCTTTGTAGAAAGACTTGAAATTCAAAGTATTTCCAAGGTCAATAGCAAATTTCGTCGTTGACATTAAACTTCAGGTGCAAGTTGTTGCATTTTGAAATTATATTTAAACCCTACCATTGCATTCCATAGGTAAATTGCTGGTCGACAGACAGGTGGATCATGCAAATTTGATAATTATAATTTTCTCTGTGTTATTATCCCACACATATTCACCGGCAAGCGGCTATTTAAACAAGAATATTTTTAAATCGACGAAACGGTGTGGTCCAAAGATGACTAATATATTTTGGATTGAGGAAAATGCGCAAAATATTTACTACAAATTAATTAGCTAAATCTAGTCGTAAGTCACCTCGGCATTTTTATCAATCTAAAGATACATTGTACCGTAAAATCTCGGCATACGGTCAGTTGTAGGTGGAAAAATGCACATAAATCTGTCTACGCTGTTTCCTTATTTTATTTTGAAACGAGAAAATGCAAATTTAATAAATTCCGTCGTAATTTACATTTCATCAAAAAAAGAGGAAATAAATTTTCAATAATCGACTAAGGCACTTAGAAGTTTTTTTTATCATATCTGTTTGCTTTTTGATAGAAGCGAAAAAGGTCGCTGTATCTAAGTAATTTGCAATTAATAAAATTTAATTCTATAAATAAAGTCAGATTATTTATAGGACGTGTCGTGTGGTACTTTTTTTACTCCAAAGAGAGGAGTGAAGTATCTGAGGAGAGATCGACGCATAGAAAACTCATTTTATCGATGAACAATGTCCATGGCTACCTGAATTTAGACGAAGAAAGGTTTACTGAAATTCAAATCATTTTAGAGGATCATGCAAAACAGCTGTTAGGAAATAAAAATAACTCTAGAGAAAAATTAAAAAAATTAGGACCTCCTACCTTGCGGATGAATCCATTTTTGATTTTCAAATAACCACGCGTTTTTTTCACAGATTCCGTTGGCGAAATCAAAACAGCAGAAAATAATTTCGTCTGTTAGAATTTTCCTTGAAGATAATTCGTTAACACTCAAAAATCCTTTAATCATTTAACGGCACCATTAAAAGAACAAAGAAAGAAAATTTTATCTCAACATTCGAACGGCACTAAAACCAAATTCAGCAGCGGGTCAACAAAAGAGAAACCGCTGAAGGATGCAAAGAATCCGAAACGGTCTTATGAGCACTAAAATTATATATATATATATTTTTTTAGATAAAGCGATATGAAGATAAAATTTTCACTTTAAAACGACGCGTTCCGTAGCCCAACTCGCACTGACCAAAAACTCTTGTATCACATCTTGATCCAGAAAAGCTCAATGTTGAAACAAACTGATTTATTTGAAATTGCCAGTTTCACACGTAAGCATATGTTTGTCTGTATTTAAAATCTTAAATTCGATTTAAGCAATTTTGAAATTTTACTGACAGTACAACACATACCACCACCATTAACACAATAGGGAAATCGATGAGAGCCAAAAGTTATTCAGACAGAAAATTTTGCAAATGTATTGAGGTGCCACGAGGGAAACATTTTGGGCCAGTGCCAGTTTTTCAGTGTATTACAATCACATGTCCCAGAACAAATTATCCAACTTTTCTGGATTAAACTGTCAATAAATAAATATTTAATAATCTTTTATAATCGTTTAAATCAATTTTTTCACTTCAATCTCTGTGCATACATATTTAGATTCAAATCATCGCTTGTATTAACAGAAATTTCAAGCTACTCGTAGAAAATCTGCTGAAATTCATCAGACCTGTAAAGATTGTGTGTGACTTAAGCATTTTGCGAGCTATGCGCAGTCGCTGATTGCTTTTGTTCTATTAATATAAAATACAAAGTTTTTCCGTACTCATTTTAGCGTTCTGATTGTTTACAAAACTCAGAAAAGTTTTCATGATCAATTGCTTAATTCTGGGTACCATTTGTTGGGTGCGAAAAGAGGAAAACCAAAAGACTGTCTTCCGTATTCATTTTGAAAAAAAAAAATATATGTATATTTAAAAGTGCGGTGAAAAATTGTGCTGACTTTATAAATTCTATTAACCTGGGACTATGTTGCACGTGTCTGCCATAATTTGCGTGTGCAGTCAGTACTACTTCAATTTTAAACTGCTCATATAATCAAAAACGATCGAAATTAGTGTCGAAGCCATAGTTTTCGGTGTCGCTGACATTGGATACTGCGGTAGTAAGACACCCCTAGGCATGGGGGGTGGGAAGGAAGGGACAGACAAAAATAATCGAAATCGACCGATGTTAATGTTGCATTCATAGTTTTCGAGATCACTGAGATTAACAATCACACTCTAAATGTTATGGGATACTATGTGGTTAAGACACATCTAGCACCCCCCACATGTAAACATACATGAAGAATCAGGTAATTTAATGAACAAAAAACTTAAAAGTTAAGGGACTTAAAAATGGAAATTGATCAAAATTTGAGAGATTACAACATTCAATTACATAACATTTTCAATAACATGATCTGCTAATAACAAGGCCACGGAAAAGATTAATTTTTTTTCCAGAAATCGCGGATTCAACAGAGTTAATTATAATCAAAGCGAACAAAGTAGTCAACACGATGGTAATTTTACAAGAGACAGAATATACAGAAAAAATACACGAGTTCACACAACATTGAAATTTCAATCAATAGTGAGAAATACTCAAAAATCAAAAACATCTTATTATGAATCCTAAAGCACCAGTATTATGTAACCTGTGAAGTAATGTGAAGTTCCGGTAAATAGCATCTTTGTGTGATTTGATGTCAAGAGCTTAACAGAATTAAGTGAAATAGTCATCATACAATTGACAGATGAGTCCCTGCCCCGTTTAGATTAAGCCAAGTACATAATGTACTGTGGCTTCAGCTCGGTGGAGATGAACGTCTATCGAAGTACCAAACAAATAAGCCCCGATAATTCCAAGCCGATGGAGGTAGCAGAAGCCGACGGTGAACCTGGGATACCAAGAGCACAGGTACAAACTAGCCGAATAGACAAGGAAGAAATAAGTGCAGGTGCTAGTTCCTCCCGACCGGGGAGGAGGTGAACACTGCGGATGCAGGTGGTACAGGTAAATCTACATCACATTAAGCTTGTATCGGAGAGCTAACTTATCCTTCTAAAGGAGGATTACACTAATATTGCTTTAGTCCAAGAAGCTTAGGCCAAAAATAGCGCCATACTCGGACTAAAGCACAAATGGTACACCCTCTTTTACACAAAGGGTGCAGATAAGTTGCGGGCTTGCTTCCTAGCCAAGAAAGACATAAACTAATTTTTATTGTCAGGTTACAGTACCGACGACTTAACTGTCGTCCAATGGGAAGGCAGCAACATGACGCCAACATGGGTAGCTTCTGCGTACAGCGTGCCACACGCTGGTGTACACAGCTGTGAGAAAGAGACAGAACCTACTAATTGAATATTATGCCAACGCACACCATTCGATCTAGGGAAACTCAAGACAAGACATCAATGAGTGGGGTTAGTCTGCTTTCAAACTTATACTTAACACTAGGAGGAGGTTTTAGAAATTACACTCGAGATTTAAAGCTGGAGGACTGCAGGGTATTAGAGAAAAGGTCATTTTCAGACCATTGCTGGATACTCTTCAAAATAAACTTCCAACAAGAACTCCCAAACCCTTTTAACATCTTCTGAGATGGTCGAAGAGACAGAAACGCTTGTTAGATTGAAATAAAAATAAAAGTGCTACTTAAAGTCAAGTAGTTGTTTTTTAAAAATTCAAAATGTTTAACAAATTAATTACATTGGAAAGTGTAAATAAAAAAAGTAATTATTTGCTATTATAATGTCGATGGATGTAACTATTCATTATTTTAATTCGCAAAACATAGTTTGATTAAGAGCGACTTATGCACCACATTTTTTGGTAGTCAAAGTCAAATTTGAAGCTCATTTACATTTGTAAGTAAACCTGTGTCACATAAATTACTGAAGATAATTTAGCTTTTGTTAAAATTCCACACTTATATTTTATTCAAGCAAAAGGTTTGGTGTTGTTACTAATTTTGAATACCAATTTTCTTAAAAATTATGGAGCTGGTGACAATTTTTAAGTAATTTCAATGACCAAATTACTAATACGGGTTCTATTTAAGTATACAGCGTTAATAGAAAACTTACAACTTTAATAGAGATCTTTTTAGTTGGTTGGGCCGTTTGGTGCAATAGCACCAAGTTCACTCGGAGACCATTGTGAGATCGTATTAAGGTTCATATAATATTTTATTCTGTGAAATAATATTATTACAATTCCAGACCTTTATGAGCTTATTTTAATTAGTTGAAAAGATTTTAATTAAAAAAAAAGTCGAACCAAGCATATACGTATACGTATATTTTTTTTTATACGATGTGGCCAAATCCTAGGGGACAACCCTTTGATGCGTTAGCATGGTTTTGGCCGGGAGGGAATTAGGGTAAGGGAAGTGAGGAAGCTTGAGTCTTATTTTTGCATTGCTGCGAGCTAGACAACAGCCCAGAGACGGAGTGGATTATTTTAATTTCTTAATAAAAGCTCACGGGGTCATCTGGTCTCGAACCCGGGACCCATGGCATGTTGGTCTTGCCGCTCAACGTATTGATCCAACTCCGTCTCCATATACGTTATACGTATTTGAAAAAAAATATGTGTAGTATAGATATACCATATAAACTGAGCCGTGAGTTATGAGTTAAGAATTAGGACTTTTAATTTTAACAAAAACCTTAATGTTACGTAACGCGTTGCCTGACCCCCCCCCCCACCGCCTTCCTGAGTTACGTAATACTTGAACGGCCCCTAAAACAATCAATCACAAACGTTAATTAAATTAAAATGACCGATTGTTCTGAATTTTTGTGCAAAGGAATGCACGAAATTGTAATTATACCCCGCCGTAATTAAGTCGTAATTACTTTGGCTTACATAAAAACAGAAAACTGCGCAAAATGTGTTTACAAAAATAAATTTAAAAGATAAAACCAAAACTCAAAAAACTTTATTGAAGGAAACTAAGAACTTAAAGCTGTTGAATGGCTTGGCTAAAAGTTCCTTGGACACACAATCGTACTTTAATCGAATGCTTTTGTCGAGCATCACTTTAGTTCAGTGGACGCGCGGCTTTATTTTAGTTTAAGTTCAGTGAAATATTGCATCGCAACAGTGAATTATTGTTTGTGCTTTTATGCTAAAACTTGTGCAATTTATTAACTTTTTTGAGTAATGAACTGTTTAACAGTAAGAAATGGCACCTCATAATCGTGTACCAATAGAAGCATCTGAAAACAAATGGTAAGTTACTGAAATAATTGCAAAATTAGAAGTGATAATCTCGCAAGAAACGTCAAAATCTGAAGAAGCTTCCCTCGTGTTGCTCTGTTATTGCTTTTCAAAGCTTTAAACAAGCCCAGATCTAAACCGTATTTTTACTGGTGAGAAACTTCGTTTTAATTATAATTTTGTGTCTGTGGGTTTGTGTATAGGGAATGTTACGCGTTATAGAAACCTATAATAATCTTAATTTTATGAAATTGGTTCGAATATTGCTTAATCAGGAAGTCTAATTTTGTTAATTAACGTATTCTTTAGATAATGTAAGTCAAATAAACGTCTACAGGTAAATAAATAATAATACAGTAGACAGCTTAGAAAAAACGAGATCAAAATTAAGTAAATTAACAAACCATATTTTATTGGATAACATGTCCACCTACCATAAATTAATTTGGGAAAGATATAGGGTAATTGCACTAGTTTCCGGGCGTGCTCTAGTATTCAGACATTTCTCACTTTATTTGCAAATAATAAGGAAGGACAGTGTCCGAATACTAAAGAATAATGTCTGAATGCTGGGAAAAAAGTCAACTTTTTCAAAATCCAAAAAAAAATTATTAAAAAATTAATTAAACTAAATTAAAAACCTTAAAAACCTCTTAGTAGTAATCAATTCAATGAACAACAAAGTCCTAAAAAGAATTATGAGTCGTCTAGAAGTTCCATATCGATTGACAGCCGCTGTGAGGTGGACCTTGGTTCCGAGGGAGGAGCTGCTGCTCTTGCTCTTCGACAGCCTTCATTACAAGAAGATCACGGACAGCAACCTGAACATTCTCAAACGAGAGCTTGGGGATTTAGCCATGATCCTGTCGCAACTCAAGCGCAACTCTTTATCATCAGAGTCGTAGTCATTGTCTGAGCTCTTGTGATTTATTGAACGAAGCAATCCGATGTTTTGAAGAGTTATTTATCTACTCGATGAATCGATATATTTTCATAAAACATCGAATAGATAATTTCAAAGCAGTATGTCATATCGGTAGTATTCCCGAACTTAGTATTCACAAACCCCCGCTTTCATTAACCTACCATTGATAAGGCTGTATGGGTATGGGCAAAAAGTAGAGATTAGAAATATAACAAGAATGGAGACTCTTTGAAAATTTCTAAAATGTTGCCGTTAACCTTGCGGAAAATTCAATAGGCGCAAGAAAGATGGACAAAAGATTAAAAATAAGTTGCCACAATATGAGACAATATACAGGCAGCAGGGGTAACCAGGGAATTACAGAGCATTGGTTGATTCTCTTTTTTCCGATGTTTTTTTTTCTATTATGATATCGTTCGCTTGGTAATCAGCTTCAAAAGTTGGGCGAGGGTGTCGAGGGACAGTTCTTTTGGTGTTATTTTGACAGGTTTCTCTTTTGTAAAACGCGGGAAAATGAAGAATTAAGACAAATCATTCATTCGTTCATTCAGCCGAATCAGCGAATTTTGCATAAAAAGTCGTTTTTTTTCCTTGTATATCAGAACAACACCTAGTATAATATATTGTATGATTGCATCATATCACTGCAGCTTAGTGATGTAATGTTAGAAAAAGTACTCGATTTTGAGGAACCATCGATGTTTCTAATCGATACATGGGATAACATCGATGTACAGTCTCGACATATTGCATCGAATAAAATATGGATGTATTTTTTGAGTGGACACCCATAACTCAAAGTTCACAAATTGGGTCTATTGTTACATGACGCATTCAAAAATTAAATGTTAACTGTCGTTGGAGTTTGTTAGCTGTCAATAAAAAATATGATTTCCCTTATTAAGATTATCTCGACTTAACTATGAAGAAACGAAATTTAACGCTATGAAAAGACGTCACTACTAGTCGTTAGCTACATGTACATCAAACCGAAAAGTGTACTCAACCAAGCAAAAGTTTTAAACCGAACTCGGTTGACTTTCAGTGCACTTTTCGGCTTACTTTCTGATTATATGTCAGTTTGAAAATGGAAAAAAAGTGTGTTACGTTGCCACTTAGTCTGTCATGTAACTTCAGGATATCTTGCTTTTGTTCTAAAGAAAGTTCCTAACTTAGTAACATGTGAACCGATTTGGATGATTCTTCTGTTGTATAGAGTGTGATCCCCTAGTAGTAGTTGCTAGTAATGAAAAAAATTTGGTCCTAGAGTGGGGTGGGGAGGCGAAGGGGTAGTCTAACTTCGTAAAGCGTGGACAGATTTAGAAGATTTGTTCTTCTGTTGGGTAGAGTATGTTCACCGATGGATACCATGTAAAAAAAATTTTTTGGTGGGGTGGGGGTGAAAGCTAACTTCGTAATGCGTAGACTGATTTGAATGATCCTTTTTTGTACAGAGTATGATCGCCCACTGCTAATAATGAAAAATTATGTTCCTAGAGTGGAGTGGGACGAGGAAGGGGTAGTCTAACTTCGTGACGCGTGGACAGAGTTGGATAATTCTTTTTCTGATGTATAGAGTATGTTCCTCCATTGGTACCGCGATACAATTTTAAATGGTGGGGTTGTAGTAGGGGAGGTGTTGGATATCAACTCCCCCCCGTTGCTAATATGAGGATAAATTTTTCACTAGGATGATGGTAGGGATAGGAGTAGATTAACTTCGTAACGTATGGGCCGATTTGGATGATTCTTCTCTTGATGTGTAGAATATGTTGGCCCATTGGTACGACGACAAAAATTTATTAGGTGATGTTGTGTGCGGAGGGTACGTTACCCAATTTTATAATGCACACACTTATTCGGAAGATTCTTTTTTGTTGTATACAGTATGCTATTTGCTATTATATGTAATGGTTGTACAGAATACTTTTCCTGATTGATAAATGATAACAGTTTAGACTTAGAGTGACTACGATGAATCTCTGACTAAGATAATTCTCTCTTGCTGTATAGAGTACGGTGGCGCACTAGGGCCATGGTAAGAATTGGTTAGGGTGTGGGTATGACTGATGCACCCATTTTTAGAGTTTCACTTCCTACAAACATGAAGAATTTTTTTCAATAGCTCTGAATTGGCAAATTTCCAAATGTCCCAATTGTGAAAGCTTCGAGAAATGAATTTGAGATAGTGATTTTGCCGTGTGTAGTACAGAAAGTTTTGTACAATTCCTAGATTTCTATTTTAGGAAGAATTTAGAATAAAATAAATCTGATCTGTCTTGCTTTTTGTCGGTCTTTTAAAATTTTGTAATGAAAACAATAGTAAAGGAAGTAAGATGGGTTTTTTTTTATACGATGTGGAAAATCCTAGGGGACAACCCTTTGATGCGTTAGCATGGTTTTGACCGGAAGGAAAAAAAATGCATGTCTCCTTGTTTTAATCTTCCCAATTGCCCCCCCCCCCCACCTCCCGCTCCTACCTTCTTCAGGTTGACCTAATTAGCTAAGGTAGAAATATTTTTAAAATGCTGCGCCTCTGCTTTGGCAAAACCTCTGAGCAATCTCTATCACCTGTCGTACTCAACAGGAGTGTTTCTGTCTGCATGGAATCTTTCTAATATTAAAAGAAGAGGCATGCGACCCTTCTAACTAAAGATTGCACTTACTTCGGTTTTATCTAAGGTTTTGGAATCACTCATTTACTCTCACTTGATGAAATATCAAGAAAACAACCAGCTTATCAACGACTGTCAGCACGATTTCGGCGCTGGCCGACCAACCGTTGCCTTACTAACGGCTCTTCTGAAGCGTTGGAATCATTGTCTCCATAATTTTGGTTAGTTCGAAATCGTTCAACGAAACTTCAAGCATTTGGTTTGGATCTTCATCGCTTAAAATGGATAGAAAGTTTTTTTTCAGGCCGTTCAATGCGTGTAATAATAGACGGAGCTACATCTGATCACCTCGAAATAAATGCCGGTGTACCTCAAGATTCGGTTCTCTAATCAATCTTATTTCTTCTTTTTATTAGTGATCTTTTGTTTCTCACTTAGAATTGTATTCATAGTTTCTCCGCCGATAGTACCCTTGATTTCGCGTACTCTTTTGATTATGTAATGAATTCTCGTGGGAACTCTATAGAAATAAACCGAGAACGCATGTTTGGATTATTAAACAACGACATGTTATGTTTAATGCATCCAAAACTCAATGCTGTTTAATGTTCTTTAAAAAATACCCAATCCACCCTCAACACATCTCTGTCGATGGAGTGAATATACCCAATTCGCCAATTCTTTAAACATCTTTGGTATTGAGATATAACGTAACCTTAGCAGGTTCGACCATATATTTCCTTTGTAAGAAATACTCCACTTCATCTGAATTTGCGCTGATCTATAAGTCCCACATCAGGCCTAGACTCAAACATAATTCCCATATTTGAGCAGGAGCCGGACACACCGCATTGTCCGCGTTAGACAAAATGCAACGTAAGGCTATTAAATTTATTAGCGATCCCTCAATCTCTGAGAGCATATCGCTATTTCCACGGCCATTGTTCTAACTAAATTGCCAGGCTGATAACTTGTAGACACATTACAACGCGCAATTCAAGAGATTCAAATCGCTCCCACCCCAGGTTTGACTTACCGTCAAACTTCGGGAATCTTTTCTAAGCAGAACTACACAAATGTGGAACAGTTTACCATCTTCTGTTTTTCCCTCGTCTTATGAACCCGAAACTTTCAAGCGAGGCGTACATCGATATCTCCTTCACTGAACTCTTAACTCACTTCTCTTACCCTTAATTGCTTTCCTGCTAAGACTGTGCCTTAGCATCATAAGGCAACCCCTGAGCTTTGGTATTATCATATAAAAAAACGAGCAGTATAAATTTTTAAACCAAAAACTATGATAAGTTGCCGTTATACGCACATAAACAACCTTCTTACTTATTAATTATACTTTGCTTTCAGTACTCTAAACGGGAAAATTGAAAACTGCCGAATATGTAATATAAATTCCAATTTAATAACCTTGCCGAAAGATATTTATAGAAGATTTGAAATATTTTCAAAAATTGAGGTAAGTGTTAAAATATATATCAGTTCTAAGACTATAATTTTTCTATGCTTTCTTCTAGGTATTGGCTTGTCCTGATAATAAACTTGCAGAACTGATTTGTTTAAAATGTTTGATCAAATTGCGAAAATGTGTACAATTTTATAAGAACGTGTTGAAAGCAGAACAAAGATTACAAGAGTTATTATCCGCACATGAAAGTATCGCTGAAGATACAAGTAACACGTTAGCGGATCCATTTAACTCAGATGAAGAGAATTTTAAGCTTGCTCCTAATCCTAAAAAGCCTCGAACTAAAGTTGACACAATTTATAATGATAATCCAACTACAATATTTACAAATTATATTTCCTGCGATGACTGTGGTATCAATTTAAATAATATATCGCAATTATATAAGCACCGAAAAGAGCATAATAAGATTAGTCTTAAACAACTTAAGCGTACTAAACAGCCCCGACGTTTTAAGTCACACAATCCACTAAAGCGTAAAAGGACTGATACTTCCAAAAAGAAAAAATATCACGTCCCATGCGAAGCATGTTCAACCACCATTTTGACATCGTCAGGTTATTTTCTTGAGTGCACCCAATGCAACCATACTTTTTCAAACTGTTCTGCGTTATTATTTCACTTTCGTTATCAACATAAAGCCATAATGAGATTTATATGTTTAGACTGTATTAATTCATTTTCAAATGTAACACAATTCAAAGAACATCTTAGATTTCATAAATTTTCGTCGACGCATTATCATAAATTGCTGAACATGCAGGAAGATAGCGTTAACACTCTTGCTTTTAATAATGATAAAACACCAAATTTCTGGGATAATCCGTTAATTTCAGTTCCTGATATTGGGCAACTAAATGCTTCACCGTCTAATGGTTTGTTTTATTTTGATTCATTTGTGGTTAGTCTTTTTAATCTTTATATTTCTTTTATAGATACTGAAATGACACCACCAGACACCCAAAAGTATAAATGCATTAATAGAAGATCTTCTAACGTTCAGTTGCTCTCTCCTGGAAATCAGTCTTCAAATACACAAAATGACTATTATATATATCCTTCTGGTGAGTTCAGTGTAGTAATAAAACTGTTTTCACATCATTCTTCACTATAACATTATTACAATTAAACAATATGATTAACAAATTTTTATAATTTCAGAGTGTGTAACAGCTCAGCAAGACAAAGAATCTTTTCGAATGCAATCTTGTGTTAGTCAGTCCTCCAGCAAAAATCTTGTAAAAGATTATATAAGTTTGTTCGATTTAGCTCCTTTAGCTTGTCTTAAATTTGATGCTAAAAAGTTATCACATCATATAAATTCAAATAGAGAAGAAACAGGTGTTTGTGCGCAGAATAAAAGTGCTGTTAACAAACTCCGTAATTATGAAGAATTAGTTGTTTCAAACAAAATTGAGCGAATTAAAACTACAGGCACATTAAGCATACAAGATGCAGATTTAATGGACGGAATATGTCGCATTAGAGAGAAATCACCTATTTCAAATGAGAAGCAAGACAATCTACTACTAGAAGGCAATACAGATCAAGTATTTGAACCATACAATTTTGATTTAGATGACGCGGATGTGTCTTTAGTTGAAGTAGTTAAAATTATTGAATCGGAGGATATACCATCGAACGCTGTTAGAATTGATCCAGAAGTTATTGTGATCGAGGATAATGATGATAGTGGTGATGTTGAAATTTGCAATATAAAGCAGTTTCCTCGAAAGAATAAAACTTGTAAAGACGGTAATACCTTAGATAAGACTAACGTTGATAGTAGCGATTGCTTAAATTTTTCAGTGATTGTAAGTGATAATGGAGACATAAGAATAACAGGAAAGGCAAGAGATTACAATCAGCTATTGCGGAATAAGACACCTTTATGAAAACTTACAAGACTATACAAACCATTTAAAGAGACACGATTTAAAGAATTGTATTGTGTTTACATGTAAGGTTTGTGGAAGAGTATTTTTAGAATACAGACTTCTCTATCGCCATATTAAGGATGTACACAATAAGTCTATTCTAAAATATACAAAACTAACCTTTAATGGAGCTGAGGTTTAAGTTTATATTTGACTTTATGACGAAGTCAGGCAAAATAAAAAATTATTTAACTTGTGGTAAGTACTTGTTTTGTTATTTTCTAACCTCTAAAATCGGTTGAGTGGCACGATCACCACGTTATTGATGCAGTTTCGAGCGGCGGTCATCCTGTGTGTTTTTAATTTGCAATTTCAATAAATTAAAAATCCCTCTAGGCTGTTTAGCTTGAAGCAATGCAAAAGCAAGATATGCAATTTTCCTAATTCCCTTCCGGCCAAAGTAATCCTCTCATTTATAAACCTATTAAGATAAAATTTTGTATATGAATGTAACAAAAACAGATTTTTGGAGAAATAACTTGTTTGGACTTCCCTCTCAAAGAGTGAAAAGTTTGCTAAAAATTTACTCTACTACAATGAGTGGGCTGTCTTTAGATAGGTCCCCTAAAATGCAAAAATGTCTTAGGATCATTCACGAGCTCCCTCCACTCTAATTTCTAAACTATTGATGCAAAATTTCTGAATGTAGCCTTTACTTAATACTTTCAATGAAAACTATAATGACCACTGTAGAAAAAATAGTTTATTGTGAAATATTTAGAAATAACTTTACGGAACTCTTTCATATGTGTCACCAACATTCTATTAACCATTTTTTTTTATTATATTATTAATAAAAGTATTAAATAAGGACAAGGCTCACGTTGAAATCGTAGAACTGGGACTACGAGGAAGTAACTAAAGGAGCAGCCCTATCGTGTATATGACGTGTGTGTGAGCATGGCAAGTTTTTGTTCGGTGGCTGGGTCTGTGCTGTCAAATTTGTTCGATTTTTGCTACGAGGAAGTAGGCTTTTTATCTGTTGCCTGGGTCTAAGCTGTCACATCATGTCACTGTCGGCACACAATTTATTATTTAGTTCAATAATTTAAAATACGCGTCAAACGCCCCGAATATAAAATACTTTTTTAATCGCCTGCTTTCGCTTATGAGATTGTATGCATGGGAATCTCACACAAGCTTAAAACTGTCACGATTTCCTGAGTTTCTTTCTTCTCCTTTAGTTACTTCCTCGTAGAACTGGGAGGATGATTTGAGCGATGTGCATACGTCAATGACTCTGCAGACTGGTCCCGCGGGGCTCTAACCGGTTCAAAATGTTTGTGCGTTCGCTTAGAACATTTTTGGATGAGTGCTCCCGGAGGACTAAAAAAGTGGCGAACGGCTGTATGGAGAAGGCATCTGTTTCGGAGCAGCGGTTCCCGGAGTAGGAAATTCGTCCGGTGCTGCATCTACCATCTCGGAACACTAAGACAATCATGTTATAGTTTGGTTTTTCGGTTTCGGTTCATTTCGTTCGTTTTAGGTTTAGCTCTTTCGGAATTTTTTCAAAATTTCTTAGAGCTGGCACTCACTTGGAGTTATTTTCTCCGAAATTCATGTAATTAGTACACCTCTTTTATTTTTATTAAATTACTCATCTTATTACCTTCCAAAAAGGTACAACATGTCTAGGTAGAGAAAAGATAAGAAAAACCGCATCCTTAGAAATCCCTGACTACCTAATTATTTTATTGCACTTTAAGTAGGAAATTCTTTAAATAAAGCATCCCAAAAAGTGGTATTTACACCCACCGACTTTCCGAAGATTAAGAGAAACAGGTAGTGTAACTTCACATGGCAAGGAAACGCGACTCGAAACTTCGAAAACTTCTGCCAACATCGAGCATCGAGTTGGAGAGTCATTCATCGACAGGGATTAGTTCCATATCACCATCAACCAGTCCAAGGACTACTGAAAGGAGATTCCTAGAGAAGACTGGTATTTTGTGGTTGGCTTCTGGAACGCGACATTGACGACAGGGCGTTTCTGGATCGAATTCTGTTGACGGATGAATAACAGTTCACCAGGGATGGTATCACGAACTTCTACAACCTCCATACCTGGTCGGATACTAATCCACATACCTCATTTCAGCTGAAGTTCAGTGTAAATGTTTGGGCTGATATCAGCGGTAACTATTTGGTACGACCATTCATTTTGCCGCAAGTGCTCAATAGTCAATTTTATGCGTACTTTTTAGAGAATACACTGCCAGATCTAATAGAGGTCATCCCTTTGCATAATTGAAGGGACATGTTTTACCAACACAATGGAGCACCAGCGTATACAGCTTACATTGTGAAGACAATACTAAATGAAACATTTCGTAATTGCTGGATTGGACGAGGCTTGCTAGATCTCCAGACCTTACTTCATTGGACTTTTTCTTATGGGGAACAATGAAGAATGAAGTTTATTCAAGCCTAGTTAACACTAGAAAGCATTTAATTACAAGAATTTGGAATGTAGCGACAAAAATACGGGAGACGCTGGTTATAATACATCTGAAAAGGCGAATTAGAAGTTATTGGCGGTGGACAGCTTTTGTAACATACTAAGATTAATTGTAAGAAGCTTTGAAAGTATGAATTTAGTTTCTTTACATTGCAGATTTTAATAATATTCCCCCATAGGTTTTCTACTTATAAATTTCTACATCCTTTCTCTACCTCAAAAGGTAAAAATAGAAGAATATAGTGCATACCATGAAAATTGCAAATTTATGAATCATCCCAAACGGTTGAGATTCCCCCCCCTCCCCCCATACAATTTTTTCTTTGCCTAGGTGAGATCTACCACTCCAATCATTTCCGCATGTCAGATCTGAAACACCCTGTATAGATTTACGCGCCTATTACTTACATCCTTGCAATACTAAATTGGTTCCAAATTTTTAAAACCAGTAAATCTTCCGAGTTGATATAATTAAGCGTTCCAAATTTTGATTATTTAAAACTTGTCTTAACTGCTTAAGAAAATAACACTAATTTCATATTTTATATTTTTAGGACGGTTCCTTTGTCAACTGAGTAAGCGCGATTAATTCTGGACTAATATACAGCTCTACCACACGTACCTTCTAGCTATAGATAGAAATAGCAAAGAAAAGAAAATCTGCCAACTGCCTCAACGATTTCTGTTAAGGACACTAGTTTTAGTAAACCTAATTTAAGTCATAGTATAATTTTTAGTTTTTAAACTGATTTTTTTCTATAAAATCGATGTGTCTTCCAAAGTTAAATTTAATTTCAACAAAATGTTCTGTTAAATGTTCTACCTAACCTAATTGGCATGATATAATTATATTATATAGAATATCATAAGTAATTTTGAATATAGTTAGTCTCTTTTATATAGTACTAAAAGCTTTATTAAAACACATTGAAAAAAATTGAGTTTCTTTCAATTTTCAATCTAATTTGACTCCTATCCTACATTCCAAATCACACAAACGTTTACATTTAAAATTGCGTCCTTAATATCCTTTAAATGTTTTAAGGTTTCTTTATCTGGTCTAGGAGTCCTGTATACAGCCACTAATAAAAAAATCCTTTTTAAAAAGGACCTATTTAAAGGGAAATAAGTTTAAAAACGATTTCGGTTGAATTTTTGTCCTTTTTCATTAATTTCGGGACGATATCCTTGTCCAAATTTGGATTTGACTTTATATCCTGGTAGAGAAAACGTTCTAGAATAGATTCCAAAAAAAAATCCGATCAAAAAAGGACATAAAACAAGGAAAATAAGAGCAAAAACGATTTCTCGAAACAAAAAATTTGCTTGCTGTCGATTCTGGTGGCCTGGTGCAGAGTTGAATTTTGCTTGAAAAGTAGTAGTTTTTCGCACCGTTTATCGTTTTAAAATCGTTTTTTGGCTTATTTTCCCTGTTCTGAGTCCTTTTTCGAACGGATTTTTTTATAGTCTATTCAATGGTGTTTTCTCTACCAGGCTTCGAAATCATATCTTGAATTTTACAAGGATAAAATTTTTTTTTTACAAGTTCTAAAATTATTAAGAAACTACGAGAATTCGATCATAGATGAAACGAAAATTGTTTTATGATCCCTTTTACAATCAATTTTTTTGTTATTGAATTAGGCAAGGACTCCAGATATGATCAAGGATAATCAGTGCTTCCAGGAGAAAGGAAAATTTTAAAAAAACGCTGTTGCTATAATTTTTTTTGTTTTCAGCCCTTTTAAGGCGTAGGACATTACCAGGATATGTAGTTAGACGAATGTTCATCGTTTTAAGCCTTATATTCCCATAACAGGATCCAATCAGATGTTTTGCCTTCGGTTTGAACAAAGGACTAATATGTACTAGAGTAAGAAATCAGAAACAAAACTTTAAGGTTAATTACTTTTGCTAGGGGGCAAATTTGCTGCACCTCAAGATACCAGAGGACTTAAACTAAAGGTACGACCTTCGAAGCAGAAATCGTTTACTGCCAATTTTTTTACTAAGGTAATTTTTCAACCAATTTTCTTGTATTGAGAACACACTCCTGCACCAGTTCAGGAAACTTAGGACCATTCGAAGATGATGAAGGATTTGCTAGGAGACAGATTTCTGCTCCGTTCATGTTTGAATTTTCGTTGTTTATTGTTAATTTAAGCATCCTAGAATAGCCTTCAAAGAAACTGCGTCAAAAAAGTCCTTAAAACAAGGAAAATAAACGCAAAAACAATTTCAAACGAAAATGTAAAAAAACTGGTGTAAATCCAGGTTTTCCAGTTTTCGGGCCAAAAATGAGCTCTACACCAGGCCACCATAATCGGTAGCAAGCAAATTTTTTAGTTCAGAAAATCGTTTTTTGTCTTATTTGCCGTGTTTTAAGTCCTTTTTTGATCGGATTTTTTTTAGAATATATTCCAGAATGTTTTCTCTACCAGGATATAAAGTCAGATCCTAATTTGGAGAAGGGTAAGATCTTGAAATTAACAAAAAAGGACAAAGAAATTGCAATATGGACGGAGTAGAAATCGTTTTAACTTATTTTTCCAATTCAGGTCCTTTTTCGGCCAGATTTTTTTTTGAAATCTTTTCTAAAATATGTTTTCTGTCAGGATGTGATGTCAGATCCTAATTTGGGCATGAATAAATTACTGAAAAGGCGTAATTATGAACTTTGGCGAAGTAAAATTCTTTTCTTAGCTAATTCCTTTTATTAAGGACCTTTTTTGACTAAATTTGTTTATAGGCCGCTCAGCTAAGACTTACACCGGAAAATGGTATAAAGTACCTAAATTATGGGAATAAGGAAAGGAAGGCAGGTAGTTTCGTTAATTGATAAATCCTTATTTTCCAATTTGTTTTATTAAAAAGAAAGAAAATTGTACAATCTTGGTGAATTCGCATTTTCGTCTAACTTAAGAGCTGGCTTGAGCCTGAAATAAAAATGTTTGTCAAACCTAAAGTTAAACCATACAAATTAATTTATATAACTTGAGGATACTTAATCCAGGAGTAGTCAACGAAGTCTCAACGAACTACATTTATAACTAGGTTCAAATTACACTCATCAAAGCTAAAGTTGGTTAAATCTATCATTGGTATTCCTCAGAGTGATGCGATCGCACAGGCTCTGCATCTTTGACGCTCATTGCAAATTACGGTTCATATTCCACTGGACCAAATAGTCATTTTATCCTCTTGCCAATAGATAACTCTCCATCTGTAAATAGAGGAAAAATCAATTTTATTAAGCGTCAGGGAAAATGAATGTAAACTTTATCCACTCGTTCTATTAAACGTACCATAAATCTTGTTCAGGTCTTCTTCCCAGAATGTCTTGTCAAGTGATCCTAGTGTTCAAATAGTATCCTTAATTTATCTATGCAGTTGATGGAACCGAACGATATGCATCCCGATGATGTAATCCATATTTATTTAAAACCTTTGAGCAACCAGTCGACGCAGATGTCCATTGACCTAAAAAATAGACATGTTATTGGCAACGGAATATTTTGGAAATCTATTCATAAACAAGAACTTAAGCTACCATTAACACAAGATACATTATATTAGCCTTTTATTATCCGTCCGCTGCTTAAATTATAAAACATTAAATGCATCTTAAAGCCGGTTTCATGGGCAGCTCTGATCCTACAACTCGTTCTTTATTCTAAGCTCCATCACTTAAATTTTGAGGTTATGAATTTGACATTTATATCAAAGTTTAGATAAGTTATCGCAGATGTCGCTACTCTTATTCTGCGTTAATTTGCTGCACTCTGAAAGCGAGAGAAGAAACACATGGGAAATGGCTGCATTTTTTTTATGTGGCATGATTTCGTGTGGACCGATTTGGCTGGTTCTTTTTTGTTGTCGAAATATGTTTCCCCATTGTTAATCTCTCTCTGATACGTTTAACCCCTTGCGGGGCTCGGCCAATTCGGCGTATTCCTTGGATTCCGTGGGGATTCCAATCTAGAGCCTGCTGTGCGATGTTGTTTGGCTCTTTTCTTAGCGTGTGGCCTATCTATTATCACTTTCGCCTGCGAATACTGGTGTCTACCCCGTCTTGGCCTGTAAGTCTGTAGGTCTTTGTTGGTAATGACTTCCGTACAATGGATGTTAAGGATGCGCCGGAGACACCAGTTAACAAAGGCTTGTAGCTTAGATGTTATTTGACAGGTCACTTTCCATTTTGAACAGTCGTACAACAGAACACATTTTACGTTCCACTCGAAGATCGGGAGTTTGTACGTCTGGAGATGATGTTATTACGCCAGATCTCAGCGAGAGTATTGAATGTAACTCGAGCCTTATTAATGCGAGCCTGTACATCAGCATCAACTCCGTCGTCTGCGATAACTATGCTTCCGAGATACCAAAATTTATTCACTTGCTCTATTTCATGTTGTCTCCTGGAGTCGAAGCTCATAAGTTTGGTTTTAGCAGCATTAATTTTAGGCCCTGTTTTGCCACCTTTGCTCTGGGCTTCGGACATTTGGGCTAACCAAACCAGCTAGACCACCATTTTCCGACATGCTCTTTCGAATGGCATCAACATTTTTGCAAAAAAATTTCACTCAAAATCGACAAAAATCGAAAAAAAATTTTTGTTACGAAATCAAATAAAAGGGGTCTCTTTCGAAAGAGGACGCCAAAAGCAATTAGTTTGGAAGGTTTCACTGGAAAGTATCTCAATTTGACGAAACTGGAACGATTTTTGTATCGCCTGGAAGCGTTTCGTTGATGAGTCATTTTTCATTCAATGTGCAATTTCCAGCCTGGAAAATTATCCCAATCCACAGTTTAGAATATCTACTTTCAAATGGCCCTGGAAATTTTACTGGAATTCATCGAATTAATTAATTTCGAGCATTCACAATGGGCCACTTTGACCTAAATGCGCCTTCCCCCGGTATGGAAGCCACTTTGATCTTATACTATACATAAATGTGGTAATAAAGTCAAAATTTACCTTTTCAAAGTCTTTTCAAATATTCTACTGTTATGTGTTGGTCCTGAATATCCAACGAAAATACATAGACGTGCCTTTTCATCATTTATGGCTTGCAGGCAAATACTGACGTTCCCCTATTTGTCAATATAGTTGTCCTTTCCATGGCTTGGAGGGTCTACAATTATATGGGTGCCATCGATTGTTCCTAGAAAATATAAATACTTGAATTCTAAATTACATGATCTTATTGACTAACCAAGAACTTTTGGAAATCGATATGTGCTATGAATATAACTGCTAGTTTCCGCTTTTCTGACTTCATTTGGCAATATAAATACATTGTTGGAAGGATTACTAACGAATATCGATATAATAGGTGAGATTGCAGCTAATGGTACTTCAAATCTGGCTGGCATAACTCTATAGCAAACTTTGTCATCCCTTAACTTTTTATATTCATCGTTTCGCATGAATCTCTCAATTATATACTCAGATAATTTACTGCTCAGGCGGAAATGAGTCCGAATATCCTCATCAGAGTATGGGCTTGTTCATAAACGCAGGTTTGCGCTGAAGCTGAATGATTTAGCAACTTATTCGGTTCAGCTGAAAAATGTGTGCAAATGAATAGGCCCTACTATTATTCCTTCAAGTTGATTCTAACAGAATTCCTTTTGATCTGCAGGTCTTCTGTACTAATCTTAAATCTAACTTTTACAACGTCATCACTTGACAAAAAAACTGTCCAAATCGTTTTCATTAATTCCATCCTCTTCATATAAAATACCCGCGATAATTTGTTTCTTTTTTCTCAAATCTTGGGCCTCTTCATGAACGCAGATTTGCGCAGTAACTTCCCAATTCAGCTGAACCGAATTAGTTACTGAATGATGTAGCGCAAATCTGCGTCTATGAACAGGCCAATATATAGGTATATAGTTATAAACAGCTCAATTTTCAAATCAGTCCAGATCGTTGCAAATCTATTTACGACCTATAGCTTTTAAAAATTTCCTCACATTAACATTTTTATTCAAAACAGTTACCGCCCAAGAAATACGTGAATAGACCTAAAGAAAGTTAATGTTTCAAAAAGTATTTTTCAATTGAAATATTTTGGATTCAAATAATCCTCTTATAGAACAGAGCTTATATTTAATGTTAAATTCCGTTTTTTAGTCTTAATTTCTATAGTTAACCATTTTAGCGATGATGAAGGATCAAAATGTGAGCAAACTGAGAAACAAATTATTTTTCATTCAAGTTTTCTCTTAGCGTATTTCAAATTCAAATAAAACATTTATTATTTAAATAATAAATAATCAAATCAAATTTGGTTTTAGAAAATTTAAACTTTACTGATGGATTGAGGTTATTAAATAAAACAATTTAATACGTTGATGTTTTAATTTTACATTTTCTTTGCGTTTAACATGAATTTAGCCTTACTTACAATAAACAATGCAATACGTCTTAGGCTAATTTGGTCAATATTTTGCGACTGTAGTATAAAATATTCTTGACGAAACAGTGGTTGAATTAAATAATCTCACATTATTGAATTGCAACCTTATATTTATTCAGAATTACAGGCGTTTTCGTAGAATTATAGACTTCAAGGGCAAGGAAAATTAATATTTAGAGAATCAAACTCAAACGCGTGTCGTCGGAAAAATCTGTAAATTTCTTAATTTGGTTGGTTGTTAGATGCTGCAACTAAGCATCCCGAGAGTAATAAAGTTAATAATCTGTAATTCCACATATATCCAATGTAGGTCAATAATAAAAATTGCTAACATTAAGCTTTATTTTAATATCATTGCTTGGTTGCTGGAGAATGGACGGACGAGTTGAAGCCTTCTAGGATACGGTGATCCTCATCTGGATATTCTCAAGTGTTAGTTACACCTCCAAGTGGTAGCAACCGGGCAATGCATCCTACAATGTAGCCAGGTAACTAATGCGGGAGGAGATAACCTCTTAAAAAATCCCGCTAACTCCAAGGGAGTCTGCAGTGTCGTCGTCCCCTCTGCAGGACCCAGGGGTAATTGGGTCGCGAATGGCGTTTTCCTCGGGCGCTTCTGTGGGAGTGAAGGTGGATTGTATGGGAGACCCCAACAGGTTGGCTATACCCACGGTACCCACAACACAACAGTAGCAGCTTTGGGAGAATTACCTTTCGAAGGAACTGTGGCGGCTATGGAGGCTGGCTCGCCCCCGCCGGCTGAAACTACTGTAGCAGTCCTGGAAGAGGGTGCCATTGGCATAATAACAACTAGAACTTCCTCAGGTGCGGCGGTGCAGAGACAGGAGACTCTAACGAGTTGGCTATCTCTGCGATACGCACACCAGTAGAAGATGCAGGTCTGCCTTCCGAAGGGTTAGCTGCGGTTAATCCGGCGGGGGTTCCTTGTCCTGGCTCAGGACTAAAGCGTTACCGCCTAGAACCCTTTAATGCCGTTCATTGTAAATGTAAATGTTTTTCAATGTAAAATAGAAATTTTTCAATCTGCAGCGTTTTTAAGCTTGTATCCCTTTTATATTTGAAAATACAAAATTCACTTTTCAACCTTGAAGTCGACAATTTCGTGAAAACCGCTACAAGTTATTGAGCTTTTCTTATTTACAATTATTGACAGTTTAGTTTTGAAGTGAATGTTTTAACTTTTCTTTGTATTTGAAAAATATGCTCTTAAAAGAAAAAGCATACAAAAAACTAACTATACCTAAACTTCTACATTTATTAAAACTTAAAATATGCTGATCAATGCAAATTTTAAGTTCATTCACTACTTTTATATAGTAAATACCGTGTATTCTCCCGCAATAGATTCTTTCGCTGGGGAGACTTCCACCCCGATGGCATTATTGGCGAGATTAAGTGCATCTTCGTCATTTAAGAACGTTTCTGGTGCAGAGCAGGGGATCGAAAATAAGGTTTCAATATCGTCATCATCACTGTGTAAAATTACGACTGTGTGCTCATCGACTGTAGTCGGTTGTTCAGTAACAGAAGAAAACCTTCGCTTTTTCGGTGGTAGGTCGGAACACGAATGACATATTCTCGGGGATGATGTTTCATAACTTTTTAACTCGTCTTTGACAAAACATGATGGCATGGTAATACTTTTAACATTAGAATCCATTGCGGAATTTGTTTCTAAGAGTTCGAAAGTGTTTTTCGTAGAACTTGCCTTAGGAGAATTAGAAGCTTTCGAACGAATCCTTTCAGATGGAGAACGGATAATCTTAATATCAGATACTTTTGTTGAACTTCTGGTTTTTTGGTTTTCATTTTCTTTACTTAGTTTTTTTCTCGCTTGGATATTACAGTTAGCAGAAATCAAATTTCCAAATGAAATTAAACTCCAATTGTGGACTTCTCTAAGCAATTCACTGGTTTTTGTAATTTTTTCATGAAACCTGGCAATAATATCCAGTTCTTGGTTGCATGTGAAACAAATATAATTAGGAAGCCCGATACCAGAAGTAACCTGAATTAAAATTATTTAAAATGCCAATAAAACAGACAAGTAATAGCTACAACCTCGACATTTCGCAATAAAGAAAATTTTTTCCAGAAAGATTCCGATTCGAGCATGCGAATGAGGTTGTCCGACGGCCTTCCGCATACTCGGCAAACAGTCCAGATTCTTGAGGACAGCTCTGTAAGAAAATTGTATTAATCTCGGGAATAACTTTAAACTATATAGGATCCTACGATTTATGTGCGACTCACAGTAGAGACAAATTAAAATATTTGTTTGTGCCATCAGTGATGGGCTGAACAATTTTTTGATGTCGGCATGCCAATTGGATGGATTGTGTTGACGAGTAACTTTAAAAAAATTTTGGCAGAAATTGCACTGAGGAAAATTTATTCTTACCGTCTCTTCTATGTCTCTTGGTTGAAGATCTGAAACGAATTATAACTTTGTAAATTACAATTTGTGTGCCATTGACTTTAATTTACTTTGCAAATTATTTAAGCATTCTCTGCATGACTTCAATTTGTGATTTATTTCGGTTTCGTACGCAAATTCTTCAATCTCTTCTCCTGCAATATTCCTTCCACAAACTTCACATTTCGAATAAGTTGGATCAGGTTTATTCAATTGAGACTTGTTCTTTCTTCGCTTACTTTTGGGCTTTGGCTTAGATTTAGAGGATCCTTTTCGAACTGTTAACAAGCTCGTTTCAGTTCCTGCCTGTGTTGCGTTTTGATTCTGGCTTGATTTCCGTGTATCTTTCTAAAATGATAATGAAATAGATGTCAGAGGTGTTACGTACTTATTAAATAATATAAAAGATATGTATTTAATTCGTGACAAGATTTGCAAGTAACCGTATCAAATGAAAAATTTTTCTCTGTACAACTGCTGTCGTGTTTATGTCGACTGCGTTAGGCTAATTCAAATCAAGGTGTAATACCTTGCAACAAGTAAACTTAAGAGAAGCTATTCCGTTGTGTTTTAAAATGCAAGAATGTACACTAGTTAAATTTTTTGGTTAAGTCCGTACTAGAAGGGAAGCTGTGATATACGCTTAAAACATAATAGGTCTGTTCTCTAACGAGCACAGGTGATAACTTGTGCTCACTAAATGACACCGAAAACATTCCCCAACTTTCAGCGCTCACTGTTTGAATTGTCCAATCAACTTCCCCACTACTGAAAGTCAGCAAACAGATCTAATACTAAACAGGAATGGCAGTAAGTTAAGGAAATATTTCTCTTTCTGCAGTAGTGAGGGTTTTTTATGTGTTTGTAGACCATAACAGTACTCCAATTTGAGATTTTTTGAAGAATGGTTGAAATATCTTTTAAAAACTTATAAATTGTATTAATTCAAAATTTATAAATATTTTTGTATTAAATAAAGCCAGATTTTTCATTTCAGAATACTTTTATAATCGAATTATTAACAGTAACATATAAGCTGTGTTCCCATTGGGCCATGCAGAATACACCAGCGTAGTTCAAACACTCTGATTACACTAGCAGATAAGGTGTAGTTTACTATAGTACATACATATGTATGCTGTAAATATCAAAGACGTTAAAACTTTTTCCAAAATTTCTATAATTATCGCATCACATACCTTATTTTTCACAGCACATCAAAACACTACAAGTTAAATCTATGAAAAGTCGATTGTGCGATTTGATTTACACTTTTATTTTTTCCTGGGTTCCTTTCGTACCATCTATTCTCAAATTTTGGGATTTATCTAAGAACCCGGCAACTACACTCTCATGCGATAATTCTAAGAACTTATCATTATTATAAATTAAATTTATCAGAAATAGATTTTGAGCGATTTCTCCATTTATACCGTGCCAGCATGGTACCTTCATCAGAAAATAATTTGAATTTTTGGATGAGTACGATATATATAAATTATAGTTAGCGAACAGGAAGCAGAATTTTTTTATCCTCGAGTTTTAAAGCTAATGACTTCGGTGAATACATTTGAGCACGATGGAAATAAAAAATTTGAATACAATACAAAAATTACATAGTGTAAACTCCATTTAACGCCACTCGATTTCACGACAAACTCCCTAAAACGTCGAAATTACTTGACTCTGGTTGGTTTACCTTGCAGTATATCCCAAGATATGAATAAAATACAATTAAAATACTGGTGCAGCAAAAAACCTCAGACGAAGATAACAGACTATACGCAATAAGCTTTGTTATTTGTATCAATATCAATGTTTGTTGTTTGTAAATTTTATACTTTTTTAGTACATAAAAAATATTATATGTAGTAAAATAATATTTCCATTTAACGACAACTATCAATAACGCCAGTCCCTTCAGTGTCGCTATATCGAGTTTACACTGTACTTAAATTGACCACTTTCTAGTAAATTAAAGGTGTATCATTTTTAATGCAAATATTCGAGTGTTGTGTTGTGTCCGAGTCACCAGACTTTTCTTCCATGTTCCCTAAAATAGTGCAACTCTCTGGAAACATAGTTTCACAATTGGAATCATCTTCAACCTAAAAGCATAACGCCGGTGAATTAATATAATAGTTAACTTACTGCAGTTGCAAAGTCAATGGTAGAATCGATAACCATTTCGTTTTCACAGCAATCAATTTTCTGAATATTAAGGTAAACAATTAAATAACTTCGCATTAAAATGCCAATTTACTAACAATATAATGAGAACACTTATTGCACGATTTGAAATCTTGTACAGGGACTTCTCCATTAATAATTCTTTTTCGAATCTTCGTAACGAATGATTCTTCACTGGTCTTCGCAAATATTAGAGCTTTTAAATGGAATGTCTAAACGATCAATTGCCTCAGTCCAATTTTCGAACAATTCCGCATTTTTGGGAAATCCGTATAATTATAATTAAATTATTTTTAGTTCATTAATCTAAAAAATAGGTGATGCCCGTCTGAAAAATCATTCGCGGGTCGGCAGTGGAAATTGGGGACACAGTAACTTGCTTAAAAGGTTGCTGGAGAATGGACGGACGAGTTGAATTCTCAAGTGTTAGTTACACCTCCAAGTGGTGGCAACCGGGCAATGCATCCTAACGCCTCTGCTAAACCTCGGCGTAAACTTTTTCATATTCAACAGGAGTGTTCCAAGTACATGGAAACTTGCTCATGTTCAGCTGATACTTAAAAAAGGATAGGCATGCGACCCCTCTAACTATAGACAAATTGCACTAACTTCGATCTTATCTTAAGTTTTTGAATCACTCATCAACTCTCAGTTGATGAAATATCTAGAAAATAACTATCTTATCAACGATTGCCAGTACGGTTTCCGCGCTGGCCACTCAAACGGAGACTTACTAAAGGCTCGAACGGAGCGTTCATAATTTTGGTGAGTACGAAATCGTCGTTCTTGATATTTTAAAGGCAGAGTCTGGCATGCTGCCCTTTTAGCCAAACTTCAAACATTTGCTCTGCATCCGACCCTCGTTCAATGGATAGAGAGTTTTTTGTCAGACCGTTCAATTCGTGTGGAATTGACGGTGTTAAATCGGATTCCTACGAAGTAAATGCCGGTGTACTCCAGGGTTCAGTTCTTTCACCAACCTTATTTCTTATTTTTATTAATGATCTTTTATCCCTTACTCTCAATCCTATTCATAGTTTCGCCGACGACTGCATCCACGCATTTTACGTGGAAATGCTACAGAAATCAATCGAGAACGCATGTTTGGATTATTAAACAATGCCATTTATATTGTCTTCGCTTTGGTCATGCATATCGTATTTCGTTTAATGAGTCCAAAACTCAATGCTGTTTAATGCCCCTTAAAAAACGCCCAGTTCACCCTCAACCTATTTCAATCAACGGGGTGTCAAGGTTGTGCTTTAGAATCATAGCATCCCCTGAGCTTTGGTAACATCATATATATATATATATGTATGTATATAAAAAAACTTTAAATTAATGAAAGAATTTTACCATATACAATTGAAAGTTCCTTTTCTTAATCTCAGCATTATTTACAACAATCTGATTATTGTTACGATTTTGAAATAAAAATAAAATATTAAGTTAATAAAGCTTTAAATTACGAATTATTCTCATTTCAGTTAAATTTAATAAATTTAGTTCGATTAAAGGCTTGCAATGTTTTCCCTTGCACATTTAATTTGCGTGTATCGCTTTACAAAAGATTAGATTAGCTGAGAAATTCTAATTTTAGTTATTGAAAATACTTACCTCTAATTTAATTTGTGGGATTGCATCCTTGGCTAGTTTGGTTATTCTGCTGAGTGGAAATAGGTCTTCAGGTAAGAAATGCTCTGCACAGATCACACTATTGTATTTAAGCTCACAACCTACCATCCCAATAGCTTCAAGCCACTTTTGGCGTGAGATTGGATTTTTGGGAAAACTAAAGTACAAGGATATTGATCAGTGTCAATTTTTGTATGTTATTAATCGTATAATTCAAAGAGCATCGGCTTGTAAATATAAAATGTAATGATCAAGTTATTATGTTGATATAGTAACAATTTTCAAAAACCCCTTACATATTATATTTTTCCTTGCACAAGTTAGAGATGTAAAAGTACCAGAAAAAAAGCGCTTTTTCGGTTTTTTTCATTTATTTATATTCAGTTTTTTTTTGTGATAGAGCGAGCGCATACAATTGGGTAAGTTACATGACAAACTCAAAGTAAATCGATCTCAGTTTGAACTGAGTTCGCAATTTGAGTATCTTGCTTAGAACAGAAAACGAAAGGAAGTGCAATACCGTGTATAAGCCGTATACGTGTTTTCCGATTTTTTTGTTCGTGAGAAAGGTGTGAGAAGAGAACCCAAAAGTACACCATAACGAAATGTCAATTTGACGTGGACTTTCTGAAGGGTACGCATTCAAAGTGTTTATTGAATAATTTTCACTGTTTAGTTTAAAAGTGGTGTAAATTTTACAAATAAAGACAATTAACATTTAGAAGACTGTTTTGGTTTAGTTTACTAAGAATCTGAGGTGCTTAATTTGAACATTTTTCGTGATGATGTGTGCGGTATTTTGTTGTAAAAATAATCGACGTATTGGGTGTGGAAAATCATTTTTCAGGGAAGTTAAATAATATAATAAGCAATTATACAGCATTTTCTTTGAAATATGTGTAAAAGCTGTATAAATAAAAGCTAAATTACCAAAAAATAACCATTTCTCTTGATGGCGCTCGTTTGTTTACATTTGAGATTCATCAGAGTTTTGGTTCGCCTTATTGGTTTCAGCGACAGCTGACAGAAGTTTTTGCCTGGGGGCTCTAATAAAACTTTAAAAGTATTAAAATATTTTTCTACCTTTTGGTATTTTAGGTTTCCGAAAGATAAAGACTTCAGAGAACTGTGGTTAAAATCCATCGGTAGAACTGATTATATACCATCCGATGCTAGTAATGTTTGCGAGGACTACTTTGAATGAGTAAAAAATTTACTACTTCCTTGGTGAAAACTAACACATTCACACCTTTGAAACTAATAAGAAAAATTCGGAAACTTTTTGAGCATGGTCAAAACCTCCGTAAACTACAAGCCATGAACTGACGAATTGTTCGCACACACATAAGGCCAAAGTGGTCTGACATTTCGTTTAATTGACATCAGGTCTGTTCACGTACTTAGTTTTGGGTAAATGCATTATGATATTTTTACCCAAACGCGTTCACGTACTCATGAAATGGGGGAAAATTTGCTGACGTAAAATATCCTCTACTTAAAAAGTTAGTCCAAATTTACCCAAAGAAATAAGTTGTGCACTTTTGTTAAGCTTTGTTATAAAGCCACTAATTGGTACTTTGACAGCTATTGCTTTAGTTTTTGTCCAAGACTACTCAAAGTTGTTCACGTACTCTTGGTATTTGGTAACTTCTCCTATTTAACATTATTACTCAGAATATTACTGATCAAAAAGTACGTGAACAGACCTATTGCTTCTTATGGCAGACGGGGGGTGATTTTTCTTTAAACTCGCCGTAGTGTCTAAACTCTTGCTACTATGAAAAAATTGTTTTGTTCGACTTGAAGTAAACAAAACAATCTTTCGAATGAAGTAAAAATATTCATATCCTATTTAAGAAAATAATAAACATTTTTAAGCCTAAAAGTGCGGAAATGGAAATTTAAAGAAAATACAAGCGACAGAGCATGGTCGAACCATGACTTACTCCTTGTGTTTTGGATGAAAATTTGGTTTGCGCTAAAAATTTCACGTTTAATCAAAGATTTCCTGTTACTTTGCTTGGCGTACATGTTTTTACTTTATTAGAAAGATCATTTAGTCTGCTTTAGTTAATATTAGTCTTTTTTTTCATAGAACTAATAGTTTTGGTAGTAGGGCGAGTTTAAGGAAAAATCACACCCTGGCTACCATAAGAAACAATAGGTCTGTTCGTTGACGCCACTCCGAGTCAAAAAGAGTCATTTAGAGCCATTTTGTACTCTGCCTGTGTTATTCGAGAAAAGAGTAGGAATTTTCTTGCGCTTTTTTTGTTCTTTGAGAAAAGAGTGATACTCCTTTCCACTCCTTTTCTGTTATTTGAAAAAAGAGTGGCAATCTAGATTACTTAAGAGCGAACTTTTCTGCTCTTGCTTTAAATAAGGTCCAACTTTTTGACGTTTAAGATCGAGTGATTTGAAAGTGACTTTTTCTTAATCAAGTTAAAAAATTAAAGTATTGTGCTGCAAAATGTAGAAAAAAACAATGGTAAATTCTTGTGGGAAGATATTTATGTGACATGCTCGCCAAATACTGCAAAAGGATTAGTTGTCTAAAAATGTTTGAATAATAATTATATTCAAAACAAAATGACAGTCAGCTTTTAAGAGTGGAGTGCTGCATCCAATGTGATTTTGCTACTCGGATTAGTGTAGAGCTGTGCGCTGCTATTTTATACTCTGCTCTTTTTGAATCGGAGTAGAGTCGAGCCGAGATCTGCGCTACTCTGAGTGTCCTCCGCGAACAGACCTAATGTAAATATGACCATTCAGTAAGACCACATATAAGAGTCCAGTTCATGGCTTGTAGTTTACGGTTTTCTGTTCTAAGATATCTTGTTACATGACACCTTCAAAAATGAAGTTTAAATGTCACAAGAGTGTGTTAGGTGCCAGTTCGGAGTTTGAGTTTACTACTGGATCAATAGTTACATGTACGTCAAACCGAAAAGTGAACTCAACCAAGCAAAATTTTTAAACCGAACTCGATTAACTTTTCGGCTTAGTTTCTGATTAAATGTTACTTCGAAAATTGACAAGTGTGGTCTGTTGCAAGTGAGTTTGTCAGTGGTTGCAATTCGACACGTCCCTTATTTTCAGGGTAAATTCACACTGCTATGAAGAAATTGCTAAACGATAGGGAATGTGGCTTTAGGTCATATGTTTGTTTATTATCTAAATAGACTAAGAATATTCAATAACGTAATTAGTCCGAAATTGAGTATTTAAAATAACAGAGTTTATGATGTTGCGCTGCTCTGCTTTTCTGACTAACCTTATCTCGGAGTTTGAACTATTCTAGTTGCTCCATTGGAGTTTAAGCCTTGTGGCTTCTCCCAGGTTTTACGCAGAAACGCTGCGAATTATAGTAGACATTTTTCTTCCTCAAACCCAGCATTACAAAATTCTAAGAACCTTTTCGTTCGGTTGGTTATTTAAAGGAAAAAAGTAAAAAAAAAAACGCTTTGCTTTAAACGGTTTGAAACCTACGAGTAAGTAACTTATTCGTAGTTTGAAACATAGAAAAGACAAATAACAACATAAAAAGCCACGATGTTATGCTGTTTCCAATCACAGATCGAAGAATGAATAAAGCCGGGTGTCAAAAACGATAAAAACACGAAAAAAGCAAAGCCATATTTTGCACTTTTACATCTCAAGCACCAGTGCAGACAATTCGCAGAATAGCTGCTGATGCCAAAACGTAATGTAAACAAAATTTTATTGTTACGTTTAATATGAATACTTTGCACTTAATCTCAAAATTTCTTCCGTTTCCAAACAACTGGGTAATGATAGCTTGTCTTACATGTGATAGGATATTCCAGATTTTCGATTATCCGTATTATTTTTACAAGACTCCACAAAGCACTTCATTATAAATTTTACCAATTTCTTGTTTATTTTGCTAACAATTTGAATTTAAGTGTACATAAACTGAGTTGAACCGATAATAAGTTTTTAAGGACTTTCAGTACCCCAAAATTATTAAATTAAAACTTTTAAATCTTTCAACAAATTTGACGCCTCAAGTTAACAGAAATTGACAGCTCAACTATCGATTTCAATTTCTGAAGAAATGTCAAAAACATGATCATCGATTTCGATGTTTAATAAAAATGTTTTTTTTTTGTTTTGACTGACAGTAGAATAACAAAAATCGTGCTAGGTTATGTTCAGAATAACTTTGTATTATTAATTTTGCCACTTACTTTATTACGATTTTCCATTATACACTGCTTCTGTTCCTATTATAAAAAGAAGTATATTTGATATGTTGAATTTTCTAAATAGAATATTAAATCTTACATTAATCCTTTGATCTTCGGTGTTTGCAACAATATTCGAGCAATTTCCTAATTTAAGTATTGGCGTGGCGTCAATTGCAAGGCTTTTACGTCGTCCTACTTGTATAATATGTTGTGGCATAAAATGTTCCGTGCATATATATTTAATTCCCGTTGGGTCCAAATTGGGCATACCAATTGCGCGTAGCCAGATTGCACGCCGATCCCTGTCAATTGGCAATCTAAAAATGTCTTGTAATTAGTTCCACTGTACACGGTAAACAATTGTTGAGGTTATAGAATAAAAACAAATATTTAAGCACAAAATACAGTGTAATTCTTCACATTGTAAACAAAAATTTCACTGCATTTTATAGCATAGTTATTAAAGATCCTCAAAATATATATAATATTTATTTATAAGTTACTTGTGAAAAGATATTCCCGCCAAACGACCACGCATTTTATTTTCGCAAGTTTCTATAATACATTTCATCTCGGTTTCTTAGTGTTTTTAAATAGTCTTTTCACAAGTTTATCTTTAATTAATTAAACACAAATTGAATGCTAAATATGACTGAATTGGGCACAGAAGAGCAGTAGATTTCCAATGTATTTTTAATTGTACTGTGACAGTTTGACAGCTGTGTTGCGCAAATCTCGGTAAACCGAAAAATATATATATTTCATTTGTAGATGTCGCTTCAAGACGTAAAAATTTATAAAAAGTTGTTCACTTAATTAGCACTTTTAGGCAAAGCCTAGAATAAAGAACTGTTACAAAGCCGATGAAAGCAAAAAATCTTACAGAGTTCTATCTTTATTCCCTGTCCTAATTGCCTTGTATCGCAAATTTTATTAAAAGTGTTTGGTTAATTTATATATTAATTTATTAACGTCAAGTCACTATACAAGCATGTGTGTCCACATAAATTTAAAATAAGGAAAAATTGGTCGTTTTGATTTACCATTTCCAGAAACTACTATCCAATGTATAAACCGTGCTATTGAATACAAATTTCATTCCCCTAGATGACGCAAGTATCAAGCAAAATTTTATATATGAAATTTATACAACAAAATTTGCTTCATGTAATTCTCAATGATTATTTTGCTAAACCACAAAATATATAACATATTGTTGATACTAATCTTAATTGAAAATTGGAGTCGGCGTAACACACAGCAGAAACAGAGGATCATACTTAGACTCACGCACATTGCCACGGAAGAATGTCATCAGGAACAGGTTTTAAAAAAAAGGGTTCGTGTGTATGCCGGTTCAATTCATTTCTGTCTCAACGGTTTTTTTCGATTACTTTTTTCAAATCAGATTTTTTTGGAAAATTTTCAAATTTCTAAAAATATTTAACGAATTTCAGGGAAAATTTCACGCCCTTCGAAAGAGGATAATTAAAACTATTGAATGACGCCATTTCCTAGCCACAAAGGTGCAAATTACGTGAAAATAATCGATGGCAACAAAGGATTTTCAGTAAAATGAACACAAAAAGTGCTCTAACTCGTTGAAATTGAGATATCTTACATTGAAACGTTGCAGATAAGTTCCTTAGGGCGCGCTCTTTTCAATGATACCACTTTCGTTTGATTTGGTGACAAAAAAAATTTGCACCCAAAAATTTCTTGGGCATATTGGTCGATTTTGAGTGAAAAATTTTTAAGCAAATTAATCAAAATTTGGATGAAAGAATTCCACTGGAAGGAGAGGCATTATCAATGGAATGATTTTTTCCATCATTTATCGTAATTTTTGCCATGTAAGTTACGCAATTCAATAGTTTTGGAGTTTTCCTCAAAATTGAATTGATAAATTTCAGCATTCCGTAAACAGTGAAATTCGCGGTTTTTTATTGGTTTTTGTAGTTTTTACCATGTTTTCAGGCTATAGGAACTGTGCAAACTAATTATTACTTAATTTTTCGAATTTTTTTTTGAATGCCATCAACATTTTCGTAAAAATTTTTCCACTCAAATGCCCATGAAATTTTTGGGTGAAAATTTTTTTTGTCACCAAATCGAACGAAAGTGGTATCAATGGAAAAAGCGTGCCCTAAGGAACTTATCTGCAACGTTTCACTGCAAGACATCTCAATTTCAACGAGTTAGAGCACTTTTTGTGTTCATTTTACTGAAAATGCTTTGTTGCCATCGATTATTTTCACGTAATTTGCACCTTTGTGGCCAGGAAATGACGTCATTCAATAGTTTTTCTTATTCTCTTTCGAATGACGTGCAGTTTTCCCTGAAATTCGTTAAATATTTTTGGAAATTCGAAAAATCTAAAATTTTCAAATCCACCAAAAAAAAAAATCTCTAGAAAAAATAAGCACTTTTTTGTCACAGCTCAATTTTGCTTTGGAAAGTGAAAGATTGAAATTTTGTCTTCTATAATTTTACTAGTCCCCCTATTTCCGTGTAAGGCTGGTCCATCGTTGTCTCGTGCGATAACCAAGTTTCAACTTGAATTATGTTTCAAAAATATGTTATATATTTTGTGGTTTAGAAAGTAATTTATTGAGAATTACACGAAGCAAATTTTCCCGTATCTATTTCAAGTATTAAATTTTGCTTGATATTTGCGTCATCTAGCGTAATAAAATTTGTATTCACTAGCACGGTTTATACATTGGATAGTGGTTTCTGGCGATCTCAATCAGAAAATGGTAAATTAAAACGAAAATTTTTTGCTTATTTCAAATTTAATTACATTCATATGAGACACAAATACTTATATCGAAAGAACAGTTAACGTTAATAAATTAATATACAAATTAACCAAACACTTTTAATAAAATCTGTGATACAAGAAATTATGACATTTGGAATGAAACTTGGAATAAAGATCAAGCACTGGAAGCTTTCTTGCCTTTGTCAGATTTTGCAGGGACACCATCATCTCCTTCAGCTTGCAGATGTGAATTGTAGAATCTGAAATAAAACTGAATTAGTAAGGATGATGTAATGTGCTAATAATTCGTTATATACCACTTAAGATATTTATTTCCCCTTCGATCGGCGTTACGATTGGTCTTCTTCCGTTTTCATGATCGATGTTTTTCTCAGCAAGTCCATATTAGCTACTTCCAGTGGGAGTACTGTCAAATGATGTGGAGTTCTCGGACTACATCACGTTCTCTTATTTTTCTCTGTATGTCAAGCAAATTGTTATCGCCCAGGTTTAGGATTTAAAGGTCTCTTAAATTTCCCATTTCTGACACAAATTCTGGAAACAAAAATATTCCGGTGATATGTTTTCATTCAGATTGTTGTATGAAGTTTATGGGATATGTCAAGTACCTTAAGAACTGGAAAAGCATACAATCCTCTGGGTAGACTGTCTAAGGTTGATCACAAGTTTCAATATCTGCAACTTTGGCATGATAGAAATCGAAGTCAGCAATTCTCGAAGCTTGGCCAGCTTAAGATATGAAAAATTTCTCAAATTCGCAATACGTGGTATGGTATCCAAGTCTAGCTCAATTCGAGGCGAGTTATATTCCTCACGGACACTAAAAGAAGAGAAAAATTGAAATATAATTAATTTGTAATTGGAAAAAAAATTCCAAAAGTGAAAATTAATTAGTTCGCTAAATATTTAAGTAGGGGGATGATCGGGTGCAATATTATATCAATATATTTGTGTCATTTTGAAACAAGTTTCCGTCAAAATATGGCCAAAGTACGTTTTTGGTGTGTACACTGAAAAACTGATGGATTTTATTGCACTTACACAGTCCGGTAGTTCCTTAAACGATCTTCGAAAAAAAATCAATCTTTTTATTTTGGTTTCTCTGGCTTCATCCAGGACTTCATTTGCCTTCGACGACATTTTGGACAGGTAAACAATGGACTGCAGATTGAGTAATTTTTTGACGTTCATCTCACGCTTTGCAATTCATACGACCATGGACAAATTAGGTTAATGCAAATCTGCAACTTACTAGAATTTCTTAGCGCCATATTTTATGGAGTGATATTTGATAGTCACTTTTGGCGTTTATCACAACTAAAATGTGGAACCACAAATAAGAAGATATCTTATTATTTCTGGTGGAATCTAGAATAAAGAAGAAACGCAATCTCAAGTAAAAGCCCTGTAAGTGTGATAAGCATTTTGCTTCTGGGCAAAGTGGCGAGTGGTATTTTGCTTTAAGTGTCAAATTGGACAGATTGGTTTGCTCAAGTTGTGTTTATTTACAATCTACTCTAGATACAAGCCCGGAAGCTGACATGAACAGCTGAGCATTGGTGGTGTAAACAAACCGAAACTTGCTACAGTAAAGAATATTGGCGAATTCTACTTTTTCGTAGTATTTCTCGCAGTATTTTTAAAGTGTCAACTTGGAAATTGCTTGACGTAAACCATGGTAAATTCGGGTATTATCTAAAGAAGATATGCATCTCTAAAGATGACACTAGCAGACTACACCTGGAAGAACAAGTGACGACGGCTTACATAGTGTGCCAATGCCCTGAGCTAGCATGCAGAAGATTCCGTCTGCTGGGAGCTTACCAGCTGGATCCCAATATAATGTGAGAGATGTGCCTTAGAAACATGTTTGCACTGACCCAGGGAATCGAGGATAGGATAACCTCAGATGGCACCCGCTAAGGGAGACTGAGAGGCGGCGAAAAAGGACCTGCATTTATGTTGTCTGTTTTTGGTGTCTTATGCAAGATTTTCACCTCTCCCGTCGAAAATTATAATTAGACTTAATACAAAGCCGTGAATTTAAAATCTATACAATTAAAATTACGATTAAAATAACGAGACATTAACGTTACAGGCTTATGAAAACCATGATTAGTACGATGACATAGACCTTTTAAAAAATAAGTGTTTCTCAAGGAGCGAGACGGAATAGAAATATTAAAACTAGATGAAAGATAAGGCGAATCAGGTAAACCTAGCAAACAATTGAAAGCAAAAACAGTTTTGGAGTTGTATCTTCTAGTTTCTAGAGAATCGAGCGTTTAAGTCTGTCTCAATAAGGTGATGCCTGGCTGAAGCCTAGCGCACTAGGCACCTTAAGTAGTTCTAACCTAACCTTACCGGCTATACCCAATCACCGATCTCCTAACCCATCGCGCGATAGACATACACTTACTACCTGGTCACGCAATGTGCTAACAAAACGCACACCTTAGTGCTAATTGGACTCTGGGCGAGGAGTCTGGGTGGCCCCCTCAACTAACCAACTAACCTCAATAAGGTGGTAGTACAAGTGGGTTGTCTCACGGCAGGCCACGAAAAGCAAAC
This sequence comes from Leptarthrus brevirostris, assembly GCA_964036015.1. Lineage (NCBI taxonomy): Eukaryota > Metazoa > Arthropoda > Insecta > Diptera > Asilidae > Leptarthrus > Leptarthrus brevirostris. The sequence continues at coordinate 108,200,903 of OZ038375.1, forward strand.
CGTACGCAGCGACGTTGGACTGCCTCGACGGGATTGTGTACATTTTGAAAAGGAGAAAAAATAAAACAGGCATACTCTAGAATTGGTCCAACAAAAGTGCAATAAAGCAGTCGCGTAATATCAGGATTATCAAATTCATGTGTCCACCTTTTAAACTAAACTAATCGAACGATGCAAAATTTATACGTTCTACATTTTGAATAAAACATTTTCACCAATGAAAGTTTTTGCGAATTACGGTCTTTAGGGGGGTGGGGGTTAATTCGAAACCCCCACCATAGATCCGTCATTGCGATCGATATTAATAAAGTATTTGGGTTCGGGACGGACATGCAACTAAAACCGATAAATCTGCGTTTAGCTTAGTGAGTAGCGTTCTACATTTTGAATAAAACATTTTCACCAATGAAAGTTTTTGCGAATTACGGTCTTTAGGGGGGTGGGGGTTAATTCGAAACCCCCACCATAGATCCGTCATTGCGATCGATATTAATAAAGTATTTGGGTTCGGGACGGACATGCAACTAAAACCGATAAATCTGCGTTTAGCTTAGTGAGTAGCGTTCTACATTTTGAATAAAACATTTTCACCAATGAAAGTTTTTGCGAATTACGGTCTTTAGGGGGGTGGGGGTTAATTCGAAACCCCCACCATAGATCCGTCATTGCGATCGATATTAATAAAGTATTTGGGTTCGGGACGGACATGAAACTAAAACCGATAAATCTGCGTTTAGCTTAGTGAGTAGCTCCAAACAGGAAGTGGGTTATGAAAGAAAAGTTATTTTGGTAAAAGGTCATGGAAATGTGTTAACAGCAATAAACAAGTGATTACAATTTCTGTAAATAAAGGTTGCTTAAGATCTCTTCTCCTTTTTATTATAACCCAAGTAATATACATGAATAGAACCATCTAATTACATCCACAGAAAACTCAAACTTTTAATTAAATCCTCATCTCCGAAAACTCCCCAAATTTCAACACTGGCAAATTGTGCTAAGCAATTAGAAACAACGAAAATTTTCTCACGGTGACACTTCTTATCAAAGTTTCTTTATCAAAAATCGTATGTTATTCTGTGATATAATAGATTCAATTAATCACGTCAATCTCAAACAATTATTATTTTCATAAAAACAAAAACACGAAATTCGTTGTCTTTTGCTGTCGACCCAATCCGGCAGGAGACCATTCAACCAAACCATCATAGAATTCTCTCATAATTAATGAGCCGAAAATTAAATTTTATCATTTTGCCTCGTAATTATGGCGAAATATTTTATAGAGGCGAAACTTTAATGGAATAATTGTGGTGAGTCACGAAAAGTAATTACTAAACGTTAAAGCACACTCCACGCTTGGTAGTGGAACAATCCAGTGATGAAGATTGATAGTGAACGTTTAAGGAGACAACAAGCGACGAAATAGTCGTATCGTTGAAGTTTAGGTTCGTTTTACTTCTAAAGAAAAAGTCCTTCGAGATTCAATGTAATGACAAGTAATTTGAAGATAATAAGGGAGGATTTGACAACGAGTGTTTTTAATGGGGAATCAGAAATTGAAAAATTAATTTCGAATGGAAATTAATTTCTACTCATAAAGTGGATTTAAGAACCAAGCTTAAGGCTCCTATATATTTCAGTATGATCCAGCAATTAATTTCTGTTTATGAAGATAAGTACGTCAAGTACTCCGGATGGATATAAAATGTCCTTGACTCGAAATTCTAATCTTCTGCGGCTTTTTCAAACCCCCGCAAATGTTTGTGTATAAATTATCCAGCAGATTCAAACGTTGCTTTCCGTTGCATTTATGTTATCCCCTCATGCCACGGTACACAATTAACAAATTGTAAATGGAATGCAAATGTAGTGCATATACGAGAACCCTTCAAGGTAGTGCTCGTAGTGTGTAACCACAACAGTTGACGATAATTGTTATTGCTGCAACGATGCAACCCATTTGCTAAAATCACTCAATGGTATGACACTAAACGACAATGTACCCAATAATGGGAACCCACACCTTTCCTGTATCGTCATTTTCCAACCTCTCGTTTAATTAAACTTTATCTTCGCATCCTTGCAAAGTCGCCATATCTGAATGCACAAGAAGCCCACACAACATGACTATATGAGCTTGAGCGTTATATTCATAAGCACTTTATCTCTGCGTCGCTGGAAGTGTTCTCCTTAAAATGGTATAGCCACGCTTGACACGGAAGTCTGAAAGGTGCGATGAGATCCTTTAATAATAGCGTAAGTTGTTCAGTGTAAGTGGTCTCAAATCCCGTATTCTCTGCTACAGACAGAAACTGAGTGGCGAGTAAATTCAACCCTCGACTTTAACCGTTGATAATAAGGACTCTATCGAATTTATAGGAGCATTTGATAGGTACCCTTAAAATAGGTTCGAGGATGTCACTAAGAACAATGATTAAAAGTATCTTTCTGCTGCACCTTGTGTCGCCGTCGTTCGATTAATTCGGAACGTTTAAAAGTAACCCCCTAAGCTTGAGAGAATGACAGCTCGCCCCGATTATGCTAAAATGCTTCAGATATGTACACCGCACCCCATGGGGTTGTGGGTTGTTGTTCAAAATTTTTCCTCGCGAATTATGCAAATCAAGTGAATGCTTGCAGTGCAACCATGTGCATATTGGTGAAATGAAAACAAAATCAAGGTAATTCCGTGGACTGAAGTTCGCTTTTTTTTTACATAAGTGTTTTAATTGGAGCACCGCTGTTCGAGGTGTTGTAAGGTTTCCTTATTTACATGCGAATGAATACGAGTATTGAATTCCATTAGATCGTGTTATAAGACCACAGTGACCTTTGGAAGAACCTTGAAATAGAATTTTACCTTAAGGACAAATTTTAACTGCGTTCAAACCTTCACATTTCAGATAAACATCAGTTATATACACTTTTGCCGAACATCTTAACACATTTATTTACTAAGAAGTAATTTAGATCTTTGAAGCCATAATTGAACGCATATGCTTCTCATCAAATAAGCTTTTAAGTCTGTTTGACTAAAAGCAAGTCTTAGCAGGTTATAAAGAATATTTTGCTGAAGTCAAGCAATATATGGTCACCAAGGTAATCTATTTTAAACTATTGTACAATTTTCTCTAGTCACCTTACAGATATGAACTGGTTAGGATTATAACCTTTTCAAAAATCCCTGTAAGAGCCTCTTGTTATTTAACCCTTTTAGGGGAATAGTGTATATACTAAACCAATGCCCATCTAGCTTGAATCAAAGTTTTCACCTTATGCTATCAGATGGCTTCCTCTTTGCGGAAGTTTTCGTGAAAGGGAAAATATTGATTCTTTGTTCGTTGCCAATATCGCTTACCTGTAATATCGGTTGGTTGGTTTAAGTGGCGAGTACTGATCCACTCCACTTCAATTAGCGCTTCTGTAAAACCCGGATTGTTGGTCTCCGGGGTCTCGGTCAGTGGCGGAACTACACCATCATGAAGGCCGTAATTTTTCTTTTTCTTAACGAATGTTCGGAAAGCTCTCATTGGTAAAAGTACTTTATTCAAAATATTGAACGTATAAATTTTTCCTCAATAGCAACATTTAAACTTCCCGCCAGTTCGGTACCTTAAAATCGTCCAAAAATTTCATCAAACCTCTTTTTAGTAACGTCCGTATATCAAATCTCATCTTAATAGGTTCAGAAATGACTGGCTATGACTTACTGAAAGACGAACGTACCTCCCCCCACCCCTCCCTCAAAACCCCTCCCCCCACCTCGACAAAAACCGAGATTCGCGCCTGATAATAATAATGTCTTAATAATAAGTTTCGATGTAGAAATCCAAACCCAACACCATGGCAAGATCCGAGATTCGCAACTGGTCTCGGACTATCATAGATAATAAGGTAGAAGTCCTGAGATGCCGACGAGGCGTGTGGGCTATGATTAGATCAACCCGAGGAGTTGAGGAATTGAGTTACTTGAAGTAATCTCCCAGTAACTTCCTTCTAGTATTCGCTAGAGCTAGGCATTTGTGCAGAAGGTGAAGTATGGCTGCTTTTATTGCCGTAGCTGGGACAGTAAGGAACGAATGGAGCGACCACCTATTAGACAATAGTCTGTGCAGACCGCAATAAGAGTACAAGACGCATGCAGTAGCTGCAATGTTTCTGATGTTTTATTTTTGGTAAAGCTTGGTCAGGTTGCTATAGAGATGGCACATATTTAGGATTAAGATTAGCTTTCGCTATTAAGTGCTGCAAGAGTTCTTTTTGAAGAGAATTCAGTTGTATGTGAACGGCTTCGTCTCCGGAGCAGTGGAGGGCAGAGTAGTTCCTGGCAAGTTCGTCAGTACTCATTCCCTGGTATTTTCCTATGACCTGGAACCCAGAAAGGAGTGATATTGTACCCATCTCTACCCAGAGAGTTGAGTTTTTTCTCTACACTCTTCTCTGACTAGCTTCGAGGAGGTGGTAAGCGCCTTAATAGCAGCTTAACTGTCCGTAGAGATGCCAATGTTCATAATTGGTGATTCACCGAGTCTCATCAGAGAGCATACCTTCAGGATAGCATGCACGTTAGTAATGACTTCCGGCCAACGGAAGGATGTTAAGAATGCACCGGAGACACCGGTTGACAAAGGCTTCCAGCTTAGATGTTATTTACCAGCATTTCATGTTAAACAGCCACACAATAGAACAGATTTTACTTTTGATTGAAAGATCCGGAGTTTTGTGCGTTTTGAGATGTTGCTATTGCGCCATATCTCAGAAAGAGTATTAATGCAACTCGGGCCTTTTTAATGCGAACCTATACAGCAGCGTCTGCTCAGGACTTTGGACATGACTCTGACCGTCCGCATAGTCCGAAACACGAAAACTAAACCAATTTCTAGCCTAGACATACTTTTAAATGAGAAGATGTGTGTGAAAATTTGTTTCGACTAGAAATTCGTTTCGTTTTCGTGTTCCGTAATAAGGTCCCAGGTAAGTAAGGTGGTTATAAATTTGTCTGGGTTTGCCTATTGATTCTCTTGAATTGCTGTGTGCTTGGAACATATCTATTCTAGTTCACACCCTGAGTAGTTACAGATTCTTCCAAATATCGCAAAAACGCTCTAAATATGAAATGCGTACATCAATGTCTTTGATTTACGACTTCCATTTATCAAAAAATTATATTTTTATTGATGAATTTGAATAAATAATAGCACCACAACTTGGCGTCTTTATTGGGTTTCGTGTAGGTTTAAAATTCCTGTTTATTTTGGCTAAACCTATTTGGCTCTTTTTTTTAGGGTGTGATGTATCCATTGTCAACTTTTTTGTTTGAACACCGATATGTCTATTACATTTTACCGAATGAGTTTGGGGATCTTAGTTGGTAGTGACAGCCGGCCAAAAACGTTAGAGTCAGTTGCAGATGCTGTAAAGCAAGCCACTTTTCATGCTAATCAGCCGTATGTTTTTAGTTTCCACAAAAGTAGCTGGACGACCTAGCGGAGACAGCACTAAGGGATCTGAATAGGCTTTTACAGAGATCTCGGTAGTTTTAGCTCCAACAATTTTGGTTTTATTTAAATGGTATTCGCAATGGCCCTAATTTGCCTCCGAGTGTAATTGCTGCCCTCAGTAGCAAACAGCCCAGCTAACCAACCAAACAGCCGGCTATATATGAGTCTCAAATGAGGAAGGTTAAGAAATAATAATTACTTTAACTTAGTCATGCAATGCAATAAACACATATGAAATAAATCTACCATTTACACCACCCTCTGTCAGGACAATACTCTAAAAGAGTTGTAACCATTATCAAACAATCTCTGTTTCACAAACTTAATTCTTAATTGATTTCGTATCGTTATTGCTTACTCTACTAAAATCAGACAACGCTCTCGGAATAGCATTTTATCTGCTTCGCTTAAGCACAGATCTAATGATATTAATTTACTTTAAATTGCTCGACGTGAAATAATTTACCTTTCCTTTTATATAAAGTTGGAAAAGCTCCCAAACTGTATCTACGGTTCTAATTGACCTACAACAGTCGGTGGATTGCTTATTATCTAACAACTTTTAATTTACATCAATTATGTAGTCTCAGTTCAGACCTAGTGTGGATAAAACTGCCGTTGACTATTCTTACGTTGAGCTGTTAAGGTGTCCATAAATGAGAAAAGCAACTATTAAGCTGGGCAGCAGCAGTTTAAAAAGAACATAAATTGTGTCATAAAGAAAATTCAAGAAAATTTCACTGCACACAAGTGACTCCAACCAAAAAAAAAACTGAAAAGAAAAAACTACTGACTGCAGAAAAAGACGAGCATCCCAACGAATTTATTCTCAATTTCTGCAAGTAATGACAACACTTTCTTACCTAAACTTAACGTAGTACATGCTATGATAGCTTCCCTGTCTACCTTGCGTTCTCGTAGATAAAAGCGGTAGGTATCCACACAGTCAACTAACTTTCGACGACTATAAATCAAGTGAGATTTCCCGAGCGGAAGGACATAAATCAAAGGATCTCAAAAGACTCAAAATAGATGGGGAAAAAACAATTGCAACCTCGAAAATGGACAATAAAAAGTGAAAGAACTGTCAATTGATATCCTTCGTCTCCTGAAAAGAAAACAAAAACGATCTTTACGATAAAACAGAGGATGTAGGATGAGCATCCCCCTTCTCCCTTCTCTTAGATCGGTTAGACAAGTTTTAAGTAAGGTCCAAGACGAAACCCCAGAAGAGGGGATTCACACAACATGAAATACTGTGGAAAAATCAATATTTAATTATTATTCTCCTTAGATCCTTGACCCGGTTACGAAATTAACTTCTTTCTAGTTTTGTGCAATACTAAATCGAAGGAAAGGGTCTTCATTTAGCTTGTTTAGTGCATATCTCGACTTAACCACCTCTTCTCGTAGCATGGTCGCGTACTTGGGAAAATTATTTCCTTTATAGTTGCGTGTTCGTGGAGCTCAATAAACTTAACAACTCTTTCTAACTAGGGGCTACCAGCATTTATTGTGAATGACGATCCGTTATTGCTTCCGAGTAGTTGGCTTCAGGAAATGGGGCAAGCTTCAGGTCTTTTTCTGTTGCATTCATCTCTACTTTATTTGGTTTCCTGTTCGAGATTTTTCATTAGGTGTTGATACTTTTAATTACGTGATTGTATAGGGGTTATTGCGTGGAGGGGGGGATGGTATAAAACTTTTTGAAGATTTTTCTCTTAAAAGTATCGAAAGAAACAAAACAAAAGCAATTAAATTGAATTGAATGGTCACCTTGCGGCGCAAGTAGCTACAATATTGCATTTTGTCAATTGTCTCCTTACAAATTTTCCAATTTTCTACTATTGCGCCATCTTGAAGTCATCGTGTGGAAGACCAACCCTATTCTATTTGGTAAACTGATTTAAGTGACCATACCAACTGAGTCAATTTCAACAAGTTTTCCTCCTTTACGTCGTATAGTACATCTTAAATGGAATTTACCGGGACAAGAACTGTTGTAGCTTAAAGTCTGCTTTTCATGTTCCTTCAAAACTTCTCTCCAGTGCTCTTCAGCTAGCAATGTTGTACCACAAATAACATATATAACCAATATTTTAAGAATTTTATGATTTATAGCTTTCAATAAAACGAGTACAAGTTTCTTGATGTTGAAAACTTTTCCTAGAACGATTGAATTGTTGAGACTTCATTCAATAAAATTTCGACACTAAGGAAGGAGCAAGATTCAAGGACGTAAATAAAAATATTTCTATGTTGAAATTTATAGTCGCATAAAGGAACCGGAGATGGTTTTCTTAGATGTTTTGTTGTCTGTTGTACCTTGGATTTATATTTACAAATCTTAACATAAAAAAGTTCGATAGGTAGGTACTGATCCTGAGGGATTCTTTAGGGATTCATTTTAAATGGTTGCACCTTAGCGGTGTCAATTAATGTCTGGAAGACAATCTTGATACAATGACTAATTAGCCTTTGGGGTAGAAGTTTCCATGAAGGTAAACGACTTTTCTCTAGCAAACTTAGTAGTCATCAGGATCCAGAAGTGGTAACGACCCTCTGACCATTGCTAATCTCTTCCGATACGCTACAATTCTGGGGTATCACAAGATACCGTAACCTTGGTTCTTTACTTTTCATAATTTACATCAATGATGTTTCATATTTAATTTAATTTCGAATCATCTGGGCTGCCACCTTTTGAACTCTGATTTATCACTTTACTGTACATTTGTAAGGCCAATTCTTGGAGCATGCTAGCCCAGTATGATCTTCTACGGGGTCTATATTAAGCGAATTAGTCCGTCTAATGAAGATATTTAAGGTTTGATCTTCGTAGCCTTTCTGTTTTTGCGCTCGAATGTCTGCAATTGTCTATAAACTCTCCTGAATTGTTGAAATATTTTAATATATCTGTCCCGTCGCACTCTTTGAGGAGTCATGTCGAGGGACTTAATAAAATGCCAATTGATAAGCCAGGTTAGTTAAAGTTTATTCTTCTTTGAATGTAAGGCTTTTTTTTAATCAGCATTCGATGAATCCTTAATAAATAATGAAGTAAATAAATTATCAGCATCATCGCTGGTTAGTTCGACTCTTCTGCAGATTCCTTTTTGAGGGCACGATCTCCAGCATGCCCTTTTACGTCATTCAGCTATCTCAAAAGCGTCTTTCTCGTTTCTTTTCCACCACTTCCCAGGGAGATTTGTTTGGTACACGGGCAGTTGCCACTGTTTTCTAGGTGAAAATTTTTGATATATTGGCATGCGCATAGGAGAACCTAAAGACAGGCGCTTGCGTAGTTGAACCCCCCCCCCCAGGAGGGTTTTTAAAATTTTCTGAACTTCTTGATTAGCAAAAATTTGACTGAAATACTAAAAAAAATAACCTAAAATGTATATGAAATTAGACACCCCCCGACATGAGCACGAATAGCGACCCATCGCTATTTGGACCTACTTTTTGAAGGTGTTTGAAAAAGGAATATGCATATCTTTTATTGATGCCAAAAATATCTTATTCATTTGTCCATTGTTGTTTTCTTTTACTTCTTTAAGGCTTTTGATGGGGTGGATCACAAGCGACTAATTCATAAGCTATCAACGCAATTCAGTTGCACAAATTGTGCCTGTAAACTATGGTCGTGTGTAGAAGGTTTAATGTATTGAAGTGTACTCCCGTTTCCTACCTACATGGTGTCCCGCAAGGATCTATATTGGGGCCATTCATGTTTCCATCTATAATGGGGAAACATATTAGGTCTGTTCACGTACCTGCAGGAATTATAATTCCTGCGCAGGAAAATGCAGAAAGTCGTTTTCGTACAGTTTGATAGCAGATTTTTGCTGACGTCACCGCTTCCCCACCTGCAGGAAAATTCAGGAATTTGCAGTAGCTTTAAACTGCCTTACTTTTCCTTACTGTCACCGGCTGATGTCAAATACCTGACTAGTGTATTTTTAAGGTTATATTGGCACTCTTCTAATTTTTCAGGAACTTTCAGAAAAATGTTTTTATACTTTTGACAACTGTACCCCCACCGCATAAAGAAGGAAAATGCAGGAATTTTCAGCTGCAGAAGTACGTGAACAGACCTATTGTGTACGTTACCAAGTTAGGCCCGCATTTCCCCTACATCCACACTAGGTACAAGCATTTTATTTTTCTCATAGTAGCAATGGGTTCGCGTTACAAAGTTAGTTGCTATTAGTAAAATAAAAAAAAGCAAGCAACATGCCGAATTAAAGTTACTTTTTCAAGGATTTAAAAATGTTGTCACTTATAAAACTTTTAACAGCCAGCAATTTTCCTGTAAATTAATTTCCGTTGTAAAATTGCATTCAATTTAAACGACACGTTCGCTCGAACAATAAATGTCACCCGGTTTGACAGTTTTGTGCAACTGTCACGCAATTTCACTCGAGTTATGGAAGATGATAAAAATTTCGATGCGGGGATGAAAAAGTGCCTTTTATGTTAAGAGCTTGATTCTGTGGAAATCATTACGACACATCGTAAAATGTATGGGGGACCAAAGTTGCATCGTAAAAAGGTCTCGAGGGTTAAGTCATCTGGTCAAATAGGAGACTGTTTCAACAAAAAAAAAAAAAAGGAATAATACAAAAACAAGAAAAAAATGAGCCCCCAATGGATATTTTTGCTGATGACATCTGTGTGCGGTGCTCCGGAGCTACAGAACTGGATCATCTCCAGGGATTTTGGGATTCAATGGCTAGCGAGGCACAGAAGGACTTTAATTTTAGCGCAAATGAAAAATCTGAGCATTAAGTACACGAATGCCACTATAAAATATTTAACACATTTCCCATTGGAGTTATTTAGGGATGCGGTAAAAATGTCATCAACTAGCAACCGCTCCTAGATTGTCGATGCAATTGCAGTTTTTATGTTGAATTTTGTTGTCTTTTGTTTTCGCTTGCCAAACAACGCAATGAACCGAACAAGAGCTGCTCTTTTCGACTGAATCCAGAGAGGTGAGAATGGGACTGACAGAATTTATTTTTATGGACAGCTATAATAGTCTCGTAAAGACGACGGCAATGGACGCAAGCCACCCTAAGGCCCAAGTTAAGCTGCCCCTAAACTCATAGTGCCCTAACCAAAAAAAAAGAAAAACTCTTCTTCCATTAAGTTCTAGTTGTCGTCTTGTCAATAATCTTGAAGTTCTTCCAATAGAAGCCGTGCGAAAACGAAAGTCTCACTTTAATTCAAATTCAAAAAATGTTCGAATGTTTCGTTTTTTTAGCTGTTTGCACTAAAGATGACTATCGCTGGCTGTTTTGGAATTTCCCAGGACCAATGTGGCGCGATTATGTTAATGTTATGAATGCAAATTATTATGGGATTCGATAATTGAAACCACAAACAGACTCCGTCAAGATTTCGACAAATTGTGGTTTGCTGCGTGTGATTCGCAAGGGAAATCAAGATTTAAGAAAACTTTAAAGAACCCTTCACAAGTATTATGGGTTTAAGGCGATATAAATGATGCTATCCACGTTTGCTTTCGAAAATTTGGATATTTAAGAAACGAGTACCGACATAGTGATAGCTTCCAAACGAAATAAGCTGATGTTTAGATTTGGTGAGATCTATTTAAAATTGAATTACTGTCAATAGGTTAATTAGGCTACTGCTGTACGTTTATTTGCACAAAGAGAGAATACAAAAGATTAACAGAGGCTGAAGAAAATCTAAGAACGGAATGCTTATGAATGAGAATTAATTCTATTTATCACAACTGTTGGCGGATACAAGAAACTTCAAGAATTCAAAAACTTAGTCTAAAGAAGAACATATTCTGATTATAGGAGAGATCTAGTGATCCATCAGACTTGGAAACTTTGTTTTTCTCAAGCTAAAAAATTAAACTAGATTTGGTATTCGGCACAGTAGGGCTGGAACCGCCGGATACATAAGAATCGCTTATATTTTCAAAGAAAAAATCAACATGTCGAAACGAAAGGTATATCAGATATGTATGTCGCTAAAGCAGCGTCCTAACCGCAAATCAAAACGGCATAACTAAAATACGTCGAATTTCAGCTGATCTGGTTGTTGAAGGTGTCGATCAATCAAGGGCGAAAGATTTACTTCAGTTGAGCTTACTCCACCCATTTTGAACTCAATTTCGGTATATATGAGAGTTGATCTAGGGTTAAACATGGCTTCAACTCAGTAACTGTAACCATAGAATGACGAGAAGTGTCAACGTAGCCATCTACATTGGCTCAAAGATAGACTGTGGTCTTGGACACCACCAGCTGATACAGGATCGACAATTTCCATCAGAATTTCGCTTGCCTATTTACATCTTTAAACTCTCTGGCTTACTTCACCAGTAAGCCACTGAGCATTTTTTTGCCTTCGAATCGAGGAAGTTCAAAGAGAGGACAAAGTCAAAACGTAAATATACCAAAACGTAGCAATCTTAAAGTTAATGAGCTGCTTCTTTAACGTTAACCTCTCTCCGGAACTACCAAAACCATTTAGAAATCCAGCTAAAACGCACTAGAGGGGATTTGGTAAGGTCGTCTCAACTAGGGCGTTGACACCCACATGCGAGATTCTACCAGACAGCTTGTCAAGCGACGACGCAGTTGATGACTTAATCAACATTTTCAACAATGCGTTCACAAAGAGTTGTCCGTTATGCTCCAAAACGGCTTATCCACTTTGGTGGAATAAGGAAGTAAGCCTTTGAGACCCCATTACACGTACTATGTGAATGCTCTGCAGTGGCCAGGCGCAGATTTAGCCTATTTGGGAAACCAACCCTGGTACTGAGCGGGCTAAATGACTGCCAAATGCGGGAGCGGTTGAACCTCTTCATAGGGACCGGCTTATTATAAGGAGTTGAGAGGGTTAGCACAATAGGCCCCAGTGACCGCGCCGCTTGAGAACCTCACACCTCCAATTTAATCAAATCAAATCAAGCCTACTCAGGAACCAGAATAGTTAGTTAGTAATAGTAGTGAAGCTTGAGCTAACCATAAAACGGGCCTTAAAATCAACAAAAATTGTTTCAGCAAAGCCAAATGTTCATCATGGCACATTTATTGTGAATCAACAGAAAGTGTGAAAGCGACCGCCAGGCTAAAAAATTATGGAACTTTCACTGAGACCACTGAAGAAACACTAGAGCTGCTCATGAATACTCACTTTCCACGCAGACCACAAGTAACTAACGCTGATGACTTAAGGGAGTATAAAGATGCCCCGGCTCATTTGCGAACGCTTCTCTAGCAGGTGAATCGGTAAGGCCTCTGGAGTCCCTTGAATGAGAAATGGATCGAAAGGCTATCCAGTTGGTCAATAAGAAATAGGAAAAGTTAAGGACTGGCCTGGTTTTAAGACAATTATGGCCGGATTTAAATTTGTAAAAGACCGCAGTTTTGTTGAAGAGAAACTGCTGTTATGTAAGACACATAACAGCTATAATTACTAGACACTGTTACTGTCACAAGGACTCCTCCAGGATTTGTATGGATGAGTAGGACGTCGAGAACGTGCAGCATTTATTATGTGAATGCCCTGGGGTGGCCGGAAGAAGATGTATGACGTTGTCTAAATACTTTTGCGAACTGGGAGAGGTTGTAGCCAAAGGGCTAAAAAACTAGATAGGGAAACTGGTGTAGCTGGATACAATCTCTTCCCGGTAAGTGCCATAAAATCAAGGTACTTAATGATCAGTACAGAAAGGGTTCCGAAACATGTGATATCACAACGGACAACGGAAATGAACGAAATAGGGGCCAGGGATGCACAGCTTCCAAAGAGAATTACCAAATGCATAATTGTATTCTATTTCATGCTAGGAAGCTAACGATTCCTACTTAACAACAAATTCGGTGGAGTTTATTTAGATTCCGCTCTTGCGGTTATGTTGATATTACCGATGCATATAAGTCCTCAAATAAAATTCCATTAGTTCTGCTAAATTTACCGAATCGACTGAAAAGCAAACACAATTTGTTTTTGGATGTTAATTACTCAAAATTCTTATGAGAATCGATACAGTTTGTCCACAAAATTGTTGGCATAACATTTCTTTTAATATCAACTAAGTCTGACTCTAAAAATCTTTCAATTTCTCAACGTCACAATAGCCAGAAGAATGCCTGCTTTTTATTACCCATTCAAATTCAAAAGATTCCTTTGGGTTCACCATTAATGTTAGTCGTAGCAGTCGTACTAATTGCTAGTCGCACATTTCTAAGTAATTAAGTAGAGGTTAATTTCTAAATGGATCCAAGCACTGAACAAAAATTCAGAATAGCAGTCGCTTTCAAGTTGAGAGAAGGAAACTTGTAATCGTGGAATCATGTGGGCAAAACAACCATGTAAAGGGGAAAATAAATGTTCTGGCAATTTGGTTTAAACAGAGAAGAGTTGGTGTGGCAAATCATCGTAATTTAGGACAACAAATAGATGGTAGTTAACCCTTGTATTGGGGATTACATACAAGATGTGAACAAAACTTATCCACTAGCTCTGACGTTGATAAATCTGTTTGAAAACGACGACCTTAATTCAGTTTAAAGTGAAACAAAACTCTGTCGTCCTCTCTCTTCCTCTGATCAAACCCTTACTCTCAGGATAGATGCCTTCGTTCTTTTAGGTTGATTTTACACCACCCGAAGTTAGCAAACTTTAATTAGATTTTCTAGGAATATTATCAAGCATGAACCAACTCGTTTGACGCTAAATAACTTTTCTAGAGGAAAACTGTTGCATTTCCTGGGAAAAGTTTCCCTTCTGGGTTGCATAGAAATACCTCGTTTCTAGCGGCCTCCTTTTATATCATTCTGAAATTGGTGTGTACTTTTTCCATGACCTCATTATGGTTGGCATTTGGTATCTCGAGCGCCACTGAACCAGACCGAAAGCTTTCCTTGGAGATGAACTTTTAAGACGCTCGACTAACATTATTTTCAATATTTACACAGACTCAACTGCTACTTTGAAGTATTGAGAAATTGAAGAAGTCCACGAATCTTTTAAATAAACACAATTTTCGGAAAAGTTACCCGGTAAGTAATTGTGGCAGTCTCAAATTAAACTATTTGGTTGCGTTATGAGGGTATTACGTATTCAACTGAAATCAATACAAACCCAGACTTGCTTGCCCTAAAGAATACTTCCCGAAAAAGACATATCCTATTCTTTAACAAAATATTTAAATTGGCACTGAGTCAGAATTTTTTATACTTCTGAGTGATAAAAGTAATCGATCAAAACCAAATAGCGTCTCATGCCATTAAAGTGTTCAGGAAGTAATTTCGGTTCATTCAAGGTTCCTCGGTCTCCTGCTTTTGTGCTATTTAGAAGGACCTTTCGTTAGCCGGGGAGTGATTGATTGGGGGTTTATTATACCCGAAGTCTCGTAATTTATTCTTTTCTCCCTGCGAGTATCTTCACAATTTCATTACGTGGAGCTGAATTTTCTACTGGGAAGCCTACGGAATAAGATATCGCGGAGTGATTAAGAAAGATTTTGCGAGAATGAGTGATGAGAAAAATTGAGAATGATTTGTTCAGATTAGGTGCTCTTGTAACGTCGAGTGGTATATTTGCTTTATCCCCCTGTAAGAGGTGATAAAGAACTCCTCCGACTACTTGCTTCATCATTCTGTTCAATAAATCTTGAGTTCATATTACAAGGCCAGGTAGTAGGGCTTCACGATACCGATAGAAGACCGATATTTTGGTACAATATATCTCGGTCCGGGTCTCGTGAAGGAGAAGACAATCTTGCTCTCATCGCGGTCTCGGCGAGATAAAGACCAATCTCGATCCGGTCGCGCTCTTTCCGAGGTAAAAAAACGGAATTTCGGTGGGAAAATGGGGAGCGAGGACATATATCGGTGTATAGCTGCCTTTTCTTCTGAAAGTCATTTTTTAAGTTATAGCAAAAGCGGTAATCAGAAAACTTAATGTAAAGGGATCGAAAAAAACTCCGCATGATGTTGGGACTCAAGAAGCAGGGGTGATAGAGATCACCTTACGACATTGCTACAGGCGGAAACCCAGAAGAGGCAATACTGTCGATGTAGGCTACTATACGTAGTAGAAAAGTCGGTAAAGATGGCAGTAGACAATCCAGTAAGTAATTAATTTTTTACTGAACAGCACCGTAAAATTAACGTGACTTATAACGTTTACTGTGTGATTTAGGAAAAACTGCCATTTAGGAAAAATTGACCGCTTAATACACAATTTTTCCCGAAATAACCGGCAAATTTTACGGTTTTCCACCGTAATTTAGACAGCTTTTCTAACCGCTGTACTGTATACAATTTGCACTTCCTTTTTTTGTGCTAAAAGTGAATTAATTTGATTATTTTAAGGTATTTTGAATTCTATGCTCGGAATATCTCTTGAAAAAACAAACGAACAGATAAGCGCGGCTTATCTTTCAGCAAATTTTATGGTGCTATTAGGTAAAAATTACGGTAGGTGAGATTTGCAATACGATTACAATTGCGGGAACCGAAATTATTACCGGAATTTTCGTATAAAAGTGCCAGAACGTTTCTCACCTTGTACTAGTAAGTATAAATGCGGACAGCAGCGTGAATGGAAACATTAAAAATTCTGAACCCTTTTCCGTTTTTTTAAATGTCCTTTTTAGCGAGAAGAAAAATACTTCTTACACAATTATCGAGAGAAAATCTTTCTATTTCAACCAAACTTGTGTATTTTCTAGCAAAGTTAATTACGAAATCACGTCACTCACTTCTGATCAGAAAAGTGTCAAATAGTCGACAAGTTTAACAGAATTATTTTGGACATAACAAATTAGGCAGATTCGTTGCCTAATCGATGAAGACATCCCAAGCAACAGGAATAACTTAATTAGTGTCGCCAAAAATAAATATATCCCTGAGACTATGATATCTGAGATAGTTAGTCAACGCCAATCTTAGTTTCTTTCCAATTAAGAAAGAAAACTCATGCTCCTTTTCGTTTTGCGCAAAATAAATCCTGAAGATAACCGACAGAAATGGGAATAAATACAGTAAAAAATGCTCGCTCTCTGACAGGAGACCTTTTATCTTGTACAATGATATGTGTGTCCCAAAGGCCGCCTACTACATCCCGATAATAAGGTTTCGGCAATTTATCAATGTCGTATCACTTACAGCTTTGTGTCGAGTGTGTAGCTTAGCGGGTATTTTTGTTGCCCATTGAACGTACGTGAGGCTTTCTATGCTGTTGGAATTGATGGAGAGGAAAATTTTTATACCATCGAAACAAAAAAACTGACAAAATATGGTACAATATCCTCCGTTCCTGTTAGAGGAAATTACAATTGCTTTTGGATCCTTGTCAATGAAAAATCATCACGGACAACAAAATTGATTGAACTCCATGGGGTTTGAAAGACCTGTAAAATCGGTTATCACTTAGCAACATCCCGTATTGGAAGACTTTAGACCACGGTACACGACGCACTCAGAAGCAAAACATAAATTTTTTCGCAAACCATTCACTTTTTAAACTAAAAGTTAAGAGGATTTCTCCCAGATTGCGATAGAGTCCTAGTTGCAATTTGGGATCCGAACTAGGAAAACAATTTCAGATTAACTCATTACTGGGATAAGATACAATTAAGTGAGAAAATATCCGAGCCTGCGACGACGAGAGGATTTTGGAACTTTTTGTGTGCGCTCTAGGAATAACTTAAAGGACTTTTCTGCCGCTTCTGTAAAGAGACGAAACTTTTTCCTTGCTTAACTGAAAACGATCAAAATTAATGGGAGACGGACACCGAGCATCCTTACGGAGATTTCCGCTAATGTGCTCAAAGGGCGTGAATTATTTCTGAAGCATGTCCTACTCAATCTTGATCAAATGTTTGCTGTTGACAGAAAATCTTTGTTTTTACCCTTCGTCGCTCTGTTTAAACACTCTTAGCTCCTTTTACTGCTGTATTCTATCTTTGCTCTGGGTTTGAAGGTAGGGTGTTTCATCTTGACATATTGACTGCCCCTCATACACGTTTCATTGATGATAAGGTCAGGATGTCAATGACGTTAATATCTCAATATATTGGATGCATGACTATACAAAATTCATAGAAGCTATTGAGATTTCTGGTATGTGTATATTCACTATAGAAGGGTACAGGAGGTGATTTGCTGTTAGAGACGTTATAAACCTGTCGGTGTCAGCAGAGGAAATTCAGGTGGAATTTCATATCTCCGACGGAGGAAACGATTTCCGATATCAAGGAAAGTGCTGTTGAGGTTGATGTCACATATTTAAGGAAAAAGTTGGTATTAGTGGTGAAAATATTAGACGGCTCCAGTTTTCTGTCTACTCATAGTGTCCTTAAAATTCTTTTTTTCTATTTTACCGGTTGTGGTTCCAAGCCCAACTATATACATTAGTAGCCTTCTTAGAAGAGCAATGACTGCTCAATTAAGAAAAATGGATATAAAACCAATGGGAATGGGCGTTGTAATAAATAATTGAGAAAAGCCATCAACTTAAGAATTGATAGCCCTTGAAGTTGCCACACGCCTGGTCGACCCTAAAATATAACTAATGACTCTCCAATATTTTCAATGATGAATTACTCTTCCTAAAATAGAAATATTCACATATTGACCATAACGAATGGGCGTTGTAGTAAAAGGGCAGTAAACAAATGGATACGATGAGAGCCCAGGGGAAAATTCTGAAGTTTTGTCAAAACAATCAGACCGGGACTCAACTTGTCTGGGATGAAAGTAAAATTCTAAAGAATCTTCAGAATTTAATAGACGGGAAAATTACACTATCATAGTCATGAAGGGAAAATTGTTGTTCAATCTGACGTTAAAAGGTGTACAAATTCACAAATAAACTCCGATAAAATTAGATTGGAAACATTTAAAATAATGCTGAAAAAAGGAACGGGATGGTTTAGTACTTTCTCTTTCATTAATCGCCAATATCTGCAAATACCTTCGTTCTGAAATTCTATCTAACGAATAAATCCTCTGCTAAAGTTTTCATTGATTTCCTAGGAAAACTATAACAAATAGGATTACTGGATGAGAAACATCCGAATCCACATAAGTTATATATCCATCGATTCAAGTCAATATCTTTATCTAAAGCGGGAGACCTGCGAAGATTGAACTTTGAAAGAAAAAGAGTTGCTTAAACAAGGGTCCTGGGTCGATATAATGAATTCTCGAGTCCTTATCTGAGGGCAATCGTTGAAAGGGATTTTAAGATTATTGCCGTCGTCGGTAAATTATGTTTAGGACAAGCTCTATGTCTTCACATGATGTTCACCCTTCATTTGTTACCAAGAACTCCAGACGGTATGGCAATTTGGCTCCTACAACAGATCCTAGAAATTCTGGAGTTTTTCATTGACAGCCAGCAGGAGAAGAAATTTATTAACCGGAGTACCATAGATATGGCGGGCCAAATCTATTTCGATTGCGATAATTGATTTCAGTTTGGATTTATAGAGTCTGTTGGAGTACCGATTGGAAGCCACTAATCAAATGAATATTGCAACATAAACGGAGGGAGGAAAAGGGAGCGTCTAATCGGTTTGTTTGGCAAAGTTAATCAGTGATATGATTTGTGGGTATGGGTACTCGGTCTAATAAGCGACCAAGAATAATGAGAAAAGGAAACTTTAGATGAATTTTGTGGGCGCCACCTTGCATCGCCAATGAAGTCGACTTTCGACAATAATTTTAATTTTATTCTGAGTCTCCTAGTTGCTGGTAAAAATTGTTCTTAGCAGTACGTGCTGATTCTGTTTTTTTGAAAATTTTTTTAGGTTTCGTTTAGTTAATTCTAAATTACAGTTATTTTTCTACCACCCATAAAATTTTCACTCAATTATCACCAACAGAATTTTATTTACGTATTTTTTAAGAAAATGACGTTGAAATATTTATGTAAATAAAAAACGAACAAAAAAAAGAAATTTTCAAAAATCAATGCAATTTAGTCCAACTAAATACTCCAATTTTGTTTTTTGTTGTTACGATATGGCCAAAGCCTAGGAGACAACCCTTTGATGCGTTAGCATGGCTTTCGGCGGAAGGGAATTAGCGTAAGGGAAGAGAGGAAACTTGACTGCCTTATTTTTGCAGCCCACGGGGAGACCTGGTTTCGAACCCGGGAACCATGACTTATTGATCCAACTCCGTCTCCGTCTCTTTTAAGTCTCGGTTTTCGCGAAAACTGAAAATTGTCACAGTTGACATGGTCTGACTGAATCATCGGGCTTTTGTTGCTTTTCCTGGTAAAACCCGGATTTAACGTTTTCTTGAGATTTTTAAAGTTATTACAGATTCATTTTCAATGCTCGATTCGTCGTATTTTCGAACTCTCAGAGCTTCGGTCTGGGTAATACTAGAGAGCCGAAAAGATAAGATGTAGTTGGCAGACCAAATGCAAAAGATTGAATAAAGCGAAAAAGAATATAACTCAATTGAAAAAAGCAGCTTGAGCACTGTGCGGCCCCAAAATTCAGACAAAGTTCAATTTGAAATTCGTGCTGTTCTATACGACGTGTAGGGGTGGCGATTAGCGTCCAAATAGCTTGACGCATGTACTAAACAGTCATAATTATGAAATAGTCGCAATGTTGAAACCAAGTGCGAGGTATAACGATTATTGAAAGTGTTCGCGCTAGGCGCTCGACGACAGAAATCATTCGGTATTTCGGGTACCCGAGATCGATTGTGTATGATATCGTCACGAAGCATAATGAGTCGGAGAAAGCCAACGAAGGTTTCGCCACACCGGCGAGAAAAACTCACTCGAAGGAGTTTGTTGTCAGGACGCCCGACATCATTCAACGTGCTAAAGTTTGATTTCGGAGAAAATTTGCGAAAATGCTGATTTTTTGGTAATTTCAAAACATTTTCATCACTTTTAGAAGTGACTCTACCTGCAATGGTAGGGGATAGCTCAACATTGTTGACGAATTCGGAAAGGTCATTGGGATAGTAGTTTTTTAGTGTGTGTTTGATGTCGCTGGGTTGGGTAGATCAAAAAATAAAAGAATAATGTGCATACCATGAAAAACTGAAATTTATGAATCATCCTGTAACTCCCAAACGGTTGCCCTCCACAATGCCATACATACAAATCGCCATACTCATTTTGGCACGTCAGATCTGAAACACCCTGTATTTGAAAAACTTAATTGATATTTAATTTTATCTCACGAGTTCTAATGGCGCCCGCCTAATACCAGTTCTAAAGGGAGCTCATGAAGATCGCTGCATTCTTCCATTTAATAATAATAATAATTTTGCAATTGTATAAGTCTTTGTGAATACTAAAAAGATATATAAATAAAGATCCAAAAATTAATTTCGATATGTCGTATAACTTTTATATTTGTTTCTTTAATTCAAACAAATAATGTTTTATGTAGGCATTTTGAAGATAGGGTACCCCTAAAATCAAAATACTCTCTTAGATTAATAATTGTTTCAATCTTCTAAAATATCCAATTTTCAGTTACACCCAGAACTATCAGTTCGTAATAATCTAGTCAGCTCTCCTAGTCGCAGAACTATTTAACTCCAACTTGAAATTTGTTGATAATAAACAAATCGAAATGGTCCTCATAAAAAGTACAATACAGATTAAGTGCGTCAGATAAGAAGAAATAGGAATCAACAACCAGACTGGAATCTCTGTGACCGTAGAATCAGCCTTTGCTTCAAAATCACCAAATAATTCTGTAGAAAAGAAATTAAAAAAAAAAATACACAAAACACATTGAGATACTAAAAAGTTTATGCCCATATAAATTCTTACGACGCGTCTTGGATTAGCATGTGGGAGCTTACGTTTAACGATACATATTCCATAGGAATTCCATTTAAAACTGAAAAGGGGCAACTACTGCACGACCACAATATCGCATTAACATAACGACAAATTAGGTGTGGGAGGGGACGAGGGGTATAAATTTTGTTCGTTTTAATGACTACAACTTTACCCTATGTCCTCTGAACATTGAAGCTCATTAAATGCACCACGTAAACTTAAAAGTGGATGCAATGTTGGAGGTTTTCATTAGTCTGGAAAAGGATCCCAATAACCATTTTGTTGGATTTTTTCAGTCCATAAAACATAGACGATTATTTGGTGCTTTATTTTACAGCTGTTTTGTGCTTAAGTGTTTAGACGAGTTTCTTTGTCTGATCGCTTTAGCTTTGTAGGATAATCTTTATTGGAGCTATGGAGGAGTAAATAAATAAATAAAGCTTTAAAAAGAAGATCAAAAATAGGCGTGGTAAAAGAAGTATAGCAAATAAATTTAGTGGTAAATTATATCAAAAATTAAAGGATTGAGCAGATATTGTAAAAAGAAACACCTGAGGAAAAGTACTTCTACTTGTTTCACAGAACTATCCATGTTTAGAAGAAAATGTAACGCGTGACGCCACTTAAAATCAAAAGTGTCAACCAAGTTTCTTATAACCAAAAGTGCACAAGTTATGTGAGCATGCAGTTATTATTGTGTTGGAACTAATGTTTAATCTACAACACAGTGAAGGTACAAAAGCAATGAAATGTTGACGAGTAGTAGTAGTATATATAATAATATCAACTATCAGTATTTCCAGGCTTTTATCTAGAGAAGGCTATCAAAAAATATTTTTTACTTTATTTCTTTTGGTCCTCTTTTCAAAAAGTTGAGCTTAGGCAACTTATACATAGCAAGTGCCCTTTCCGGTTTATCTCTGTTTGAACTTGAGCTGGTTGTATACTACGGTAACTACCATCGACTTTAAATGCTTCATGAGTGGCTGTCATGTGCTTCGATTTTATCTTCCTCTCAGCTTACAAACCGGTACTTCGACTTTAGAGTGGCCGATTTTTCGACGCTCTGCTGTTAACATGCGATTGGTCGAGCGCACTGGAGGAGCGCGACATTGATCGCACTTTCTACGATATCCTTTATGCATGTTTTACTTATTGTGTACCAGTGTACTTTTCTAGATCTTCTTATTTCTCTTAATCCTGGATACTTGGAGACATATAAACAACTTAAAGAGCAAGGTCTGGAAGACATTCTGTGCATCAAGGATCGATGCCGACTACGATCTCTGTCATCAGTTTTAATCAGACAACGCATTTTTGTCCAGATCTGCTTTAAACGCCAACCCCAGGTAATATAAATTCATCAACTCTAAGCACAATTGTGATGGCTATTCCTCCTCATTGAAGTTCCTTGACTGCGAGCGCAGCGACCTCTTTTCGCTAGCTAATTTATTCGCTGAATTCTTTTTCTTGATTCATACAGTGCTACTTTTTCTACTGATTTTACTCAATTGAAAACGCTTTCGCTGCCATAACTCGCTGCCTTTGCTTGTTGACTGTTTTCCACTCTGTGGAAGGATACTGTGATAATCCCATTCACAAAAAAAGCAATAACATAATATATCTATGGTAATCACAGGCATATCGCAAACCTGTGACATGCTGCGAAGATTTTCAATGCTTCATTAAATGACGTGCTTTGCTTTCACTGCAGGATTTTTACGGGCCCTTTTCAGATTTTAATAAAGCCTTTCGAAAAAATCAACCACGGCATCGTTTACAAGCTTTAACTGCTCGGTTTCTCTTCCCGTTTCACAGATTGGTTTTCCTTTAAGTTAACTCATCCCACTAAGCGTGTCTTGTTCCGGGGGATCTTTCCACTTTCTTTGTATCTTCTGCAGTGCCCCACGACAGCATTCCTGATCCCCTACTCCTTATTCTTTATATCAACGATGTTTTGTGGATTCTTCCCAACTCAAAAATTCTGTATTATACCAACGATAAAAAAATATATTTCATATCGTTTCTTGAGACTAATTGTAATCTTCTAAACACTAATCTGGTGATGTTCTAACCCTGGTATTCTAGCAACCTGCATTTATACTGCTTTTAGTAAGGCTTTTTGATAAGCTGTCTCACTCTATCATTGTTTTCTAATTACCTAAGTTTGGTTTCCCGCCCTTGCTTATTGAATAGTCATATTTATCGGATTGAACGTTTCGTGACTCCTTCTGGCATTCTTAAGACTAATCATCTGAGACCTCTGTTATCTATAAATGGTACAACTTATTTGCTTCAAAGAAGTCGAATTCTTATCGATGCGGACGATATTAAGATATTTTGTCTAATCAAATTTAATGGAGAATGTGAGATCTCGCAGTCGGAGCTGCGCTTGTTTTATAACTGGTGCTGGAACAACAATTTAAAATGTAACATCGTCAAGTTCTGAACTTCTCGACTCCCGTACCTTCCAGCACACGTTCGAGGGTATTTGTATAACACGGGTGTGAGGGATTTGGGTGTGCATCTTGATATGCAACTAAATTTCACCTCGTTGCTAGGGTCAACTCTATGCAGGGATTTATTTTTCGCTGTTCCAAGGAGCCTCTAACCCCCCTCCCCTCCCCCCCCCAAGGCTTCACTTATATACATCTCTGGTTAGACCTCTTTTAGAGTACGCAAGTCAGATTTAGTCTCCGTTCTACGGATCTCATATAAAACGCATTGAACCGTTTAGTGCAGATTTCTGAGATCTCTTCTACGTTCTCTGCCTTGGAACGATCATCTCAAGAAGCGACGTTGTGTTGTGTGATTTAACATTTCTACACCAGCTTCTGCAGGGAAAGGCTAAACAGTGCGGAACTAGCTTTTAAAACGTTGTCTAGAAAATTGTCCTATTCCCTACTTAAACGACCCCTCCCCCCTCACCTCTTACAAACTGGTTACAGATGCTAAAGCACAGCCTTGTTAGGAAAGGAATTACGTGTAAGGGAAATGGGTTAGAAATTTCATTGAAATAGGTGTCGATATATGTCTCGGTTGAAAGTTTCGGGCCCATAAGACAAGGAAAAAAATAAGATGGTGAACTGTTCTGCACTTGTGTTGTTTTGCTTAGGAAAGATTCCCGGAATTTTGACCAGGACGTTTTTTTTTTCAAAACAAAGCAATTTGATTGTTTCTGACGCTATCTCTGTGTTAGGCCAACAACTTTTCAAACGACCTTCGCATACCTGCAGCAAGTGGAAGTTTCTAACCTGAGTTAAATATTATCGCATAAATTAAAGTAAATTGGAGGAGAACTATTAAGTAAGAGAATTTTACTTGTACATTTTCCCCTTAAACTCACCTGGAATATTTTTTGATATATGTATGTATATTAAAGCTCAAATTACATTTGCTTTTTAAGCGTAACGTTAACTTATCTCTCCAAATTACATTTCCCAAAACAATCTTCTTGAAAGTCGAATTGATTAATCATGTCACGTATTTGAGCCGCAAGCAAGCGATATATAATACTACTCCAAGTCAAATTATACAATATTCCTTGCAAGCGCGATAGAATGGTGATAAGATCAGAGCACCATAAGTAGATTTTCTTCTATAACAATGCTCCTTGAAACATGAGACTCGCAACGTATAACTTAAAAGCCTGCCACGTAGGAGAAAGCGACTTAATTTTAAAATGTCGCACAACCTCATCAATTAATTAATTTTATTTAGTGCCTCCATTAAGTAGATAAATGGTAAAGGATTTTCATGTAACAGCAGCACAAGTGATCTCCTTGAAAGCACATTTTGATGAGTTGGCAGTAATTGTTTCATATATGGCAGGCAACAAGCAAGCCCCCTTATTCATTGTGGTAATTTAAGTTCCCACGAAGTTCCAATCAATTATCTCAACAGTCTAATTAAAATGATTAACTTATCAGCGTAAGCAGAAGGTCGATACCAGATTACTTACTTCAGCACCAAAGTGGCTAGAGAAGAGATTTTAGTTTGACCTCATTGTAACGAGACACAGAAAATCCCTGGGGTTTAAGCACTCAGTGTGACGTAATAGTGGGATATCTGGGAAAGGGGTTCTCAAATATAGCAGAATCAATAAGATTTTCCTTATTACGCTAGTGTGCGAAAGTTGAGCGTTAAGTTGGCAACAATCGGCCATGAGAAGAAGCTTAGCATTTAGATTGTACCGGAACTGACTGTAAACTCCCTCCGGATGCGTGAAGAATGGATAAAGCGCGAAACAAACAACAAAACACACAAATCCTGGTGAGGGTGCTGAGTAATTGTAGCGCCAAGAAAAAAAAATATCTGAGATATGATAGGCTTCTTCGGGGAGATATGATATATGATGATAGCAGAAATGAGAGCACTATGGGAAGGGAAATCGGGTAGCGTGTAGCTTCTGGGCAAGTTGACATTTTTATTGCCACAACTAAGGATTAATGTTTCCCGATGAGAAATCAGAGCAAAGGGTATATGGTCGATTTACGACTTCACAACATGAATCAGTCTTCCAAGAACTGGACCAATCTTAATGGCCGTCGAATTGTGAATAAGTTTTTACTAGTCGTCGTTTGTTATGCAGAAACTTGCTAGTTACGATCTTAAATCGATGGGATAGCGTCAATTTATTTGGAAACTTTCTAAAATCATAAACAGTACTAATATCTTAACTTTACGACGTTACCGCCTTAAATGTGACATTCTATTGATGAGCTCAAGTTTTTATCTCGTTTTTATGTTCCTAATTAAATTGTCGCCGTCATGGGAAAGTTTCACCAAAATCTCTTTTCATTGAACACTTCAAATTGTGTGTCACTGTCTCAATCAGAATTCCATTAGCCGAAATATTAGCATTTGAGAAGAATCAGTTGCTCTAAAAGATAAGGTCAACGCTATTTTTCACCCAAAAGAGCAAACTCTTTGTCCTTTATTGACGAAAAAATGACAAACCTTTTTATATTATAAAAAGTTTATGTCATGGCTCCGTCATATTACTTTCCAGCCCAAAAGCCGTCAGCAAGGATTAATTTTTTCTCTGAAAAATGCCCGAAAGAAAATGACAAGAAAAATGAAGGGAAAAACAGCTTGTTGTCAGTCGACAAGTGGAATTTAACGAGAAAAGTGTGAACATTTTTTCTGGCTATCTTTTGAGACATGTGTCTGAAAATTTATTGTGACAAGGGTCTAAGGACTCCATGAAAAGGAGGCGTTTGCCAATACCCTTTTGGTGTCGTGTAGAGATACTTTGCAGTTTTAAGTGATTTTTTAGGGATTTGGAAATCCGGTGGTTTCCCTTGTGACCTAACTTTATCCAATTAAGGATGTTAACCTACGTAGTGTGCTTTGGATATTAAGCTGCTTAAAATATATCCTCGTTCGAGCAGATAAAGAAGAAATCCAATCATTTTGTGACAGATCCTATTGTAAGCTCTTATTTGTAAGCGTGTCAATCATTCAACGTTTTTCGTAGGACTTTGATGGCATATCATCATCAGAATTTCGGGCTGTAACATTTCGTTGGTGGCTGTGAAATCTGGTGTTGCAACATCTTGATGACTTTAATGCTAGACAGCTTAAGTACGGTTATTCACCTCGGGCGGCTACTTGACAGATAGTCGATGGCTGGGTTAACTTTAACCAAAGAGAAGAAAACATTATATGACGAAACCTTGTGTAAGGAACTGAGTGAATATTTTCTGTGGACGAAACAACGTACAAAAACCCAGCTCCTGTTGTATACGGATCAAAGGGAAAAAGAAATTTTTTCTCGAGCACGGCATGGGTGGGTTAAAAAAAAGATGTTACCTAGGCGGTACTGTGGTAGAAGGAAAACTCTGTAGCCTTTATTAACACGACGTGATGGTACGTCCATTTGTGAACGGATGAGAAATGATTTAATGTTTTGCACTGATTGAAATTTACCACTGCAGACGGATGAGGATACTTAAAGAAGATTTGCTATGAAGATTTTGTGGCTTTGGTATATGTAGTATCTAATGTCTTTTATATATTTGGCTTTAATTTCTAGTAGTAGTAGTAGTAGTAGTAGTGAACTTTTACACCTTCGTGAGATGAAGAGTGTGAATTGATTATGTTCAGAGGCTTTTTCCTTTGTATTGCCTTGTGCTTAAGATAGGGATTACTTCATATTGAATGATATTTCATGGGATAATCGCATCATTTAGATTTCTTGAAAGAAGTGAGTTTAATATTAAACAAAATATGAACTAAAAATCGACAAAAATCATTGGCCTATAGCCCATGATTTTTTTGGTGAAAAAAATTTTTTGTTACGAAATCAAATAAAGGAGGTCTCATTCAAAAGAGGACTCGAAAAGCAATTAGTTTGGAAGGTTTCACTGGAAAGTATCTCAATTTGACGGAACTGGAACGATTTTTGTATCTCCTGGAAGCTCTACTTTCGAATGGCCCTGGAAATTTTACTGGAATTCATCGAATTAATTAATTTTGAGCATTCTGAAAATTGACTAGAAATGAGGCCGTTGCAACGGTTTTTCGTCAATTTTTTCATGTTTCCAGGCTCCAGGGAACGGGCAAACCAATTAGACTACCATTTTTTGACATGCTCTTTCGAATGGCATCAAAATTTTTGCAAAAAAAATTTCACTCAAAATCGACAAAAATCACTGGTCTATAGTCCATGATTTTTTTGGTGAAAAGAAAGCCTATTTTTCAGTCTCTAGAGTGGCCTAACCCCTTAAGATCTTAAACAATATACAGAAAACGGTGTGTAAATATTTATTGTAATTATTTTTTTTATTATATTTAAAGAAAATCGAATAAAAACAGCAGTAAGTATATAGCAAAGTTTCGTTAAATTTTATTTGTCAGATAATTAAAAAAAAAATAAAAAATTATACAAATTATTCTAAGACTTACCAGTAGATTAACTAAGAGTAAGAAAGCATTTAACTAGTGCACTTACCTTACTCTCATTAATTAACTTCGAACTTAAAATCTTTATTGCTGCTGCACGATAATTTCCTGTACAAATTTAAGTAAAACAATAATAGGCTGAAACATTTATTTTATTTCCACTTATACTCGAAATTTTGTTCACAACTGCTGAATTGTATTTTAGCTCTAATCATAAGTGTTTGAATAAATCTTAATGCAGTAGTAACAGGTGCACAATTATTTTTAACAGATACCAAATACCAAAATGTGATGATTGACGAAAATAATTTCACAGCAAGATTAAGTAATTTCTGATAAATGTAGGTATTCCTAAATTTAACGTAATCGACGAAAGCATATTTCGCATCGGCATTTTTACTGTGTAGCTCTAATTCAAAGATGGGCATTTTTTATTCGAATAAAGATAAAAGCTCAAATAAATTGAAAAATCGAATAAAAATTTATTTGATAACAAAAATTATTTGTTATTTGGAGGATTATTCGCAAATAAATATTTGTATTTGGTGCTTTTTATTTGAATTTCAAATAATCATTTTTTATTCGGTCGCGCGTTATTTGATAATTAAATAATTATTCGTTATTTGATGAATTATTGGCAAATAATTATTTGTTATTTGGTGCTTTTAATTCGAATTTCAAATAATTATTTGTTATTCGATCGTGCGTTATTCGATAATCAAATAATTATTCGTTATTTGATGACTTATTCGCAAATAATTATCTGTTATTTGATGATTTTTATTCGAATTTCAAATAATTATTTGTTATTCGATTATCAAGTAATTATTCGATAGTTGATGTCTCTTTATGGAATACTTATTTATTTTATGGTATCATTTACTAAAATCTTTACTGTAAACATCGAAACATATCAAGGCAGTTTTAATTTCCTAAGTACGAGACCACCTTCTGATATGAAATGCGTGTACCAAGAAATAATTTTTTTAAATTGAACTAATGAACACCAACAACAAATAATTATTTCATAAAGAGACATGAATTATCGAATAATTTTGTAATAATCGAATAACAAATAATTATTTGAAATTCGAATAAAAATCATCAAATAACAGATAATTATTTGCGAATAAGTCATCAAATAACGAATAATTATTTGATTATCGAATAACGCACGATCGAATAACAAATAATTATTTGAAATTCGAATTAAAAGCACCAAATAACAAATAATTATTTGCCAATAATTCATCAAATAACGAATAATTATTTAATTATCAAATAACGCGCGACCGAATAAAAAATGATTATTTGAAATTCAAATAAAAAGCACCAAATAACAAATAATTATTTGCGAATAACTTAAAATAAATTAAAAATCGAATAAAACTTTATTCGAATAATTTTTTATTCGATTTTTTAAAAAAATCGTTATTTGATTGAAAATTTATTCGAATAATGCCCATCACTGTTCTAATTCCACATGCCCCTTTTATTTCACTTCAAACAATTATTGCCTTTCCATTTTAGTACGACATATAAAAGGCACATTCCTGAATTTAACGAACACGGCGAAAAATTTCAAATGTGTGTGTGTTTGTAACTGGTACACTTATACTACTTATTCGACAAAACTCTATTTCACAATTTTTTTCTGCAATTGAATTGAGCGAAAAAAGCAAATGCACGGAAAAAAAATGCGTTAATTAATCAGAATATTGAATATCAGGAAGTTAAACGATATTGTAAAAGTATTAATCATATTTTTAAAACATTTGTACTCTTACTAGACTTCTATTCTAGAGAAACTGTTCAGGAAATTTTTTACAAAAGTCATATACGAAGTTCTACTACGCTTACCAGCCATTTACAGGAAATAAAATCACAAAATATTGAATTAATTCGGTCGTTGTCAAGAAATTGTTTTAATTCTTAGAAAGAACACTTCTTCATTGACATCTTACCACAAAAAATAACTTTTAAATTGTTAACATAAACTGCAATATATTAATTTAAAAAAATCTAAACTCACACGTCCAACGCATCCCACTTTGTGCTTGAAAATGACATTTGAAGCGAACATTTAAAAGCTCTGCTCCTATTGGTCAATATAATCGAATTGCATTATCGACGCAATGAATTTAGTCAAGAAGCATCAACGTCATTACCTTCACTTGCCTCGTACATTCTCTCCTCCAACTTTCGTTAAGTGAAGATTTATTTTAAGTTATTTTTTTACGTGTATTAATTTTATTTTATAAAAAATAGTGCTGCGAACTATTGTTTAGCACATTTAGAAATAATCTTTTAATAATTTATGTAAGATTTATTTAAAAACAAAAAACCACTGCACAGCATTTCGGATACCTTCCCAACA
Organism: Leptarthrus brevirostris; assembly: GCA_964036015.1. Classification (NCBI taxonomy): domain Eukaryota; kingdom Metazoa; phylum Arthropoda; class Insecta; order Diptera; family Asilidae; genus Leptarthrus; species Leptarthrus brevirostris. The sequence goes on from OZ038375.1 coordinate 108,231,521, forward strand.
CTTATTTTCTATGATCAGATAGGAGTAGTGATTCTAGTGTGACTCAACGATCAAGTATTACTGTGATACTTGTTCGAGTGTGTCACTTTCGTTTTCGCCAACAGTTATGGATATGGTATGAAGGGCTTGAATGGAAGTGGCGCTTACTACTTAAGGAAAACAGATGTCAAGAGCTTTATTATTAGGCCAGTCAATCAGCACTCAAGGCTTTTAACTCCGACCTGATAAAATGAAAATGTATCAAAGACTAAATCCGAGTCTTAAGAAATAGTTCATATCATACCGTTAGGTTCTGCTTGGTCCCAGGATATGTCGGCATAGAGACTTTGGAACGGTGGAAAAACATCAATTTGGCCCAAACTGAATTACAATGAAACTTCAATCTCTTATCCTTCCGACCACTCGTCGGTATCATGATCGAGCACTGGCCTATGGGATCTACCCAAGGGAAACATAATAAGGGGCAGTGAATGGGTGCCAGACGTCAACCATCGGTTTTTGATGATGGTAACATTACTGAACCGATAACGGGTGACAAACTGGGGAGGCAAATACAGTAGGAGCGTATTTATTACGTGTCCCCGGCGTTGATCGGACTTTAGGTAAGTGTCGGTTCCGATTATTTTTACATGTCATTCCCTTCCCACACCCATCGCTAGGAGTGATCGATATGTCTTAACCCCGCAGTATCTAACGACATTTATCGTGTTATTGTTCATCTCAGTAATACCGAAAGCTATGAGTTCGACACTAACATCGGTTGATTTCGATTATTTTTTTCTGTTCCTCTCTTCCCATCCCCCTCCCTAGAGGCCTTATTGTAAAATTATTTAGTGGTATCGGTAGCATTATTCATATTAGTGACACCAAAATATATGGACTCGACACTAATATTGGTCGTTTCGATTAATTGTACATGTCACCACCCCCGCCGATTAGAGTACCATAAATTATGCCTAAGAAAACAATAAACCTTCCCGTAAAAGTCCCATTGAAATTGGATTAGCCGATTTGCAGATTAGCCCGGACAAACGGACAAACAGACAGACAAAAATTGTAAAAATAATTGAATGCTGTTTCATATTCTATTAATAAAAAGGAAAGAAGATATAAGAAGAAATGAGAAGAATAAAATTAAATGAAGATTATGAAAGTGGACAGAGCAAGCGCAATTACATTCAAAAGTGAGAAAGAAGGTTTTTATGTACGCTTGGAGGAATTAAGAAGAGAAGATCCCGCTGACTATAAACAATTTCTACGGCAATCAAAATCGGACTTTGACTTGTTTTTGGAAAAAGTTATTCCATTAATCCAAAAGATGGACACCAATATGAAAAAATCAATACCTCCAGAACAAAGACGCAGCGCGATCCTTCTGGTGGAACCGCCATGACATCTTCAAAATTTTTAACCAGATCTGTGCTACCCGTGATATCACTTATTTGTATTACCGTGCACTTTTTGTGTTTGGAGTTTAAATTAACTATTGCAAATTTAAGTAATCAATTAAAATAATAATTTAACGCATACTTATTTATTACATTAATTTTATCCTGAAGCATTGCACAGATTTGATTTTCTTCAAATAAATTTATTAATTTTACTATATCCTGATCTGATCCCACATAAGGCGACATCACTTGCTCTGTATAATTCCATTATACAGAGCAAGTTATAACATGTCGGCCTAACAATCCGCAGGTCCACGGTTCGAATCCCATCGACGGGGACACATAGTTGTTTTTTACTGAAAACAGATTACGATAAAAAGGCCATGGGGATTGCAGAAAAAATTTCAGTGGTTCGGAATCCACAGTTGTTCTCCCGCCCTATGTCCCATAAAGAGTATCTATCAAAATATTAAATCAATTTAATTTGTTCGTGGAGATGGTATAGGTATTAAATTGTCCTAGTAGTTTTACACGAGCAAATTTTCTCTACTTAATATTAGTCGGTAAAGCTTATGTGGACCTCAGGCAAAGCTCTGTAAGGTGTGTATCTACCATCTTTACGCATCGGTTTTGGTAGAGATCTAACACGATTCGAGTCGATTGATTGTTACGATTGGAAATCGTAAAAATCCCGTTGTTTAAAAAAATATGGATTTAAAATTTTTGTGCGGTTCACGTGGAAGTTTTTGTATGGAAAGTTCTGTATGATATGGTTCGCACAAGGATTCACTACAAAATCAAGGGTGCTGTCATAACAAAGCTATGGAAATAAGAGTAAGAGATAGATAACTCCGCATATTATTACAAATTGATTGGCCTGACAAAAAAAGGACGCAGATGACCTACTTGAAATTTGGCTAGAAGAGCTGCATGCTGGACTTTATGAAAAACTTTTAAAATAATAAGTGCCTCACTGGACACTAAAATTATGAAGACGATTCGCCGTCAAGCCAGTAAGAAAGTTTTCAGTTGGGCTCTAAATCAGACTCGCCCGCCCAGGGTTCCGTACAAAATTAAAAAATAACAGATTTATTTATATGTTTCGGAATGTACATGGTTGGAAGTTCGTTTTAGTTCAGATCTTTCCGATTGAAAACGTCGATAAAGGGAAGGTATTTTTTCTCACATTTTTGGCGATAACTTAAAAACTGCCTACCCCTTCAGATGATACCACACACGATACATAAACACGGAAGTCGATCGATGGATGAGTGGCACGATCTCCATCCCATGGATGCAGTTTCAAGCCTCGGCCTGCCTGTCAGTTTTTAATTTACAATTGCAGTAAAAATAAAAAATTTACTTCGTCTCTGAGCTGTTGTTAAGCTCGCAGCAGTCCCTTGAGCTTTGGCTACATCATAAAAAAAATTTTTTTCTAGTTCCTATTAAAAGCAAAATATATTTCTCTCTCTTCTGTCATCTTCTATTTCTATTTCTATTGCCAAATTTCAAGTTGCTAGCAATAGTAGTTAATGAGAAAACAGGCCATGACATGCAGACAGACAGATACCGTCACCATCAGGGTTCTCTTATCTTTTAGGTACGGAAACTTAAAAACCATAAACAGCACCAAAGTAAGTAAAATAAATTAAAATTGTCAGGGAGCTATGCTTCATCGAGTTCTGTAGCAACTAAAAATCAATCACTATAGTTTCAGTCTGCCCGTTCGTCCGTCTGTCTCTCTGTCAAGGCTCTTCCATCCTCTATTTATATAGCTATCAAGATTTAACAAGATATACTAGTGTAGGTTGATGAGCTAAAATATAAACTATGCTATTTTTGGATTAATAATTCTTTTTGGAACCCCTGCCATAGAGTGAAAAGTGTATTTTTTTAACCTGACCCATTGAGTGGGGTATCTCTAGATAGGTTTCCTAAAATTTAATAAAAAATGACCTTTTGATTTTAAACTTTCAGTTACTTTCAAAGTCGTTATTAAAGCGTTTCCCCCCTAATTTCTAAACTATCGATGCAAAATACCTGAAAAATTCCTAAATGTAGCCTTCAGTTAGTATTTTCAGTAAAAATTATAACAAAAACTTCGAAAAAAATTGTTTATGAAAAAGTAAGATATAACTCTACGGATCCCTATCATATGCGTGTCCAAACTTAAGTTTTTAGGAATTGTCTGGACATGAGCAAGTGTCTACGCTGAGGAAAGCAGTCAGCATGTAAAGACTGCGCAAAAGTTTGACCGAAGGAGAGGCTCAGTATTTTAATATCTGAGGCGAAAAACTATCAGTTAAAGTTGCTTTGCAAACGTAGATTTTGGAGAGTATTTTAAAGAGTTTCTGAACGTATAAGTAGTAAATTTTTAGTATTTAGATATACTACAAAAAGAAATACTCTCTCTCTTTCGTTAGTTCCCATTACCCCTTGTGGGACATGGAGCGAGATAACAACAATCTAGCTTAAAAGAGAACTAGAGAAGTCACCAGGACGTCACTGTAACATCAGAGGCATAGAAGATGCTTAGTGGGTTCTTCTATTCTTGAAAATTTCGTTATAGGAAACGTTTAAGGTAGATGTGTGACTATCTCTCTCTTTAGTTTTTTTATCTCTACATTAGATAAGAAAAGAATATATGACGGGCTGAGAGTAAAAGTGACCTATTTATAAGGTTCGGGCAAAAGTGGCTTAGAAAATGTTCCGCACAAAAACGAATCGCGTGAGATTCCGGGCAAAAACGAATCGTGGAAAATTTCCGGGCAAAAACGACTTAACTGCATTACTTTTTGTAGTTAAATCGTTCTTTCCCGGAAATTTTTTACGATTCGTTTTTGACCGGAGCTTCACGCGATTCGTTTTTGCGCGGAACATTTTCTAAGCCACTTTTGCCCGAACCTTATAAATAGGTCACTTTTACTCTCAGCCCGTCATATATAACCTATGTAGCAATCAACAGTGCTGTCGATCTGTGACACTCAAAAATTGTACAGAACGGCCTTTTCCGCTCCTTGAATGCGCGTGATTTGAAGATTTATTAAAATTGAAGAGTGCGGGAAATGAATAATGATTTTCGACTATCGAACACTCAAAATTGTCAGCATTATACCTCTATTTCAGTTAAACACCCCAGGTAAAGCTCATCTTCCACCCCATGCCCCACAAGGGGTTAGGCGAACTAGAGAGAGTAAAACACTCCACAGACTTCAACTACGTTCCATATACAGGGTACTACAATAAAATTTACTGAAACCGCCACAATAGTCGTGTTTCGTTTTTCTTGAAATTTTTGTCTACACCAGTAAGAAATGAAATTTATCGCATATACCAAACAAGTGAATAGCTGGTTGAGGCGCCGACTGTCAAGCTGTAAATCTGACTGTAAAGTTCAACTGAGTGATAAATTATTAATTTCATTTCTCGATGGATGCTGCTCATCGTGATATTCCGACCATTTCCCCAATGGTCAAACATTGAGCTCTAAACAAAAAGTGGGCGCGCAAATGTCGGGTCTGTCTCCCAGACCACTTGGGAAATTAATCACGGTCCATGGTTTTGTGGTGTTGGACTGATTGAAAACGCCATTAGTCCGGACTTTTGTACATTTTCTACACTTGAAGTGATTAGTTTTTTTTCCTCCTGGAGAAAAACAACTTGGAGGTCACCCAATAATTCCACTTGGTCAATTTGAAAAATAGCCCAAAGCCTGACCACAAATTTTAGTTTCTTGTAAAATCAAACGGAGAAATTTATAACACAATTCCTATTAAATGAGCGCGACTTCATAATAGTTTTCGCACCTTTTAATTTGCATAGAACACCTGCCATTTTTATTGCCGCCATTCAGACGGGCTTTCAAACAGCTTGTCTTTTAATTTTGAAAGGCTGCTGGTAGCAATCTTAATTGGCTACAAGTGTCTATTGAGCACATTTAATGCAAAAGATATTTTTAGAAGTTAGTCGTTACGACCCCAGCTGATTGTACTTAAGAAACTCGTTTTTGTATCTTGCATTGCAAACGGTCCAGATAGCATCTTCGATCGCAGAGTTATCCTTTAGAACTGTCTTTATTTATAGACTTCGATTAAGTTTTAAACATTGGAATTTGGGGCTTACAATCAAACGAAGCAATTGAAGGCATTAAAACCTTTCAACGTTGTTTGCCGTAAATTTGAGTTTTAGACAATTAATGAATACATCGGCATCCGGTAAAACAGCTAGATAGTGATCAGAATCACATTGCTCGGACTTCGTTTAACTAGCTACAATTGCAGCTAAGTACAAATTGCTCGGGCGTGCAATGTATTTAAACAATAAACATCTGCTCGGAAAGTGTTTTCAAAGCAATTCATCTTTCATCCTTGAGTGGGAGGAAGTATGTACTTCCTTCTAAATCCAGTAGAGCCTCACCTCAGTAGATATGTGTGTCACCTTAATATTGAAATATATTTCAGTTTCCTCCAACAATATCAACGTGAGTAATGCAATTAGGAAATTAGAACTAAATTTGCGTAATGAAATTGCCTATCCAAATAAAATGAATTGGTCCCCATCTCCCCTTTACGGAATGACCTAAAATTTTATTAAATGAGCATCGTTCGCTACAAGTGCCTTTGTCTTGCCTTCACGGTTCCTTAAACTCGCCCTGATAAGTCTCTGAATTGCGTGTTTAGGTAGGCCTATCAATTTCCTTGCCAGATAACCGGAAGCAGATATCTGGCAAACGGGGTGTGCTTTACATTTTTTGTTGCTTCCAAAAAAACAATGGTTTTGGCCTCTATAGAAGCTTTCGTTTACCGACATCTCATACATATCTTGGAAGGCATAACACGGTCTTCTTACGATAAAATTTTTAAAGACGTCATTAGTTGGGAAATAGGTGTAACAACGACAAGGGATAAGTCATGAAATATTATCAAGACTTAAAGTGGATGATAACTAGATCCGCTCAGAATTCGTTAGGACTCAAAAATGCAAAATTCCCATAATGCAAACACATAAGAAACGGAGATATGTGGCAAGAATTTACTAAACAAATCTCATTTTCTTCACTCTATTTAGCTAAGAGGTGAAAAGGATAAGAAAAACGGAACGACTCAATTTCAATATGGAAAGCACCTTAGACAGAAGCCGAGAGGAAATAAACGGAAGACGAGTGTTTTCCGTTTGAGCTCCTTCAGGGACTTTCCTTGGGAAACAGAATTTACATTTTGTGAGCTTTCCAAATCCTCCAAGACACTTTTCCCTCGCATGCGAGATAAATACTTCAATTTATTCCTCGGTTTTAAGGAACTTTTAATATTTTACGGTACATGTTAGAGTCGCTCCCCCGTTTTAAGGATTGGTATCGGTTTATGGGATTAGATGGCGTGCGTTGGTGTTGAGGTAAATTCAAGAAGACGAAATATAAGTTAGTTAAGAGTTTGTTACTGCACGCCTTAACTAATCAATTTTCTGGTTATGTGTCTTGTGAATTGCCTTACAGCGGATATCCTTACCTTCTCATCCTTGACTTGCATAAATCTTTTTAATTTTAACGAATCCTTAGAGAAATTTGCCGCAGGGCTTCAAGATATTCGTTTAGCATGATTTCGCGCACAGAAAGACATTTAAACGAGTTGCGTCATAAATGTATTTTCTCTTCTACCAATTTCAGCTGTAGGCAACAAGTAGGTTTCATGTCAAGCTCCTGCACCGCGGATTTGAAAAAAAAGAAAAAAAAACCCTCCAAAATTTAATTATACGAAGTGGGAAATAATTAATTTAAGCAGCAATTCTGGTTGCATTAAACCGAATTACAGTAAACCTCACAATAGTCCTCATTGAAGAAATCATAATAAATATGAAATAGTGACTTTGAAGATGTCATTTCGAGTCAAGTAGGCCTGAGTGGGGTCGTATCGAAAGTCACAAAATTTACAAAAATAATTCCGACTTTTTTTTTTAAATGACCCAGGACCAGCTCAGGGACGGAACCGACCTTACAGTTGATAGAGGTAAATCTAAGAGACCCTGACCAATACCTATTAGAGTAGACTAAAAGAGAGTTATGCAGCTTAAGTTTTGTTAGGAATAATAACGATATTTATAATAACAAGTGCGCAATTCTTAATAAAATTGTTTTCCAAAATGATAATATAAATATAGGCTTTCATTACCCTACTATTTATCCCAATACAAACATAATGGGTGATTTGAAGGCCTATCAAAACCTAAATACAAACACGTGACTAATACCGGGGACCCGGGCAGTACTTCTAATAAAATAATCAAAATACCCTCAGGAATAACAAGAAATCTTAACGTTAGCAAACTTAGTAAAAGCTGACGCAAATGGGCATCAGATCACAAATAGTTAACCTGAAGTCCGGCGAAAGCAATATACAATATTGATAATATTGTTAATAAATAAAGCCTCAATGACATCATCAAAAATGGTATTGAATTTTACACCAACGCATGTGCTTTAGAAGGGATTCCATGAATCGACGATCGAGGAGGTAATAGTGAAAGAATTTAAGGTTTTTTACCCGGAAGTGACTAAACTAAAGATTTTCAGGTGTGCGACCAATCAGTCCAGGAAACCTCAATACCCTTTAGAACATTTTCTTATCAACCTCCACCTGAATTAAAATGTACACGACGTTACCAATATAAGATATTTCTTGCTCCGAAAGGGCACGTAAGAGAAAGTTAGGAACGAGGGACTTACCTCTTTCTCTGTCTGGTTGCCGTAACCCCTTGTGGGACATAGGGCGGGATAAATCATCCGATTGGAGACACCGATTGGAATTCGACCTACAATTTAAAGTGGATTCCGAACCACTAGCATTTTCTCTGCAACCCCCATGGCCTTTTTATCATACTCTGTCGTAGGCAGAAAACAACCATGGGTCGCCCCACTTATTCCACTCCTCTCTCTACTCAGGCATACAAGTCCTACTTCTAGACCAAAGCTACAAATGCATAAAAAGCTGATTAGACCAGTAATCTTATATGGCTCCACGAATCCCCATCATCCGCACAACGAATTGAAGTCCTCGAATGGAAGATCTTAGACCCTGCATAGAGAGCAAAAAACAGGAAGTTTTCTAACAAATACATCCCTAACAAGGCTGGAAGAACACCACTTCGTGGATTTACGCTAGTTATCTTACTAAAGCTAATTATAGATCTGCAAGATCATAGTAAATCTCTCTTAAGTAAGATCTACAAGGGTGGCATATATTCCAGAATCGACGACTGCTAGCCTTCTAAACTAGAAGACTCAAGCGATGTCGATACAATACGTAAATACTATAAATCATCCTTCATGGGAAAACAAAACGGAAGATAAGTGAGACTATTCAATTAATGCTTACGTTCACAAGATTGGAGTGCGATTTTTGACGCAAACGACATTATGCCGCTGTGTTTCTTTCAGTGTGTGCCCGTTTTCAGAGCTCGTTAAAGCATCTCCGGATTAACCATAGCATCTTTCTTCAAAAACTAACGTTTCTTGATTTGCTTACTAATTTTGTTAATAGGGGGAATCCTATTTATGCCATCGCACTCAACGAGTTTGTTTTCGTGATTTATATTCGGCTGGTGTACCGCAGGACAGCCATCACGGTCTCTTGCTTTTTATAATTTACATTAATGACACTGATGCCGACGCTTTTTACAGATGGTGTACTGTAAAGCACTTACATTTAAATGTCAACAAGAATACGTGCGTTTCACGGAAAACGTGCCCCTTGACTTTTAATTTAATAATTAATGATCGCTCTTTGAGACAAGGCTAAGGATTTGATGAATGAATTCGCGCTTTTCGTTTCAGGACATCATAAAAACAACTGTTTTCGCTTTTAATTGCTTGCGGAGGAAGATCGATTCAACTGAGCTCCTTGCTTCTTATATTATATGGGCCCCAGCACGTTCCTTCACAGGGCAGGTATCTCTTCACCGAACCAAATGTGGTTTTAATAAGCTTGTCTATTTAATCTGAAGCTCTGATCGTATCGATTTTCACCTGTCTCGGAATGTAGTGAAGACTCAGCTTCGTTAAGGTTAAGTTTTAAATTTAAGTTTTAAGATTTAGTTGTATGATTTAGACTGTAATTAGTTATTCGATGATTTTCGTAAATAAATAAATAAGTATTGCTTGCAATCAAGCATGCTTGAGACCGGTAGGTTCGGTTCCCCCTTTTCGATGATATAGAACTTAAAATTGATCACAAGGATAGAAACGCGTTTTCGTTCTATTGATTCTTTCGATTGTGCCTGCTGTACACTACGTGTTAACTCGACAAAAATAGATACCCAAGAGCAAAGTACTTATTGGCACATTTTTTTTTATATATTTCTTCTGAACAGATTAAATCCACTTCCCACCGAGAAAATAAATTCCGAAAACAAAAGAAATTTACAACAACAACGACCACAAAACTCGTAATTAAAGAAGAACAATTTACGACTATTTTGAGGTGCTGGATGACACTTAGTAAAACAATCAGAGACGTATGGCGGACCGGTAGACTCATAAAGAGCGAGCAATTGCGTCAAAATTTATGACTTTAATAAAATTTATTTATAAATCCTCGCGTCCGTCCAACCCGTTTATTCGTTCACACCCATCCTGCGCTGAAAATGCATGATTAACTTCCCTCAATGGATTTTTCTGCTAGTATATAGTACTTGCCGCAGCCTGAGTTATATTTTCCAGGATTTTCGTAGCCTTTCTGGAAAGTCTCTTTCCTTCATGTATTCTGGCCATAGCCCCACTCAGGCGAAGGTCTGTTGTATAGTACTTTGCATTCGTGCTGCACATTTTCTCTAGGTTTCAGTTTTCCTTGCTTTAGTATTACCACCTGAGATGGTCATGAATTTTCCGTACAATTATTTTCCTGAACGTACACCATGGGAATATGCATGCAACAAGTAGAGCCAACAGAGGTTTTAATTAGGAGCAGCACTTGTTGGTCCTTTGAAAAGTTCATTATTTAGGCCTTTGTTGCAATGGGAAATGCTTTGTTCTTGAAAATTTATGATTAATTGGCATTGCCAAGAGCACTACCTGCAAAGTAAATTCAAATCGCTTCCTTCCAAATCACATTGTTCGAAAGCACACATTTCATCCCTGATGAACATAAAGGAGGCTATTAGTCAACCAGGACTAATAAGCTTTGCTAATTACATCACTTGAGCTTGTTACGATCTCTTTGACAATATCGAACTTGCGGAGCAACCACTCTCGTCTCTTGTCATCTTTGACGTGCTCCACGGTATTAGAAGATTTATTAGCTAATTAACTGAAAAGATGTTGAGATCAAAGAAATTTTGCTCGAGAAGATTCAACTTTGTACAGCTTCTGGGCGGTTTGTGCACTTTTAATTTAATTTATAGAGCAATCAAAGTTGGCACGAAAAGTGTGAATTTTACGAGGAGATATAAAAGCGAAGGAGGATTGTATGTGTCACCACGATAATGCGACAATTAAACCCCCCCTTTCATGTAAGAAGCAAAGTAAAACGTAATTTAACTTGAGGTAATCCTTAGGAAATTAGACTCCTTTGTAATATTTACTGAAGTGAACTTCTGCTTGAAATGTGAAAAGCTTTTGCGATACAATCGTTGTTATTTTGAAACAAGCATCAAGCGAGGGCAAATTTGCATATGAACAAGTTTTTCTATAAGTAACACGAGGTTAAACTTCTCAAAAATTTGTGGATGCGATCCACTATTTTCTGACAAAACTTTGTTATTAGAAAACTTCTACCACTGAAACCAGATATTGTACTCCTTGACAACTTTGTCCGTAAAATACTAGCGCATGGTGCTATAGCACTGAAAAATACCTGAACAATTTTGGAAATTAAATTTTTCGACTGTTGAATTTATGGGATATATGTGGCTAATACTAAATTGAATAATTTGGAATCTTTCGAATGTATACAGAAAGTGCGCTTCGGAGCATTTGCTTTTAATGGAGATTGTAAGTATTAGTAAGTTTTCAGAGTGCTTTTCAAAATGACTTAATACGAGTGAAAGGGCATACATGAATTATTAAAAACGTAAAGGCAGATGAGGACGTGCCGTCAAATTTCCATGGCCCGCAACCCTTCAATTTCTTAGGCAAAGGAGTGATCTGATTAATGCATGGGCCAAGAAGGAACACTGGCGAAAGACCAGAAGATGGCCTTATAAGTTACGCCACCAAAAGAGATATCCTTCATTTGCATAGGATATACCTGATATAGCTGACAGCATTGTTGATAGATCATGATTACTTTTTCACATGTCCCGCAAAATTCAATTCAATTGCCTCCGAATTTTTTACAAATATTTTATATATGACAGGTCTTCAATGAGTTAATGGTACTGCGTTGTTTTTATCATCGTCCATTAAAAGGCGTAGTTTACTTCGTTGTATTGCCGATGCCAGGCGGGTACTGTCTAACGAAGCTCGACACTTTAAGTGCTTAAGATCCAGATTAAGACAGATCTATCTTATCGTGTGACACATAGTGTAATTTGCCTATCTATAAGTTTGATAGTTTGCAGCTAAAAACTGGCTGTATGCCTACTTACAGATATTGTGTCTCTAATGTAGTGCTGTATCTATCGAGCTTATCCAGGTGGATATGGTATTATTGCTCTGCTACCTTTTCAAGTATGTTGTTTCCTTTCAGCCAAACTGGCGGCATTACGGCGGAAGGATAGATCAATATTCAGTTTTTTTGGGAAAACCCTCCCCAACCCTGCCAGGCAATTTGGAGCCGTTTGTGTAGATTTAGACGGACTCCTCATAAGGCAGCGCGCCTCTATCCGAAGTATTGCCTGGTGGAAATCACCTATCTACACCGCTTTCCGAACGAATATCGTAGGGGTGGGTGGGAGGGGGGGGGGGGGGGGTTCGTAATTAGAGCGATAGGGAGTTCAAAGAGAAGTGAGTGTCGTCCGAAATGCAGATGCAGGCTGACCTCTGAACCTTTGCTGCTAGAATGCGAAGGTTCGTGGCCTTGTGCAGTGATGATCATTAGACGATCAACTAGACGTACAACAGGATTGGTCTCACGACCGCAACATAATGCCAGCGGGTTATCTTAAGGTGAAATCTTCATTTTCCACCAATAGCCTACTTACAAGAGTGCAGAGCTGATGTTGCTTTCTAAACCCTCTTCTGAATTTTCGGTTTCCATATTTCGCTTTACAGTAGAGCGATGAAAGTAGTAATAGATCGAAGTTGCGTTGAAGCTCTTCTACAATAAAACCAACAGACCCAGCTGACGAGAATGGTTTAAGACTGCCTATAGCCCAATGGAGTTTGGTATCCGTGACTCCGTAACTAGTTCAGCAAACTCCGGAGAGAAGGAGAAGTTAGTTCGGCGGTGCAGTTTTTCGCCAACTAGGATTTCTAGAGACTCTGCACTTAAGTACCATTCGCTTGTATCAGATAACTGGGTATACTTGGGTTCATCGAAGAGCACCTAGAGGCCTCAGAGGTTTTCAAAAATCGATCGCGTTACATTGCCCACGATTTCTTCTGCAGCCTTCTGAGTTACTTTTGATAGGTTTTAGTTTTTCTTTATAGTGGTCCCACGAGTGAATGTCGATACTCTCTATTTATTCCAGTAAATGGGGTTCCTCAGGGGTGAACTATAGTTAAAAAAATGAGGTTTTGATTCTGATTCATTTCCTTACCCCGAGGAACTTCCGTAAATTAGATAGTCGCAAAGTCTTTACGATACTAGATAATTTAATCTACTTTTCACCAAGATTCAAGAACTACAGTATTTTCGAATCATAGTGGCGATGGGTAACAGAAGGTTTCTTTGCGCTTCATGTGACAAGTATGCCTGATAGGTAATAAGTTGATTGGCTTTGATTGCATAGACGAATAAATGGACAAACTGAAAAGGCATTTACTAACTTCTCTGCAATATATGGAATACTCGAATACTTAAAAGAATTTTTCTTTTCGTTTAAAGGAAAAAGTAACTCCAAAATTATTGTCAGTGTGTAAACAAAAACGCAATCTCAAGCACAAAATGTAGGACACGACTACATACATATTTGCAGTATCACTTGAACTTTCTTCAGAAAACTTAAAAACTTTTAAGAGTAAACACTTGAAGACAGTAACTAAAAATAAAGAAACTTTTCCGGACTGTTTGCAATAAATATTTGTCTCACAACTCCCGTTGGCGTCTTTCCTTAAGTTCAAATAAAACGTTTGTGACTAGGAAATCGTGAAAAACTTAGTCTTGTGGAAAAAGTTAAATACTTTCATCGATATCAACAGGCAAAAGAATCCTATTACTTGTTGGGCGAAATTAATTTTAATCATTCCAGATAAACTGAAACGAGAATTCCAAAATTTATTCCCTTCAGGAAATTCCCGTTTACGATTTTATGGGAATCTTAACTGATTGGAACTTTCTAGACAAAATTTCTGAACTGAATGTTGATGGTGGAATCAATCGGTTCTACAAGGAGTAGGAACAGTGTACTAAAGAGAAGATGTTAAAGTGGATAGCGACACGTTAAATGCCGGAGAAGAGTAACAGGTGATGCTTTTAGTGTAGTCGAATAACTAAATATAAAATTTGGCTGAGGCAGGATGCACTGCATAAAATATGTAAATTGGAGGCTGGTTATGTAGTTCATTGACGAATAAGAGGGGATGAAGAAAATTGGAGTGAAAGTTAAATTTAAAAAAATTATAAAAAATTAATATTTACCCACTAGATCATGAAGTTTTTACGATATTTGAAGTGTCGGGGAAGCGTTTTATCAGACAAACCTTTTTTCAAAGACCCAGTAGTCTATCCTACTTGTATTTTATGTATTTTATTATAAAACTAAACCCTGAAATTACTACCACTTGAAACTTTCTGAGCACCCTCCATGCTTTTCCCTTGACTGGTTGTATAAGAATTTTCCTAAGGTCGAACTAAAGACAAACTTCGGACGAATCAGGACTGTCCTAGCTTTATGATTCTGGCATTTATCTTTACAAATTTTAAGTTTCAATGAGCCTGAAATAACTTAGTCTGTTCTACAGATGAAGCGGAAACTAATTTTTCTAAACGACCCTTTACATAACTTTCGTTGGGGCACTTCTTTCCGGTGAAATTGCTTAAAATCGAAAACTAAACTATTAAATCCTCTCGTAAACAAGCACAGTTTGGCACCAAACAAGATATTCAAAACCAAAATCTGTGGACAGTATACAAATAAGTGTGACGCATCCATGAAGGACAGCAGAAACTCTAAAACTGCATTGACAATCACTGCAAACTGTACATGAATTCATCCCTTCATGAAAGTAAACGAGGAAGATACTATAAAACTGCTGCCAAATGGGGTAGATATGTTTTATCTTAGTACCGACTATGCTAAACCCACTGGACCAAATGATGGCCACATACCGTAGAACATTGCAAATTGTTAGCTCATTTACTGGTTGCCATAACCTCAAAATTATTTTGAATGGACCCACAGTTTGGAGTTTAACATGATTTTCCAAGCGGGAAATGGGAATAAGTTTGTAGATTTCGGTGAGATATTCACGTCAGATATTGAATTGAGTTTTGGGTAAGCTCTTTATGTTCCTCTTGTGAATTTTTGTTTTATAGAATGCCAGGGACATCGTGCGACAATAGTCGGAAATGGAAATTGCTTCTATCCGAGATTGATTGCATTTATTCAAGATATTATGAGGATTCACCACCCAAAGAAATATTCGATTAAATTTTTCTTGCACATTAGAGGTCTGGAAATAGTTTGCAGCTGTGGCACAAAATGACATTTTATTGGACTTTCTGACCTCGTTTCCGACTCCATGCAAAATAGAATACCTCGGGAAAAAAATGCACAGTTTTGTATGTATGAAATGAACTCCGCAATGAAATCTGGGTGGTGCTAACGCCATTCCTAACTCACGGATTTCCACAAAGCGCAATCCAAACTCATTTAAAATTGTGTACTTACAGTTTGTTAGATATTTTTTTTACCATTTATTCAACATTGTGCAACGAGAGAGATCCAGAATTTCCATTGCAGATTTTCTCTTTTGTCCAGACTGGAACAGTAATCTCATGACATGAGTTAGACTACTTCCGACTAGCTAGCTGGCTGACGAACGCAATTACATTTCGCAGATCAGCTTCCACGGATCCGGACAATAGCAACGCTTCCCTCTGGATTAAGGGATGATGAGGAAGGACTAGTTGGAATTTGTCCAGTTATTGCACATATACAGAAATCGAACACAGACAATGTACCCATTCAATAGTAGATAACACTGCAAGGGTGCATGAAATGTGTTGAAATAGGAAAGGAATCGCGTTTAATGCCTCGTAAGAAACAAGCAATTACGTGATATTGGCAGTCGGGGATTCTCAATGTCGGGATCTTTTCAATATTGCTGAACGATTTTATGTTGATTATGTGGCGAATGTTCGTGCCAAAGAAATTTAACTTAGACGACCGACAGTTTGACTCTTGAAATTTTTTAAAGAAGTTAAGAATAAATATAAATAGAAGTTTTAGTAAATAAAAGGATACACATTAATCTTCCTTGGATTCTGAATGGGAAATAAGGCATATTTCGGTACAACCATAAGCGGACAGAATAAGAGGATTGGTTCATTTTTTCTTACTTACATAACTTTATATGTACCTCCTTCGATAGTACAGATACGAGGATAATCCCAAAGGGCTCCAAGCGGTGGGGACGCAGGAAAATTGTTCGTGCGGCTGTTAGCAACACTATTGTGTTTGTTGTCTTGATTTGGCAGCCGTTTGTAATGGAGCTCCTGATAATTGGTATCGCCAAGTGCAAAGTTCACGCAAAAGGTGTTATACCGATTTAAATCCATGCACGGATGTCAAAAACGTCTGTAAGTTGTATAGGGAATTTGCAGCTGGTATTGAAATTTACGCCGAAAAAAGAAGCGAGAGGCGTCACGAAGGTTGAGCAAACTGTGCAGATGAAAGAGACAACTTTTAGGGCTGAGTTGTTATAGCTATCGAATCCTGGGTGTACCACTTCACACTTGAGACCAAACAATAATAACGTGAGTGGCGGCATTCCTCTTGGCCCAATGCGCGAAAATTCAAACAAAAATTATCTGTCGACTTTGTGACTCGTGGGACCACAAATAACGATGAAATTGAAAAAAAGATCAGACGGGCGATTAGAACTGCAGGAAGAAGCGGAAATTGGGTAAAGGCGTAAGCATTCTCCACGATACCACTCGCATCCACATCGTCTGTCGCTCTCATGCAATAGTCTGTATGGAACTTGGCACCCACTGACTACCAGTTGTTCCCTAAGTTGAAAGGATATTTGGGCGGAAAGCTCTTCAACAACAACGGCGAGCTGAAAGATGCGGCTCAACGCTTCCTCAATGACATGGCGGCGAGCTGGAACGACAGATCTCTACCAAAACTGTCACAGCACCTACAAACGCAGCCTACTCTAGATAAAAGCCCGGAAGCTGACATTAACAGCTGAGCATTGGTGGTGTAAACAAACCAAAACTTGACACAGTAGTAATCATAAGGAAATTTTTTTAGTATTTCTCGCAATATATTTAAAGTCTTAAATTGGATTTTACTTGAGGTTAGAATATTTGGAACATGTGAACACGATAAAAAGTGTCTCTCTTATACAATTTTCACGTCTTTTAAAGGGAAATCTCTCTTGTGCTCGTTTTGTAGAAGTATTGAGCTTAAAATGCGTCAATGACATCAGCGTTTCTCTTTGGTTTAGGATACAAGAGTATGTTTTTCTATATGGGTGTGCAAGGATTTCCGAGCTTGTATCTAGAGTAGGCTCTGCTACAAAAATGCGTCGACCGAAATGGTGATTATGTAGAAAAATAGATAAATGTTGAAACTGTAAAATTTTTTATAACATTATTGGAAATAAACGTTTATTTGTACTTCTGAGAAAATAGGAGACCTTCCTTTTGGGATTACCCTAGTAGTAAAAAATACTTATTCCTGCATTTATACTCAAAATTTTGTCAGATAATCAGAAGAGAATTTTCAACTCAATTTCCTACGTTAAATTATTTCATCTACCTCAGCAGCGGAGCATTGTTAATTAAATGCGCGATATAAAGACACAAATCACGTTCCTTCTCCTCACTTAACCGCTGGGAATAATCTTAAAATTAACGAAAGAGCTTCAAACTCATTTAAGACTGCTGCGTGCGACGTCATAAAGCTTTATGACTTCTGCCTAAAAATTGTCTGACCGCCGGCCGGGTGGACACCATAAAATGAAGAATTCTGATTTTATTTGAGAAGCCAAGACACGATTGGATTGCGGAGAATTTCACCTAAATAAACTTTACATAGTTTATTTATCCTCCGACAATAGGTGCAAGTATATTGAGCGTTTAGCACAGATCTTAAATGAATGTGGCGAGCATCTTTACCGCGAGGTCCAAGTGAATTGAATCGACTACAAATAGACACCCCCTGTTATTATAGGTAGTAAATTTGTTAAATTAATTTTGTGCAGCAAATTAAAACTTCATATAATTTAATTGAATAATGTACCAACAGGTGAATGTGTCTTTCAAAACTGTATGTGGAGCATTAAGCAGGAATTTACATACGCATATGTGTTGACATTGGTACAATTTTCAAAACCGATCGTATCAGTGAAGATAAATTTCGTATTTTGCCGACGAAGGTAAAGAATTCTGCCATAGATGAAATTTTAATTAATATATGATTGTCGAGGTAAGAAATATTTTTGCATTCTTTCCTAACCGATATTGCCGGGTTTTACTGCACTCAATGTAAATCGATTGGTTTAATTGCAAAGTACTTAACTTCATTTTTTCAGCACTATTAAGCGGGTCTTCTACCTTACGACGCCGTTTTTGATACTGTTTTTCGAGGATGAGTCAGTCGCAGGAACACCAATAATGCGATTAACATGCGGTTTTTCGGGTTCAACTCGTTTATTCTTATACTTTGAAAATGCATTTTTTGAAATTTTTATTGTTTCTGGTTTGAAAATTCAAAAACTTCGCAAAATAGTCCACATTTAAAAAAAAAATGTGTTTTTTTATCATATTTTTAGGGCCAAAAACAGCTGTAAGAATTGGAAAAATGAAAAATTTTCAAAAAGCCTTCGTCTAACGTTAGCGACATGTTTTTCAAAGATTTGAATTAATCGATAATATTTTTCGAGATATCATGTCAACCAATTGTAAAAACGTAACTTTTTGAAAATCTCATTTAAAGATGTTCATGAATGAACCTTAGACGAAAAGTTATTTACGATCAATCTGCAATGTCAGGACCGTAGAGTTTATCTTCCTCATGGAGAAGAAACTCCCGTTGTGCTACTTATTGCTGTTCTAGTTGTTTAATCCGAGCCCTTTTTGCAGTGTCGGATATCTTTGGTATGTCCTCATAAAACAAGTTTTCGGGCTGCCGCGACGGAGCGTTATAAAAACAGCAGCTGTTTGACATCCCAAAATAATAAGAATTTTGTTATATTATTTCCAGAGTATGTTCCTGGCACGTTCTAGATTAGAAAAATGCAAAAAAATATCGATTTTTTGAAACCAACAATTAGATTTAGAAGATCAACAATTTAGGAGACTGGCAGAACTTTTTCTAAAGGAGGGCAGATATGAGCAGTATGTTTGGTGATGTAAATTGGGAAGATTTTTATTCGCTTCAAGTTTTCATCGAAAGAGAACACAGTAGTCCCTATTTTAAATCCAAAGATAAAAAAATAGGGCAATTTCTCAAGATTATTTTCTGTGAAATGAAAAAAATGATTTTTTTCGAAAATTCAAATTTGAAAATCAATTTTTTTAAAGCTATTAGCAGTAAAACAAAATTGCGCAGTCTTTAGCACCATTGTGTTATCCGTCAACTGAGTTATTGATAACGTTTCTAGCACTAAAACTTCAGAAGATATACGTAATAATTTCAAACCCCTATACCTGGGTGGGCGGAGATAGAACCCCCCCAACCAAAAATTTTTTCCGCTTATCACCGAGATCTACCAGTAGATATATAATATGTAATTATATTAACTTCTTAAAAAAATTAAGTTTGCTTCTACCTTAGTTACACCTGCATTGCTGCACTTGGAAAGTTCAGTTGCGCAAATTTTGTCACTAACTTTACAGCGTATTTGCGTTAGAAATTAAAACTACCAGAAACTGTTTCGATTCTGAACAATTAAATATTTATTTTTACATTTTTAAAAATTTTAATTCTTATATTATCAGAAAAATTTCAATTAAATAAAACAGCGTTTCTTTAACCGGAAACTCAAAGCATACTCTAGATGCAAGCCCGGAAGCTGACACGAACAGCTGAGCATTGATGGTGTAAACAAACCGAAATTTGACACAGTACCTACACAATTGAAAAGGTTGGGAAATACCTTTTCTCGAAGCGTTTCGTCGTATTTTCGAACCCTTATAGCTTCGGTCTGGATAAAACGAGAGAGCCCAAATTCTTAGAATAAGATGTGGTTACCAAACTAATGAAACACACGAGGTTTCATTTGCCCAGCTTTTATTATACTTTAGATTTTATTAATACCTGCAATACGTCTATTTCGATACTCATATTCATCAAAACCTCCGTCATCAAAACCTCTAAGGTACTTTCAGAAGTCTTAGAAAGCTGAAATTTGATATTTAGGCTAGGATTAGCACACAAACAACGAAAAAATTTCGAAATCTGTAACTTTCACCCTCTAACCTCCCATAAAGGGGATCCGGGTCTGTATATAAAATTATTTCTGGGGAAGAAGAAAGGAACTACTGGCGTGCAATGAATACCTTCTTTACCCGACTACGCCAGAAGAAAGGGCCGTGGGGGGTGCCCTCCTAGTGCCTAATCTACTGCTTCTATGAAAAGATTCTTTTGTTCTACTTGAAGTTAACAAAACAATCTTTCGAATGCAGTAAAAATAGGCATACCGTATTTAAGAAACTAACAAGCATATTTAAGGCTAAAAGCGCGGAATTGTACGGAAGGAGAAATTAAAAAAATTTCAAGGACCAGAACATGGTCGGACCACGATTCACTGCTTGCATTTTGGATGAAAATTTCGTTTGCGGCTAAAATTTCAGGTTTAATTAGAGATTTCTTGTTGTTTCAGTTAATAAAAGTGCACATGTTTTTACTTTGTTAGAAAGATAATTTAGTCTGCTTTAAGTTAGTATAAATAAAGCACAACAGTCAGCTATAGTTGAATATAATCGGTTAATAGCTAAGTATCACCCTGATTAATCGCTTATTGCAAATAATAAGCCAACAAGGAAAAGAGGCAACGATAGAGAGTGGACTATGAAAAAAGAATAGCTAGCGCACAAGAAATACAGCCCGAAAAATTAAAAAAACTAGAGCATCTTGCAAAAATAAATGGAATCCCACCAAAAACATTTCATGTAAAGAAGGTTGCCAAGACTCACAAGCTCAAACCGCTTTCACTGTTAAAAAGTTATCAGATCTCATGTTAAGTAAAGCCTCTAGAAGACTTAACGCCTAACTATAGAAACCCTACATCTTGGCTTGGCCGTTTCATGGATGTAATGCATGACACAACATTAAAGACCAGTGACATAATTCCTTACCATAGTCCATAGTCCATAGGAGTGACTGTGCGACGGCCGCGAAACTGCCAAGTTATACTTTTTGACCAAGGTGTTGGGTTTCTAGAGTTAGCGGTTGTAGAATTAGGGGCTTGGTTCCACATGAGATCTGAGAACTTTTTAACGGTGAAAGCGGTATGAGCTTGAGAGTCTTGGCAACCTTCTTTATATGAAATGTTTTTGGTGGGATTCTACTTTCTCGTAGTATTTCTATAATTTAATTGACGTGAACCTACAAATGTTCTGAACATATTGTCAGATAAAAATGTCATGTGCTTGTTTTGTTGAAGGATTGAGCTTAAACTGCATCAATGACATCAGGATTTCTCTTTGGTTTTGGTATCGAGAGCGTGCAGTTTTATATGTGTGCAAGGATTGGTTAATCTGTCGTACAAGAAAAATGTAATAATGATGAAAATGGTGGTGAAATGGCCGAACTGTCATGTTTTTCGGGCTTGTATCCAGAGTAGGCTGTGACTAAACCATCATTTGTTGTTTTAGTAACTTGCGCAAGGGTTTACAGGCTTTATTTATGTATATAAATTTGCAAAACAAATAAGTTGAGAATTTCGATGCAAGCAAATTTCAATAGTAAAAATTATATATGTAAAATTGTCAACTTTAAAAATGTGTATAAGTATAAGCGAGGATGAAAAGATGGTTTACTTACGTAGCCAAGGAAGTTTCAGTCTGCGGGGGGTAGGACGTCAGACCCAGGATTGCTGAAAAAGGAAAACTTAAAATCAAAAAAAATTCTGGACCAGTGTCTGGTTTTAAATACAAATATTTCGTAAACTTAACTCAAAACAGACTATAACACCACACATAATGCCAAATTTAAAATTATTATTATTTTCAATATTTCTTATGCTTTTTTGAGAACATCTTGGACCTTGGAGGAACACCTTCACAGGTTATCACGTCAACAAATAAATACTCTTCTGCGCTGAAAATGATGACTAATTCTCACAAAATTCTTCAGATATTTCTCAACATAACGTCACGACAGAGCAATTACCCACGAATAGGTAACTATTAACCTGATTCAAAGTTTTTTCGCTTTTGCATCTTGCCCGTTTTTGTCAGGTGACAGAGTAAATAAGAAATAATATCGCTAGTGCCCATTAAATTTTCTGTCTTGTACTCGAATGGCTCGAACAGGTAAGTGGCAAGATTTCGCTAATAAATTTTGCGATTCTGTGACTAATCAGGCCAAATCGAGCAGATTTTGTAGCGTAAAACACTTGTTTCCCAACAGGGCTCTCTCTATTCGTGCTGTTGAAAAACAAATTATGTCCTCTAACGCCCGTAAAATGTTTGTTGTTTTCTACAGGGAGCTCGAAAATGTACAGAAGCATTTATTTTCTCACAAGATATATCGCTGAGATCAGCGAAGTAGTCAAGTTGAATTGGCCTGAAGATCGCGCAAATCACTGTAAGACGTTGGAACGTTTATTTGACTGCACCACTTGTGGGGCAAAGTGATTTGACTTTCCTTAAATGGAATACTTTCACAGATTTGGACGGCTAGAAGAAATTGATTATCAGAGACAGTTAAACTCGGAGATTTGAGTTGATTCTGAGTAGAAAGATCAGAAAATTTGATCGACACTTTGTACTTGAGTGATTCTAAGATGCTTTAGTATTTAGACTCAATGTGCATGTGATTCTGTGGTTAATTCGTCTTCAATCAAGGGAATATTAAGGACATAATCCAAAGATCTACTTCACCACTGAAACCTTTCCCAGAAGTCTTTAATTTCACACGAGAACTCATCAATGCCACTTTATAGCAATATCAAAGCCTTAAGCCCAAAGTAAATAAATTCTTGCCTGAGGACATGTTCGTGCGTTTAAGTAGCTGAAAAGGAAGGAAACTTCTCCATTTTATCGGCACGTGCTCAGAATTTTTCCGTTGACTTCCTAGCCATTGCGATGGTTAAGAAAAAACCAATCTACAGATTCCTGATGGACCCATGAACCTCTTTAACTGTAATACCCGACTTATTGGGAGACAAACAAATAACTCACGTTACCTCCGCCTTTTGTTTGTCTTTTGGATGGGGATGCTGTCGTATTACGGCCTTATTTACTATCACCGCTTTGGCAAACATTCCGGCGGAGTCACATTACTTGGGGAGGATTTTTGCTGTTTCTGATATTTTGAAAGAACAACAGAGAAGTTTACGAATTATATTGATCATCAGGAAATAATTGAGGCAACAAAAATAAGATTTATTGTTAAGTTTTTTGGGGTGGTCAGGTTTTTTGTTTTAAGTGCTTAAAGTTTTCACAGCAACTTAATATCTGAACTAACTAAATCAGAAAGATGAAAACTGTAACGAGCACTAAATTTTTTCGTTTTTAAGACTTAAGTTTCCAAGATAAATGCCGCAAGGGTTAAATTGCGAGCTTTACTGTTCCAATCTTGCCCAACCTTCAAGTCCCGGGAATGTTTATTTGCACCAAAGGCTCATTATCGGTTGTTCACCGCGTGCTGACTTTTTATTTCAACGCACTCATTCTTCGTCCTGTTCACTGTTCTGAGTATCCTTTTTGAAATGGCTCGGCAAATCTCAATTGTTCAGGACAATACTTGTGCTTTTTTACAGTCGCGATATTTCGAAGTGGGTTTATCCTTCGGCAGGGCAGGCGGCACCAGTATGAAAGAAGATGAATGTCTTATGGGTCTCACTGTGTTACGTCTTTCAGAAAACTCTTCCAAAGTCACTCACACGCAAAAGATTATTGCGAGCAGATTCCGATTTAAAGTCTTTCTCTTGAGCGAATTTCGGCAAGATTGCGATTTTACGTAGCTCGTAAAACACAATGATGTTTCACGTTGCTAACTTTACAAGTTTTACAAGAATCTTTGCGGTGGTACTTTCGTCAGCGAAAAGGAAATGGCCTTAGAACTTGATGTGACGGTTCAATAAAAAAAAACAGTCTTTAATATTTGACATAGTTTTTGGAGATCTTAACTCGTGATAGGGCGTGAACCCCAAGACGTAGAAATACTCATCGTCCTCAAGATTGTCAGCGTTAAGATCTGCAACTCTGGGCTATTTTTAAGCTTTCCACAACTACCAGTCTCGCCCCTCAAAAGTTCTTACAATACTCGGTCTGATTAGTCTTTTTTCTAATTTTTGATATTAGCCAACAAATCCAGATTCTATTTTTACATCGATTGAGTTCAACGTCTTATCGAAAAACATGATTTCGCTGGACGCCAGTTAGTTTTCCCTTGTCATTCCTTTCGATAATTTGTGTGGTAGCGACAAAATTTGTGTAGAAAGAAAACACCTCAATTTGTCGGGAAATTTTCGCACATCGTCTCTCCCTTGCTTTCCACGCATCTTGAACAAACAACTCTTGGATTTAACAAAGCAGACCCATAAATCTTGCCGGGAAACATCCATAAATCTCGAGAGTATGACAGAAGTCAGTTCCAGGAAGTAGAGCAAATTAGATGGTATCCCCCTACACTGACCACAATAAACTTTTCTTCTTCTTTTTTAATGCAATTTGCGGAAATTATGTGGGAAGTGAGCAGCAGATAGTTCGGATAGCACGTGTAAAGCTTAAGTTCATTTGCCTGTTAACAGCGGACGATATCATGATCAATATTATCTAGTAATTTGTCGATGATTTAAAGAGCTTGTCAGGGAGTTACCTTTTCACATATATTACCATATCCAGAATTCCGTAAAAGTTGTTTTACATATGGTCTGGAGGACGAAAGGAAGCTTATCCTCAATGTTAACCTCTGGGAATGTATTCAACGGAATCTGACTTCTCATCATCAATGCTCAAAACCAATGTCATTCCCCTGTCAGGGATATTGTACCCGATTTCTTGTGATTCAGTAAATTCCAAGCTCTTCTTATATCTAAAAGGAAACAAGTAGGGGTTCGCTGAGTGAATCCATTTTGTCTGATGACCCAATGTTTGGGTTATCTGTAAGGGTGGTAAAGCGTTTTTGATGAAATTCCAAATTGAATGCTCCCAGATTGTCGTCAACGGTTTTTGTTATTGGGAATTCCCTTGAAGTGCGGGTTTGGGATCGAGGGAGCGCAATTTTCTTCTATAAATACAAATCACGCTTCAAGTAAACAAATTCCGAGAGATGAAAATCACCTCGGAGAAAAGATTGAGTCAGCACTCTGTCGATAGATTGCATTTCCGGATGACAATCAGCTCGTTGATGGAGTCAATGAGGGGTTTTTAGTTCCTCCCCTGGAATTTGTATTGTAAACTGCAATTTGGCGGAATATTTTGTGCATTTTTTTGTCTTTTATTATTATTTTTGTAAGAAAATTTTAAAAGAAAGCTTTTCCAGTTCTAGGTGGAAATTCTTTTACATGGTACCTACGTCGGTACCTAAGAAAGATGGTAAGTGTATTTATTCACTTCCGATTCGTCAAAGCCTACTCCTACATTAAATGACAGGTGATATAATGTTAACCTATGCGCTTAAGCAATAACATTATTTACATGAACTACTATAATTAGTCAAGATATCCCTGAGGTTGCTACCTCAACTGCAGCCTGAAATAATTCAAGTCGAAGCGCTCTTATTAAAGAGGCGAGACATTAAAGAGGAAGGAATGTGAAGGAAGCCGTGGTTTCTCAAGGAGCGAGTGCGACTTGTCGAGTCGATTAAGCAGTCAAAGATGATATGACGTTTTATGTGGGAAAAGGCATGACAATGCACTTATCGGTGTTCAGTGTAATATGGTTGCTGGAATACAAGTAATGAAACGTAGCTAGATGATTGTTCAGCAGAACGCAAATCGCTGTCTCGAGGACCGATTTGAGAGATTTAAGCATCACCAAAAATTCTGGAGTTTGGAAAAAGCAGCGAAACATTGTTGATATAAAAAAACAAACAGAAGGATTCCAAGAACGCTGTCCTGCGGCACCCCAGAGGAGACAGAAATCTGAGTGGACAGGGCTATCTTGAATAAGACACCTTGCGAGCTTCGGGGCAAGTAAGAGGAGGAAACCCGAGCAATGTCAGCTTGTGAATAATGCGGTGGCTAATCCTATCGAAGGTCTTACCGAAGCCTGTGAATATGCAAACCACTTGTTTAACTGATTCAATAGCCAGGAAGGAGTGGTGAAGGAATTCAAACAGCTTAATGGTAGCAGATTTTCACTCGATAAGGCCGAGCTGAAAAGGGGCTATAAAAAGGTTAAAGTGAAAGCGAAGCACATCGCTTACTGAAGTAACGAAAATCTTCGCAACATGGTACAAGCTTCTGATAGGCCTGTAATTAGAGTGGAAGACAGCCAACTAGCAAAGGAAGACAAAATAAGTAATAGAACCTCTGCGCAGACGGCAATGTCCGAAGTTGTGGCTATACAAAAGGCGGCAGAATTGGCTCACATCCAGGGAGTTCAAATAGTATCTATTGTGACAGCCAAGTTCTTGGGTGCAGGGAATTTAAATCGAACTCTCTCTTTTTCTGCTACAAAGTTCTACAGACTGTAAGCGCGAACAGAAGGGTACAGCTCTGTTGTTACATAGAGGCATCACGGAAATAAAGCAGCAGATGTTCTCGCTAAGAGAGAAGCTGAAATGAAAGCTCAGGAAGTGGAACAAATGCTTCCTCCGATACATAGTGTTTCCAAAAGAAGATGGGAAGAGAACGTGTAAAATCGCGAAGACCATGCGGAAAAAAAAAACCAATTGCCTACCTAACCTAACTCGGACTCAATGTAGAACTATGGTCGAGATCTACGCTGGCTACTGTCTTACGAGGGTACATATGCTCAGAATTAATTTTTCCGACACTGATTTGTGCAAACATTGTCAGGAATCTAATTCAAATGAAACTGTAGAACACCTTTTATGTCATTGCGCATTCAAGGACAACACAGGAAGTACTCGGAAACCGCTTTATTGAAGGATTAAAAGCATTTTCGAATCATTCTGAAGTTCGCAACAGAGACGGGTTACTTTCATACAAATACAGTAGCTCTTCGAAGATCGCAAAACGAAACCTCCAGGACGTACGGCATCTGACCGTGATACCGCTAAAGACACGATATAGTCATGTAATCAGCGAGCACTTATATCTTTTTTCAATTTTCAAAATTTGTTCGAGGTTTTCCTTCAAGAGTAGAATCTTCAGATAATGTATGTATTTAGGTAGTCAAGATCGTCATTAATCATTAATGACGTATTGTGGAGGACCCTAGACTACCACCCATTGTGAGGGATTAGATGGGAACGTTTTAACCCCCTTACGCACCTGGACTATGCCGACGATGTATGTCTCTTATCCAACAATTAGAGTCATGTAGTCTAAATGTCCGAAGCCCTGAGCAGAGAAGCAGGATTTAAGATCAATGCTGCTAAAACCAGACTTATAAGCTTGGACCAAATAAAATGTAACTTAAAGAGCAGCAAATAAAGCAAGATGTTACATTTTGCTATCTCGGAAGCATAGCTACAGCAGACGTCGTAGCGTAAAATGGATGTACAGACTTTCTGAGATCTGGCGCAATAACATCTCTAGATGCACAAAACTCCACATCTCTTAATCGAACGTCAAAACTGCTGTACGGCTGGAACATGGAACATGGTAAGTGACCTGTATAAGATCTATGTTACAATCCTTTGTCAGTCGGTGTCTCGGGTGCATGGTTAACATCCACTGATCGGAGGCTATTACCAACGAACACAGTTTACAGGCCAAGATGGAATATGCACCAGTATTTGCAGGCGCAAGTGGCAAGTTGGTGTAGTGACATAGAGAGAAAGAGTGCATACGCGAAATTGTACGTTCAGCTTTTATTCTTAGTCAAGAAGCGGTCCAGCAGCCACACATATCTATCAGCAATTTTCGAAGAATGTCTGGCCAATTTTATCTTAATTTCTCTTAGTATTCAGTAGGTTCACTTCGATGGAATTTTGTTGAAATAAAGTCACATAGTCAAAGTATTTAAAAACAATAGTTGTACTCGAGTGTGCTGACTGAAAGATATATCATTATAATCAGTGATGTGCATTATTCGAATAAATTTTCAATCAAATAACGATTTTTTATTAAAAATCGAATAAAAAATTATTCGAATAAATTTTTATACTATTTTCAATTTATTTTAAGTTATTCGCAAATAATTATTTGTTATTTGGTGCTCCTTAATCCAATTTGAAATAATTATTTGTTATTCGATCGTTCGTTGTTCGATAATCAAATAATTATTCGTTATTTCATGAATTACTTGCAAATAATTATTTGTTATTTGGTCCTTTTTATTCGAATTTCAACTAATTATTTGTTATTCGATTATTAAATAATTATTCGATATTTCATATCTCTTTATGAAATAATTATTTGTTGTTGGTGTCCATTAGTTCAATTTCAAAAAATTATTTCTTGGTACACGCATTTCATATCACAAGGTGTCTCGTACTTAGTCGTACTTACTTGCTGTTGTTTCGGTGTTTACAGTAAAGATTTTAGTAAATGATACCATAAAACAAATAAGTATTCCATAAAGAGACATCAACTATCGAATAATTACTTGATAATCGAATAACAAATAATTATTTGAAATTCGAATAAAAAGCACCAAATAACAGATAATTATTTCCGAATAATTCATCAAAAAACGAATAATTATTTGATTATCGAATAACAAATAATTATTTGAAATTCGAATAAAAGCACCAAATGACAAATAATTATTTGCGAATAATAACAAATAATTTTTGTAATCAAATATATTTTTATTCGATTTGTCAATTTATTTGAACTTTTAGCTTTTATCTTTGTTCGAATAAAAAATGCCCATCTCTGATTATAATTACGAATGACGTAGCTAAGACATTTGTAAGATCCAGCCCGGGTATACATGCGGGTATAAAAAGGTACGAAGGATCAAAATTGTTAAACTAGGAAAAAATAACCAGCACTTTCTACATTTTTCCAAAACGTTCTTTCACGTTATTATAATTACCCTACGATTTCATTTAATAAAAAAATATTAATTACTTTTATTAATAAAATCCATCTTCGAAAAATTCCACAATATAACAAGCTACAACAATAATATATTTTCGAAGGTGTCGGAGAATAGCAAATAATTTCTATCTGCAACTGCACTTTACCTCATTGCCTGATTTCTACCCCAACGCCTCATTACTGGGGAATATTAGACACGAACAGTTCTTGGAAATGGTACCTCGGAAGGGCTGTTTACGTTAGTTACCTATCCATTCCTATTATTATTAGTATTTTTTGCACAATTTTTTACGAGCCTTGATTTGAAAATAAGTCGAATCTTCGAACAGAAAATTGGGGATGTGCCGAGGAATCGCCTTATACTAAAATATTAAAATGAAATTGTTGGCGCTTGTGATGTTTTATTCAGAATGCCGACATTGCGACCCTGAATCTAATGAAGAGTTAAAAAAAAACAAATGAGTAACAGATATAACGAATTTCTGGTTCTTTAGCAATATTAAATTATCATATTACGAAAATAGGACAAAAAGACTACCTCAGGTGGAAGTTTCTTAAGGTAGAAGAAATGAGTAATGAAACCATATAAAAGATAATTCACTGAAGTCTCATTTTTACAATTACCTTTCTCCATTCGTTCGTCTTTCGTTTCTAATTTCTTTTCAATTCTCTTTCAAAAACTTAATTAAAAAACAAAAAATTACTTTAAACCTCGAACGATATATTCACACGCCTAACACCCACTCTGTTCAGCACGTGCACATAACTTGAATCATTCAGAGGAAAACTTTCGGAAAAATTGTTCCCCCAAACATTGTCGAGTTGTAAATTTGTTGCGCAACATTTGTATCGCTATCAACATAATATTTCTGTTAAAGTGCAAGTCGACGCACAAATACCTCCGGATGCAACCAGTTGATGGTTAAGCTCTACAACTAAAAAGTTTCCTCCACTGTAATCGCGAAGGACGACCCAGAAGTCTACAATCTACACAGATACGCTAGAAAAGCTCTGTTGCTTAGCATTAAGGCTAAAGTCAGTGTATCATTGCATTCATGTAACAGTCAGAAGCGTGACTTCACCTGGAGTGGTCGTGTGGTGTAACCTATAAGTAAATCGAGCAGTGTAAACGCGCTCCCAGTTACCATCAGTGAAATTAAAGTTGTTCTAAGGCGCCTGTAAATGAGCTCTACTAGTTTTTCTAGCAAAGGATTGTTTCCACGGACCCGGAGCCAGTTTTTCGGGTGGTTTCTAATAAATCCCTGTCCTGACTACATCAAGGCCTCCAGTACTACGTCATTACCACCCTAAGGTTGCGAAACAAATTTCACGTGTGTATTAAAAGTTGTTTTACAGCCGTTTTATGACTTTCCCAAGCAATTGAAAGTGTGCCGCCGTCTTAAGTACTTCAATCGCGCAATCGTGTGCGCCAATGATCAACAGAGTGAGCAATGCAATCGTGTGTAAAATCAACTTATCCCGAACTGCTCAGGTGTACAGTGTTGTTGTGATCATTACCTGGCAATCTTTGATA
Source organism: Leptarthrus brevirostris (assembly GCA_964036015.1). NCBI lineage: Eukaryota > Metazoa > Arthropoda > Insecta > Diptera > Asilidae > Leptarthrus > Leptarthrus brevirostris. The sequence goes on from OZ038375.1 coordinate 108,262,062, forward strand.
ACCTTTAACAGTGATCTGTGTGAATTGGTGCAATTAAATTGAAGAATACATTTTCTTGTGTGCGTTTTCATTAGTTTCGCATACGGCCGCATGCATTGCATTAAACACTCGTAAAAAGTAATGACGCGATCGTGTCAGTCAAAGGATACACTCGTAATGATCGGGCAATTATGGTGGATTTATTTTTGGTGAGAAAAAGTTAAATGACAGACGGAATGTAAGGAATTTTAATCCGAAAATCCAGTGTGCCGGTACATTTTACTTTGTTGCATTTTTCATTTTATTTTATGAAGATTGGGTACGTTTTCTTCGTCTGGGCTGTGCGATCAATATTTCGAGAAGGCCGTTTTGCTTAATTTCAGTAATTAATTGAATGCATTAATTCGTCTCCTTTTTGTTGTTGATTTCGCTTTTAATATGCTTCAGAAAGAAAACGATTTTGGTTGAAGGATTTATTACAAATTTTCTTTAGAACTTGTAAGTGTTTCGTAATTTTTGATTTAGATTTTAAGGGCTGCGATTAATTTGTAGCAATACGGTAAGGTGTCTGACTTAACTCATTGCTATTAAATCTTTCCTTGCTAAGTCCAGATTGATCAAAAGAAATTTGAATACAATTTTACATAAACTGTTTAATTTGAGTCATTCTATTTATCGTTACGTCTTAGGGGAAGGAGAGAGGGGGGTTGCATGGGCGACAAAATAACTTCACCCTATGAGTGATAAGTCTAAATTCCGAACAGGCTTGTCCAATTTGATTTTGTGCCAATAATTTTCAGCAAAAGTGCCAACATCTACATTTAATGCTAGCGATCACTTCCTAGTTTTCATTATTATGAAATGCAAGATAATTTTTGAGGAGATGGCCCAAATCATATTCTATCAAAACTGTTTCGGAAAGATCTCAAGTTATTTTCTTGAACCTATTGAAAATCCCATTGGTATTCCTTTAATAGTTGGGGAAATAACATACACAACAAATCTTCACCCGTTATTTTTTTCCAAAAGCAAAGGTAACTTATATTTGTTGGACTTCTAATATCGCTAAGTTCTCTAAGTTCACATTCACCTGAAATCAGTTAATTTTGTGTGAAAAGCTATTCCACGTGATAAGGCAAGTTAAATTGGAACTGACATGTAGCGAGCTGGATTTTCTGGTCCGTACACTGAGAGAAAATTGCAGAAAAATTTACGGTTCTACTCACCGTAATCGTGTTGCAAGTAACACATTCTGCTAAAATATACGACTCTCCAGTAATTTTTAATGTGTAATTTTCATTTAATACTTTCTTTCGTTCGGGACTCATCGTTCAGGAAACTGTACGGTGCTGTTCCGAAAACAGTAATTTTTACCGGAATTGTCGTATAAAAATTCCCGAACTTTTCTCTCTTCGTACAAAAATGTAGCCAGGTCCTATAAATAAGGATTTACTTAAGGACGTATCAATTGAAAATCCAAAGTTATCATCTTGTGAGTCTATTGGCTATTGAGTACAATTTTAACATCAGGCGACCCATGATCAACACGGCGAATACGCATCTTTACGGGTGAGCTTTTACATAATCCACGCGATGAGTCACCAGTCTCGAATGTGTTAATGCCAGATAGATCCCGTGTGGCGAGCGTATTTTTTTTTATTATTGTTGGGACTGTAGCGAGAGTGTGCATAATACTAACGGTCGCATGTTTTCGCTATGCGTGCTCACAGCGGGCGCGTATTTACTTTTAGAAATATTAACGTCAGTACTTGATTTGAGCGTGAATATACCAATTCAGTTATTTTTCCTCGGGAACTCGAGAATCTTTTTAAAGGGATGCAATTCCACGCTTTCTGACATATAAATTTTACAAGTGTAAAAGTATATTCATGTAAAGGATCAACCTCGGTTAAAAAAGATCGAGTAAGACTTTTTCTTCGAAATATGCTTATAAAATTAATAAATAAAGTTTATTTCAAGTTCATTAAGGTATAATCTACGGAATCTCGAGGGAATTAGAGAAATTTTTAAACGTAAAGTGGTGCGGAAATTTTGCTCGTTATGAAGTAACTGTTTTTCATTGAATTTCTTCTGGCAGCGTGATAATGATAGTACTTTAAAGTTATTTTACGACTTCATGTTTTGCCAATTGTGTTCCCGTATCTCGATCTATGTACCCTAATTCTTTTCTAATAAGTTTCTAAAACATCGTAAAAATCTTAAAATTAACGTTAAGGTGACGAAGATTATCCTGTTTATTCGGATCTGCGTGATCGTTACACTTCTGAGTTACCAGTTTGTTATCATGAGTATCTTCCTCAAGTTGGGCGATCCAGTTGTGTTAGTAATATAAAGTTCTGGAGTTTTTTGAATAGTAAGAGTAGGAGTGATAGTTATGCCTCTATAATGCGGTTCGGTGCCCGGAGTACCAAGGAATTGTTTTTCGATTATGATGCACATTATGAAATTGTACAATAGTTTTTCACCCGATTCTGATGGTATCCCTGTGTTTGACTTAGAGAATTGTAGCCAGTCTCTTGCTCCTGTTCTTCCTTATTTATTTAACTCAACCATGTCCAGCGGTATTTTTCCTAAATGGTGAAAGTTGTCTTCTATTTTTGATCTTCGAAAAAGCGTAAGAAAGAAGTTATCTCCAATTATAGACCCACTGCTAATCTGTTTGCTATTGCGAAGCCTTTTGAATCAATGGCATGTATTCTTCTTAGTTTTCACTGTAAACTGTTAATGAGCTCCTTTCGACCTGGTTTCATGAATGGCAAACAAACCACTAACAATCTTTGGAATTTTCAAACTATGGTCTTTCTGTAATCGAGGCTGGTAAACAGATTGATTGTGTTTATACCGATCTGAGTAAGGCCTTTGATGGCGCATAGATAACAGGTTGCTTGTTTTCAAACTTACCATGTTGGGGTTCCCTTCTTCTTTCGTTTAGTGGATATCTTCTTATCCTTCTGACCGAACACAGTGTGTTCTGTTTCGTGGTTCTCTCTCCGGTGAAATATCAAACAATTCTGTTGTATTGAAGGACAGTCATTTGGCCTCGCTTATTATTGTTATTTTTATCAGTGACATGGGTTCCATCTTGGCGAACTTTGAAATTTTATGCCATGCTGATGATTCTAAGATTTTTCGTGCAATCTTTGACATAATTGATTGACATTGTTGTGATGAACTGGGACCTTTACTCTTTTAATTATTGGTGTATTGTGAACAATATCCATCTGACCGTTGAAAAGTGTACTTTTGTTTCTTATTCTAGAAGGAAGGATCCATTGATCTATGATTATTCTGTTAGTGGCATCTTACTAACCAGACTTGACAAGGTTAATACTTCCTTGGGCTTCGTAAAGAGATGGGTCTAAGTAGTTTAACAATACCTTTATCATTAAAATTCTTTTGTGTATCTTCCTTTGGCCTATGTTGGAGTATGCTGTCCTGTTTGGTCTCCTTCATGCTGTCCATAGGACGACCTTTTGATTCTATCTGCATATAACGACAGACACGATTGAGGATGGGCGCAATAGATCGGAGACTTCTTTTATCTTTGATGTCTCACAGCGTTTTGATGACTCACCGGAACTGTTGTGGTCGCTAAACATTCGCGATTTTAATTTTTTGAAATCTAAAGCGAGTGATGAGTTGAATTAAAGTCGATTTAGACCCCAATATTCGTTATATTAGTTTTCTTTAATTAATTTAAAATTGTATTTGTGGTTGAAATTGTATTGATTTTAAAAAATATATAATTTCTTTTGTTTAATTCTCACTTTATATTTTTATTTATCAGGACTAATTATTGCTAATAATTAGTCCTGATGAATTTTTGTAAATAGATAAATAGAAGGCAAGGGAAATGGTCCATTTAAGTAAATCTATGTCCACCCAATTAAGATTACTTCTGTAAACCGTAGACTCATGGTAATAAAAATAAGGTAGAGATAGGTGTATGTATATTGCAGTATTAAACATATTTTAACAGTTCATGCTGTATGCCTAAACCCTGCTGCAAAATATGTCTGAACTTTTTGAAATTTTCTTTAAATTTTTTAAGTACTTCCCTCTAGTTAATTATTTCGCAAAGCACTATCTAATACACTAAAGACGACATAACATGTTAATTGAAACTTAATTTTCACTCAAGGCTTTTAAGACACGACTTATTCTTACCAAATTTTTAACCAATCAGCACTAACCGGCTGGCAGCTTGATCAGCTAATCAGCCGGGGCTAAGAAGTTGTGTATCTTTTTTAGAGCAAGATATTCTTGTGTTTACAGTGGAAGCGATTAAGGCTAATTGTATGTATTACAGAGTTAATTAAAATTATTTTTTTTAATATCTTGGATATTTTATACCGTGTACTATAATTATTGAAAAACTTAACGACACTTTCACCTACATAGAAACAAGTGTGACTTGCAAGAAACGTTTAAACTTAAATTAAAGCCGCGGGCAGTAAGACTTCAACTGAAAACGTCTTGGTCTTGTAAGAAACGTCAACTCCGGTATTATTTGTCATGCTTAAAAAGACACGTGAAAATTAAGCTTAATATTCTTGTGATAAGCCACAGTTTCAATTTATAATTGATCCTGTTTGCACTTGCAATATTTTATTGAATTGCTTATGGTATTGCTATCATATGTCTAGTGCAGTTGGTAATATTTTACTGAGGGCAATATGTGGACAGACATATTTCGTTCAATAATTGTTGCAATTAAGTAGGCAAGAAATTTAAAATTTGCCAGTTTCAATTTTTTTAACGTTAACAGTAGTTTGTTCTCAAACCTCGGCCAACCTTTTGCATAAATTGGACATTGCAATATTTTATGGTCATATTTTTTAATGAAATGTCTGACATATTGTTGTAAGCAATAAAGCATTGAAAGAATAAAAAGATAAAAGAAATATGGAAAACAATCAAAGAATTAGTTATACAAAACGTTTATGATAAATTACTCAAATTTAATGGAAGTCAAAATAGAAAATACTCACAATTTTTTCGAGCACAGCTCTTGGCTAAGGTACAAAACACTTCACAATACACTTTCAATTGTCAGCGCGAGAATGTAAAAATTCTTAACATTTAAATAAGGAGCTATAAAAGACTGAAAGTATTCTAGAGAGATTCGATACTATTAACATATTCCCGTCTAGAGAAATTATCACAACAAAGCCATTCACGAAAACAAAACAGTAGCGCGTCACTAGTTTTCCCACTATGCCTTACCGGCAAACCAAGTTTTGTCCGTAATTTAACAAAGTTTCCTCACTTTATCGAAAAGTTTCTCATTCACTGAATATTAACCTCAAGTATTGTGCAATTTTTGAATTATAAATAGAAACTTTAACAACACAATTTTAAAATATTTAAGAGTTCAAGCCTCTCACGTCTGCACTGACTTGATCATTCACGAAAATGCAAAAGGACAAGAAAATTTTAAAAGATTTGCTTCTATTGGTTAACTTCATAGGACTGCATTATCGGCACAAATGACTTAAATGTCATTTGACAATGTTTGGCAAGTTCGGCTAACTTCAGTGTCTTCTGAGTGTTTTTAATTATTAAAATTTAAGTACAGTGGAACTTCCCTAACTCGAATCTAAAGGGACAGGAAAAAAAATTCGAGTTAAGGGAAATTTCGGGTTACAGAAAATACATAAAAAGTCTTGGAAAAATATTTATTTGAATTAAGGTGGCAAAAATACAACAAAAGTATAGAGAAAGCTATTTATTTTCTTTAAAATATTCAGTAATCTTTTTTTTGTGTTACGGAAGACCATTTTTCCTTTTCTATAAAATCTTCCACTTAAATTAAGGATTTAAAGACATACTCAGGCACATTTTCTCTGAAATCCAGAAAATCCCTTAGATTTTCAATGGACGATGAAATTCGTTCAAATGGCAGTACGACCTTTCGCCTTCGTCCTGATCTTCATCTGGTTATATAAAAATATTTTCCGTAAAATTATAATTTTTACTTATGTGAATGAAATTTCTAAGATGATTATTAAAATATCTGTCTTTGTAGGATAATCTGTTGTACATATGCCATCATATTTGTTGTAGCTTTATACGAGTCCCACAAAACTTTTAACTCTGGAAGAGATTGCAGATGGTCTTCATCCCTATATTCACAGGCTGGTAAAATTGCGTCTGTAAAGAATCCTGCCTTCCGGAAACAATTGGGGATTGCTTGTTCTTCAGCGTCAAGTTAGGGGCCGTTCAAGTATTACGTAACACAGTTTTTGAAGATTTCTGACTCCCCCCCTTATAACGCGCCGTACTGTTTGTACTGTTTCGAGTTACACCCCCACGTTACGTTACACTCAGATGATTATTTTTACCTAAAAATGTCAATTATGTTGCGCAAAATAAAGTTCATGGCTTGCAGTTTAGGTGGTTTTGTTTAACCGCAACGGGCTGACTCTAAGAGTTCAAGCTATGGACTCGTGGTACATGGCTTATTGTGGTTATTTGCCATATATATACTTCTGTATACTCAGTGATGCCATTCTATTCGTATGTAAAAGAAAATGTGTTGTGTAGATATACCATATAAACTGAGCCATGAGTCACGAGTTAAGAGTTAGAATTTTTAATTTTTTAATTTTAACAAAAACTTAATGTTACGTAACGCGTTGCTTGCCCCCCCCCCTCCTATAAGGTACCGTAACGTTTCAAAAGACCCTCTTCCTCCCTAGCTACGATACTTCATACGATTTTCAGATTTTTAATGACACCCTTCTGCAGTGGTTGTAAAACGAAGGTCGTGGTGGGAGGAAAATATTCAAGTTTAAGGTTTTATAGTTTTCCTTCTATCGACAAAGAGCAACATTTTTCTATTCTGAGAAATCTATCTAAGTTCAATAGCTATTTTTATTTTATTAAAACTTGTCATCCACGCCTTTCTCTTATGTTCGTAATCCATGTCAAAGGATTTAATACCTTTGAAACAGCATGGATTTTTTATTTTCCAATGACGAGCAACTTCAGCTTTTCCGACCCGATCATATTGCAACAAATCATAAAGGATATTCCGTCTTTGTTGCTTTAGCCCCCAACATGTTTTTGATATTTAAATTCCAGTGTTTTAAGCATTCGAAAAAAATCCCGGTCTTGTCAGGATTGAAAATGTTATGCTTATTATATTGTCTTATCAAATTAGGTAAGGAATTCCTCTGCCAGTCGTTTTAAGTGCGCAAATCTCTAAACTGCACATCGTTTTTGGACAATATTATGATTTTTCTTAAACTTATCTAAATCCTACGCTAGCTGTAAAAAAAAAGCATCTGCAAATTCTTTAGCATTTTCCCAAATAATGATTTCTGAAAGTGGCAGATTTTTATTACATGTCACAGTTACCCATTTAATCATTGCTTCATCAATATAATCGTAGGTGCAGGTTGTAAACCTTTTGCGCTTACTGCTAGGACCATATTCATTGGCTATTTCGAAAAGTGAACGAAGTGGTCGTTAAAGTGTTGGGAAGAATATCGAATTGTTCAGCAATATCCTTTTCTTTCTTACCACCTTTTTCTGCTTCGGCAATCACAGAAATTTTTCTTCGAGGGATAAACACTTCAAGTTGCGCTTCGACAATAGTTCGAAAGCGACAGTAATCTTGTGCGTCGTGATGAGAGGAATTCAATACCATCCTTGAGATAGCAAGGAGTAAAACTGTTGATAATTTTGTATCATTACACAAATCCTAAAATTAAGATCATCAGCGAAATTGCATCCAAATATTTGTCTAGAGAAAATCGATACAGCTTCCTTCACCGCACGTCATAATTGGAGTTTTTACAAGACGTTTGCAAAGGGCTCGAGAGGTGTACTTCGCTTGGCACCAAAGATTCCTCAAACCACCATAAATCCTTGACATCGTCGCATTAATATGTTCATGCCAAGGCCGAATAAAATATAATACTAAGGCACTTTATTTTACTACCCTGTTGTTAAAGTGATGGAATCGCTGCGGTAGTCTATCGAAGAAAAATATACTCTGCGATTTAGAAGGATTCAGATGAAGTTCATTATTGAGTGCGTGGGCACTCCACGTCATAATTGAATTTAGATATGATAAATGCCATATAATTATCATTAAGGGCCAAACTGAGGAATAACTGTACATCATCTGCATAAATAAAATAGAACAATACTTTGGACACAAAACAATGTCGTTAATGTATAGAGTAAATAACAATGGACCAAGTGTTGATCCCTTTGGTACCCCCGCATTAGTTGCCAATAATTTCGAACAACAAGTCCCTGACACAGTTGATGAAGTATATTGACACAAAATTAGCCGCCGAACTACAAAAATGAAATTGAATCAATAATTTACCATGCAAAACATTGTGGCAGGGCCGTCGACAGGGGGGGGGGGGGGTGGGGCGAAGGGGGTAAACCCCCCGGGCCCGGGCTTTGAAAGGGGCCCCGTCATCTAAGTCATCAACAGAAAATTTTTTCCATTTTAATTATTTATATAAAAAAAAATGCTTCACGATCGAAAAAGTGTACTATACTAGACAGATTTTAAACTGAAAGTCAATCAATCGATTGTATATGGGCCCGTAAACGCTAAGAGCCGGGCCAGAAATTCGTTTCGCGGGGGCCCGTATGTGGTACCCCCCGGGCCCGAATTTCGTCTCTACGGGCCTGCATTGTGGTCAATAGAATCAGATGTCTTAGAAAAATCAAGCAAAGACAAAATAGTTGCCTGGCGATACTCAATGTGACGTCGAACTGACTCAAAAAAATGTAATAGTGATGTGGTTCTGCTGTGCTTAGATCTAAACCCTGATTGTTGCTTTGCCACCAAGTGGTGGGTTTCAATGAGTTGATGGTCGAGCAACTTTTTTAACTGGGGTAATTTTAACGATTTTCCAGTTGGAAAGAATAAGTATTGATAGTCGTATTAAAAATGGGCAAAGCTTAATGATATAAGGAAGAATGAAATTAATAAAACGTAGGTCAATGCCGTCCAGATCTATAGCGTTCGAAGATAATGTCATTTCGTAAAAAATAAAGAAATTTCGGAGAAAATTTGGGAAAATGCTGAAATTTTGGTAATTTCGAAACATTTTTTTCAATTTTGGCCGTGACTGTAGTGGTAGTAGTGAGATAAACATTGTTGACATTTTTGGAAAGCTCATTAGGATAGTTGTTTTTTAGCGTTTGTTTGATGTCGCTATAATGAGTAGATCAAGAAATAAAAATAAAAGAGTAATGTGCATACCATAAAAAACTGAAATTTATGAATCACCATGTAACTCCCAAACGGTTGAGATTCCCCCCCCCCCCCCCCCCCCCCCCCCCCTCCCCTTGCCATAAAATTTTTTGTTTGGCTAAGTGAGATCTGTCACCCCACTCATTTTGGCACGTCTGATCTGAAACACCCTGTAGATGAGCGGTAAAAAAGAGTGATTTCCAAATAGTTATGCAACGCCCAGCTTCGTTGTAATATGCTTAGTTTAGAGTATAACCGCGAGGGTTGAGCATTGGAAAACTGCGGCAGTAATTTGTTTTGGAATTCACCTACCTGTGGTTAATCTCTTTGTTAGGATTAATAGAATAAAAGGTAACTAATCTGATTATTTGTTAAAAGCAGGAAATGTCCAGGCAGAGCAGACACCAATCAACTTAGTGTTCCCACTAATCTATAAAATTTTAGTGTAACCGAAAATACGTGAAGCAATTAAAAAATACATTCAGCGCATATTACATGTATGTACTACTCCCTAATTACATTTTATTGTCTGAACATAATTTAGGTGGGCAAGTCCATTATTCTATTGCCTGTCAATAACTTTTAAGATCCGAAATAATTAATCTCCGCCTTCTCGCATAATCGAATAACGTGGAGCGATCGACAACACGAACCATGTGTGCAACCTATAAACCGCACAATAATACATCATGCGCGGAGAAATCTTTAGCGTATCGCGAAAATAGATCAATCTCAGTACGCGATCGTTTTTGCTTTTCTTTCTTCTCTTATTTTTCACGAGATCAGCTCAAGTCATTTTGGCGCAACTTAAATCCAATTAAGTCCATGAGCTTAAAATTGAGAAATGGAAATAAACAAAAATCCAGTTGTTCCTCCCTCAGGCGAAATTATCCGATCATCAATCATCACGCGGGTGTTCACTTTGTTTATTTTCATTTCTTTTTACCTCTAACGTAATATTTGCAGGTTTAATTGTAAAACGTCCTGGATAATTGGCTATGCCCGGTATTGGTGGTGGCGTCGGTTGGTGTGAAGGCTTATTGAATTTTAGAGCGACCCCCTCCCTAATTCTGATGAATAGATCAAGCTGAAATTAATTCCTTCCGCAACAATCCGTCATCCGGCCAGAGTCAGTCTGCACCGTGAGAATTATTTACGATGAGCATATCAAGATCAACGAACTTAATTGAGTGATTCTGGCTGAATACCTTTGAGTGGGTCGACTTATATTGAATTGATTAACTAACTGGAACAGATTGGGGCAGAAGAGTAGAATGGAAAGCTACCCGTAAACATTTTCAAGAGGTGGCTGCTGTAAAACAATCAGGCGACTCCTGTTTAACTAAGAATAGATCTGAATATTATTATCAGTCCTGCAGTTGAGAGGCCATATAGCAACGAGGAGTTTAACTCGTTTATGTTAGAAACGTGTGTGAACCTGCTTTATTATGCGAAATTGAAAGCAACGTAAAACATCAGGTACCTCCTACACCTACGGCTTGAAGTAAAAGGCACCCTTGTTGTAAGGTTACATAGTACAAGATATTCAATGAGCACAGATATCATTGCTTTAAGCCATCTGCCGAATCGTTCTTTTAGTCTAAACTACAGTAACCCAGTCCTTAGTGTCATTTAAATGGGAGCCAACATGTGGAGATAAAGTGCAAATGTTGAAATCATCTATACGTAACGTGCTAAGTGGTTTGATGTCTGCTCTGGAAAAATGGTAACTTTATGCATGAACTGTAGTGCTGATTCCGTGGCTTCTTTGTGCCAACGCTAAAAGTTTCAGACCACAATTTTAATATGAAAGGAAGCTTTACTAGTGGTCTCCTTGACAAAAGAGGACTCAGAGCTACTATTTGTGCCGGAAAAAGGGGCAGAGATATAAAGACTTATTATAATGAGGACAAAATTGTTGTCTCAAAGTGAATAGGATGTTTTCGGCTTTTATGTAAAGTGGCTTCTTTAGAAATTATTAAGGCACTGACGAATTGAAAATACAAGACAAGTTATGAGATTCCTGAAATTATTCATTTTCACATCTCAATAAGGTGAAGATATCATGACTTGCGAGAGAGTTCGGGCGGCGCAGGGGGATTCCAATTATGACATCATAAGAAAAACAACATTTTATGTTTTCGGAAAAAAACCTTTTCGCTTTCTATAACAAATTATTTTTTCTAGAAAAAGTTTCGATGTTTACTAAATTGCATATATTATGGTTATCATGGATGCCTTGAAATAGCATCCTTTTAGGCAAATTGAATTGAACATAACGCATAATATCGTTTATGGTATATCCTTGGCTCTCGGCATCAGCGGAATTCTGCTGTGGTTGCGGAAAACTCTCTCCTCCTTAACCAAAGAAAATTAAATTGCCTAATGAAATTGGGTTTATTTCGAAAGCAGCAATTCAATGATCAATGAGAGGAAAAGGCTCATGATGGTATCTGCCTTCTTTTTCTATGGAGTTTCGACTTTATTCTGGACTGGAGCGAGGGAAAAGGATGTGATTTTCTGAAATGGTGGCTTAGAGAGCGCTCTTTTATGATTAAATTATGCGACTATAATTCAGTAATTCTTGCTGTTTTGGATAAAGTTTCAATAAAGATTATAAGAGCACTCTGAGTTTGTGTAGTTGTTATATGAAATGGTTTTAAAATCATAAACAGAACCCCATTGATTTATAGGAACTCTAGTAAAAGACTTTCGCGTCAAGAATCAAAGAAAAGCATATCCATGGTGCAAATTTGAAATTCTCATAATACGAGGGCAGGAGAAAGGTAAGCTACCTAAATCAATAAGGTTTGAATTTGCCTACAAGTAGTGGTCCACATTTGTGAAAATTTTGTGGAGCCCTTATTTCGAAATTTTTTGATATTTAGAACTTCTCTTGCGACTCACGGATTAACTAATCTTGAAGTATATGAGAAAGATCAAGAAGCACTAGAAGAGCGTCTGTTTTCCTAAGAATAAACACTGATTACCTAATACCAATGATCTGGTCTGGACCCCTTACTGTTCGTTATTCTGTAAACTATATTTAGGGCGAATTCGATAAATTCCCAGTTGCAGCTGTCCATGGCCAAGTAATATTAAGGGGGGGGGGGGGGGGTTTAAGGCACCTCTCTCCTCACCCACGAAAGAAAGCTGCGATAGATATTACTTTGCGGGGCTGGGTGGCTGGTATTAGTAGGTACTTAAGGCTCAGATTCTTATCAAAACCAGTTGTAGCTAATAGTTTCACTTACTTCCTTCCAGATCTCGTGGGTGTAAAGCATTCCTGATACCAGTGTTTGTGTTCTTAACGCGCCACTTAAAACTACTGGAAATTTACCCTCATCCTTACAAATCATGAGCAGTAAAATAATACATGCTTCTCTTTTGGGGGGAACTAGCTGTAACCCCTTGTGGGGTATGGGGCGACAGAAGAACTTCAGCCGAGTCGAGACAACGATTACAAGCGCACCTAAATTTTAAAGTGGATTCCCAACCAATGGCATTTTCTCTACAACCCCCATAGTATTTTTTCCGTAATCTGTTGTCAGCAGAAAACAACCATGGGTCGTCGCCGCCGGTCAACCGTCATAAAGGCGCTGGCGACTCTTAAAGCATTACGCCTTTGCCCAGATTGGTCCTCCGTACAATAGTATTGAGGTGATCACTCTAGCTAGCAAGTAGTCTAGTCTAGTTCCTTCGATTTTGCATCATACGCGCCAGTACCTTTATTGCCTTATCCATCTTTTCACCTGCATAGTCCAGGTTATTTTAAAAATTTGACCTATCATCATTCTGAAGTATTTTATGGTCGCTTTTGATGTCATTTCACGCTCTCCTACTCTGACACTCAGCATATCTCTTTTTTTTTCGATTAACACAGATCCTGCCCATGGGCCTCTAACCATTTTTTAATGGTCGTAAAAGTCCCAGCGAATCCCACAATCGTCGCCGTCTGTGGAAGCGTGACTACACCGGAACGGAATTGCCCAGCACCAAACCCTGTGGCACTCCGGAGGTTGTATGGTATTCCTGTGGGCCTTCTTCTGTGTCATAGAAAAGCTTTCGACCTAAAGCGTAGTTTTTAATAAGGGCATCTGCTGTTACCGCAGGTATCGTTCTGCCTCATACCACTCCAGAATTTTAACAGTTGTGCCTAACTCTGAATCGCTGACTTCGCTGCTTGAATCGTACGAATTCAGCACGCAGTAGCTTGATTTTATCGTTCTACCAGTAGTTTGAGGTATCACAGTCCCTGCTGCTGTTGACTTTTCTACTACAGTTGTGGCTGGCAGACAGCTTTCCTTCAGCATCTCTGTAAATACCTCCTTTATAAACATTTCGGATCTCCACTGTATTTTCATACACTTTTTGATGTAGCTTTGCTCCAATCTCCTTTAACTTTTCATTACAGTATAAATTAATGACTGGTGGTCGCTGTGGGTATAACGCTCACTAACTTTTCAATTTAATTCTTTCTTTAATTCTTCCTACGAATATCCTGCTTGGCTGTTAGCCCGACAACCTCGTGCGTATGGAATTTTACGATCGCTTCAGATCGCAGCGTTCTGGGGGCTAAGTTCTGATATTGTAGGGTCCTTTCTTCTGATGCTCCCTTAAGTTCCAATAAGAGGTCTCCTTATTTCTGTGACATTAACGCTTATGTTTTTAAGTTCCGTGCTATCTTTTACCTTCCGCAGTATATCGACTTAGGAAAGGTTTCCCTTCTTCGTAATCAGGATTGCATCTGGACGCGGTCTTTTTTTCTTGCTCGTTTCATATCGGTTGTCCAGGCGACACAAAAACCCTTTTGAGCTTGTCGACTTACCGATTTCTTTCTGTAGTCCCGCCTCTCGCTCCATGCCACTCTATTGCTTCTTTGGCGATGGTACCCTAGTAATTGTTTATTCCACCACTTCTCGCTTCCATTTACTTCCTTTAGGAGCTTTCCATACCGAACTGGTTTGCGTGCCTCTCTCAGTGTTGCTGACAGCCATCCACTCCTATCTCGACATGGCCGTTTTTGAAGTGCCACTTTCTCCAGCTTGCGCCTCTATTATCTGGGATAACCGATCTCAGTCCCTCTAATCTTGCACGATCCCCTCAGGTTTCGTACTGTAACCTTGATGTACCTACCGATGAACGGTGTTAATTGGTACATCCTACAATTCATTTGGCCTAGGTGAATTGTGGGGAGCGAAGCTGTTTATCATCTCTCTCTCTGGTAATAATAGCTTCAACTTGAAGTTATCGCTTTGTTTTGCTTTCCCTTGTGTTACCTGGAAAATGAGCATCCACAACTTAAGGCAATCCTAATGAGTCTTGTAGTAATTATGTATGTAGCAGATATTGAAGATGTCTCGAGTAATCTTTCTCAAATTGGAGAGATCTTCAGTTCACCAGTGCGAAAGTATCTTATTTATTGTACTTTAAGGCAGGCTTTGAATGCCGTACTCATGGCTTTCTAGAATGTGCTCTTAAATAGTTTCAATGCCTAAATCCGGTATGTTGAAAAGTTTTGGTTTGATAACTTGGCGTAATTTCTTCCAGTTAGTCCTTCTGTGGTTTCTGAATAGTCTAGTCCTTTCACTTGCCAGCAACCACTGATGGTTGGAGAATGACCTTATGTCTGGGTTCGACTTAGATTACTTTAGAGGTTATTCCGCGAACCCACAAAAATGTAAAGTAAAAGAATGACACAATTATGATGATGAAACACATGCTTTAAAGAATAACTAACATTTTATTACGAATTTCAGTTTTTCTGCTTTTGCGTACATACGTACGTAGTTCTCTAAATCTTTTGAGGGGTTCCTAATATTTAGGTGGGCCCTCGAATTTTCAGTAGGCGTCTCCCGAAATTTGTCGGGGGTCCCCCGTTGGTTACGGCCCTTTTTAGTCCATTTGCTTTCTTTTACATTTAAGATTCACTAAAGACTCCTAAATTAGACAAAAATACTATCGAAAAATATTAGACTACTTAAAAGTACATTAAATTCTCCGAAACTCTACAGTTTCAGTTTCCATTAAATGAGAAACAAAGTTACGAAATTTTCCAAAGAATCGGCTTAGATTTAAATAGTTATTTAGTTTAGTTAATATTTTAGTTAGTATTTTTTTTTCCTTTGTTCCCTATTGGTATAAACAAGGTTCTCTGTCTGAGAGAAACTGATAGGTTGCCTTTAAATATTTACGAAATGAGTCAGCAGCGGATCAGCTTAGACTAATCTCTACATATTTTTGGTTGAGCTAATGTCTCATTTAATTAATATTGCAGAGTCCATCACTATCCCGATTATCCGCTTCTAAACTTATAACAAAAGTTTAAGGCTTCAATTAGGCCATTTGTCATTTGAATTGTTGGTTTCTAAAAAACAGTTTCAGGTCGACAAAGTCACAGACTACGTAAACGAACCACTTACTGCCTTAAAACTTAATTTTGTTTCAAACTGAAGACCAATTACAGCTTAAAATTTACTACCACTACTTCGACTAAAAAACCTGATTCAGCAAACTAATTAAAAATGCGAAATTCGTCTGCAGATTCAACAAATGATGTTTAATTTTTTAACTACATGAAAATTTTTAATGAATTCCTTCAATCAAAGTGTTGTGCAATTACGGCAACAAGTTTTAATTAGAGAAAAATACCAGCCAAGAAAGACAACATTGGTCCGATCTAGACAAGACATTAGAGACCACATGTGTCTAATAAGTCTGCATGGTCTCATGGGCATATTGGGGCCAAAACAAATAAATGATCTAAACACTATCTCACCTGAGACTTTTCAAATAGACCAGTGGCTGGTTCACATTTGACCGCTACGACGAAGATGTATTGCTCTCCACGGACAAAAGTGACATTCAATAAAAGCAAACATGAATCACGCATAAAATTTCTAAAATATTTTTTTCATTATTTTTATCTTTTACAGATAAATTAGCCGAACGAGTCTCAATTACAAACTAAAAAAATAAAACACACAACAAAAAAACAGTGCTGCAAAATGAGTGTCCGAACAATTGCGCCGGTGACTGTTGTTGCCACTGGTGAGCCCATTAATTACAGTGACATACAATTTAAATTGTTCACGTCAATGCGGGCATAAATTTCTTGTGAAATATTTTAAGTTTTAAAATTTTTTAGTTTTTGTTAATGTTATTGCTGTTGTTGTTGTTGCTGTTTTTGTGTATGCCAAAAGTGGTCCAGTGATGGATGCTGTACTAATCGTCGAAAAATTTCAACATCTTGAGCTTAAGTATCAAGAAAAGTGAAAAGAAATTTGTTAAAATCATAAAGGCATGGCCGGGAGGAGAACTCGTGCCAATCGAAATCGTAGTTTTTTGCTGCAAGTTCCTATGATTTCGGTTTTAGTGATGTGCCTTGAAGCGCTTACGGTTTTGGCTACAACACCGGCCACAATGTTGACTCCTAGTGAGGATGTTTTGACTAGTGAAAATGTTATACGTGAATATGTGATAATGCCGTCAGCGGATGCGGAAAAGGAAGCTCGAGAATTGCAAAAATCGGCACTTCGAGAATTTGGAATTGTTGAAGAAAAAACATTAAAAAAGATTTGTTCGCCATGGGAAAACAGGAAATGCATGTGTTCGGAGAGTCATCATCGTATAACATTGACATGCCATGGATTGGGCCTTACCGATGTACCTTTGGATATTCCAGTGAACGTAACGAATTTGTAAGTATTTTGAAATATTTTTCATTTTTGTAGAAAATTGTTGGTTGTTGTCTTAGATTAACTCTGGCTGAAGGTTTGAGATCGAGATATCTGCACATTATTTTAAATAAATAAATTCACTTTTTGGGAGTGAATCCTTTTTGTTTGTCGTCTGCGTAATACGACTCGTCTAAAACTTCTTCAAAATACGCGTTACTTTCATTTCAGCAAAATATATTTCCTCAAGTGTGGAAAAAACAAGAACTGCGATTATGACAAAACTTGCTTGGAAAGGGGGGGGGGGGGGGGTATTAAGTACGATAGATCGTGGATTTGCCAATAAGTTTTATAGTCTTTCCTTGAACTGTGCTCAATTTTGGTGGTTCGGAATGATCTTTAAATTGTTCGTCCAGTTGTAATCGTTTTCTCGAATCGGGTGAAGTTCTTCTCCCGCCCCATGCCTCACAAGTGGTTACAGGAATTAAAGAAAGAGGCCTGATGTGGGACTTGTAGATCCGCGGTAAGTCAAATGGAGCGAAGTATTTATTATATCTGTTATAGAAAACGCAAGCATTTAATTTCATTTTTAACGATTAAAAACATATATTTCATATTCTCATATCCAATGAGCAAATTAAGTATATTCTATAATACTCCGTCAACTGAAATAGGTTGATATGTTTTTTAAGGAACATTTAGCAATATTCAGTTTTGGATTCATTGAACGTGAGGCAATTCGCTTTGCCCTAACCGAGGTTCGTAGAAATTTCGTTGTCTCATTAAACGCAAATTTGGATGGATCATTGATTCAAGCATGCGTTCTCGGCTGATTTTTGTAGATTTTCCACGAAAATTTATTACACAATAAAAAAAAAACAAGGTTGCTACCTTCAGCGAACCTATGAATAGCATTGAAAGTGAGAGATAAAAGAATATTCATAAAAAGAAATAAGGTTGGTGTGAGGACTGAACCCTGAGGTATATCGGTATTGATTTCGTAGAAACAGATGTAACTCTGTTTCTTGTTACACGGATTGAACGGCCTAACAAAAAACTTTATACCCATTTTAAGATGTAGGTGTTGAATAGAAGAGTGGCATGCCAAAAAAGCTTTTGCAATGTTAAGAGCAGCGATTTCGGTTTCTCCAAAGTTATGGAGGCAATAATTCTAACGCTCACTGATAAGATGGTTGTTTTCTAGATATTTCATCAATTTGAGTGATGAGTAATTCAAAAAGTGTAGATAAAACCGAAGAAAGTACAATTAGCCTGTTGTAAGAGGAATCGTATGCCATTCCTTTTTTAGGTTTTAGCTGAACATAAGCAAGTTCGAAGTTAGACAGTTGTAACAGCTTGCGCAGAGATTTAGTCAAAGCAAAGGCGCAGCATTTTAAAACCACGGTCGAGAAACCATCAGGTTTAGGACCTTAAAAACTTTGCGCGTAAGAAAGTGTAACGAGCGTTGAACTGTGATATAGGGGGAAGAGTCTGCGATAAAGGTAGAAATTATAAGTAGAAATTAGCAGCAAAATTAATGGCAAGCATGTTGACTTTGTCCAATGAGCCAGTATAAACATTCCCCTATGAGTGAGTGATGGTATTGAAAAACCGGCAAATTTGTAGAAATTACCTATCACCCTTTTGGGTAATAAATGCCTTCCATCTAACAGCCTGTTCAAAATTGAACTTAGCCGGATTAATCACTGAGTTGCAGTTATCTTGCGTATTTATGGTCACAATTTAGGTTGGTGAAAGGTTGTATCTTAATTTTTAATGACCTTAGAGAAATCAATGTTGAATCAATTGGCATTACCTGGTTTGAGATTAGATTAGGAGCGTAGACAATGATCTGTGTCGGTGTCTGGTTTTTTGTCTAGGGGTTTGAGTCCGCTTCTGCACAGAAGATGTTCTTTTGTGGGCTTGTGGTAGATGGCTGCATGGCTGCTCTACCGTTCGTGATTCGCTCAGCTCTCACTTCTCCAGGCCGTGCGATGAGGCCTCCATCTTAATCGTCCTGCCACCTGGATTCACCTTTGGATCTTTACTATCTGTTGAGGTTCCCGGTTTTACAGTCCCTACGTCTACGCCCCGGAACCATTAAGCCGGACCCGCATCTTCAGTTGAGAGGATTTTGTAAAATCGTTCGGCCATTTGGTTGACCTCCTGAATCTTTGCGTTCCTCTTAGCGGCTTTTTATCGCTTTCACCTATCCTGTTTTTTATACGCTTGAGAGATTTAGCTTCAAGTCCAGAGCCAGGACAAGCACCTTCTTCTGAACTAACTGTGGCTACTTTCTGATTTACCCTTTGGTGCGTATTGCGTTAGAGTCTACTATCTTTGCCACGGCAGCACTTGAGCAAGTTCTAGTTATTATTTTGCCAATGATACCTTCTTCCAGGAATGCTATAGCACTTTCCGCTGACATAGGGCCAGTTTTATTTAACCGCCGCAGAATGTTCAGAAGATAATTCTGCCAGAGCTGCTTCCGTTGTGTGTACCGTGGAGATAGCCAGTCTGTGAGGGTCTACAATCCCCTCCACCTATACTCCTACAAAAGTGCCTGCATTTGTTTTTTTGTATTTGTCCTTTTAAACTTTCCTATGCATATTCCCACGATTTCGGGGAGATGTAACACGACCAGGTGGGCAGAGAACCTCTAATACCCACGCTACTCAATTAAAATACAACAGGAAATTGGTGACTTGTACAAATAATTGAAACGACCAACATTGGTGTCAAATTCATACTTTTCGGGGTCAGTAAGATAAATAATGAGACTTCCGATGCGAATAAATAATCCCCCTAGGGATGGGTGTGGGAAGGGAGTGAAATATACAAATACTCGCAAACGACCGATATTAGTGTCGGATCCATAGTTTTCGCTGTTGCTGAGATGAATAATGGCACTCCCGAAGCCGTTAGAAACTGCCGTAGTAAGACACTCCTAGGCGTTAGTTTGGGAAGGAAGAATCAGAAAATAATAATAATCCAAATTGAACGATGTTAGTATTGAATTGTTAGTTTCGAGATTACTGAGGTAAACAATCACACTCTAAATGTTAGTAGATACTATGGGGTTGAAACACATCTAGCGCCTATGGGTGTGGAAAAGGAGTGACATGTAAAAAATAGGTAAAAAAAATACTTTTAAGTTAAACGGTTTTATTAAACATTAGATGATGTACTAAATGCTAGAGCTATGGGTGGAAGATGTGGGGCTTACCGAGTTATATATGCCTTCTGGTAAGAAATCGGGTAGGACGAGAGCAGTGGCGTCCTCAAGTGTCATAGGTCAAGATCCACTTTGGGTCGATATATCAGCGGAATAAATAATCAAGATGTTTGATCAGACTTAAATAAAACCAGGGGAGAGGGGGGAGGCAAGAGATAAAAGTAAAGTTAATTATCACTTGGTCCGCAGGTTTTATTTATGTCTGATTAAAACCCCATGATCATTTACTTATTGAGCTGATGCATCAACCCAAAGTGGATGTTGGCTTCCGACACTAGAGGACGCCGCAGCTGCTTTCTTACCAGTAGAAAGTACCTGTATCTCGGTAAGCTCCACATTTGTGACCCATAATTATTTTCTAGCGTTTAGTACATATTCTAATCTAATGTTAAATAAAGGGGTTTAACTTAAAAGTTGTTTTTGCCTTCTTTTATTTAATAAAGGCTTCCATCTGCAGTTGAGACTATCTTAATTTCTAACACCTTCTGCTTGTAAAATGTAAAATTTTATTTAAATTTTTTCACTTGTTTAGAAAATTCAGAAACTCAACCCCTTCTTAACTTAAGTTCGACGTTCAAAGCTTCTGTTAACTTCTCAATGCACCTCCTTGTGGACGTCAAACTTGTCGGCTAGCATGTTCCCTAAACTTTAATTTGCAATTGAATTCGAAAATTCAAATTAAATTCTATAGTGTTCCATTGAAGAACTCTCTCTGCAGAAAGTGCATTTTCGATTAAAGACTCAAAAGAAATTTAGGACGCCAAGAGCTTGGACAAACACGTTGACAATTTGAAAACTTAATCCCAATTCGTCGACAGTTTCAAAAATAGAACTGAAAAACTAAATTTGCTTTTCTGTAATTAGATATGTGCAGCCACTTCTAGATTGGATCGTTGCGATGATTAACAACCCCGCAATATCATAAATCACAATAAACCACGGAAATAGCAAACGCGGATTAAAAAACGTTGAGATAATTTCACACTAATTCCTCGTGCTTATTCGCATTTTAGCCGGCAATAAATCAATCCTTTCAACTGGTGAACTCCGTCGAATTTTGTTTGAGTGGAAAATTAGCTTAATACTTGCAGCTGGACGTGTTTACACTATGCGAATTAAGTTGTCCACTTAGAGCGGTTCAGAAACGTCAGAAATTTATTATTTTTTGGATTACAGGAGAAAAGGGTCGACATATATGGCGGGGTTAAAAGTCTGGTTTGGAGGAATATCAAGATTTACGTAAATTGAGTGAAACTATCGTGCCAGTTTAGGAAAGTAATAAAAATCAATCAAGCTTATCGCATATTTTGAAAAGGTGGCGAAAACGCACGTACTTGATGAGACCACATCAGTTTACGAGGGGATGATTGATTACCCAATGAAGCCTTGTATACGATCCCTCGATTGCGTACTCATCCATCCTAGTCTTTATCGTCGCAAGGACAGTGTTCGTATCAGTACCATGTGGGAAGCCGTATTGGCTTTTATTTCGAGTGGTCACTTCAAGAAATTGAGCTAACATAGGGTAAAGATCTCATGCCTGGATGTCTGTCTACTCACAGTGGGAAACAAAAAATAAATCAATTCGAAATGACATGGTGGCGTAATCCTTGCGGGCGGGCTAGTTGCCCGGTGATAAGATTTAAATTGCCCATAAACTGACCTTTTGAGAATTACTTTGCACTTTTAGCTGTCGAAGCCACCAGATATAAGGACTTTAGGTTATGGCCCAATAGTGAACATTTGAAGAGGGTTTGCTCTGGACCTAAAGTTATTAGATGACTTTGAGTTTTGATAAGAGTTTAAGGGTCTAAGTTTTTGCCGACTATTTCACTGTACAGATATCCTTGATAATCTAAAATTAAATAGAAGTGGATCATCTTATCAATTCAAAAGCTGCTTGGTCGCCACAACAAGTCCTCGTGATTGAATCTTTGTTAAGCGCAACCATAGTGAAAACAAATCTGTTGTGTGAAAGTTCATAAAGTCACGCACCCAGTCAGAACAGCTACTGGAAGATTTATGGATATTCTTTGAGAAAATTTTTGAATGCAAATTAGATTCCATAAATTACCCAGCGAGAGACACAAGCGGTTCACTCACAGTTTTAAAACAAGAGTTTGGCTGATCCAAGAGACGCTCTCCTCCTCGATAGAAGATGAATAGCTTCAAATCAGGCGATTCCATGCACGTTTGAATTAGGGTCAGGCCCCATAGGATAGGTACGCTTTGCATAGTGCTGCTAAGTGGTTTCGTAAGTTATTGGTAACTGCCCAACCCAAGCCCAAACCGAGTCTTAGTTGAATATTTCGTGTTTGCTTTGTCTGACACCGATTGACATAAATTCAAAAAAAAAAGAAAATTCAAAAAATACTCTCCTTGGTTCAGTTGTAGGTAGCCGTTTTCTTCAGTTGACAAAATTCAAAATGAATAAACACTAATTGCTATTCAGGCCGCCCAACACGTCAATGGTTGGGTTTCAATGTCGACTCCCAGCCTTAGGTTATCGGTGCCCTCACCTTATGCTCGCTGACAAGATGTGAGCATGCAAGCATGTTATGTAATTACAGGCTTGGCTACTGGGCACTTGGAGTAGTAGCAGAATTTTTGATTTCTGTCACTACATCTGAACTGGACAGACTACAACTTCTAATTGATCTGACACTTGGCCGTAATATGCAATTCGATGGCCTTTAAGTGTCGACATAACAAGGTAATTTACGGGCAGAGTTCAGGAACTTGTACAGTGAGATTTAATTGGACAAATATTCAGGACTTTTTTTTTGTTAGCTTAATTTGTTTTCTAACTGACAGGCACAACGTTTTCATATAGCATTACAATGGAATTTTTTTTTATTGAAATGGCACTGAGAAAAATGTTTATTTTATGCTTATTTTCCTGGCTCATGCTCAGGAATTTAAGTTGAATGAGACTCCTCTGACGTGATTTGGGCACAAATGCATCAACTTCAGTTGCTTTTTGAATTGCAAACGTAATGTGAACACAATCAAAACTGATTTCCGTTCGAGTTTTAGGATATTTCTGATGTTTCTTTGCGGCTATGAATTCCAGTCGAGATCCACGTTGAAGGACAGACACATATTCGCAGTAATTTATGGTGCCATCCTATAATTTTCTATGTGTAGATGGGGCTGGGAATTTGTCAAGGGAAACATTTTGGCATACCAGACGAGTGATGAGTTGCGACTTGTAAATTGCAACATTTGTCGACAGAGTTTCGAAAGTTGAATGAAATGTTGGACATATTGGGTGAAGTGTTTTATCTCGTAATAAAGTGTTTTAATTTGACAGGTGATCAATAAAGGTTATGATATCTCCCTGGGCTTGGGCCAACACAATGTTTATGGAGTGGATGGAGTTAAAGTATTGCACGATGAAATAAATTTATATTTATTGTGACATAGGTAGGTACATTATTAATAATTTATTCATCCGAAAAATGTACACAAGATCAAGATTTTTTTAAGCAAAATTGTGAATAACCCTGTAACTCCCAGAGATTGCTTCCACCCCCCTTGCCAAAATTTTTTTTATTTACATAGGTGTGGTCTGGTTGGTTGGTTAAAGTGGTAAGCGTCATCATGATTCCAATTAGCCAAGTGGCCATGTGGATGCCACAACCAGTAAGACCCGGTTTTTTGTTGGACTCAGTTCACTCGCAATACTATTCTTGTTTGAAATCATCGTTGAAGTCGGCTGAGTTTATTATGGCGAAAACGAACTAAAGCCAACCGGAGGAATTTAAGAAACTGCCGTACAGACCGCAGTGTTTTTTGTGATAACAGCTCTCAGTCTGTTGGATATACTACATGCTTCAATCGGGCATTTGCCAGCGCCAAGGAATGCAGAAATCTAGTGGGATACGAATATCTTCAACATGGCCACGTTGTTGAGCTGCAGGGCCCTCTCTGGCAAGTTTGTAGGCCATCTCGTTTCCTGCAATGTTCATACGCCCAGGAACTCAGTGTAAGGTTACGTTAAAAAGACTGACCAAGGAGCTAAGTAACTCCAGACAGTGCTGCACCACCCTAGAAGATATCGTAACTGAGTCAAGCGCCCTAATGCCCGCCTGACTATCTGTAAAAATGGCGATGTTCTATTTCGGTGAATGGATACACAGAAGCAGCGAACACGCATTCGTAATCGCAAGCACATCCGCCTAGAAGACGCTCGATATATATGTTCGGGAGACGATAAGACTTCGATATATTTAGTGTCGCAGAGATTACTCCTGCACCAAACTCTTAGAAAAATCCGTGAATATTACAGTATCATAGTTGCTGGCCGGTTCCGTCATTCTCTATTCCCTTCTAGTGGGAATCCTGGCATTGAATCCTTTTTAAAAATTTATAACAGGCATAATGTAGTCGGTTGAGATATCGGCCGGTCCACTAGGTGGTAAGCTGAGGATTTTGCTGTGGCCATAGGGCTTAGTAACCCAGCACCAGGGTCGCCGAGAGCCCCCCCCCCCCCGCCCCGGGCTTTCAAAAGGGGCCCCGTCATCTAAGTCATCAATAGAAAATTTTTCCATTTTAATTATATATAAAAAAATGTTTCACGATCAAAAAATATACTAGACAGATTTCAAATTAAAAGTCACTCATTCGATTATATACGGTCCCGTAAGCGCTTAGCCCCAGGCCCGAAATTCCTTTCGCGGGTACCCCCCGGACCCGAATTTTTCTCTACGGGCCTGCCCAGCATTAAGATTCTTTGCACTGCATGACGCCTGGAATTTTATCTGGTGATCACCAAAGTAGGTGATCAGGAAGTAGATGCAAAAGCACATTAAGAGCTTCGGTTGGGGTGGAGCGCAGGGCATAGGTAGTGCCGATTCAAGCAGTTCTTTGCACTTTACTTAGCTTGATTTGGTAATAAGCCTTATTCATCGCAGGCCACCAAACCAGTGAACCGTAGGTGAGAATTGTGTATCTTATGTTGCAGTCCCCATGTTTTACGTCTGGAAGCATAGAGGGCTGGCTAGACATGCCTTCTTTATCCACTTATGTTTATGTAGGTTCCAGTTCAGTTTGGGATCCAGGATTAAACCCAAATACCTAGCAGAATAGTGAGCGTTGTTGGCCATTTAATTTACGTAAACCAAAGTATTGTACCTTGATTTTTGTGGTTAAGAGCATAAGCTCAGTTTCCTTGGATTCACAGCCAGTCCACAGTTCTTAGACCAACTGCTCACATTTTTTAGGACACCCTCCATAATCAGATACCAAGATCACCACATCGTTCGCGTAAGCGACAGCCAGGTGATGTTAATCACCTCACTTATTTTGGCGTAACAGAAACATCCTCTCAAAAAGCTAGCTACACTAAACTAAGTATGTACAATGGTTCAGAACAAAGATATACCGTAAAAGGCTCGAAAAATCTGGAAAATGAACAAAATGAAGAATATGGAACAAGTAAAAGCATCAAAGAACAAATAATTGAAAGTTTTAAGAGAATAAATCAAAACAAAAAAGATGCATCAAAAAATGTCTACGGAAATTTGTTAAAGTCACCCGGTAATAATAATAGTAGTCCTTTATTGATCTTCTTCAAACTGAACTCATTTGTAAAATGGAGACGGAGTTGGATCAATTGGTTGAGCGGTACGACAACCATGCCATGGTAAAAATCCATTCCGTCTCTGGGCTGTTGTTTAGCTCGCAGCAATGCAAAAACAAGTCATTCAAGTTTCTTCACTCCCCTTACCCTAATTCCCTTCCGAACGAAACCATGCGAACGTATCAAAGGGTTGTCCCCTAGGCTCAACTGTGTAACTGAGTTTTTCGTACAACCGTGCCTATAGCTCTTTTCTCTGCTTTACGCTAAGTTTTAGAAATAAGGTGAGAATTGAGAACCTCTGTTAATAGTTTGATACTTTTTCTATGAATAATACACTTCTCCCAAAATCAGTCATCATATCCTAAATAGGCTTTTTTATTTTGTTGGAATATAATAAAGTTCAAACCTTTTACAAATGTCGTTAAAAGTGCAAAAAGTTATTCAAAAAAACGTTAATCGTGTGAAATTCATTGAATCTTAAATCACTTTATCACAAAGTTGTTTTTATAACATTCGTTTTTATTCCCGAAAACTCTCCCTTCCACACAGCTAACTCGATAAAAAGGTGTACCAGAATATATTAGTTTCACAGTCTTATACTCAAGCAGGATATCAAAACGTTTTTCATGCACTCAAAAATAATCTCGGCAACTATTATTCATGACGACCTCGACGTCACATATATTTTTTTTCTGAACAAGTTTCTTCCCTGATAACAGGAAGAGGAGCATTCATCGACCTGCAGAGGTTAAAACAGCGATAATTCAAGCAAATTGTCGCTCCACTGAAGCTATTATCCTAGAAAATTTCCACTTGGTACATTTCTTTTATTTCTAGGACGGAAACTCGTTGCATACATATATCTCGTAATTTATCGCACTCTTCGTTAAGATAGCATGACAGATCGCGTTTGATTAATTTCATTCATAGCCGCTTTTCCACAAATAACTGCGGCGCGCAAGGAATATTCCTTTTTCTCATTCAATTTCTTTTCTTTCTTGCAGGGATCTGGGCGGCAACAACATCACGAATCTACCGGCAAAATCGTTCGATATGGCACGAGAGCTTGAGGAGCTGTAAGTAAACTGTCATTTTTTAAAATTATTCTTTTGTACTCGTAACAATGGTGTACTCGACACATCTAGCGGATTGGCGGGGGTCCCCAATTTATCATCGCTTGATGCTTCTACATGTCACCGGAGAAAATTTCCTATTTCGCGAGCGTATTTTTCATGCAAAGCATTAACACTTTCTTATGTCGCCTTCCTTTCTGTTGGAGTGAGGGGTTGGTGATATTTGCTTGGGGGAGGTGTGGTCGTTATGCAACATTTTTCAATGCAAATTGCCTAGATTGATCAGAAGTTTTTACTGCCTGTGACAGATAAATCAGGAGAATTTTTCCATTAAAGTTATGACTGTCTCCCTCTCCCCACGACCCTCTCTAAGGACGATGATATGTCTCCAAATTAATCAAGAAATCGTAAAAGTTGAACCATAAACTAGTCGAACATAAGCAATAAAGCAATTAAATTTCATCGTAATGATTTCAGATCCTTTTCAGTCAAGTCCTCAATGCTATAACGTTTCCACAGTGGAACTAATGTGGCTCGTGGCGATGGCTCAATTTGTAATTTTTTGTCTCTACTTTCGGCAGCACGACTATATAACGACTCGCCAACCGGATCAGCCATCTACTTAAAGAAGAGCTTCTCTGGATAATTCAGTTGCACATTTCCATTGAATTTATTCGTTTTAAAATGATTTGCGTTTTTCGCTCTTGTGGTTCCCATTTCCTGAGATATTTCATGGGTTGGGAGTTGGTGAATATTCGCGGAGAAACCGTACAACACTTTCCAGCGAAGGAAAGCTATTAAAATGGTAATCGGTTCACATTTACAGCTTTCACCAGTTTTGTATTAATTTATAACGCAATTGCTGGCGATTCTTTGGGCTAAATGAGCACTAAGTTTCTTTTTGAAATTTATTGGTATACTTAGTTTTTATAGGTGCTTTTTTGTATGACTGTCATTTGTTATGGAGGGAGTTTGGATTTAAACTCAGATGTTTTGAAAGTTACTATTTGGCGGACTACGCAATAAGAATGAAATATTTTAATTAATCAGCTTCCATAGCTTACATTATGGACTTCCTATAAGGACTGCCTCAGTAAATGTCAGAAGTTGATTAGGAAGGCTAAGCTACTGCTTCTGCAGTAAAATCGGGAGCACCTCTGAAAAGAGTCGCTTGCGAAAATTTCTCTCAACGACACACAGCATCCCCAGCCTTTTAGCTAAGCAGGATGATAGCTATACTTCATCCAGTCTTGAGACGCTGGAGCAACTGGTTGTTACTCACTTTCGGAGCTGTTCAACAGCTAGCACTGCTGAATCGACAGAGACACCGAGTTGTTATGAGCTGGTCCACAAGATCCTCAGTAGGAGCTAAAATGGGCGATACACCAGCTTCAATCCCTATAAATCACCGGGCTTAGATGGTATCATTCCAGCAGAACTTCAATCAGTTTTCGAGATCGTTATTCCGTGGCTGGTGGTCATTTACAAGGCCTGACTTAACCTGACCTATATTACATCCTCGTAAATGAAAATAGAAGTAGTCTTCATTCCTTAAGGTGGAAGGGCCTAACACCGTAAATCCAACGACTTCAGGCCTATAAGTCTCTCCTCCTTCTTCCTCAAAACCCTGGAGAGGCTTTTAGATGTCTACATTAAGGAGACAGTCGAGTTATCTAAGATGTCTCTTTCGCAACATGCATACATCAAATGCAGGCCTGTCGAGACTGCCTTACACGAATTTACTTACTCACTTGCAGTCTTCCTAGATATTTAGGGTGCTGTGAATAATATATAGCCAGATAGCCAGAGGCGATAACGGCATTCTTGAGGAGGCTGGATTTGGACGGTATTTTCATCGAGCTTATTGATCTCATTCTTAAAAGCAGGATCGTTAATTTCAGCTTGGGAGGACCTAAGATGTAAAGATTGTTACTAGAGGCAATCTTCGGGGAGGTATCCTCTCACTGGCTATTGACGAGCTACTCCTGGATCTGGAGCATTTCGGCCACAAGGTTGTTGCCTACGCTGATGATATTGCCTTGTATTTTTCAGGCAGGCACCCAAACACCATTGGTTGAGGTGTTGGAATATGCCCTCTCTAAGGTATCTTCCCATGAATAGGTACGGTCTGGGCAGAAGCCCGGACAAGACAGAATTGATACTCTTCTCTCGGAAATATAGTGTTCCTCCTATAAACTGCCCTTAACTATATGGGGTTACGCCGAAACTAGGCTTCGTTCTGGATAGGAAACTCAGTTGGACACCTAATATCCAAGAAATAGTGCGTAAAACTACAGTAGCGCTGTACTCGTGCAAAAGAGCAATAGGTAAGTGATTGGTCATGGAGCCACGTATTGTGTACTGGCCTTATATTAGTATTATATGGCCCATACTCACTTATAGGTGGTCGTATGGTGGCAATCACTGGATAAAGTGACCCAACTAAAAGCACTTGAAAAGGTTTAGAGGATGGCAACACTACTGATAACAGGTGCTCTTGGAACCACACCCTCTAAAGCCCTCAAACTCTTTTTGGGAAGTAAACCGCATCTTCGTCTGCTATTAGGCTCAACTCAATCTAGACTAGGAAGCGTACTGACTACGTTCACTTCATAATCCTGGACAGTAGAAGCATAACAAACACTGACTATACCACATCCAAGCCTTGCTTTAATGCAAAATTTACTATATTCTTATTTTAAAATTTGACTTCGGTTTCCAGAATCGGTCCTACTCACTCTCGACTCTGATATAAATCACCAGCTTGGTTAGCACATGCAAACTGGAGATTTCACAAGCATCCCTTCAGGATTGTGAATGTTAGATGGGAGAGTGAACACACCGCCCTTATTACCCGGCAGATATGACCGATGATTAACCCAAAGCGGAAAACAGATCTTTCTCGGACGAAATATTATAAGTGTTGTCGTGGCCGACATTTCGGGCTATTGACTTGGCGCGCCTTGAAATGACTTCTGTAGGAGTTGCCAAGATGAGGAGCAAACCATAATACACCTCCTTGCAATTGCCCGGCTCTAGCCAACTGCATGATCCGATTTTTGAAAGAGTTAACTGATGTCAGGGATCCAGTTAGGATTATCAGGAGCTCGAAATTGTACCCGGCTACATAACAGGGCTGCAACTTTGTGCTGGTTCTTCTGAAGATAAAGCTCTAGTTTGGCTTTCTAAAGAGCTCTAGGTAGGTTAACCTCTCTCCTTAGGGGTTATATAGGGTTGAGTGCATAATCTCAACTATGGTGTCACAATGGGCCGTTTTGGCCTAAGTGTACTTCTTTAGGCAGCCACCCTAACCTATCGTAACCTACATAACTTCCGTCATTCGGACAATCATGAGTCGCCATCGGTGGGATTCGAACCTGGGTCCTCTGGATTGATAGGCCAACATGTTATCCCTTACTCCACGGACGGCTTATTAAACTACGGAGACAGAGTTGGATCAATTGGTTGAGCGGCATGACCACCATGCCATGGTTCCCGGGTTCGAGAGCAGGTTTCCCCGGGGATTTTTAAAATTGAATTAAGAAATGCACTCCGTCTCTGGGCTGTTGTCTAGCTCGCAGCAATGTAAAAACAAGACATTCAAGTTTCCTCATTCTCTTTACCCAAAATTCCCTTCCGGGCAAAGCCATGCTAACCAAAGGGTTGTCCCTTAGGCTTTGGCCACGTCGTACAAAAAAAACTAAAGTATTATCAACTAGCACATGAAGAATTTTTGGGCACTTCCTTATAGTTTTAATTCTAGGGTTGGTATACATTTTTCCCTGTTTATTTGGCAAGTGTAGGTTTAGTTTCAAGTTGGTGGCTCAAGCAGCTTAGGAGATAATGGTATCAAAAAATAGGGTCGCGGGCAAAAAATTTTGTTTTTTGTAGATATGTGAAAATAGTTAATTTGGCTTTAAATAAAGATATAAAGGTCCGGCCGTTCAGATTTCAATTTGTCTCTGTTTGTAGTTTAAATGTGAGGTTTTGAGCTACAAAAGATAAGGAGAAAATGCTCTGTTTAGAATAGTATGCATTTTTAGCAATTTAGGGGTTGTTCGTGGTACAGTATTTTTATTTAACATTAAATATAAGCTCTATAAAATTTAATAGAAAAATCGGGGAAAGAAAAAAAAATTTCATAGACTTGGTTTTCCGAAAATTTCAGTAGTGGCTATAGTGTAGGCCTTGAGGCAGTGCCTTGTTCCCTCTGGGTTAATCCAACTCTGTCGAGATGATTGACATGCTAACGGTCTTCCTTAGGTAGGAACAATTGCAAAAACAGCCTGGATTAGTTCGTATTATGAATATTTGCTTAACATATTTTGCAATTTTATTCTTTGTTTGTTTTTGTCTTTTACGAAACCTTATCCTTTTCCAGGAGCCTATCGGACAACAGTTTGAGAAAAATTAGTTCAGATGCGTTTTTTGGACTGACCAAATTGAAACGGCTTTTATTACAAAATTGTGGCCTTACTGTTATTCCAGGAGAATCTTTCAGACGAATACCTAACCTCATTTCATTGTAAGTATTTAATTTAAAAAAAAATATGTACGAAAATAGAAAAATTTTATAAAAAAAAATTTTCACGTTTCATACTTTTCCGTTGATACAACAATTCGCCGGTTAAACCAAAAAAAATCCCCTCTTAATTTTTATTAAAATATATCGTAAAGGCAGCTAAATGGCAACGCTATAGCTAATTTGGACAGTGCTAGCTTCAAGTATCTACAGAATCTGCGAACTTTACGGCTAGAAGGAAACCTGTTCTATCGGGTACCAACAGAAGCTTTAGTTGGACTTAAGACCCTCGAGGCATTGTGAGCAAAAAAATATATTTTTTTTTGTTTGTTTTTGTGTTATAGCTGTAAATAGATTTTTTTTTATTTTTCGCACGACTTAGACAAATATTTCTACTTTTCAACATCGAAATTCTTATTTAACAACCAATTGGCCGAAAAACTCTTCACTAAAAGCACCTCCAACTAAACTATCTTTTAGCTAGTCTAAATCTATTTTTTTAGCTAGTCTAAATCTGTAATAATATTTTGAACAGTCTATTTTGTGTTTTTTTTATTTGAAATTTCTAGTCTTCTTCTTATTCTTTGTAAATGAACTAATTTGCTTCACGATTTTCAGTTCAGTAGGTAGTCGAAAGTCTAATTGGATTCGATATTGACATAGAAAAATTCTGTAGGGGCCCGAGACAACAGTTAAACCGAAATGAACTGAAAATCAATTATTCTTTTTAAATAAAACAACCTAGAAATTTGTAAAAATCAAAATAATGTCCAGAGACAAGATAAGCTAATTTCGAATTATTTACAGGAACTTGGGCAGCAACTTATTGACAATAATATCAGCGGATGATTTTCCACAAATGCAGAATTTGGTGGTGCTGTAAGGAAACTCTTAATAGTTACTAAGTCGTTTACGTAATTGGGGTAATTCTAGCAGCTAGATTAAGTGGAATTTCTTTTTTCTTTTTCAGATTACTAAAGCGAAACCAGATAATTCAAGTGGCGCCAGAAGGATTTGCTAATCTAACCACCCTAAAAGTTCTGTAAGTGCATTTATTCAATGCAAGTGCACTGGGATTCTTCCAACTTTCCGGAATAATTGAAGAATTTTCGGCTCTTTCAGTCACGTCGTCACTTCCATATTAAAAAAATTCAACTTTTTCGCACGAAACTTTTGCGTCTTTTTAGAAAAAGTTCATTTTGAAACTGACAACTTTTCGGGAGGAGTTGGAGGATTACTAGTGCAACTTTGTAATATATGACGAGGTTGTTGGTCCTTTCTAATAAAATAATCAAACAAAAAAAAAATTTCCCTTTGCAATAAGCATAGGAATAGTAAAAGTTTTCCGCATTTTTCTCCTTTTTTCCAGGGAGCTGGACGATAATTTGCTCAGTTCGTTGCCCACTGGACTGGATAAGCTGTCGCATCTTCAAGAATTGTAAGTATTTCACAGAATTCGCAACTCTCTTGCTTAAGACGATTTTTGATTGCATCCAGGAGGGTGTGCTTTTTTTTTGCGGTTTTATGCTACCACCATATGATCATATTCAGCCATCAAATGGCCACTGTTACTAGTCATGTCTAGACACATACGTGCATAACTTCTGCTGAATATTACTTCATGTCATGTACGTAGGAATTGCCATAGATTGAATTGTTATGATTTGTTGAAATTTTACTAGATTCTGAACAGGTCAATTTGCAGATGAATAAATTTGGAAATATTATCATTTCCATATTAAATTGACGCCAGCGTATAACCTATAATAAAGCTTAATTTAAAACCTTTGCTGATTAGAGACGGGATAGGGGAGAATATTTTGAAAAAGTATAGGGGACAGTCCTGCATCTTGGGACACGTTTTGTTATTCGGTCACAACTTTTCACTGGATAAAGATATCGATGAGTTTGCTATTTGAGGTTGGAAATCTAAAGTTCATAGCTATATGTATAAAAGACGTTTTTTTTGTTCTTTGTCTTTTTCTTTGTTTTTTTTGTTTAGAATGTGATCAAAGCCTAGCCTTGATGCGTTAACATGGCTTTGTCCGGAAGAGAATTAGGGTAAGGGGAGTAAGGAAATTTGAATGTCTTTTTTTTGCACTGCTGCGAGCTAGACTACAGCCCAGACACGGAGTGGATTTTTTTAAATTCATTTTTTTTAAACCCACGGGGAGACCTGGTCTCCAATCCGAGTACCATGGCAGGGTGGTCGTGTGGCTCAGTCAACTGATTCAACAATCAACAATTTTATGAAGACATTTTTTTTTTGTAACGAAAAAATTTTTCCTGCATATTGGGACAGACCAAAAAAAAACGCTGGCAAAATGAAAAAAAAAACACTATTCCCTAATTAAGAATTTTATTTATTTTTAAATCTTTGTACATAAAACTGGGAAAAGAAGTCAATCGGAATCAGATTCGGCCTCACTCAATTCATCAACAACAACGTCAATCAACATTTTATGAAGCCAAGCGTGGAGAAAGAAAGCTAACGTGAGAGCTGAAATTCAATTTCCTACCAAGCATAACCACCAGCCAGTGTCGCCCTGGGGGCGATGAACCACGGTATTTGAGAAAGTGTAACAGATGGGAAGAGACTCCCTACGTCTACGGAATGCTATAACAATACATCTGTCGATATTAAGCCGTAATGCTTGAGAAAATCTTCAGGTCATCTACACATATTAAGATCTGACAGTCATTTAGTAGGTAACCAATGTTATCAATAGATAAAATAAAAAGTAAGGGGCCAAGGTTGCTGCCCTGTGGAACCATAGATGTCGCCCTGATTAATCTTGAGAATAAATTGCGATAAGAAATTTGGTATGTTCTGTTAGACAAATACGACTGAAGCAAATTGATGATAGTATAGGGAAACCCAAGCTTGAGCAATTTGAAAGCGTTGATGGAATGAGGAAACCTATCGAAAGCTTTACTAAACTCAGTTTAAATCCAGCCAGTGTGTAGACCTCGTTCAAAAACACGAAACAACGTTCGACATAAATTTTAGAAGATTAGTTTCGGTTTATCTTCCCGACTCAAAACTTTGTTCATTATTAGATATTAGAGCCATACAACACACATAGAGGTGTGGGTGAATGATTAGCTGAAATAGCTTCGGAATGGAAGAGAGTTAGTTATATTTTTCCTAGACCTTTTTCTATGAACAGTTATAGCAAAAGAATTACACTTGGAAATGGCCACTGGAGCAATGCGGTCGGGATGCTATTCGGACCCGAAGATTAGATCAAGATTAATGTGGTGAAGAATATACTCATGTCTGATTACTGGCAACGGCTCACAGCTACCAGAACAGTCAATACTATGACCAAAGTGATCTTAATGTGGCACAATATCGGAAGGTGGGGGAGGGGGGGGGGGCGGCAAACGAAACTTCAAAAAACAAATAAATTTGAAAAACCAACGTGGCTCATGCAAGAAGTTTTCACGGAGAGCAACTTGAAGTTATTGTAGCAGCCAATAAAATCCCCATCTCTCAAGTAGGCCTTCCAAAATTTAGTTTTTCTGTTCCTCAATGAACGTTACTTCGCATTGTATCACGGAGGTGAGGTAGGTGATCTACTACCTACGGTCAAAGGGTACGCAGCTGACATATAACTTCTCGTACAACAAAGCAACATCAATTTCAACATCAAAAAAATTCATTACTTTTTCTTGAGAAAGGGGTCAAGCTTGTCTGTATCCTGGGGCCTTATTACAAAATACGAAAACGAAACTAATTTCTAATCGAGACAAATTTTTACATGCACTATCTCGTTTAAAAATATGCCTCGACTAGAAATTCGTTTCGTTTTCGTGTTCCATAATAAGGTCCCTGGTGTGCCAAGCATTGGCTTCCGTAGACTGGCCCAAGCTCTAACTACGGCTTAAAAATAATACTCAGATTAGTCAGTCTCTTACCAAGCTTTGGCGAAGCTTCAGCTAAGCCATGAATACCGATTCTGGGGGTTTTAAGTCTACACTCAAGTCTTAGCCAAGTTTTGAAAAACAAGGTTTGGTTTTTCAGTCCGCTCCCAAGTACTGATTATGTTTTAACTACCGATCTTTGGCTTCCTAGCTATTGCTCCACTCTAAGCCAGTCTTTTTCAATACCTAGGTTAGGTTAGAGTGGCTGCCTAAAAAGGTGAAAGTGGCCCACTGTGATACCATGGTTGAGGCTGTATTTTAGACCCTAGGAAAAGAGGAGAGCCTGGCTAATTACTCTCTGTGGACCGAGCTAGTTCTCTGTCACCAGTGGAATCTAGTTCTTTGGCCCTCTTGAATGCCAAGACTGGGTCGAAGTTATCATCCCAATATTTTCCCAAGCGTGAACCATGCCAAGCTTGGGCATTTTATTATATCCTACATGGGTAAATAAAAATAACGGTCCCATGGAAAATAAATAAAAACAGTTGTTATGAATCCGAACCAGTACAAGTTTAAGTATATTCTCAATATGTTCGGATTTGCGGACCCAAATTCGTATTTAATGGGTCGTATTTAATGGTAAATCTTCAATTTTATCTTTCCGTTCAATAAAACAAATCCATTTCATGCCATAGAAGGTCACATTATTCCATAAGGATCCACTTATTGCTTGCAGCAATTGCGATTTATAGTTGCAAATCGCAGAAACAATTCCTATCAACTCCAGAATTATTCATTTATCCCTGATATCCTAGATCCTCACAGCAATGCTTGTTTTGTTCCAGTTCAGTTCGGGGGGTGCTTTAGAACAAATAATTACATTGAAACGACACATAAAATCAAATAGTTTTTCCTGATATCATTGCACAAAAGAAAGAAGTTGTTTATCATGCACCACGGATGCTCGGGTGCATCAAATTGGAAACAACGAAAAAAATTGAAAGAGTGTGCACACCAGCAACAAAAACAACATCAAAAAATCCTGAAAACGAATAGTGGACCACATTCCAAACTTTGTGAATTTGCTTTTCGTGTAGATTCCGTAGTATTACAAGCGGAAGAAAGTTCCTTTTAGCGAAAAAATGTCGACCATTTGCTTGTAAATTGCTTCCAGAAATTGTCTGCCATTCGAGTAAAAAGGATTTGAAACGAGAATATTGTAATGCGCGTTAGAGGAGTAGAAGGAAAGTTATGCTTGGACCTGGCACGGTCATTAAAGTCGAATTTTCAATGAAATAAGGGATTATGAGGTCTGCGTTTGATTTCAGCTTAGATCCAGGGATATGTTACACATTAGGGATGTTTGTGCATCCTTCGTAACAAATTAGTTTGCTTCTTATGCTTGCCTGAGTCATTCCTATTCTCAGCGGGAATGTTTTTCCCCTATTAACCTTGATTTATTACAAAAGTGGTCCTGTGCGAGGCTGTGTGTACATGTTGTAATGTGATCTGTTTAAAATTGTATAAAAATAGGATTTTTATGGAAATCTACAATTCACGTCTCTTGGTGTCTTTGAACATTTACATATTTGCGATTAAACTCAATGTCAAGCCATTAATTCTACGTTTTTCGCTGTCATAGTCGAGATTTTTAAAATTTCTTTAACGTTTTCATTTTGCTTTACAGCTCTGCATCAGGGAATCGAATCAGTTGGTTGAATCAAAGTGGACTACCAAGAGGACTTCATACATTAGATCTTCGTGCAAATCCTCTGAAAGGAATTGATGACGGAGCCCTGAAGCATATGACACGGCTACGTAAACTGTAGGTATACTCTCTTTGTGACTTCCTAGAATACTGGGGAAAAAAGAAATTTCGAGCAGTTGCTCATAATTCTATTCAAGAACACTTTCGGACGTCCGATTTCTCAAGGATTTTCCCAATATTGAAGGTTGTTCATCCCTGGAGATACTACGATTGGATAGAGCCGGATTAATTAATGTGCCGATTACTTTGTGCCAGCATTCCCCAAGACTGAAAAGTTTGTAGGTTTTTCGTAGATTTATTTTAGGATGAATGATATGAACTTGCTGCACTTTCAGGGAGTTGAAAATGAATGAAATGGTAAAGATTCCAGATTTGAAGAACTGTAAGGACCTTCGGTTGCTGTAAGTTAACTCTTTAATTTTGACCACATTGAACTTAGACCGATAGTATCT
Organism: Leptarthrus brevirostris; assembly: GCA_964036015.1. Classification (NCBI taxonomy): domain Eukaryota; kingdom Metazoa; phylum Arthropoda; class Insecta; order Diptera; family Asilidae; genus Leptarthrus; species Leptarthrus brevirostris. Next base: position 108,299,468 of record OZ038375.1, read on the forward strand.
CCTTCTTGTCTAGAGATCTTTCCAGTAATAAAGTAGGATCGCTAAGTGGGAAACCTTTCCAAGGACTCAATTTACTTCACGACTTATTGCTGTCGTACAATGAAATAACTGCCATTCCACATGATGCTTTTGTTGGCATCTCACGACTGCAATTATTGTAAGGAACATTTTTCGTTTTACTATGACAAATGTTGTACTATTTCATATTTCAGAGATCTGGAAGGAAATAAAATAAGCGAAATCCACGAAGATGCATTTGTAAACTTTTTACAATTAGAAGACTTGTAAGGCGTCCACAAACATTTTCAAATTGGTGACGAAATTTCATACAAATCTTATTAGAAATTTAGGTAACAACATATTTCCTCACCTACCGTCGGCTGGATTAAATCGACTGTTACATTTGAAGACTTTTAACAATCCAAGGCTTAAGGAATTTCCGGCACCTGATGTATTCCCGCGAATTCAATCGCTGGTTCTCTCCTATGCCTATCATTGCTGTCCTTTTTTGCCGTTGGTTTCTATGAGTCCGACTCGAAAGCCTCTACTATACCAGGAGGTACTGTTTCCTTCTGATTCAGAGTTTGATATGAGCCTGTGGAATAATAGTATGACAGACATATGGCCGCAATTACGTAAGCATTAGAATTAATGAGTTGACATAAGCGTAAGTTAGAAGAGTTTATTTTATTTAAAGTACCACAAAAATATGCAGGCGCAATGTTAATGTTGGTTAAATCGGGGATGGCTACGAAATCACCTTCTCCCCCTAGCATCCTTTGTTTTGCCCGCAGGGGTTGGATATAGTGTGATCGGAGTCGGGTATTTTTTTCTATTTTAGAAGGAGGATAAGAGAATAGGGACTTGAGCAAGGAGCCTACCCAAACGGAGGTTAGAATCATCCTCCCAAGGGGTAGAAACTGGTTTTTTTTTCTTGCTGTCTTGAGTGATACAGAATCGTGGACGTAGTTTATGAATAACAATGGCTCCAGGTGGGAGCCCTGGAAATGTTGAAAGTAATATCAGACAGAACTTCACAAACAGAAACTCTTACTGTGCGCGATCAGGTCTGTGTTAAGCCTAGCAAGACAAGGCTATCTATAAAACAGAAAACAAATTGATATGATGAAAATAAGGTGCCATGCCGTCCTAAAAGTGAGAGAACTCTCAGCCAACTCCAGGTATGTTAAACTCGCCGAAAATCAACAGATTGTTGGTAGGCGTTAATTCCACGTTGACGTCATCCAGACAGAAAGCAAATCTCTCACAGCATCAAAAGGAGAACCTGGAAACATATAAAGGGCCGCAATATACAGAGTTTTACCAGGTAGTTTAATAGCGATACTCAAAACCTCTAATTCTTCTGGGTTCTGGACGTCCACGAGTCCGCACGGAAAAGCGCAGTGTAGAGCGTATAGAACACCACCTCCGACGGGTGCATCAAGGATAACAAAATCCCCTGGAACAGATAAGTTTCTGTTAAACAGATCACGTTGTAGCATTAGTCACTGGAGTCGATAAATAGTCCTGTCTTTTTGGAACGAAGATCAATGACGTTAGCATAGTAGGCCGACATTTCTGTAATCCGTTTTTTGAAGAAACATCGGGAAAGCCAAGTCGAGTTTTAGGAACAAACTCTCGCACAATGGAATTTGGGGCCGAGGTAAAGGTAGCAGATGAAACGGAGCCAATTGCTTGAGAACACGGCACTCGTCCGTTCCACCAACAGCTTTCGTAGGCGACTTATTCACACTTCTCAAAGGTGACTCCTGTCTCAGCTCCTTATCCTTTTATGCGTAATTTCGTAGCTATCCCCTATTTTTCGCCCTTTTGCATAATGTTCCGGTCCTGTTAGTTAAGTTTACTTTTGTATTTCAGTCAAAAGCAAGTAAGATGCAAGTTTTGAAATTCACTTAATTTCAGTTCGGTATTTAACGTGGTCACTATTTTTTTAACAAATTTTTTATATTATTCAATAGTTTTCCCTAATTTATTCATATTCTCTCCTTTTCTAGATAACTTGAGTGAAAAGTTTGGAAAGCAAATCAATGACTTATGGGACTCGTTTGGTCAAGATTTTATATATCCTGGAAACTTGCCTGCTTACGTGGAAGATTATTTCGAAGAGGACGGAAATATACCACCTGCCCGGGTAATAGGATCCGAAATTACACCAGGTTCGATTCAGTGTCTTCCACTTCCTGGACCATTTCTACCGTGTGCTGATCTATTCGATTGGTGGACACTACGATGCGGAGTTTGGGTAGTATTCCTTTTGGCTATGCTGGGAAACGGAACAGTTGTTTTTGTTTTAATATTCTCTCGCTCAAAAATGGATGTACCAAGATTTTTGGTGTGCAATTTAGCAGCAGCAGACTTTTTTATGGGAGTCTATTTAGGTATTCTTGCTATAGTCGATGCATCGACATTGGGAGAATTTCGAATGTATGCAATACCGTGGCAAATGAGTGTTGTATGCCAAATTGCTGGTTTCCTAGCAGTGCTATCTTCAGAACTGTCTGTGTATACATTAGCTGTAATAACTTTAGAGAGAAACTATGCAATTACTCATGCCATTCATCTAAACAAACGGCTTTCATTGCGCCAAGCTACGTACATAATGATTTTTGGGTGGACTTTTGCTATAACAATGGCTGTGTTACCACTTCTTGGCATATCGGACTATCGAAAGTTTGCGATTTGTCTACCATTCGAGATTACCACTGGAGTGGCAAGCCTAACGTATGTAGTGGCCCTAATGTTCATAAATGGATGTGCTTTCATGACACTAATGGGATGCTACCTGAAGATGTACTGGGCAATAAGAGGTTCCCAAGCGTGGAACACAAACGATTCAAGAATAGCAAAGCGAATGGCCTTACTAGTATTTACAGATTTTTTATGCTGGTCTCCAATAGCATTCTTTTCGCTTACTGCCATATTTGGTTTGCAGCTGATATCTCTAGAACAGGCCAAGATATTTACAGTATTCATTTTACCACTTAACTCGTGCTGTAATCCATTCCTCTATGCAATAATGACAAAACAATTTAAAAAAGATTGCGTTATGATATGCAAAGCAATTGAAGAGTCTCGTGTGACAAGAACGATTGGACGTTGCGAAAGACCAGCACGAGAAATTCCGCCTCTTCTTCCACCGCCCGGATGTCGATGTGTTAAAATGATGCCACACGAAATGCCTCGACGCACTCAAGCACATGAAGATAGCATTTGGATAAGAACCTGGAATCGTATAATATGCAAAAAGAAAAGAACTGACGAAAGGCGCGGGCCTTCGCGACCCGATCGCTACACCTATCAATTTGCAGAAATTCACAAAGGAAAGAAACCACGAGCCAGTTCGATTTCAAGTGAAAATTTTTGCTCGTCACGTTCGAGCTCTTGGCGAAATGGGCCTCCTCCACCACATAATTGTGCCATACCATTAAAAATAATGGATTCAAGACGACGTCATTCTGCTTGGCTGATAACTAGAAAGACTTCACAAGATTCAAATTTGTCTAGTTCGAGAAATGATTCATCCGCTTCAGCCACTACTGCAAGCACTTCGACGTTTCGATTGTCTAGATCAAGTGCTGGAAGTACTACTCCGCTTCCGTCTATTATTGGTGAGAATTTTTTAATTAAAAACGATATAATTTTTATTTTTACAAAACACATGCTTTTTCAGGTGGTAGTAATAAACAAAATTCAAATTCAAAGCCACGCTTAGTCAGACAGCAGGCTGTACAGGAAGAGGAAGATTCATCACCACCTCGCCTTGGGGTTAGGTTTCTACCAACTATTCCATCAGCTGCAGATAGTAGTGTTGTTATGGAGGAAGAATCTCACGATCAAACAGTCTCTACACAATTTTACACTGTTTTGCAAAGTGGAAACGCCAAGACAACTTTATCTAGTCCAAAAGACACAAATAAACCTCCATGAAGCCAATACAGCGCTAAATTGAAGGCTCAACTACGTGCTTTCTTTTAAAAAGAGAGTTTGTCCAAAGGACACTGTTAACTGGAGCCGGCGCCATAGCATTTATATATACAAAAAAAAAATAGAGTATTAAGTCAACGTGATATATTATATATTGTTCATTAGATTTAAGTACCTTACCGTAAGATTCATCCCACTTGTGTATATTTATAAAATTCATAAATATTTTGTCATTCGTCGAAGTTGTTGATTTTATTTAGAGTACTTGATTGGAGCAGATTGTAGAAGTCGTGCAGTAAAGATTGAAGAAGATTGCAAAATAGTTAAGGTACGGTTCCATGATGCAGTTTTCTCTTGGGTTTAGCGTACGACGCCGACGGAAGAAATAAAGGCATGCGTTAAGAAGCATGTGATTTTCTGATTCAATGTTATGCTTTCAACTCAAAAACAGGAAAAAGTAATAGATTATATATGGATCGAAGGTTTGAAATATCATTTGACAGGCTGAGAGTAAAAATAACGCATATACAAGGTCTAAGCAAAAGTGACTTAGAAAATGTTTCCCGCAAAAACGAACCGTGTGAGATTGCGGGTAAAAACGAATTAGATAAAAACTAAGGACAAAAACTACTTAACTAAAAAAAGTAATGCAATGTTAATGCAGTTTAGTAATTAAGTCGTTTATGCCCGGAGTTTATCTCTGATTCCTTGTTGTCGGGAATCTTACGCGGTTCATTTTTGCGCGGAAACCTTTTTAAGTCACTTTTGCTTGGAGTTTGTAGATAATTGTAATTTTTACTCTCAGTCAGAGTAGCGCAGATGTCAATGTCAGCTTATCACGAGTACACGTAGTTGCTCCAGTAAATTGTTTTAGTAGTTTAGTTATTTATTCGGTTTTCGCAAAGCTGTTAAATAAATTCCCCGTTCTTCTGTTCCATGTGTGAAAGTTTGTAAACTGAGGAGGATATGGATTTAAGCATGCTGGTCGGAAATGTAACGTGAATTTGGACAACACATTACGGCACCTACGTTTCAAGCAGTGTAATGCTAACTCTTGCGTATATGCAATAAATAAAAACAACGAAATCAATATAATTACTGTCTAAGTGGATGGTATTCTTTTAGACTCCTCCAATAGACAAACTCTATTTCAACTCATGATTGAAATAAACATGAAATTCGAAGTAGTGGATAAGGGGCCGATTGACAATTTCCTAGGAATGGAGGTAACCAGAGAAGAGGACGGAAGCATAAGCATCGCACAGCAATAGTTCATCAGGAACTTGTTGGAGAAATACAACATGGTTGTCCATTGGATCCTGGACAAAGATTTATCAATTGCAAAGGTTGTTCTGGATGCTGGACAAAGATTTACCAATTGCAAAGGTTGTTCTGGATGCGGAAAAGTCATCAGGATGGAGTACCAGTATCTTATATTCTGCTGACACGAACATCTGAGCATTGGTGGTGTAAAAAAAACCTAAACTTGCTACAGTAAAGGATAGGAAACGGTTTGGAAATTCTACTTTTTCGTAGTGCCTATTTCTCGCAGTATTTTTTAGTCTCAACTCGGAATTTACTTGACGTGAATCTACAAATGTTCTGAACATGTGGTCACGATTAAAAATTTCTCAAATACAATTTTCATGTGTTTTAATGGCAAGAACCTCTTGTGTTCGTTTTATTGAAGTATTGAGGTTAGAATGCGCCAATGACATTAGCATTTCTCTTTAGTTTTGGTTAAGACAGAGTGCAGTTTTCTTTGTATGCAAGGATTGGTTAATTTGTGATACAAAAATAAATGAAATAAGTGACGTCTTGGTGGTAAAATGGCCGAATTGTCATATTTTCCCGGCTTTTATCTAGAGTAGGATGTGCTCGCCTCAAAGTGTCATGTAAAAGCATTCCCCCCACTTTTTCATATTTTTTGCGCCTATAATTTATTTTCAAGTACTTCACATATATACCAGTCATGCCTTACATTAAATGCTGTTAACGATTGTTCTTGTTCTTCTAGTGACAGTCGTGTGTACTGTTTTAAAAGTCTCACATGTAATAATATACTACTTCAACGTGCTTTAACCATGTGACGTCAGGTCTTGCTGTTATCAGTGCCCAAACAATATGGGTTTGCTTACATTTGGAAGAGGATTCCTAGGTACCGCGTGACTCACCCTGGACAACTTAAGACCCCAACTTTTCTTCCCTAACATAAATCGCGATAAATGACTTTTGGGATATCAATTACTGATCTATTTGCGGATCATTAAAATCTAATTACATGTTATAGACTAGCCAGTCAGATAATGAATTCACACCATTATTCCGTTTTACCTTTCACGTTAAGCAACCCAAAACATCAAAAGAAACTGTAACACAATGGGTGCTTGCAGAGAGGGGATTATATCCTCGATAATAAGGTTTGGTCAGAAAAATTCGTGTTCTTTAATGAGGACATACTATATTGCAAACTCCTGTGAAACACAATTCAAGCCCATCGGTTGAATACAAATGGCATCAGAAACTTAGAAAAGTAGCGTTTTCATAATAAATCAAAGAAATAACAATAATATCAAAATTTTAATTAAATATGTATATTTCATATCACAGCAACACTTTCTGTTCTCTTGTTGTACTGAATAATTCCTTTGCTTTTTTCTAAAAAATAAAAACCGAAAAAATCATACAAGTTCCGGCCTCGATCTCATATTCCAAACTTACCCTTTTTGTCTACATTGTAAGCCTTTTTACCGTATCGTTTTTGACCTATATAATATAAAAGTGCCAGTGACACAATCACTATAGCAATTATACACAAGTATAATGGCCATATGGTTGAACCTCGTGAAATAGCCTCGCTTACATGTTCCGCTGGTATGCATAGAAACTTATCATTTGGACTTAGTTCAAGTCCTTCGAAACACTCGCACACATCCGGTTTAACGCAGGTCCCATTAATGCAACCATCCTCCTCGTTATCGCAGAGTGGTATACAGTAGTTAGTGGTCGTTTGATTATAGTCTAGGATGTATCCTTCCCAACACTCACAAAGATCAGGCTCTATGCAGTATCCATTTATACATTCCACAGCACATATAGAAACGCATTCGGTATCATTGACCAAAGTATGTCCTTCTAAGCAAACGCATTCATTGTTATCATTACAAATTCCGTTCACGCAAGACTTTTCACAGTCAGAGACACATTCGTTGGTTTCGTCCGTAATGGAGTATCCGTCATAACACTGACATTCGTCTTTAATACATGCTCCATTAATACATGGAGGATCACAATCGTCTTCTTTATTTTCAATTAACTCCCCAAATGAACCTGCAGTTGTCATTCTGGTAGGAGAACATTCATTGATGATTTGATTCCACTCATACATCTCCCAACAGCTGCAATTTCCAGGTTCTATGCAATCACCAAACTTACATCCTTCGCAAACCGCAACACACGTGTAAGGATCGTTTGGATTTTTGTCATATCCATCAAAACATGCGCAACTTTCTGGCTCATCACAATGTCCATTAACGCAAATTTTGCTGCATATCGGCTCACAAAAGTCTCTTTCTTGCTTTTCATAACCGTCCCAACAGGTGCATAGATTCGGTGCGCTGCAGTTTCCATTTATACAATTGTCACAAATTGGCGAACATTCATATCCTCCGTAACCCGGATCGCATGTACATTCTTCCGGGCCTGAACAGAATCCGTGTTGACAATTTTCACTACAGACTGGAAGACACGAGTCATCAGGTTCGCTCCGCGCATAGCCTTCCCAACATTTGCATTCTTCAGGAGCTGCGCAATCACCGTTTGAGCAATTACTACAAAAAGGGAGACACTTTCGAGGATCTGATAATGATTCATATCCTTCGCGACACTTGCAAACATTTGGTGCAATACATTCACTTCCTTTAATGTCATCATCACAGGGTGACTCACAGACGGGCTGACAATCGTTAGTAGAGTTCTGAAATAGTTTATAACCGGGCAGACACGAACAAGTATCTGGAAGGAAGCACAGTCCATGTATGCACGGTGGATCACATTTTGGCTGACAGACATTATTTTCATCCCTTTCATATCCTCGATAACAATCACAAATATTTGGAGCCGAACAAAATCCATGAACGCATTTATCGCAGTGCGGAACGCACCTATAATGACAAAATATTTGAATGACTGCAGAACGATTATACTCATCTCACCTGAATTTATTGAATTGCTCGTATCCGTCTAAGCATGTGCATGTGTTCGGAGCAGTGCACTCGGAATTTTCACACACTCGATCGCAGAGAGGAACGCATTTTCCGCGAAGTAAGGTGTATCCTTTGCAGCAGACTTCTAAATTTTTAGTACGATGCTGAATCTTGTTGTCCCGAAAATGAAAAATTAGCCAACAAAACTTAATTCGTATTTTTTCAATTACACTTACATCTTCGTACTGTTCGATAACTGGCCTAAACTTTACAACAACATTACCATACCAATCTCGGTGAGTAAATTTTCTAATCACTTCGTGAGTCTTCACAACTGATACCGTGTAAAAGCTTACTTTTTGGCAAACCCCAGGACCAGAGGCCAATACAGAATTTGATACAACAGCAAACACGATCAGTACCCAAAACAACATTTTGCCCAGAACTGATGCTATTCGTGCCACTGCTGCAAAAACTAATTCTAGAACTGCGATATCGACATCCGTTTCAAGTTGGACTTCGTTTCGCCTGTCATGGATACTTATCTGAGCCTGCGATATTTGCGTGCAATTGTTCACTGATAGTATTACAAATAGAAAACTGAAGGGAATATCTTTACATTCCATGAATAACCAAGGTCATAGATATTGTAGGGCTTGTTTTTGGAATTTCCGTTGAGTAATGCAGATTCTGGATGAAGTCAAGAGCCTCGTTATGTTGGACTAGAATAGTAAATGTTTGGCGCTTTTTTGTAATTTGTTGGTTCGTTTTATCAAGGAGAGATCGGAAAAATAATATTTAAGATTTGAGCGGAGGAGGCAATAATTTATTCATGTAAATTTGGCTCTTTATTATTTGGCCCATCGTTATAAACGTAAAAATCCTACAAAAACTAGCTAAATACCCTAAAAATTGCAATTATTCAAAATCACAAAAAATTCTCAAAGCTATTCAAAACAAAAAGTACACAAAATACTAAAAGTTACTAAAAGGTTTAAAAAACTGAAGGCACAAGTAATTAAAAATTAAAACAAGAAAGCTCTAAGAAAATTTTAAAATTTTTAAAATGAAAAAAAAATGCGAAACTAAACCTAGAGCCAAACTAAGCGAGCGTACAGAATTAACCGAAACCGAAAAAATTATACTAGAACATGACTGTTGGATAGAGGATAGATGTAGCACTGGGTGAAGCCCCAATTAGAAGCTCTCTCCATAGAACCGTTCGCCACATTTTTAATCCCCTAGAGGTACTCATCCAAAAATGTTTTGAACACACGCACACAAATTGTGAACCACTTAGAGTCCCGCGGGACCAAACGTCAGAGTCATTGATGTCTGCAAACTGCTCCCGTGATCGGCATATGTTCTACGGGCCCAACGTGAGAACTTGCAGCAATGCCAACGCGAAGAGAAGTTGGCTGGACAAACTGCTACTGTTCTACGGAATGTTTTTCCCAATTAAAGACGAGGCTTCCGTTCCGCGTCACGCGATATTGCAAGATCATCAAATGACATACCGTGAGATTGAGTCAGAAAAATTTGTTCGCTTTAGTTATCGCATAATATGACAATCGCTCAAAAAAAGGCTCGTGTCGATTGGTGCAAACAAATGTTAAAAATATTCAATCGCGGTGCTTGAAAAGACGTCTATAAGATCGTGACAGGCGACGAATCATGGATCTATACATATGAACCCGAAACTAAGCAACAATCGACTGAATGGGTCTTTCAAGACGGGCCATATCCAACAATGAAGTGTTCGAAAAAATAAGGGAAACCAATCGCAGAAGACGAATGCTCCACCAAGACAATGCAAGCTCTCACTCATCGGCTCAAATAAGTGAATTTATTAGCATACAAAACATCGAATGGATGGGTCATCTGCCGTACAGTCCTGATATCGAACCCAATGATTTCTTCTTTCCGGTAAATCAAAAATAAAATGCGAGGTCAACGTTTTTTGACGCCTGAAGAAGCGGTTGATGCGTTCAAATCACATGTTTTGGAGGTACCTCAATCGCAGTGGAAAAAGTGCTTCGCAAATTGGTTCAAACGCATGCAAAAGTGTATTGATCTTCATGGAGAACATTTTGAAAAACAATAAAGCCATTTTCGATTATAAATACTTATTTTTACTTGGATATCTCAAAACTTAAGTAGCAACCCTCGTAAGGTTGCCAGATGTAGTTGAATGTTTCGGTATCTGTTGCCAAGAACTCTAAACGTAATCGTCTCCACAATCTGGCAACGAAGTGATTCTTAAGTACACGTGTGTGTGTGTGGGTCAGTTGGCTGTTGCCCAGGCTCGATCCGCATGCAGTAAAATACAAAGCTAATTAAACAATTCACCTGATTACATGTTGACCCCAGAAAAAAATGACGTTCTTGTTATGACGGGTTTCGGGCAGATAAGCTGGCACATATCGCAAACAAGATTCTTAATGTCACATAAGGTCGGGCATGTGAAGTATCTGTGGAACAGGGTTCTTTCAACAACAGAAGCCGTACAGGCTCTTTAAATTCGTCGATCAATATCTGAGTGTGTGACAACTGGTTTGGATGCCCAAACCTATGATAGCGCAGTTTGAAAGCTACATCAGAGTCTCTTTAATTGGACGAATAGCTACATGTCACTCTACTAGTTATCGCCCTAAATACCCCCAAATCTATCCCAAGATATGCGCAAGTAAGTGATCCGTAGGATTTAGTTTTACGAAGAGATCGCGCAGCTGACGTGAAGTGAGTATACTGAATGTCGTATACGGCGGTCGATTCAGTACAAAAATATTTATCACCTCAGTGCTAGGTTCCCTAGTTGATGGACGTTTAATTGTGTAGTATGGCGGTGTATTAGTATGTAGAAGTATAAATAGCGTCTTTAAGAACTGCAAGTTATCCTGTATCGGCCGTTACACCTTGACCCTTACTGAACGCCGGATTCAACCTGATCGGAATTGCTTAGAGTTTCCGGTACCCAAGTTTATTCCGTCGCAAATGGAATGTTGGCCTTATCCTGCCCCAGGTCGTAGTCTTGGGATTATTCATGTGGATGTGGCAGGCGAAATGAGAGCAGAGAGAAAGAGAATTTGGTTGAGCCAACGGTAGATATCCATAAGGTTGCTATATCTGAATATTCTCAGCAATCGCGAGATGTTCACTGAGTTTAATTCAACTATGAATGACGATCGATTGAAGTATCTTGTGCGCAGTTATAGTGACCTACAGGGATAACCTCTACACCGAAGTTCTTAATATGACACATGATTGAGTCCAATAACTGTTTTGCAGTATCCTGATCATGTGCAAGTATACGTATACGTAGAGACGAAATCTAAGAAAGACGCGAGACATTATTGAAGAGGCGCACGCAACTTGATATCTCAGTATTTGGCCTTCTTTTTCAATACTTGACCTTCTTTTTTACCTCTACCATCAGGAGCTTCACTTGCGGCAGAATACTGGCTAGATCCCCAAGCACTTTCCTGAGAATGGTCACGATCTTGTCCGTGGTCTTCTTGCAGTGTATGCTGTCGGGGAGCGAACGAAGTTTTTCCTGAGGAACCTTCACCAAAGAAGAATTCACCTCAAAGCGCCTACAAATCGATATAAAATTTCTACATGACTCATAGCCGCTCTGTTTTCGGTCGGCCGCCTAGATAGCAGAGACCACTTCTACGTCCGAGAGATCATCAGTGACATCTATTGGAGTCACGAAACCTTTCTGTGGCTTAGTCTTCATTTTTATTCGGAGCACAGGCACAGCACCGGGCAAAGTCACTGTTTCGGAAACCTTTGCTTATGCAAGTGCTTACTCCACAGTGGCTTCAGCCACTTACTTTCATATCTAGATCGTCCACGAATAAACGAAGGATCGTCAGAGCACCCCCCCCCCCCCTCTTTCCTATAGAGTTGGACCGGCCCTATGTCTTCAAAGCTAAAAATTTGGGAATTTTGTTATGACTTGCTGTGATCTCATAATAATGAGGATATAGGTCATATTTATAGGGTGCTACATCGTCTGTGATTATGTGCTGACGTACTCTCTTTGAACTTCGTATAAAATTAGCATATTTTATCATCTATCCAAGACTCCACTTACGCTGTAAGGCACAAAATAGCTTAAAACGGTATAGCTTAACGGATTAGGATCGCATTTATAAGACATTATCATATCTCCCCTTTCTGATTCTATTATATCAGATAGATAATAAAATAGAATTTTTCCTGGATTGCATTGCTTGTTGACAATATACCTAAAACATAGGCCATTACTTTTCTTCCTAACATTCTTTATAATCTAAATCCGGCATATCTATATGAATTACGTGGAAACACGCGTTGCAACTTGTTACCAAAATATTCTGTCCGGAATAATTCTTACTTTGTTCAGATTGGGCGTATTTAGAACGCATAGGCCGTTCCGATCCAACATGTAAGTCCGACAACTTTCTTCAAATGGCTACTCTTTGGCGGCACACATCTTTAGAATAATAATTTTATTATTAAATTGAAATTTCATAGGCTGACTGCACATGCATTAGGATTTAATTTTTTTCTTACTTTTTTTTCATGTTATTTTATAATTCTCTTAATTTCATTTTCATAGTCTTCCTCTTAGTTAAGTTACCGCATAGTAACTTTAGAAGTGCTGATTAAAACACTTTCTTTTGTCTTATTGTACTTCTGGATTGAATGAACTTATTATTATTATTAGACCAAACACGCTATTTCCAAATAAACAAAGAAAACTTCTCGGGTATTCAGTTAACTCTTTCCAATCAGTCTTGAACTTGAACCACTGATAAAAGCACAATTTTAATCCGCAAAGAGGCGCAACATCTCGTGCCATACTTAGATCAGTTCTTATCGTAAACTTCTTGCGCACTAGATCAAGTGATACAAAGGAATTAAAGTTGCGCGCGCATCTTTTTTTTTGTCATTGTAAATATGTTTTCTCCTCGATTCATAGAGGAAGTGTTTTATCACAATCACAGTGAATGTCCGACGGGCATCTTAGAGAGGACAATCAACGTCTTCAGGTCGGCAGATATAGATTCAAAAAGGCCGCTCAAGATAAGCTTATTATCTGGACCAAGAACAAAGAGGGCGAAAGTGATCAATCAATTCAAGTGCATTGATTGAAAGTTGAACGATTCTTTCCTAAAGATAAATTCGCTCTGTCCGGAATTGATAAGAGGTTCCGGAGCCTGAGTCAATTAAGACGCGATTCGATTGGTATTACAAAAACAGAAGGGACAGGATGCAGTTGATTATCCTTGGTGTAGTTTTTGCTGTCTTAAAGTTGGCTGGTCCCTGTACTGTAATTGTTCCGTAAGTTAGTTATAGATTTGTTAAAAGTACAAAAGTCGTTATTGTTTTTCATTCAAAGGCAAATACGGACAAGAATTGGTGAGGTAACCGTTCGAGGTATGTGGAATTCGTTTCGGGGTCGTGCAAGATCATGTCCGTGGTGTTCGGGCGATGAGTTTCCTTTAACATTACGGAGCATAAAAGAGGTTTGTTAAGGACTAAAGAAGTGACTTTTAAACTAAAATCTAAAATGTTTACAGACTTACTTGTCTCACGATCTGGTGTGCTGTGATGGCTACGTTAAGGCAGACAACGAGTAAGTTGGATCTTAACTCTTTTATGAATCCAATTATTTTTGATTAATCTTTCAGTGAATGTGTGCCTCAGTGTGACGATTGTAAATCTGGAAAATGCTTATATCCTGGAATTTGTCTTTGTTCTCCTGGTTATACCAACATGGAAGACAGAAGCAAATGCATACCAAGATGCTCGGACAGGTGCGTAAATGCTGACTGCAGAGAACCAGAAATGTGTACATGTTGGAAGGGCTATTCGTTTGTAAATGGTAGCACATCTGTATGTAAGTCTATTTGCAAGGAGAAATGTATCAACGGGTTTTGCTCATCACCAGATACGTGTACATGCAATTTTGGCTATCAAATGAACGATACCACAAAATTATGTGAACCGATCTGTGAGGAAATATGCAGCAATGGTGCTTGCACTGGTCCGAATGAATGTACTTGCAACAAAGGATACAACTTACGTCTCGGTAGTATATCGAAGTGTGATCCTGTTTGCACTAGCGGATGTCCACAGGGAATTTGTGTATCCCCCGAGGTGTGTGTCTGTAATACTGGCTATAAGCACATTCAGTCAAATGTATCGGCAGGTTGCATACCTGAGTGTAAGGACGAGTGTAGAAATGGGACTTGCACTGCACCTAATCAGTGCACTTGCTTGCAAGGGTTTGGATTTAAGAACGGCAGTCGAACTGTATGTGAGCCAACGTGTCCCAATGGTTGTGAAAACGGGTTTTGCTCGCAGCTAGGGCAATGCAAATGCCATTCTGGATATGAAAAGTCTGAGCCTCATAAATGCACTCCCTTGTGCAGTGAAAATTGCGTCAATGCAATTTGCTCTGCACCCGACACATGTACTTGCAACGAAGGCTATGACTACAGGAATGAATCCAAGGTGGTGTGTGAACCTGTTTGCAGAAGAGGATGCAAAAACGGATACTGCTCCGGACCGGATCAGTGTACTTGTAATCCTGGATACCAATCCTTGCTATCCTATCATTGCATTCCAGTGTGCAACAGGACTTGTAGTCATGGAATTTGCACCGCTCCAGATACCTGCCGTTGTTTTAGGGGATACAAGCAGAATTTAACGTCACCTTATATATGTTCTCCTATATGCAATTTTGATTGTGGATTCGGAGAATGCATTGCGCCAGGTGCCTGCAGGTGCTTTTCCGGATACAGGAAAAAGTTTTATGGCGGAAAGTGTGAGCCGTGGTGTCAACAGAGGTGTATAAATGGATTTTGTGCGCAAGGCAATGTTTGCGAGTGTTTTGAAGGATATAAATTCAGGGAAAATAGCAATTTTACTTGTGATCCGGTATGTCCGTCGGGATGTCCAAATGCAACGTGTGTTGAACCTAATATTTGTGATTGTTTGCCGGGATATGAAGACACTAAAATTAGAAATTTTTGTGTTCCAAAGTGCAGACCAATGTGTGAAAATGGAGACTGTGTGGCTCCTAATAAATGTCAATGCCTTCCTGGCTATTCAGTGAAGAACAATAGCGTGCCTCATGCTTGCAGTCCTGTGTGCAATGAGACTTGTGTCAATGCTGAGTGTAATGAACCAGGCATTTGTTCCTGCATAGAGGGGTTCGGATTTTTGAATGGCAGTCATACTGAGTGTGAACCGATTTGCGACCCGTCATGTACAAATGGAGTTTGCATTAATCCTAATGTGTGCCAGTGCTTAAATGGTTATCAGATTTTGCATTCAATTGATGGAAGCTATCAATGTGCTTCGATTTGTGGTCCGGCTTGTATTAGTGGGACTTGTGATACTTCTGGATGGTGTAACTGCACTGAAGGACTAATTTTTAATTTTGAAGAAAAAAATTGTGTACAGTCAAGAGATGATACCGAAGGATTGAAGCAAACTGTAGGAGGGTAAGTTTTGTATTCGGTTTAAGAATGGTGAAAGTTTTAGCGTTAAAAATTTTAGATCTGCTTTTCAAGCAACGATATCATCAATCGGAATCGGAGTGGTCTTATGCACATCAATTTTTGCAATCATAGGTTTAAACAGGTATCGAAAAAGACGATCGGAAAGGCTGGAAAATGACGAATCTGAGACGAATTTAATTCAGAACCCGACTTATGAGATTGACGTTACCGCACTTGAAGAAGGATACTAGCAGCTACCTACTTACGTAGTTAAAATAGTTTTAAGTTTTGTGATTTTTTGTGAAATAAATTCGATAGAAAAGTGATGGGAGTTAGTAGATCCATAATTGAGTGCCATGTAGAGACCACTAACAGGAGATTTAGATAAACACAGGTAAGTTGGCCTGCTCAGACCTTTATTGGAGATGATGATTCCGTTCAGTTTGCATGACTACATATAAGCAGCACCCCACTCGATCCCAAGATCACAAACGACTTCTCAAAGGCTTTCTACCCAACAAAGAATCTGTAGTTAAGTTAAGTGCTTATTTCAGTCTTGAATATCTTTTTAGCAAATGCACAACATCTCGGTTCCAATTGCGTCGAGCAAAATCAGAGTCTGACAAGATTTATGCAATCCAAGCTTCTGTAGTTCACGGAATTACAATTATCACCATCGAGCTCCAACGTATTTTACTTTGATTTGTTCGTTTATCTAAGAATTCCCATAGACGTGAGCTTTCAGGCGGATACCCGCTCCATTATACCACTTTCCATCTATGGAGGTCGCCTACACTAAGACGAGAAATCTTTTAATAAACAACTGTAAGCTCTTGAAATTTGCATGAGGCACACGTGTAGTTAATTTCAACTTGCAGTGGCTACTTGAGATTTATTCGAAGAAATGATCTTTATTAGATTGGAAGTTAGTTTGGAGCTCATGATGCAATCTTTTGTAATATAAGAATTCTTAGGCAAAAAAGCAATTTCTTGATCGCTTCGCATTATATGAACCAAACTAAGGACGTCTTTTCTGATCAGTTCCAAGATTTATTGAATGGAAATTTTTTTTTATATACTTGCATAGGCATACTTCGTGTCTTAGGCTGAGACTTTTTGCAAACAATCACCCAAATAACTCTATAGATTTCGTTCAATAAAAGTGCGAAGACAGAATCTACAGGGCACAGCAGAGGTTATAATAAACTATAAATATGCACAGGTTTTAGTTCGCCCGATTTTGGAGACATTAACCAAAAGATTGGTTGCTGGGAGATGAACGAAAGAGTTAAAGTTTTCTGGGATATGACGATCCTCATCCGGACATTCTCAAGTGTTAGTTACACCTCCAAGCGGTAGCAACCCAGCAATGCATCCTAGTACCTATCGAAGTAACTAATGCGAGATGAGATAACCTCTTGAAAAATTCCCCTAACTGGTAGTAAGCCATGCCGAGAGATTCTGAAGTGGTTTCCTCCTCTCTGTAGGACCCAGGGGTAATTGGGTCCCGAATTATGTATTCTCAGGCACTGCTGTAGGAGTGGAGGTGGAGGGTATGGTATACCCTAACAGGTTGACTATATCCACGGTATAAAAATAAACAAAAAAAGTACAGAAAAACTCTTGACTCGAGTGAAATTTTCAAAACAAAATTACAAATCTTGTTGAGCAGGTATGTGCGCTGCGCTTTCTTTACGTTTTCAGAGCAACATCTAGTTCATATAACTTGACTTGCGCTCTCAAAGACCAAAGCCTGCGTAGTAGACCGTAGCGAACTATTTCCATGAAAATACAACAGAATGAAACTTAACGACCACGTTACTAACGTTACGAACGTCCCAACGAGCACTTAACCGGACCAATTTTCAACATTACCTATATTTATAAACAGATAGTCAGGTCGCCATTAAATCCCGACATTTACGGCTCATCTGGTTGCCTGGACATACTAATATTCCGGGTAACTGTAGAGCCGACGAACTAGCGGGAAAACTATCGAGAATCGATACCACTCGTCCTGATTCGGACATTAATTCGCTGACCATTTGCAAACTGGAAATTTCACAGACATCTCTCAAGATTGCAAATGTTAATTAGCAGGAGGAAACACCTGCCTAATCACCCGACAGATATGTCCAAAACTTGACCCTTAACGGTCAAGAGAGCTCAGCCTACTCGGACTCAAAGTAATTAGCAGTACCGTAGCCGTTATTACGAGCCACTGCCTCATATGTAGACCTGTCGATAGACTAGGCGCACCTTCAAACGACTTTTGTAGGAGTTGCCATGACAAAGCAGAAGAGAAAACCATACTCCACATCCTCTGCAACTGCCCGGCCCTAGCCAACCGCAGGAACCGTTTTTTGGGCTCCCCCTTCTTTGAAGAGCTAACCGAATTAGGCTCCACTGACGTCAGAGACCTAGCTCGATTTATCAGGAGCTCCAAATGGTTCCCGATGACGGTTTAAGGCTGAACACCCTTTCCATCCCAGCTAATTTTGTTTTGACCCCTCGAGAACTGGTTTCCACTGGAGACAGGAAACTGCTCGATGCACAGACAGTAACTGTTTTACCCTCTTCTTCTCTACGTATTTGTATGGGCTTTAATTTTTGCAGCCTCACAATGGGCCTCCTTGGCCTAAGTGCCCCTTCTTAGCCACTATAACCTAACCTATATTTATTAAAACAAGACTGACGAGTAAAACTCTATTAGGCTTAATTGATATTTTGCAGTTATACACTTCTGACAAATGGCGCCAGTGTTGTTGTCTTTTTACATTTTGAGGATTCTGTTACGTGACTGGTTTTATTAAGACATATTTGATTGCAAAGAAACTGTCTAGATCTTTGATATGCTTTAACAGGTTGTTATTGACCATGGAATCCAAATTCAGATACTATTCCTACTTGGGTTTCTTCTTGGTTCGTCGAATGGTGTGTGTCCTACTCTGGGGAGCTCTTTTATACAAAGTCTTTGTTACCTCAGGGTTGCCCCAGGGCAGCATCTTCTACGCTTTCTTTTTGTATGTATAATGTTTCGATTCTTCTCTCCAACGCTAAAATTCTGTGGTATACGAAGGGGGCCAAAACATTTCGCATTTTGTCTACTAAACACTGATTTGGCTACGTTTTGTGAATGGTGTTTGCACAATTGTCTTCCCTGAAATACCAGTAAGTGTACCGCCACTTCTTTCTCCTGTATTGATGATAATATTGTCTTAAGCAGAGTTGATAACACTCGTCTTTCTTTCGAGGATCATATGCGGACGATCGTTGTTAGGGCTAATTCGATGCTGGCCTTTGTGCAAGATGGTCCAGGGAGCTCGAAGAGCCCTACTCGGCCAAACTTTTGAACTGCACCTTTGTGAGAACAATTTTGAACCTGCCCTACTGCGCTACACATATCAACCGAATTGAGGCAGAGTAGGGTAGATTTCTAAGGTTTGCACTTCATGGTCTTCCCTGAAACGACCCTGTCGTGCTTCCCTTTTATCCTGATCGTCCGAAGCTCATTTCTCTAGACTTCCTTGAAAAGAGACGCAATATCTCCAAAATATTATTTATCTTTGATTTATTGCAGTGAAGGGTAAAATCACACGAATAACTGAGGGCTGTGAACAGCCTTTACAAATTGCTCATCCTAAGCTTGGCTGCTTATAGTCTAAGGATACTTAATTTTAATTTAATTTTATCCATTTTTGTATAGAGAAAACAACTTGAAAGAAAATTATTAACGGTCTTTTAAAAGCTTAAAATTTCCAGGTTCCCCTAATCTAAAAGAGTGCATCCGTTTTCATACCCACCCTCTGTTTACAGCGCTTTCTTTTCTCAACCTG
The DNA here is from genome assembly GCA_964036015.1 of Leptarthrus brevirostris. Lineage (NCBI taxonomy): Eukaryota > Metazoa > Arthropoda > Insecta > Diptera > Asilidae > Leptarthrus > Leptarthrus brevirostris. The sequence goes on from OZ038375.1 coordinate 108,318,953, forward strand.
TGCTTTGGTTGGGAAATTGTTTTTTCCATATTTAGGTTTTCTATAATATGTTTCTGTAATTATATTATTGAAAAAAAAAACAATGAAAACAAGAAGCTTGTTGCTGGCATTGCTGACATTATTATCACGGAAATCGCGTAGCTAAAATTGTTAAGCTCAAGACGCTCTGAATAATTTAATATGAGAAAACAACTTTAGGAACAATTTTCGGCACAAACATGATGTCACTTTTTATCACTTAAGGCTTCTTTTCAATGAAAACACTAAAAATGTATGCTAATATAATTTTTATTATTGTTAAGTATTAAAAAGACAAATTAAACAAACGTTGCTTAAACAGCCGGGACACAAGGTTGACGTCCTTTGATTCCACGATCCTTAATATAACCAGGTCGGCATAGACACATATTGGGAGCAGTACAAACTCCATTCGGACATCCATCTGGACAATGCGGAATGCATAGGAAGGGATTTGTTGGATCGACAATGTAGCCCGGATTACAAGAACAAGTATTTGAACCACTGCAGAATCCATTCAAGCATGCTCTTTCACAATGAGCAATACAGTTTGTTCCGGTAGGATCAAGAGTCCATCCTGGACGACACTGACAGATTTCTGGAGCTGAACAAACTCCATTATTGCATCCTCTGTTTAAAAATATAAAACATTGAAAACCCTCACGATTCTGTTACAACTAACTTACTTAGTACAAACTGGCTCGCAACGTCCTTCTTTCTTTAAATACCCAGGACTGCATTGGCAATTTCCCGGAGCGACACAACGTCCATTTTCGCACTTATCACACTTTGGCTGGCAATTCCCATTGGGAGTGTTTTCGAATCCCACGTTACACTCACAAACATCTGGCGCAGTGCAATTTCCGTTTTGACATCCTTGACTACAAGACGGAATGCAGAATTTTCTTTGAGATGGTTCTATAAGAAAGCCGGGCTTGCATCGGCAGGAACCATCGGGCTGGCATTCGCCATGTCCACAACCAATAGGACATATTGGTATGCATACTCCTCCAATGTTTTTAATCGCATCAGGTAGGCATTTGCAATCATTTGGAGCAGCACAAATTCCATTCGGGCAGCCATCCTTACAGATCGGATCGCATTGAAGGAAATTGTGGACATTACGCTCGTATCCATCACAACAAATGTGAATTACACTCATCGTGGGATCGGATGCATTTCCAATTGGTATACCTTTGGATCTATCTGCTACAAGCGATGCAGTTCTGAAGAGATTTTCAATAAATTTTTCCTCTAGCGGACCAACAAATTTAAATTATTTACTTACGGTACTTCTTTGTAACAAACACCTGTAGACATCTGCGACCTCGTTCTGTTAATGAAGAGAGTTACTGGGTCCATAGGAATTGGAGCAGGTAGAGGTTGTAAATGGGGGTATATATTACTTCCCATACCCACAGGAGCGCCAACAACTGTTGCATTTGCAACAAGATTTCCTGACGCTGGACGATGAGTCTTAATTCCGAGTTGTGCAACGCTTCCATGGAGAAGTGCCAACAATACTAGGGTAGCCGCGAACACTTTCATTTTTATGCAAATTTCTACCGAACCGTTCAACACCAATAATTGTACTGAACAATTTTGGGAAGATCACTTTACTTCAGCTCTTTGGAATTGTTTGCTCCCGTCATCATATGACTCACGCAATTAAATGCAGTCAATTTTACTTCGATGTGGTCACTGACGTTTCGGATAAAATCTTTGAGAGAAATGATTTCCGCTCGTGTAAAGTTGCTGTGGTGTTTGCTAAAAATTTCTAATCGCACCAGGCCAGTTCAGAGTAGAATTTTGTGAAACTTGCAAATTTTGATAAATTCATCATTTTCTTAAGAAAATCATAAAAAATGTCCACTGGTCAAGTTTTTATCTTTCGTTCTGAATGCAGCTTGCTTTCTGTGGTGTTTTATCAGTTAACAGACTAAAAACAGGCGAAATGGTGTTACTGATTAGAACTAGAATGCGGCTAGATTTCGAAAATGGTACAAACAAGGTTCCAACTGCATTAGATAATGTTGCGATGTGCCATTTTATTTACGTATTTACGCAGTGTAGAAGAAGACCTTTGTCACAGTTACAAAAGCAGATCATATAAGGTCAACAGAAGTTGTATGTATTAAAATGTCCTAAAAGTGTCATGACAATAGGAAAGCTGGAGGAATTTTTGGCAAAATTATTCTAGCCATGACAATCTGTCTTGAATAACACGATATCGCCGAGATTTAGATTTAAGCTCAAGTACTTTTGTTCAATTTAAAATTGAAGGTCGTGTTAAGTCCAGGAATGTCACTCAATCTTCCCATTGTTCCTTAACAGATGTGAATGTCAGATTCAGAATATAGTATAGAGAAAGGAATAAAGTTATATTACACTAAGTCTGCCAGAAAGGTACTGGCGACAAAATATGTTAGGGTAATCCAATAGTTTTGGCCACTTGGAAGAATTTTGACGGAACTTTTAAGTCATACAGCAGAACCATATCCGAAAGGGCTTAACAACCCCAACAAAACAAACAGAATTGGATTGGGAAGGCTATTAATTGCAAATAATTAAGAACAAAATTCCATTATAAACAGTATTAAGGATTCTGCATTTAATAAAAATACCGGCAAAATCAAGATTTGGGCTGGAGAGCCCTTTATCAAAAAACGCCAATGCTAGGAAGATGATAAAATTCCAGGAAAAATTACTATTTTATTCAATGTGATTCTGTAAAAATGTAAGCTTAATCCAGTAATATCTAATGTGTTCATAGCATCGTATAATTTACTGACTCATAAAATTTACTGTGTGCTTTAGGAAAGTATGAGCGCCTAAAACCCAATTTTTCCCGGAATATCTGGCAAATTTTTCGATTCTCCGCAGTAATTTTCTTAGTATTTTTCAGTGATACAGGATACTCGGGGCTCACCGTTCAGGAAATTTGTCGTAAAAATTAAGGTAGCGATTACAATTGAGAACCGTAATATTTACCGGATTTTTGGAATAAAAATTCCTGAATATTTCTCTCCCTGTAGTTTTACCTTTAGGTCAACCACTTCAAAAGATGAAATAAATAAGACGACAAATAACTGTGTTATGTTGGAAGTAGTTAACTTGTATTAAAAGATTGCTCATAAATGTAGTGAAGCAATAGTTCTAGTTCTTTCTATTTAAGAGATACTGCTAGACCTAAATATCAGGTAAAATCTCTATCAATCATCTCTCCTTCAATTTACTCAGTCTGCCTGCAAAAATCCCTGCCTTACATACTATTATCAGCAAGACTGAGAAAGCCCTTCAACATAAATAACTAGCTTTATGTATTTTTATCACATAGAACATATTTTCGATACGAGTTATGGGTGTATATCTAGAGCCCTCTCACGGAGGGATTTGGATTCACATACTGCAAAATTAATGAATACTATGGTAAGGGAGCGAGGAATAACATTCACCTTCGGTAACACCTCTACTTCAGGGCGGCTAATTAGTACCCTGAAGGCAGTGTTTTGTCAGCGCTGTTCTGGACTCTAGTTATAGAAGACCTCCTAACCACTCTGAATAAGCTCGGTTATCGGGCAATCGGGTACGCGGACGTCCTTACAACTATTATCTCAGAGAAGTTCGACTCGACCAAGATCGAGCTATGCGCGCTGTTACTGACTGGTGTACAAGTGAAGATCGTACACTTAACCCCGTCAAGACTGTTCTTGTTCCCCTAACTAGAAGGCACCATCTGGATATTGGTTCAATTTCGATTCAAGGCATGGCCATTGCTTCTTCCGAGGAGTTTAAATATCTGGCATCACGCTTGATTAAGGACTTAATTAGATCTCTCACCTAGACTCCACCCTTAACAAGGCGTGAGAGCGAAATAGGGCTGTGGAAGTCTTTTCAGAAGGTCTTAAACCGTTTGTTTTCTACGCCGCATTGGTCTGGTACAGTTCAACAACGCTAAGCAATCATCATGATTAAAAAAACAACAGCGGCTTCATTGCCTTCCTATAGCAGGAGTTATAAGGGTCTGTATAACAGCTATCATAGAGACCAATCAGACTCCCCTGTACATCTTTATCATTAAATTCATTGCTATTAGTGCGCTGCATGCAGCTCACATTTAATACACCGAAATGTCATATGGGCACTTTGCAGAAGGTCGAAAATTCTCTTTCCTGAACGAGCAGACTGGGATAGCGGTGGAACAAGTCTGGACTCTAAAAGTATCAAATGCTCCACTGATGGCTCAAGAATGGAGGAACACGGTGCCGGCGATGGTGTCCGTGGACCTAATACTAGGGTCACAATTGCAATGGGTAGATGACCCAGTGTATTTCAAGACGAAATCCGTGCCGTTGAAATTTGTGCCCTTATCTTCGTCAATAAAGGTCTGAAAGGGTCTGATATAACTACCTTCTCTGACAGCTAAGAAGCTCTCAAAGCTCGCACTTTTCCCCAAGTCTTACGAAAAAGTGCTTCGACATCCTCCAACAACTGGTCACTCATAACAGGATTACAGTCTGTTGGGTAGCGGGTCTCTCGGTAAATGAGAATAACGAGATCGCTGATGAACTAGAATCCTTCCTGTTTCTTCCTCTCCCTACCAGGGTTCCGAGCCCTATTGCAGCCTCAGCTGGTTGTCAGCAAGAGCTGTCCTAGAATATTTCTCGAAGTACAGCAGATCTCAAGTTGCATTCAGGGTACCTAGCTTGTCACCGTGGGTTAAAGTATCACCTACACCGGATAGGTTTGTTAAGAGAGACAGAGTGTCGGCTTTGTCCGGACGACGATGAAACTAAAATGCACATTCTGTGGTTTTGGCTTGGTTTAGCATATCTTAGAATTTCCGACGGTAGATCCCCCTCTGTTAATTGGCCTCGATTAACCTCTAGTCAAATCAACATATTTTACATGCTACTATGTCATATCAGTTGCTTTAGCACTTTGTTTTAATATGCTACTGTTGAAACCCTAAAGTAATGAAGCAATCGACTTCACAAAATAATCTAATTTTAGAGCTCCATAATTCTGTTTTAGAGACCTTGTATCATCAAAAGATGTATGTTTTGAAATTTTATCAGAAATTCCATTGTTACCACTTCAGACCACCTATGCAAACACTGGTTGGTGCTAGTCATACTTCGAAAACGATTTTTAATTTAGTTCTTTGGCAACTTAATCAACGTTTAACGATAAGTTAGTGAAAAATAAAACTAAGATGAAGTGGCACATTTATTCATTTTTAATTACGTTATTTGTAAAATGCAGTTTTAGTCATCCGCCCATGACTAGCTTTCCTGGAATTGTAAGACCTTTGGACACGCCAAGTGTTGTTGCCGAAAAAATAATTGAATCGCCTCCACTTTTCCTCCGTCGCAAAGGTGAAACAAAGTGCTTCGTTAAAAAACAGTAAATTATTTTGAAATATATTGTTCTAAACTAGGTATATGATCCCAGCAATTTATAGATTACAAAATGGAGTGTCTGAACTGATTAAATCTTGCTGTCAAGGGTTCCAACCCAGTCCGTACAACTCATCTGTCTGCGAACCGATTTGTTCGATTTCATGCCAAAATGGTTACTGTGTTGCTCCCGAAATATGTGAATGTTTTCCGGGATATATCCGTACTGAAGGTGGATTTTGTATCCCAACTTGTCCCATTGCTTGTGAGAATGGACACTGCCTTTCTGGAAAGATTTGCCAATGTAAGAATGGATACAGCTTGCATCCGAGTGGCAAATTTTGTCAAGCCCATTGTAAGTCGAAATGCGACCAATTTTCATATTGCACATTGTCCGGTGCTTGTGATTGCATAAAAGGATATCAGCGAAACTATAAGGGTAAATGTGTTCCTGTGTGCAATCCTTCTTGTGGCAAAGGAATTTGTATTAGACCAAATGTGTGTTTTTGTACTGCTTTTTCTGTACTAGTTGGAAGAACTTGTGTAAGACCAAACTGTCCCAAGTTAGTTTTGTGATGCACAATTATTGATTTGTGTCTTAACTGTTCACTTTATTGTAGTGGCTGCATTAACGGAAGGTGTGTCGCTGATAACATATGCTCGTGCTATGCAGGATTTACTTTAACTACCAAAAATAGATGTGATCCCGTGTGCAGAAGTGGTTGTTCGAATGGGTATTGCTCAGCTCGTGATAAATGTTCTTGTAAACCCGGGTACACTATGATCAAACAGCAATGCAAGCCTATTTGTAAAGAGTAAGTTTTAGGAATATTTTGATATCTTAGTAACTACGGTCTTGGTTTTAGGCGATGCATCAATGGTAAATGTACTTCTCCCGAGACATGTACTTGCAACAAAGGGTATCTGCCAGTATCCAAATCACAATGCGAGCCATATTGCCGCTACGGTTGTCCAAATGGATATTGTTCTGCACCGGATACTTGCACCTGTCCAAATGGATACCAGTTTCTTTGGGGCAAATGCCGCAAACCAGTGTGGGTTGGTCGACTCTTGCAAGAAAACGCATTACTTGCATCGTCGTCTAGAACAATTATTTCATGCAGTAAAAATTGCTTAAATGGATTTTGTATTGGAAACAATTTATGTAAATGCAATTCAGGATACACATTAAGTTCGAATAATCCCTTCGTTTGTATTGCAACTTGCCCGAGAGGGTGTATAAATGGAGTATGTAGTAAACCACACTTGTGTTTGTGCAGACATGGATTTAGGAAAATTAACGAAAATATTTGTGCCAGGAAATGATAAATTTTTTCTTTTGAAATATATTTTTTATTTTACAATATTTTTTCTAAACTGAAATCCACACCTCTACTCGTTTCCATAGACTTATTTGCTTTTAGCACAGTTTTATCAACGTCGAAGCTCCCTACAAATAATCTAAGTCCACTTCTGTGAGGATAATGTCCGCTAACACGACGTGAATGAATTTTGTTGCCAACACTTGAAGATAGTTAATCTGGAAGCAGACGTCTCTCAACTATAGTAACCCATAACCTGATTTAGGGATAAGAAAAACCAGATGCAATAAATCACTAAGATCAGCTCGTGGTTATCAGGAATTAAATTACATGGAAACTCAAATTTCTAGGAATTGCATTGTGTAATTGATATGTTTAATTCCTTAGTACTGAACTTGTTTGTATAGGTTTCGATTCCATTACAAGAAAATTTAATTACTTATTGTTAATGATCAATTTCTTAGTATTTAACTTGAATCATTCGTCAATTCCATTACATGGAATTATGCATGTAATTTTGTTTTTCTCTATTACAAAAAATAATTTAAAAAGTGTTTGGAAAAGAATTGAAAACTGTTAAAGTTCAGTACTAAGGAATTGAACATATCAATTAAAAAATTTCTAGGAATTATAATTGTAATTTAGTCTAAACCGTGTACCAGAGGCTTGAAAACTAGCTGGAGTGGTTTTTATCCCCAAAGATGCGAAATGTTGCCACGCTAAGCCAATAAATTACGAAGCAATTAGCCTAATGTCGTTTTCACTTAAATCTCTGAATCTCTGTTTTGGATTGGTATATTTGGGAGAGTCTTAACCCTGATCTATTATCTAAATCCCAACATGCATACACAAAGAAAAAATCGGTGGGCAGAGATCTGCACACTACAAAAAGTTCACGTTGGGAATTTTAAATCGACAAAGAGGAGGGTGACTTTAATAATGCAACCAACGAGGCTATTGTAAATGCTCTAGTAATAACCTCCGAGTGGGGCGGCATCACAGTAAAAAAGCTTCGCATCGAGGAACATTACAAGGTGGAGTCCTTTCTCACTTACTGAACACGACTAGCAAGCTAGGCTCCGATTATGAGTCTTAAATAAAGAAAATTCCTCAAAACGCGGAGATTTGGCAACAATAGCCTTGCAAAAAGAGATACCGACTACATACTACCGATTAGGGATTTCAATAGAAAGTTCATGGTGGTAATACCAGACAGGCTATTCTGAGTTTTAGAACAGAAGAATCTGTGAACACCATTATTATGTACACAGGTGCCTCTAAAACAACGGCGGGATTGGTGGCACCAGTATATTGCCAAGAGCTGAATATTCGCTCGTCCTACAGGACGGCCAACAGGGCTCACAGTCTGCTCGAGACAGGATCCTTGATTAATATCTAACGGAACAGCCAAGCAGCTTAAAATGATCGTGGGTCCAACTAATTCAAATCCAAAACGTGCGGCACTCGGTAAAAAAGGTTCCTAATTGGAGGCTCAGAAAGCAGAGCAAATATTTCTAATTCAACGAACGAGGGCATTGAAGTCAATGCGAAGAGGGATCACCCGGCTAAAAAAGGTGCGGATGCTCAGTTCATCGGACCAGAGCAATTCTGTGGCTACTCGAAAAGGCGACTGGCAATGCGCATCAGGTCATTGGATAACAAACGCAAGCACTCACACTGGACAAATACTGTAGGGTTAAGCCAAGCAAAGAGGTTTATAACCTACTCAAAACAGAAGACGGAAGCGATCCTCTCACTCAACAGACCAGATTTAAGGTTCATAACAGGACTTCTAACTGGTCACCGTCCCTTAGGGTTCCACCTAAAAAAGATGGGGCTAGCTGAAGAAGATACCTGTCGCTTCTGTGTGGGAGAAGAGGCGCAGTGGACCACATCCTATGTCACTGTGAGTTTGGTGGAGTTTTCCCATCACTACTAGGTATAGCTGAAGCAGCCCCCAAAGAAATTTTAGGTCTAAGTAAGGAACTTAAGCTAGATTGGGTGGCTTAAATTTGAGTTAGAATCATGTCACAAAAGATGAAATTGGTCGAAGTTACTTAAGGGTGATTAAGTCCTTAGATCCATTCCTAATAATAATAAATAATATAAAATTTAACTTACTTTCGACATAGAGTTTCGAAGTAATTCCACCATTACTGTACAGTGTTAAATTTTTAGAAAGACATAATTGGCTATATACTAGCAGTTTTTGTTTTTCTTTCTTTACATTGATTACAGTGTTTGTAGGATAAAAAAAAAGCGAGTGAAAACAAAATCCGAATAGTGAGACAATTTAAAGGTGGTATAAGTTTCCATCATTTAGGTAATTGTTCATAAGAAGCGTAAAAATGTATCAAAACTGTGAAGGGACATGTAAAGCCTTAGAGTATATAACTATAAGGAGAGGCCCTAAAGCTCAAAAACCTCGGCACTTTTCTTGATGTAGTTGAATCATTGAGTTGTGCTTGTTTTCGTCATGGCAGTAGTAAAACAAGAGGAGGGCCAACATAAATTTGAAATTAGAGTGTAATCGCATTTTACAATTGCCTCAAGAAATTCCGAATGATTTTCTTTTTTTAGGCGAATCTATATCACAAAATTAAATAAAAACTTTTAAACTTTTTAATCACGAATTTAAGTTTTTAGTGTCCCTTTATAAAAGTTAAATCACGAGCCACTGGGTTAGCTAAGGAGAAGCAAAAAATTCGATCTTAGAAAATCTAAACAAACTCAGAACGCCAAGAAAACTTTCACTTTTCTTTACGTTCCGTTCCTGTTCTTAGCGTGTCAATGCAATTATTTCAAGCTTACACGCTTTCACAGATGAGAGCCTTTCCCGTTGTTATATATTCTGAGTGTAAAGCTCTGAGTTTTCTAATATTATAATTTATTAATTTTGTATTTATTTATCTATTAATATTTTTATATGAAGTTGTTTTGGAAAATGATTTATTTGTACAATTTTAACAATATTAGTTCTACCATTTATTAAAAATATTGCCCCTCTTAGAAAATGTTTTTTCGGTTTACTATGAAATTATCAGCTGATTCTCAAATGACAATTTACGATTTGACTAAATTATGTGTAATTTATCAATTATAAAACATAAGAAATGTAAAAAATATGTATTATTACTTACTTTGTTAAGTCCCTATGGAAGGAAAATTCTGCTACTCCTGTTTTTACAGATCTTCATGCCTGGATTTTTGATGTTTTCTTTAAAATGTTCACAATCACAATTACGGTAACACAGATTTACTTGATTAGATAAATATAAAGCACCAATTCTATAGTTTTAGTTTGATTCACTGTTTCAGTTAATAAAATTTCAGTTTATTCCCGAATTCACATAACACTTAAATCGGCTAGAACAACAGAGGACAGCTAGCTTCCCAATATACCATCCCAAAGAAAGCGTATTTCTTTCACATCAGCAAATAGTTTTTTGCTCCAAGCTAACATTCCTCAAATTTGTTTGTTAGATTTCGTAAACCGTAGTAAAGTAGTATTGAAGAATGTCGGCAAAAATTATAGCAATATTTTTCAAAACTTTTTATAATTAGTTGAAACGAGTGTTTTTGTAACTGATTTAATTGTTATTTGGTTTATTGTAAACTAATGCAAGGTGTATTTGACAATCAAATAATTTGGTGTACTTCATGTCACTGTACACTTTTTGATGCAGCTGGTGTGGTGGTATTTAAAAGAAAGAACTGTACTGTGGAACATTCTTTATGGCTTCGAATATTCATAGGATTGTAAAATAGACATGATATGAGATGTGTACGACCAGCCATTTGCTCGATGACAAGTTGAAGGCAGGCAAAGAAGTGTAGAAATTGAACTGTGAAATTTTATTTGTGGTGTTCAGTGACCAAAGCATTTGAGCAGATTTTTTTTGTTTGGGTTAATATGCAAATTAGAAGCGAATTATAAGATTTGTTTAGCTAGACAAAGAACAAATATAATATGTGTTTTAAAAAACTCAGTGGTGTTTTAAAGTGCGCGGAATAAAATATTTTCAAAATGAAATTACACAGAAAAAGTGAAAAATATAGGTATATCGTACTGTCAAATATTGCTTACGTTTGTGAGTGAAAAAGTTTTTTTTTTCAAGTGAGTTAAGGTGAATCTTATTTTATTCATCGTGTATTGTGTTTTGTGACCTTTCAGCAGCATGAAGTGTTCGATGTTTGTTCAAGCGATCATACAATTCGAAACGGCGTGATGGTAAGTCAATGACTTTAAAATTTGTGTTCAAAAATGTTATGCTCAATTTAAGTAATAATTTTGGGGAGAAACAGAAGTTTTTTAAGGTTAAAATGAAAACTGATCTGAGGGCACGGTAGTGCGGGAAGATTTTAGTTTCCGTTGCACACCGATTTGACGATGAATTTCGATAAAGCACCTCAAAATAAAACGAAAATAATAAATAAATTTTTTTGATATCTGGCTTAGTTTTGAAGATATTCGATCTTAAAATTTTAAAAACACATCACTTCACGACTTGTCAAAAGAGGTGTATTAATTAGGCTTTTAGGTGTTTTATTAACTAACCAATGAAATATATGCCTCTGCAGGGAGTGGGGGAAGAGACTTATTTATACACCTCTTCCTCCCAGAAAGTTTAATAAAAAGTTCGCGCTATCTTTAAGTTCGCCCGTTTTGACAAGTGATGTGTTCCTAAAATTTCAAGATCGAATATCTCCAAAACTGAGCCAGATATCAATAAATGTATTTATTATTTTCGTTTTATTTTATTTATTTTATTATCGAAATTCATCGTCAAATCGGTGTGCAACGGAAACTAAAATCTCCCCTAAGCAGGGCACTCTACCTAGTACCTACCTTTTCTCGAAGCGTTTCGTCGTATTTTCGAACCCTCATAGTTTCGATATGTATAATACTAGAAAGTGTAGCTTTTATACTTTAGATTTTATTAATTCCTAAAAGACGTCGATTTAGTCACTGACTCATGATCATCAAAATCTCTAGGGTAGGCTTAAGTCGAGCACTTTCAAAAAATTAAGGTTTTTTTTGCATATTTTAAATCCTTATAGTGTTTAGAATAAGTTCGGAAAAATGTAAAATTTACAGCCGATTTAGTGCGATCTCGTACCGGCTGAAAATCATGCCTACGCGGTTGGGCCAAACGCAGATGCACGCGCGCCGTATTGTTTGCTCAGCAGGTATAAAAATTCTTTTATATGTGTTGTTTCTGTTACGGCTATCGAACAAAATCAGTTTCACGAAGAAGAGGAAGGATTGCTGTATGGTTCAGGAATAGCTGACTAGTTGTAAGAAACAAAAATTATATATTTTTTCACGTCAAACAAAAACACGAATCGTGACCCTCAGAATCAGGAGCCGTGTTGGAAGCAATTCATGCGGTTCTGACATGTCCCTAATGTTCCCGGAGTCATGCTTCGGAATCAAACTCGAAAACACCCAAAATGATCCTATGCTGCGTGCCTGGATAAAAGTATGGCAATGAAAGAGCGGATGAATTGACGAATGAAAGTGGTGGGATTGCTAGATCTGGAGCGATCACATATGTGAAAATCCCGATCAGCATGATTAAGGCAGATATTGTCACAATAAGGCTAATTTAGTGGACTAACAACATGTTGTGTTACCAGACAACTGTGCTTGAGTATAATAAATGGAGAACTAGAGCAGATCTTATTGGTAGTAGAACCGGCTCCAGGAATTCAAAAGTCTAGGTCGGGATGCAAAAAATTTTTGTCGAAACTGTAGGGATTTGGAGGAAATCAAATCAGTTCGCCATGTACTCTGTTAGCCGCTAGTTCTTCTCGGGGCTCACTTTAGATATTATATAAAATCTGGAATTCGACCAGAAAAAAATTTGTTTACTAACACAGGGTTTCACCTCTTATTATTTTAAGGTAAGTATAATTGTGCAAATGACCGGGTTTGTAACTTCATAAGCCGTTATTTTTACCACGCCAGAGTTTTGAATTATACAGGCTTGGTAAGCAAGTTTTAAGCCAATTAATGATGCCAGAAAAATATCGCCATGAACTGACTTCCTCAAGCGTGGCCGGATGCTTATGTGGCAAACGTTGGCTTCCCTATACTGGCCTAAGCCTAAAACACGGCTTTAAAATCATGCTCTGATTTGTAAGTCTCTGGCCGGCTGAGCCATGAGTGCTGATCCTAGGTTTCTAGCTTATGCCCAAGTTCTAGCTAAGATTTAACTCCCAATCTTTAGCGTTCCAGTCTTTGCCCCACTCTAAAATAGTCTTTCCAAGTACGTACCATTATAATGTTGCATATAAGTAAACAAAAGATCTTTCTTTATTTAATATTTATAAATTGTGAGTTTAGTATTACGAAAATACTGTGTGTGTTAATATTTACTGACTGATTTGCTATCATAAAAAATATTCTGGGAATAATAAAACTCGTGCAAAGCTCTTGGTACCAGTGTTATTATTATGTGTTACGTGCTCTTGAAATACAACGAACGTATAGATGCAACGCCACTATTTGTTTTGTTTCGTCGTATGAATGTATGTGCATGTATGTATGTACAAAGCTTGGTTTGCACCAGTTCTCTGACCAGCCAGCCTTTGGTCAGATTTCAATATCAGACTTAGGCCACATTTCCGTACCAGCCTTGGGTCAGGTTTCAATATCAGACTTGGGCCATATTTCCATACCAGTATTGGTCCTTTGATACTAAACTTGGACCAAATTTTCAAGTTAGCTCTGGAGTTTTGGTACAGGCGACTCTGGAATGCCAGAACTAGCAACGAATTATCAATTCTAAAAATATAGGCGCCATACATGAGTTGTGCCACTATTGCTGCTGGTAAGCAATATGCGAAAGCACATTAAATAGAAAAATATTTTATGAGAAAAATATATATAAAAATTGCGTTTACTTAGAGATAAAATATTACATTCACAATACTTTTAAAATTAACTTAAACTAATCGATCTATCCATTATAGCCTGTCCAGACACAAATGTTATTTTGCAATGTGAAACCGGCATTGCATACGCATTTGTTTGGTTGCAAGCACGATCCATTAGCACATCCTCCTTGGCAAACAGGTGTACAGACATTATATACATTAGACTGGACAGCATATCCTGGATTGCATTGACACTGATTGCGATCAACACAAAAGCCGTTCAAACACTGTTTGTCACAGTGGGCAGGAATCCTTTCGCAAACATTGCTGGTTTTCTTTTTGTAACCAGGAAAACAATGGCAAGTATTTGGAGCCACACATGTGGCATTAGTGCATCCACCGGTACAATATGGAATACATGCAAATTCATTTTTGGCATCTTTAACAAAACCAAAATTGCATTCACATTTAGATCCCATACAGCGGCCATTGATGCACGGTTGGCTGCATCCTGGCCGTAACGTGGTAGTAACTAGTTTCCTGCGAACGCATAATTGGCCAACTTTTTCAAATCCCTGATTACATTCACAAACATTTGGAGCTTTGCAGACTCCATTTGCGCAACCATTAAAGCAGTATGGATTGCATTTATAGCTTAACCACGAATCCTGCGTATAACCACTAAAGCAACTACAGCTATTGACTCCAACGCATTGACCATTAATACATTGGGGATTGCATTTTGGTTGAGAAATTGATACTGTCGGGTGAAATATTGGTGGTGGGATTGGTGCAGGTTGTAATTGCGTTGGATAAGTTTGTATATGTGGCTTATCTACTTTCTTGCAACGATTGCCAGCTACTGTAAGAGTCCATCCCGGTCGGCAACTACACACTTCTGGTGCAACACAATCTCCGTTCAAACAGCCCCTAAAAAAATTTGTTTTTAGTTAAATTCCAATCAGTGGCTGTACATTTTTACTTACCTTTTGCACACTGCTTTGCAAATATTGCTGCTAGGTGATTTTTTTGTATACCCTGGAAGACATTGACAAGTATTTGGTGCTACACAAATTCCATTAGGACATTTGTCTTTACAGACCGGTTCACATTTATCATTGCTTTGACTTAGTTCCCAACCAATATCACATGTGCAAACTTCTGGTGCTACGCAGCGTCCGTTGAGACACCCTCTATAATATATATTTTTTATAATTTTACATAAAAAAGGATAAAAGATCCGTTCATTACTGACTCATTCAAAATTCACGTATGGAGACAGGACGAAAGAAGGAAAGGCTAAGAAGAGCAAACCATATAATATGTGACGTATCTTCGCTGCATCACCGTAATGTGGTTAGTATGCGACTTACGGTAGGAGGACCAACCAACACAAGCATACCTCAAAATTATCCTAATGAAAGTACAAGAAAGTAGCCTCGTGATGTAAGAATTGTCAAATTATTTAGACCACCTTTTAATAAAACTTAGCGTGACATTACACAAACTATTGCATCGATGTGATAATTAAAGAAGAAACGAGTGTTAAGTAAAATACACAAGTCTATACTATAGATTAATATTTGAAAACCACTGGGTTTGCCTTAGGTGAGAAGGAAATAGTGGTGCCTTTCCCAATATTTAGAGGTAGTAAGTTAGTCTTCCCAGAAATTAAACGAAACGGCGTCGTCAGCATAACAAGGAAGTCTAGAAGCATTTAGTATAGTCAAAATATGATGAAGAATAGGGGTCCAAGATGGTTACCCTATGGAACACTAGAGTGGTTACAGATAGTATCAGAGAGAGCGCACCGAAATAAAACTCGCTGCCGTAATCACCTGAGTTAATTATTTTTTATTCTAATTATTTTCAACTTTCTCCTCGTTAGAGTACCACTTTTTTATATTTTAGGTTAACCCTTACTGAACTTGATTTTTTTCTTCTACGATTAAAACAAAATTAAGAAATATTATTTACACTGCTTAAAATTACAAAATTCACAATATTGAACAATGCACGAACGAATATGACTATACCGATAGCAAATAATAAGGGTGAAGCAAAAGCAGGTAATATATACCAAAAAGTAATACATCAATTAGATTTAAAGTAAAACGAATTTGTTACCAATAGCTTTTGTAAAAAGCATTGAAGATGTCAATCGTAACAGAAAGTAAGAAAAAATTAAACAGTAAATGCAGCGTTGGCAGGCCTACAAAACAATGCATAACGAAGGGTTTCAATCACACTCAACAGTATTATACCAAAACCACGCAATCAATTATTTAAAAAAAAGTAATCAGTAAAAATAAAATCATGTTTACCTTGAACAATTGGTCTGACAACTATTATCCTTCAAAAAATATCCTGGATTACATTCACATTTTCCTGGCTGAAGACATCTTCCAGCTCCACAAGGAGGATTACACTGTGGTTCGCACAATAATGTGTTCAGATCAATTCCAAAGCCTTTGTTGCAGCCACAAACATTCGGAGCCGTACAATTTCCGTTTATTCCACAATTTTGAGTACAAGCTGGAATACACAATTTACGAGTAGGATCTAGTATATATCCAGGATGGCAGGTGCAGTTGAACCCGTTGGCACAGTGACCGTTCAAGCATCCAAACGGACAAGTATTAACGCATTCCTCAGCCAAAGACATTACATAATTTGAAAAACATTGACAGACATTTGGTCGAACACATTTGCCATTTCTGCAAGATTTTTCACAAATTGGCTCGCAAATGCCACCAACAACTTCTCTGTAGCCATCACAGCATACTGATATAATACTGAATCCTGGATTGCTTGAATTTCCAACAGGTAGGAAGTGACCTCGTGCTATCTCTGCTACACTGAAGGTGGACAAATATTACTAACTCATAGAACGAATTTAATGCTGCGCCAAGTACTTACGGAACTTCCTTAAAACACCTTCCTGGGGCTTGGTATGGGAACGCGCTCCCTTGGCTTTTAAAATCATTTTGCTTCAAAGTTTTGCTATGACGGGTCTGATATCTTTCCACTCCAGGCTCGGCGGTTGCACAAATAATAAAAGACGTTGATATAAGTAAACTTATCCAAATCATTTTGATGGAGGTTCACAATCCTCTTCACTGATTAACAAATAACTTAAACTGGAACCACTTCTAATTTCACTTTTATACTAAACAAATCTAACGCAAAAGTGCGAATTTCGTCACTGTGATAACACAATTTTCCCCATTTTTTTTAATCACTGCCAAATTTTTATAATCTTGGGAAAGGAATTTACTTGTGTACCACCAAATCGTTCTGTTTTACAGTGATAAAACGCGTCGTAAGTCGCGTTCTCTGTTCAATTCATGCAAACTAATTCCTTACGATCTAAAACTGAACTGAGATTTTGATAACTTTTCTTGGCTAATTTTGTACTTGGCACATTGTTGCTATCTAAACTAGACCTTCGGAAATTCAACGTTTCCGTTTTGAAAAACGTCTGAGGTCCAGAAGAAAACTGGGAGCCAGGATGAATGTTGGCGGAAATCTAATCACAGCAGAGCAGAACTAGGAAATTCTTATTCTACTTGATATCAGCCGGTTTGAACATCTATTTTCGGATTTTAACTGAACTTTCCCAAATACTGATCTTGATTAGGAGAGGAATTTCAAGTTGTTATAATTAAATTTTTTTTTTAACTTATGTATCTTTGAATAGACTTAAGGATCAATGATAAGTCACGGTAACTACATATTGTTTTGATACTATGATATCTACTTTTTTATGAAAGTGATACTAGTTTTTGAAATAAAAATATGATTACTACCTGAGGATAAACATGATCTTTTTTGGCTAAACAATCAATATTTTTATCGGCATCAAATATTCGTTACAAATGTTAAATTTCAGTTTATATCTATTTAAGTTGGCTTACTTTATAACATAAAAATTTGAAAAGTTTGTTAACGAATTGCAGCAAAAAAGTTTGAATTTTTATATTTTCCACACCACCATACACTGATTTTCAGATGAAAAAGTCAATTTTATATAATGAAAGTCGGCCATTGTGGCTCTGCCAGTTTGCTTTAACAAAACAAAATCGTATTCAGTGACTTCGACAATCCCTATATTCGAATAGTCAGTAAAATTAAAGTATGTTTAGTTTTGGCCACGTTTTCGGGGATTTAGACCAAAGCGCAACAGTTCGGTGAATCTAAAAACTAACCATAACATCTAACTAGAGAGTAATCAATTTATACCAGATTTCTCGAACCGATCAATGACATCACGTATATATTTTTCGGTGATTTTGCAACAACGCTAAGATAGATTTGATGGAGACGAGGTTTTTAGTCGTCTTAGGGCCTCTTTGGTCCCAGTTGAACTTGGGGTCTAAAAACATCCCCAAGTCATTAACTCTGGAGGATAATGAGAGTTGACACCCGCCTAGATTGGGCATGGTAAAGCTGGGTACTTCAGTTTTAGTGATCACCTCGGTCTTTGATGCGTTTACAGACAGTCCACAATCCTTAAACTACCCGAAGACCTCATTCGGAGCGTTCTTCACATTGTGGCTAATTGCGTGAAGGTATTTCCTCGATACCAGGTATGCCAAATCATCGGCATAGGCGAAAGCCTCAATTTCGTTCTGATCGAGTTTCAAGAGTATTTTGTTCACTATAATCCGCCAAAATAAGGGAGGAAAAATCAACCCTAAGCACTCAGTTCGGATTCTCTTAACCTTTTGTCAAGCATGAAACCCGCTTCGAGACAACGGTTGCAAGCGGACCTACAATTTAAAGTTGATACGGAACCACCGAAATTTTTCCGCAATAGTCACTAGAAAACAACCATGGGTAACCGCAGGTGGAATTCGAGCCTGCAAGCTTTGGGTTAGAGACGTTATCACTTAGTCTATCGACGACTTGCATCGTTAAAATCAATCGACTGTAATCCTGCTGTACGTCCAGCTCGGTTAGAGCCTCAAGGATAAATTCAGAGCAAACGTTATTGAAGGCCACAATTTGTGTCATGATACAAGTGGAGCAAGATACTCCGTTCAGAAATAAACAAATAAGCCAAATCGATCCACACGATATTAAGTTAGGTTCCACTCTTCCAACGCCCAAAAACAGAATAATCCGAGTCCGTCCACATGCAAAGAAATTAGCCTACCTCTCCCCACTCCACGTTGTTTCTGCCTTCACCCCCTGCACCACACACACCAACATTTTTAACGTTAGCTTAATGGGAGAACATATTCTCAACATGCAAAACAAAATATACATACATTTCATCTTATAGAAGCTATGGGGAAACATATTCTATCCATCCAAGTAAATATCATCCAAATCGGCCCACGCGTTATCGGTGCTTATAAGGAAATCGACTTTCGACAGAGAAATGGCGCTAAAGTTATCGCGATCTGAAAAATCTATCAGGACCTTTCTTAAGAAAGGACCATTATACGAAAATAGTGCCAAATCAAAGCGAAATTTAAACATTACAAAGAGGCAGGTAAATCAAATTAAGATAGAAGGGACTTTTGTCATAGAAGGGCAGTACTAATTGCTGGAATACACAAGATTTGCCAATTAAGGAAAGGTGTGTTTAACAAATTTTAAGCTATTCGCCAACATAATTTACAGAAAACAGTAGAAAGCTCCACGATTGACACCGGCCCACAAATAAGCTCGTCTTAAGTCCGCAAAAAGATCACATGCATTGGACCAATCAATAGCAAAATATGATATTTTTCGACGAGAAGAAGTTTAATTTAGACGCCCTGACGGTTTCAGGGTCGAATGATCCACCAAGAATGAACAGAAACTTTGGTGGTGGTAGCTTCCTGTTGTTTTTTTTTTGTACGATGGGGCCAAGGCCTAGGGGACAACCCTTCGATGCGTTAGCATGGCCTTGCTTTGGATAAGGGCAGTGAGGAAACTTGAATGTCTTGTTTTTGTATTGCTGCGAGATAGACAACAGCCCACAGATGGAGTGGATTTTTTAATTCAATTCTTAAAAACCCACGGGGGGATCTGGTCTTGAAATCGGGAACCATGATTTGGTCGTCGTGCCGCTCAACCAATTGCTCCAACTCCGTCTCCTCCTCCGATTTGGGGCACGTATTCTTATTTCTTCTTACAGTTATATGTTGTGCCGACAAAAATTAACTCCAGAATAAACACTGAGATGTTAGAAGCTGCATTAATACAGTTTATTGAAGATTTTGGAGAAAAACCATTTATTTTACAGTAGGACAGCGCTGCTATACATGTTTCAGCCTACTCAAGAGACCTCCTTCAAAAGACCTCCCGGTAATGATATAGCTGGCTTTAACCCCAGATTTAAATCCGATTGAAAATTGTTGGGGTATATAAGCACGCCAAATTTATTCAAAAAGATGGCAATATAAGACTGTGAAGGAACTAAGAAGTGAGATATTCCGATGCTGTAATGAATTTCCGATTAATACACTGGAAAACCTTGTTCAGACAATGTCGAATATACTTTTTGAGGGATCATCTGAATACAATAAAATCGGTCTACACATTACGAAGTTAGGTTGAACCCCCACCGTCCAAGTCCTTCTTCCTTCCATCCTTCACCACACCACCACAATTTCTGACATGGTACCAATCGAGGAGCCTACTTTATCCAACAAAACAACAATCTCACGGTTCACGCGTTACGAAATTATGCCCGCTCATTGATATACATAAAAAAATACGCGTCGAACTTAGAACCATGAAATCAACTCAATACTATCAGTATTATGTCACTCTATAAGTAGAACGTCCCTCGCGAGAAATGAATGAGTCAAAAATGAATTCACCAAGCAAAATGTGTGGGAATTGCCATTTTTAATAAATCTCCTTATTTTTCCTCATAGATTTAAAGGTCAAGAATAATTTTCAAGATTTCTCTCGTCTTATCAGTCGCACTTCCTCCGAATATTTTATCAGTGATAAGTCCGGTGCTAATATATTTTTGTTAGTTGAGTACGTTACTTCGTTTAAATGGTTGAATCTAGGCTAGTTATAGCAGCGCTGCTCTATTTGTCCTTGGATAGTACTGCGGCAGCTGTGGGAAATCATGCAAGTACATACAATTTAACAAGGTGTTAATCTAAATGCATAAAAGATCGTTATATTTTACAGAAACTCAAAATGTAACTTTTGACAAAATTATTCCGACAGTTCCGATGACAGATCGCTCTTGCTATAAAGAAGTACCGTACGGCTATCTTAATTAAGTGGAAATCATATGATTTTCAAAATTTGTATAATTTCAGGGCCGTACTTTTATTAGAAAAACATTTTCAAGTACTGCAAGGAAATGGTTCAAGTATTTACTTTGTAAAATTGGTAGTGTGCTGTGAAGGCTATAGTCCTTATAAATATCTCAAGAATAAATGTGTTCCCGATTGCGGTGGTCGTAAATGTGCCAATGGAGTTTGTACCTCACCAGGAGTTTGTGAGTGCTATCCTGGATTCGCTAAAAGTTTGGATGGCGAATGTGTCGAAACGTGTCCACTTTCGTGTTTAAATGGAAAGTGTCATTCAAATGGAACTTGTAAATGTCAAAATGGCTTTAAATTGGATAGTAAAAAACAATTTTGTGAACCAGTTTGTAACCCAGCATGTTTAGCTAATCAGAATTGTACGGCACCTAATCACTGCACATGTTTGGAGGGGTACCGAATGGATGACTTTGGTGAGTGTGAATTTTCTTGTCAAAAGGATTGTTTGCATGGGAACTGCACTGGTCCGAACACTTGTGAATGCAATCTTGGGTATTATCTTAAAAATGAAATATGTCAATCTAATTGCACACAGTGAGTAATTTTACAGTTGATAAAACTTAATTAGTTTTGAAAAAAAAACTTTTTTTTAACTTTTTAGGCTATGCGATAATGGCAATTGTGTTGCTCCTAATCGTTGTGTTTGTCATCGTGGATACACCTACGACCATCATACAACAATTTGCTTGCCAAAATGTAAAAAATGTGTAAATGGTGTTTGTATAGCACCAGGATGCTGCAAATGTTACAAAGATTTTAAAAAGGTCAACGGAATTTGTACACATAAGCGAAAAATAAGTGAATAAGATTGAAAAATTAATTTTTGAATTTTCTCTTCTTTATTGCTTTATAGGAATTATAAATAAAATTTGTGTTAAGAAAAATATATTTTAAATATCTATCCACCACAAGCAATAACCACCGAAGAAGGCTACACATTTTCCGGTACTTCTGCATTGTTCTAGGATATGATTGGTGTAAAAGGAACAATCGCATTTCTCAGGCGCGTAGCACAGCCCTCCGTAACAGCCGCTGGAATTAGATAAAAAACGTAAAAGCAAATTCATTAAAAAACACAATCGGGAAAGGTATGAATTACCTTATAATTGTTTATACCACTTGGTCTTGAAATCTTCGTTTTGAGAGGTTATAATCGACGCATATTCTTTATTTATTTTTTTATTATGCTTGACCGGACATAACTGGGTCGATTTGGATGATTATTTTGTCAAGTAGAGTAAATTTCCCGCTTGGTATCATGTCGAAAATTTTTGGGGATGGGTGGGGGAGGCAGAGAAACCTACCTTTGTAACGCATAGCTCGATTGGGTGATTCCTTTTCGTTGTATAGAGTACGTTCCCCCATTATGAGAAAAATGTTGACCTAGGATGAGGGTGGGGGAGGGGTAGCCTAATTTCGTAACGCGTGATTCGGATTCGATTATGTTCTCGCATTGCTATCATGTCGATAACATTTTGGAAGCGGTGGGATTGGGGAAGGGGGCAGAAAATAACTTTGTAACGTGTGGATCGGTATTTTTTGTTTTATAGAGCATGTTCCCCTATTATTAATGTGATAAAAATATTGGACCTAGGGTGGGGACGGGGGACTGCTACCAATATAACTTGTCCGTAGGATGGGGCGGAGCTAAGTTAAAGGTGAGCTGGGATTGAGGAAGAGTATTGCCTTCGTACTTTATACGAGACTTTTTAACCGACATCATAAAAACGAGACCTAGGGGGGGGAGGCTTGAGAACGTTTCCTAAACGAAACTATAATAAAATATTTCTACCTAGAGTGCAGACGGGGAGTGGAGGGTGCACGCGACTTACTTCTTAATGCGTGGCACGAATTCGAGTGCTTCTTGCATAATATAATATTACGGAAACTATCGCGACTTTTGGTTTTGCTTTTTTTCTGGATTGAATCAAAGACCACGCAGCATAATGAAACAATAAATATATAAAAAAAAATATTTACTAACCCTGTGCAATGTGGTAAGCATGTACCGAAGTCATCTACATTTTTATATCCTTCGAAACACTTACAAACATCAGGAGCAACACATACACCATTTTGACAGTGTTTACATTTTGGAACACATAATTCAATTGATGGGTGAAAGTAGTACCCCTCGTTACACATGCAATGATTTTGAGAAATACAGCTACCATTAAGGCACTCTCTTTAAAAATATATATTGTAAATTTCTGAATTTGTTTACCATCTTACTCAACTTTATACTTACTGAAAACATTTGGCTTGACAAACTCCATCCTTGAGTTGATATCCTGGATTACAAGAACAGGTATCTGGACCAACACAAACCCCATGCAAACAATCTTGCTTACAAACAGGCATACATTTTTTCCTGGGATTTTCTACATATCCGTCATAGCAAGAACATACACCAGGTGCCGTACAATTTCGTCCTTGTTCGCAACCAGCACCACAAATCGGAATGCAATACTTTTGCTTGGGCTCCAAACGAAAGCCTTTATTGCAAATACAGGTACCGTTTGAATGACATCTTCCATTAATGCAGCCCAGAGGACATGATGAAACACATTCTTGTGATAAATTTGGTACAAATCCTGGATAGCACTGACAAACGTTTGGGGCTACACATTGTCCATTAACACACTTATCCTCGCAGTCCGGAACACAACGATTTGGTTCAAAGATGTGAGACTTGAAGCCGTCACAGCAAGTATTTATAACCGAAATGTGACCACTTGATCCGTTACCTGACAGCTTTTCCGAAGGCTGAGTAAGTAATGTTCTTGTCCTGAAATAATTCCACAGCAATATAATCCGTATTGACTACGTAACAAATCTAAAGCACTTACAAAACTTCCTTTGTGCACACAGGTTTCGTCCTCCTGTCTACTAGTTCTTGTAGTCTCGATCTTGCCCGGCTAAGTATTGGCGATGCGGGAGGATAATGTATTGCAGCAGTATCGTTTGACTTTGTTCGATTTAATTTATCATCTGACAACACTCTTGTTTTGAAAACAGAATTTCGATTCGCATATGTGGCGGCTTCTTGACAGAGTAAAAGACTAAGAACTAAAGCACACTCTGTTCCCACACTCTTTGTAAATTTTAACATTTTCTTAAGACACTTAGTTAACACGCAAAATTGTACTGAACACTTTTGGAGTGGCACATAATGCGGCGCTCATTTGCTTATTTTTGCGATAACAGAAATTCTGTGTGGGCTTATCTCGAAATGGTCTTAAAAATTTAAGTGATTTTGCTAATAGTCTTACTATTACGAATAAGAAAACAAATTTTCTAATTTTAGCTGTGATTAAATCGGAAATTACAATCACGGATTAGAGATGCTCCTTTAGTAAATGGGAAGTAATCTTGACTCCTTGGTATCACTAAGTGTGAACTGCGATAACTGCTCCGTAGCTGAAGCTAATCCAATCAGGTCAATAAGCTTTGCACGAGTTCCGAAGGTGTTGCAAAAAAGGGTTTAGAGTTCTAGAGTTACTTAATAACGGTATACTAAGAAATACACAAAACGTTCGGTGGCAAAGGCACATATGACAAGCTGAGAGTAAAAATGACCTAACAAACCTTCAAGATCTGAGCAAAAATGGCTTAGAAAATGTTCTGCACAAAAACGAGATTCGAATGAGATTCCGACAAAAACGAATCAGAGAAAGTTAAGTCATTTTTGCACGGAGTAAGGAAAAAAATTGAAGAGTTGTCAGGGCCTTGCGTAAATGTGAAGGGGGGAGGAGGGGGTGTGTGTGGTCAAATGTAAGGTATCTCACCAAGTGCTACACTATAATGGTGTGAGCCATTTCAGTGGTTTGGCGGACAATGCCGGCACCTGCGTTCGAGATACTGTTAGGTTTGCTGCCATTAGAATTATATGAAGAGGATAGCGGCGTTAGCAGCTTTTCAGATGGACCGTGGTGTAAATTGGCGCATGTCAAGTCTTAGATCTTGTTAAAAATAAGATAACGGAATTGTAAATGCCTGTCGAAGGTATAAGTAAAGTAAGGGTAACTGATAGATACTATGAAATGCTTATAAGTGATTGTTTCCTACCTAAAAACAGTCTAAGTGATAATCCAATTTTTACGGATGGCTGTAAACTTGATAGAAGTATAGGAGCGGGGACTTGAATCTGAACGCCCCTCTAAGACTGACGTCGTATACCTCAGTCTACCAGGCGGAGATATTGCCTCTGATCTAAGCGCTGGATCACCTGCTGGAGAGTCGTGTAAGGGGTAAGATGATAGTGTCTCGACAATAATGTTTGCATACGGTGCAGAGTTCAAAACAGATTTGGCCTTGAAGTGGGTTTACAAATTTAACTTGTTTGCTTCACTGAACGAGGTGACAGTGGCGTGGTTACAAGGAATCGAAGGAAATGAAAGAGCAGACAAACTGGCTAAGCTGATGGCTGCTTCGAGTTTTTAAGGCCCGAAATCGTTCAAGGACCTGTGCAGGAGAGCGGCAGCGGACCTGTTGGAGACATGGGCTACGAGGGACCACTGGTAACACTTTCGCCGACTCATACAGGCAGGCTAGGGAGGATGATGCCTTTAGATTATATTTGGGATGATACCTATAAGATGTATTTGGCAGAGTAGTAGATCGAGCTGCACATATTGTGCCAGGCTATTACCTTACCCAGCAGAAGAAGCAGGCTTCTGGGACACCACTGGTTGGAGGTCAAAAGCTGAGAGTCCTATAAGCAAATGCTTGATAAGGGAGGAAAACTGGATGAGCCTAGGTACCCCACGCTCAGCCAAAAAGGAGTAGTGACGAAAGTGGTCTGGTTTGGCTAATCCCTAGAGAGGTGCTTTTAGTGAGTAAAAATGACAAAAAAAAGACGGTTAATACCTACATTGCATAAACTTACAACGGCAGATACTCAGTACGAAGTCTTTCGTTAGTGGTTTATTCACATGACGCACCCCAAAATGGCTAAAGAAACTCCCAATATTTAAAGCGTATCATAGTTGGTCTTTTTTTATGATACAGCCAAAGCCCAGGGGAGAACCCTATGACGCATTAGTACGGCTTCAGTCGGAATGGAATAAGGGTAAGGGAACTTGAATGCATTCCTGCGCGGAAAAAATCAGAAAATCTTGAAAAATACAAAAGAATCATATTTCCAATGGATTAGTGAATGAAATAAAATAAAACAAATTCCAAAACAGTTTGATAACGTATTATTGCACTGTACACAATGTTCTTCACATAAACTTAGCATTGATTTTTTTTAATAATTCCAGAGATTGTCAGACCATGATATGCACTCGCCATTCAGCTGAGCTGTACATCTCTTTTCACCAAAATTTCGACAATAGCCCAATTTGTCCACTCTTCCGTACGGGCACTTACAGACGTTCGGTTCGTTACATTCACCACCGATACAACTAGAAAAAAGGTTTGAATCACTTTAAAATAGTCAAAATAGTTGAAATAGATTTTCTTCGAATATGTTTCGCTTTTAAGTGCTTGCCTCCAAAAATGTCAATCTATGGTCAATTCGACGATAAAATTGCAAGACTTTAAAACTAAAGCTCATAAACTAATTCAGCTGTGTATTCCGCCATAAGATCGATTGTCAGAATTAAGAGCTCAAATGAGGGTCTGTTGATAAGCGAAAATTTGCACAGTAAATGCCCAATTCAGCTGAACGAAATGAATTGCTGAATGATGCAACTGCCGCGCAAACCTGAGTTTATGAACAGGCTCTTACTTGTAAATTTCAATAAACTAGGGCCTATTCATAAACGCAGATTTGCGCATGAACTGCACAATTCAGCTGAACAGAATAAGTTGCTGAATTATGCAGCTGCAGCGCAAACCTGCGTTTATGAACAGGCCCCTAGTTTGTGGCGCAATTCATTGGTGAAGAAGTTAATATTAATTCCGACGGTAGCTGAATTGTCTAAATGTCTTTCCTAGTTTGATAGAACTACATATCTAAGCTAGATAATCTCTGTTTAAAAAACACAGATTTGCAAAGCAACTCCAAAGGTGCTCTGAATAGAGCTAATATCTGAATCATACAGCTTAAGGGGTCAACCTAGTGTAGCGGGTCAAAGAGAAATTTTATTTTCTGTCATTTTAAAGCGTACAAAATTTTAAGTCTATCCGATGAATAGAATAAAAGATACAAGCTGTAAAGCTTCGTGCCGGTTTATCGCATTATACGGTCTCTGTCAACTTTAAATGCGTTTTTGTCGAAACCACGTTTTCGGAACTGGTGGACAGGATTACTCCAAAACTACTTGATCAATTGACTCGAATTAAACTGCTAATAAAAGACAATGATTTAACGCAGGCCATGACGTCGAGTGTTCTTTTAATTAAATTATCTAAACATTTTTAAAGCAAAATTGCGCCATTTTGCGAAAATTTTTGACATACAAACATTTTTCAAAAGCCCGTCATGCAAAAATTTATAAAGAATGAAATAAAAGTTCAAATTTTGATTTCACATTACTGAGAAGGGCTAAATATTCTTTCCGGCCGCACTGCCATCTTTGTGACATCACTGCGCGGAGCCAATAACAATTTGATGTTTAAAAAAAATTAAAATTTTACAAAAAATGTAGCGCTGTAAGACTGGAAAATTTCGGTTAATCGGATTTTGGATGATGCAGCAAAAATGCCCAAAAAATGACTTTTTTTTTGGTTGCTACACTAGGTTGCCCCCTTAAATGCAGACCTGTGTTTATGAACAGGCGCAGTAATTACATTTCACTTCTGAACATATTTTAAACTTACTGTGGACACTCTGGCTCACAATCATCATCAACTAAAAAGTATCCCTTGAAGCACCTGCAAAGTCCCGGTTCGATACAAACACCATTTTTACAATGACGACAAATAGGAATGCAAGACGTCAAATGATCATCAAATCTGTACCCATCAAAGCACTGACAATAGTTGTTATACAAGCAAGTTCCATTTTGGCAAATTCTACGAAAATTCAAAAATTTTCAAAATTTCTTCAGTTAGAATGAAATTTGATTACAAATTACAAGAAGCCTGACAAACGCCATTCCTAAAAACATAACCAATGTTACACATACAAACATCCGGCCTAATGCATTGGCCTTGTCCGCCACATCCCTGTTTGCAAAAAGGAGTACATTGTCCGTTATTTAAAATGTATCCTTTTAAGCATTCACATTGATCGGGATAAGTACAATTCACATGGGCTCCAGTGCATCCTTCACGACAAAATGGACGGCAATATTTTCCCGAAATATCAAGTCTGTAACCAGGATTGCAGGAGCATCGGCCATCATAGCTACATTTTCCATTCAGACAACCTAACGGACAGGTGGTAACGCATTCACCGTCATCATTTTTAACATGCCTAGGAAAACATCTACAATCACCGGACGCAACGCAAACTCCATTTTCACATTTTCTTCCGCAATCTGGGACACAAATATTCCAGTCGTATTCGTATCGCTTATAGCCTTCGCTGCATACTTCATATCTTGTCCAATAGTTGTTTGTTCCATTTCCCCTAATCGGTTGGGTTGGTGATTCGAGAGTTAATATGGTCCTGAAAATTGACGAGAAATTCACAGGATCACTGTTAAAAAAAAAAACGACATCTTACGGTACTTCCTTGAAGCGTTTATTTGCATTTCTATCGGTTGTAACCGGAAGCGAAAGGCTGCGCGAAGAATTTTGAAAGAAAACTTCATCTGATGTCGGTGCACTGCGGGCAGATATTACAATAAAACTAATCACGACGCAAATCAGGTAAGTATCGCCTTTAAACATTTCGTAGCGTAGATTTTTGATGAAAAGCTGAGAAGTACTGAGTTAAATTTACCGAAAGAGGAAATGTTTCGTCTCAAATGAGATAAGCTTTTACGTTTGACACTAGACCTTGACCAATTTTAAAGAGTATTAGGAGCAAGCAGTTATCAGGGTTCTTATCACTACTTAATGAAACACAACGTTAGACTATATTTGATTGAGAACGTTAGGGATTGTTTGGGTCTAGATTACAGCAATATGGGGTCACCGTAACAAGATGCGTTTGAATATGGACTTTTACTTGTCTTGTGTGGTCCATACTCAGTGTACGTCAAAGGTGGGAAAGTTATCACATTTCACAACATTGTTTTCATAACACAATTCGATTTAATAATATCAACAATTCAGTTATCGCAATGGTAACTAGTTAACTATATGTTCCAGTACCTTTAAAAGATTTACCATTCTCCAAAAAACCAAATTGTCTTACTCTAAAAATGTTTTCCAACTTTCCACTGCAAAATTTTAAAATCTTATAAACATAAATGTCCACCATACAAAGAAAGTGTGCAAAGCACGAGGTAGGACAGTAAAGACGCCAATAAAATGCGACTAATGTTCTAGTGACATTATATACTTAAAATTACATAGATTATCATAAAACTATGAAGTCAGTTCTAGCATAAATAAAAGCATAAAGTACTCACATTTCTTCTTGCGAAAATCTTCGTTAAGCCACCAAACAACACAACACTTTCACTAGTAAACGCGAGGATGTAAACATCTTTAAGATTTATTCGAGCAAACTAATGTAAACTAATGAAATTATTTAAGAGAAATTCGATACTATTTGATACGTTGTCCTTTATATGTTCCGGTGTAGAGAAACTATCACAACAAGGAAGATAATGAAAAAAAAACTACAGCGCGTCACTAGGTTTTCCTACCGTTCATTGCATTACCGGCAAAACACACTTTGTCCGCAATTTAATCACTTTATCGGAAAGTTTTTCATTCACTGAATATTCCCCTCAAATATTGTGGACTTTTTGAATTATAAATACAAACTTTAACAACAAAATTTTGAAATATCTAAGAGTTCACGCACCTTATGTCCTCACTGACTTGATCTTTTCCCGAAAATGCAAAAGGTCAAGAAAATTATAAAAGCTCAATTCCTATTGGTCAACAAAAACGGACTACATTATCGGCACAAATAATTAAAATGTTGTTAGGCAGCGTTTGTCTAGCAAAACTGGGCAAAGCAGTAAGTATGCACACAACACTGGCGTCGATCCGGCGAACTGCGAAAGTATCGCAAAAAGTATCCGCAATCGTTTTAAATATATTATATACTACACGAAATTATGTTTTAACACGGCACTTAAAATAAACGAATCTATAAATTATAAAACAATTTGCAGCAAGTTTAATTTCGTTCTCCTATATTCGATGGACTGCTTATTGCTTGCCGAAATATGTATTTTCACGTTCACATGATATATTCAATCATAAATCACTGCATTTCAATTAGTTTTTATGCTATTGTCTCTATATTATATTTTTTATTTACGGAAACTATATTTAACACGATTAAACTACTAAAAATTGTAAAAACAAAACTTTGCCCGACAAAACTTGCATCGAAATCGCGACACCGGCACAATAATTATTTGACATTTGTGTCATTCTCATTTCCAATCATGCAGAGGGAGTATCTGTAGTATTGTGAGAATTAAATTAATCCAGATGGCGTCTGCATGTTAAGAGTATTAATAGCCGCGCTTTACCTAAATAAGAAGAAGAATTGATATAATTCAAATACTATTGTAACGAGATTTAATTGTTTTTCGGTAGTTTATATAAATTTGCTAGAATTATGACGTAAATTTGTATGTATTCTTGTTAGAAGAATGTTAAACTTGATCCGTATGTGAAATGAGTTTGCTGTTGGATTCACCTTGCCGATAAAATTATTACAATATAATACAACATTAGTTGTAGTCGAGGGGCACGACTAACATGTCACGGGTCCCGGGTTCGAGACAAGATCTCCCGGTGAGTTTTTATTATGAAATTAAAATAATCCACACCGTATCTAGGCTGTTGTCTAGCTCGGAGCATATACAATTTCATACACTTAAACTATATATTTCAACAATGGCTCCGAGGCCGTCTGTCGAGATTTGCAAAAAAAAACTTTAAAAACTAAATTTGCATAATCGGTAATTCAAAGCATACACATAGTTAACCTAAAGTTGTTTGTATTCGTTATGTTTTTAATAATAGTAGTAGAAAATAAGGGTACAAGAAATGATAATGTAACGTAAACGGAGCTCTTCGGCCTCGACGGATAAATTAAGACACTTATTTTCAATCACCAATGTTCACAGTTTTATTCACTTCACTTAATTAGATTATTTCACAACTTTTTTACACGTTTTCATTACAATATAGGGTTTCACTTTTCTAATAAGCTCTTATCACTTCACGTATCACATATAAACACTTCGCAGTCTAAATCACGAGTACAACTAACCAGGCTTATACTACTTAGCTTATGCATATTCACTATAGGTTTAAGTTGTCCTTGACTTTCCACGTTTGACATTTCCTTCCTTAGATTTATGATCACCTGGGGCATGCTCATTACACGGTTCACTATTTAATTTTTCGTGGCCTACCTTGTGCACTTTAGACTGCCCGCTCATAGAACTGTTTGCCCCGAACAGCTTTCATCCTCAATAGCGTTTCTGCCGTTCTTCTGTTTTAATAATCCTTCATTGGCGTTTGTACCTTCTGGCAACTGCATCAGATCTTAACTGCTTCTCTAGTTATCTATCAGATTTCTCTTCTTTGAACAAACAATTAAGGTAACTTATTTCAAATTCCTTCATGTCGGCCCTCTCTTCAGGCTTAGCTCGCATATTTACACATTTAACTTCAAGCTGGGTGTTAATTAGCTGAAGATCCCTGTAGCACCACGAAAGCCGCTCCAGCTGAGAACGTAAACTTTGAATGCATTCTTCTGCGAACTTCAATTTTTGTCGTAGTTGAAAAAGCTCATCTTCTCCAGGATGAACCGTTAGAGTGTTAATTGCCTCGCTACATTCTTGAACTTCTAGCTCCTTAGTCATTTCAGGATCGTCCTCGGAATTCTGCAATTCTTGATCAATAGTCTGTAGTTCTCGGTTTTCGAGGCTCGATTCCGGCGAAACAGTCAGTCTTTGTACAGGTTCATTCTTCTCGTCTGGTAATATATTTCCATGCTTTTTATGTCCAAATTGTTCTTGTCATCGGTATTTTCGGCAATTTCTTGACTCGTTTTCACTTTGCAACATTTCTTTCTTCATTCTTTGCTCTTCGTTAGTCCTTCGTCATCGACATTCTCTCAAAATACCTCCATTGCTTCGGACACCTTCTGTTGGACCGTACTCCTCTGGTCTTCCGTTTGCAATCACTTTGCAGATGACCTTCTGTATCGCAGAACCATCATCTAAACTTGCGTAGCTTCAGTGTTTGTCTAGCGTTGGAAAGCAGAGTGGATCTCGAGTTAGATAGAAATCTATCGTAGGAAGTCTGCAGATCGACAGAGAACTAAAAGTAGAGGTGGTAGTATGCCTCGGCGGGGCCATTGCTCTCGCAGTCGCCAAGCTTAAGGACGGAGGGGTAATCATGGCTGCCTCGTTTAGAATTTATAAACCTCCAGAATTGTCTAGGGTTGGAAAGCAGATTCGATTTCGTCTGTACTTCTCTTTAATCCAGTATCTAGGATGATCACGGTTGACCTAGGTATTGAGTCGGTAACAAATATATTTTATTTTGGGTTATTCTCTTTGGTAAATAGGTCTTCTGTAGGCTTATTTTGCTGCCTCCCAAGCCAGAGCGTAAGCCTAAACCTAAGCATTGGTGTTCTTTCCCTCCAGTCGTACTGCTTGCTGCAGGTCACGTGAATCGATAAAAGCTTCTCTGGCAACCTCGTTGACATAATATTGGCTAAACATGGGATAAGCCAAATGTGTCAGCCTTTCTTTGCCCGCACATAACTCCTGCAACGTCTCTCCATACTTCTGTGTTCGACTCCGTAGCTGAAGACGGTAAACCTCTTGCATGTGCTGGTTCCCATGCTGCAATTCTAAAGCCTAGTTGAAAGCAAAGTGGAACTCGAGTTAGATATAAATCTCCTGTAGGAAGTCTGCAGATCGACAGAGAATGGAAGGTAGTCTGCATCACTTCTAGAAGAGCAAAACCCTTTCCAGGCCGTGCTTTTCAAGTTTTTGAGGTGTCTAAGAGAGCCTTCTAGCAAGGACTGAAACGAGCAAGAAGACTGAAATTACACAGGGTCTGTACCTAGGCTGTGCTACAGTATCACAAGGATTCTAATAAGCCTTGGCATCAACATAAAAAACAAAGTGTTTTGAAAATTATTTTACTTTTTATTCATAAAAAAATTAATAATAATAAAATACAAGAGAGGTAAATTTCTTAAAAATAAACTATAAATGAGAATTATTAATTGGTGGATACTTAATTTCGTCATAAAGGTGTTCTAAGCTGTGTTTCCTTGGATAGTTTTTCGTAACAACTGAGTAGAGTGAAGCTGTTGCATAGCTGTATGGTGCCATTGTAGGTTGTACCGCACTGTTATTTGACGGGCGATCATAGAACTGTGGAACTACACAAAAACTGCGTGAAAACAATAAAAAAAATTTCGAAAATTGGGTAAAATGTGAAGCCGTTACTCTTGCGAGAAAAAGCATCCATTTAAGAATTTACTATTACTTGCCTTCCGTTTTGGTTAAATTTTGCGTAAAACCAGGCAGATCTGGTAAAGGTTTAGTAAAAGTTTTTGCTCTTTGAATATCCTCCGGATCCGTTGGGGAGCTATTTTGTCTGTTTCGTATTAAATATCTCCGATACATGACGACAAATGCGACAGCGGCACCCAATACCACAATTGAGAATATTGCAAGTATGGAAATAACTGCACTGAGATCATGTTCATGATGAACTTGCGTAGGCTGAGTTTGTGACTCATTTTGATGATTTGCCTTTAAATGCTGTTGCCAATTTGTAATGACATGAATAACCTCAGGAGCCTTAGGCTCTTGCCCCGAAAGCACTGCTGGTTGATGGACAATAATGGCTGGATTTACATTTTCCGGCTTAATTAGAATAACTTCTTGAATAGGCTTTACTGTAGTTATCTCCATAATAGTGTTTGGCAATAAAACTGTTGCCGGTTCTTGTTGCCTGTCCAAATTTTTTGTTAATTTATCGATATTTTCGGTTAAATTCGCAATTGTCGAATTCAAAGTCTCAATAGCTGAAGATGTAGTATTTGCCCTTAATAAAACCTGATATTTTTCATTTTCGGATAGTTTTGATTTTGAGGAGTTTTTTGTCTCCACTCGGACCCATTCAGTTGCATTAATTCGTTCATTGACCAATTTGGTAGTATTTCCAATTGGCAGTTCTGTGATTATTGGCTTAATAAATGTTACGTGCTCATCAAGTATACATTCTCCTGTTTTAGGATTACACCTATTCGAAGCGCAATCACAAATATTTTCGCACATTAAACCATAAAGTCCATTAACACAAGGTTGTTCACACCTGAAAATAATAATTTAATTAAAACTGTCAAAAGATTTGCTTAAAAAATACTTACATTTCTCCCATCCAACCTTCAGAACATTGACAGAATCCAGTTTTGTTGTCACAAATGGAGCCATTTCTGCATTTGCATATTTTCTGACATCCTTCTCCCCACCGATCGTGAGCACATCCTAAACAGATTTTATGGAAATTATTTAAATTTTTGTAATAATAAATGAATTTACGTTGCGTGCAGTGACTTCCGGTATAACCGACATCGCATATACATTGATTTGGTGCCTGGCAGTAGCCTCTTCCGCATCCGCCACGACAGATTGGTCTGCAAACGGTGTCATTTCCTATGGTAATTCTCGCATATCCTTCACAGCAAAATTCAATTGTTCTTGTTTTGTTGACATTCTATAAAATTAAATTTAAATCATTTGTTATCTCAAAGCTTGATAAAGCAATTGCTTATTTTGATGACTGGCAATATTGTGCCAAGAAGTATGCAAGTGTTAATACTTGGAATGAAGTGTTGCCTCTCTAGCTTTAGCTTTGAGCTTACTAGACTTGTTTTTTGAATGAAATTCGATTTTAATTAAAAATGACCGGAAAATAATTATTGCAATTTTCTGGTTATAGGCCCATTTTGCCCATTTTGGACTGGAAAAACAATGGTCTCGGTGTTAATTTCAGACGCAGCAAACTACGATTTTAATGTTATCGAACCAACGAAACCGTTAAGACTTTAAAAGGAGCAATAAAAGCTTTTATATATTTTTATAAAACCAAACTTTTTATCAACATTTTGCCTTGATCTCTGTTTATTATGATCCAGGACGATTTCTTCTTTACTCGTGAGAATATAGCTCACCCTTACGTTTTCAACAACGACTATCTCCATGTCTTTCTCTTTCTCTCTAGTTCTCAAAACCCCTTCTGGAGCATGGAGCAATAGAAGAACTGGTTCGATTACAAGTGGATTCCGAACTATCGACATTAGGTTAGGTTAGTGGGTGCTGTTGTAATCATCATTCAACCAGCTTTACTTAGACCGCTAGATGGGTACAATGTGTTCCACAGACTCATGGAAATCTGACCTAAAGAATTTCAGCACACTTTTTAGATTTACGCCGTCCAGCTTCGCGAGCCCTGAGAAGAAATAACTACTTAGTAGCCTGAGCAGGACACTCTGACAGACTGAGCAGGACATGTCGCACTGATTCGATTTCCTTTGGCCCCTTGCAGCTCTAACAGAAAATCATTTGCCACTAGATCAAGTCATTTGGCATGGTCAAATGTGCCCTAGTAGTCTACTGGTGTTGGTCCTGCTTTAGTTCCATTCTTGCTGTACTTAAGTCACAGTTGTCTGGCCGTGCAGCAGGTTTGCCGGTTTTTCCACCTATAATTAGCCTTAAGGTAGGTATCGCTGAAAGTGTCTACCTTAACGGTGCTGATGAGAATATTCATAAAGGTGATCCCGCCCGAGCAATTCATTTAATTTCATCGCGAATTCATCCGCTCTCTAATTTTTTTTTTATACGATGGGGCCAAATCCTAGGGGACAACCCTTTGATGTGTTAGCATGGTTTTGGCCGAAAGGGAATTAGGGTAAGGGAAGTGAGGAAACTTGGGTCTTGTTTTTGCATTGCTGCGAGCTAGACAACAGCTCAGAGACGGAGTGGATTATTTTTTAATTTCTTAATAAAAGCTCACGGGGTCATCTGGTCTCGAACCCAGTACCCATGGCATGGTGGTCGTGCGGCTCAACGAATTGATCCAAATCCTGGAATATTCCTGTGTCCAGGCACCCGGCATAGTATCGCCTTGTGACATCTGGAAATCACGTCTAGGTTGCTCTTGCACAATTGCATTATAACATCGATTTTACCACTTCGGCTTCGAGCGCCTTAACAGTCGCCTGAATGTCAGTGTAAAAGCGAATGTCAACAATGGATTATGTTCGCCTAGGTACTAGCAGAGGCGCTTGATAAATCGCAGCTAGTTCCGCTTGAAAGACACTGCACCTGTCTGGCAGTCTATATGATTCATGCAAGTGCCATTTGCTAGAGTGCACTCATTCTTTTGTACCTGCACTCGTTGTATATCCAATCGCATATATGAATATCTCTGATGCTTCCCCCACCTTATTCCTCTCCTTTCTATCAGGCAGTTTAGTATTAAAGCTTCTATTAAAAGTTATACCCGGGTTCCGGTAGTCCGTGTGTGTGTCCTGTTATCGATGTAATCTAACTTCCAAAGGATGCTCATCCTCTTTTTTCAGCACACTATAGCCTTCTGTCTAATTGCACTTGTCTATACAACTTGATGGATGAGTGCAACGATCACCACGCTATGGATGCAGGTTCGAGCTTCGCTGTGCTCTCGTGATTTAAATTTGCAATTGCAGTGCAATTGCATGCAGTAATGTAAAATCAGATATTCAATTTCCTTCTCATTCCCCTTATCCTGTTTCCTTTCAGGTCTGGCCACGCCAATGCCTATGTTCCCTGGGTTTTTGCTGCAAAAGAAATGAAATACTACAGCAGTATATGTCTAGTGGCAACAGATCGAGGATGACCTGTAAAGCCGCTGTGGGAATGGTACCCAAACATCCAATTATACCCAGACCTGTACTTTGGATAGCGCTTCTAAGTTACATCGATTATCTCAAGTGCTGTCCGGAAGACTAGTGAGTCGTAGCAAAGAAACGGACTGACTGTTGCTGTGTGCAATCCACCACCTTGAGTTTTAGCCCCATTTCACCCTAAATATCCTCTTTCTCACATAGAAAACCATATTTGCTTTCAAAATGAATTCTTATATATTCCTTTTCCAGTTAAGTTTAGATTCTAATATTAACCCTATGTACTAAGCTTCCCTAGAAATAGTTAGACTTTTTCCTCCCAGCATTGGCAGTCGAATTTTCTTTCAAGTGAATAGCACAAGCCCCACATTTGAAGGGTTAACGCTTAATCGACTGTTCCAGGCCCAGTTTTTTAGCTTTCCTGCTTTCCAACCGCATATTCCAGCATTTCACTGATTGTAAAGAAACTGTTGGGTACCAATATCGCCAGGTCATCCACATGTGCGGAAACTATGAGTCCATACTAGAGGATTTGGTTTATAACAACTAACTACAAGAGTGGTGATAGAAACCCGCTATCCTTGTGGTGTTCTCCTGCACACTGCTCTCCTCACCATTGAGTTGCCCATGCACGAGCTAACTCTTCTACTAAGGAGCTTACAATCGATCCATTCACATAGAACCGTATTAATACCAATCCTCCTCCGCCGGTTATAGATGACTTCCAAGAAAACACCTAGGGCATATTCCTTGAACCTGCGTGAAGCGCTGTTCCTGCCGACTTCCGTTTCGTATAGGTATGTTGGTTTTTTGAAATGTAATAGTCCTACTCTTATGCGCACGGCCACTAGCCTCTACAATACTTTGAGTATGAACGATAAGAGACTAATCTGTATCCATTTGCTGCTACATGGCTGGCGTTCCCCGATTTTAAAATGAAGATTACACTTACTTTCCCCCAAGCTTTGGATATGTATCCTAGCCAGAGACAACTTCTGTATAACGACACCATTCTTATTGTTATATGACTTAGTGCCTTCTGAAGCATAATTGGACTAATTGGCCAAACGCCATGGATATTAGGGGATCGAATGACATTATTCTGCAACTACTAATGACCTTTTAGCGTAAGTTATAGTCAGCAGAAAACACGTATCGATGTTGCTGTTGTTCGAGCGCGGGACTCTCATACTAGAAGGCCATCATGTTATCCCTTACGACTTCGCGACTCCACCGGCAATGTCATTGAGCTTCGAATCTAGTTATACTCAATTCTAAGCTCTAACCTATCGGCTGCTCTAAAGAAAGACAGAGCAATTTTATTTGTTCATGGGTCCTGTAAATCGTCGGTGAAGTAAGTGAAAACGTGTCTGCCTATCAAGCCGAAAGTCTTAGGTTAGAGTCCCATGGCGACCCATGGTTGTTGTCTGATGACAACACATTACGATAAAAAGGTCCACGGCGGTTGCAGAGAAAATGTCAGTGGCTCAGAATCCACTTTAAATTGTAGGTCCACTTGCTATCGTTGTCTCGAATCGGGTGGATTTCTTCTACCGCCCAATGACCCACAAGGGATTACGGGAACTAGAGAGGGAGGCAGAGAGAGAGAGAGAGAGATGAGTCCTCTGGTCCTTTAAACCAACAAGGTTGTAAACAATTAACAAACCTCCCCGTATTCAGAGGGCTTTTTTGGGTACATATTGCTACTTCGATAAATTCATTGAATTAGTCACTGAATAACTACGCCTATGAATTCAATCGGTTTTGAAATGGATTTGCAGGCTATAATTGAGTCCAGGAGTTTCTATGCGAGGCATGTCGCTGCAGCGTTAACCTGGCTACATTTTCAAAGGAAAACTATTTTTCTTAAATGATTCGAACAACTTCGGAAATCAAAACTCCCACAATAATTTGTACATCCCGATTTTTTAAATCCTTGCCCAATATTTTTCACATAATTTCAAATTCGCATTTTTACTTTTATTCAGACTTTGATTCGTTTTGCTAAGGAAAACCTCACTCCCACGTAGTCGTGCATAAATCACGTCTGAGAGCATGAAATACTGGAGGAAGTCGATCGATATAGGTGGCCTAAGCCATGCATTCTAGACCATTGGGAAAAGGAAGTCTGAACAGTTTGACCAGTTTCTGCAGTTAGTTCTTTATGCAATTAGATTAATGGACAACGATTGGGTGATTTGTGCTAGCTCTAACTGGGCGGAAGTTTCTCTGTTTGCGCAATCGAAAACTCTTAGATGGTTTGCTAAGATAATTAAGGAATTTTATTGAACAATATCCGGGAGATTGACAATCAGAACAAGTTTTCAGTTAATCTTAACGTTCACAGAGCACCGTCGAGAATTAACCTGCGATTGAGTTCTTGTCAACAAAACGCTGCGCAATTATGAAAATTGCTCCAATTTCGTTTCAAATTTGCCTTAATTTTGTCTTAATTTTCTTTTGCATATTGTGAATGAAGTAATTTGCAAGAGAGAAAAACGCCAACTGGAGCAACGAATCAATCCGGCGAGATAATTTTTTTTTTCGGGTCATAGTCGAGTTGTTTTGATTAAATACTTAAGTAGATTACGACATGCACGCAGATAAAATGTGATTTCATAAGATAAAATATGTAGCGGAAAATTTTGCTGACACATTACGACTCTTTTGGTAATTAATTGTGGCTCTGGAGAGGGGCTATCACGCATTTACGCCACTACATTTTTGTAAATTGCGATAATGTTTTGAGATAATTTCAATATTTTTCACATGTCGATAATTGCTAGTTTTACATTACATTTACTCCTTTCTACCGATGTTGTTTTAGTGATGAATCGCTTTTTTATATAAGGACAATATAACCAGGACTCATATAGCGAATCGCTGAAGTTGCAGCATTAAAATTGCAAGATTAATAAGCATAACTAGCAACAATTAGAAAAATGTCTAGCTATAATATTAATGCAACATAGCCGACTTACTATCCAGGCCCCAAACACGTATATTCGAAGAGCAAGTTGGTAGACACTGCCCTACAAGAGGTGGTATTCGAGATCGAACCTAATATAGAAGGAGCAACTAGTCGTAAATGCTCTACAGACAGCAAGGATTTAAAAAGCCATCGCAGATGGAGTAGATGCATTACCACGCTGCAAGAAGCAGAGTGATAACCGCGGAAGGGGCGGCTGCACTATCAGTAAACAAGTTGACCGTGGCACACCACAGGAAGGAGTCCTCTCGCCTCTCCTGTGACTGTGGTCGCTACGCCGATAATATAGTTAGTAATGCGACCACCTCTTCTCTATGACGTTATGGTCATCTGCTATTAGGCACAACTAAGTACAGCCTTGGTAGCGAACCTATTACGGACATTCCAAAATCCTGGTCCGTAGAGCTATAACAAACACTGATTATACTACACCCAAGCCTTTCTTTAATACTTAATTTGACTATTACCGTAGCCGTAGATCGTCTGAAGAACTCGCTGCCTACGGA
The DNA here is from genome assembly GCA_964036015.1 of Leptarthrus brevirostris. NCBI lineage: Eukaryota > Metazoa > Arthropoda > Insecta > Diptera > Asilidae > Leptarthrus > Leptarthrus brevirostris. The sequence goes on from OZ038375.1 coordinate 108,359,307, forward strand.
TAATATCTGTATCTCCTGAGATGGTCAGGCTGCTATTAAATTCCTCTCGGGAGTGCATTTGACCTCCAAAGCAGTCATAGAATGCCGCTCAACTCTGAACGACATAGCTGAGCGTCTAAACGTACATACACCTCAGATGGGTACCGAGGCATAGTGACATACGAGTAAATGCATCGCTGACCAGATAGCAAGAATCGGTAGCACTCTGCTAGGTTCGGATATAAGTCACCTGCTTAGCAAGTCGCTAGCTACATTCAAGCTGGAGATTAGGCATCCTTCAGGAGATTGCAAATGTTAGATGGCTGAGGGAACATTCCTGCCTTATTACCCGGCAGATCTGGCCGTTTCTAGACCTAAAGCGGACAAAAGAGGTCATCTTGCCCGGACGAAATATTATAAGCGTTATCATGGTCGTAATTTTAGGCCACAGTTGCCAAGATGAGGAGGATGAGGAAACCACACACAACTAGTTTCGACTGATGACAGAGATCTAGCTCGGCTTTCTAAGAGCTCTAGGTCGGTTTTCCTGCCAGGCAGGGGTCCAATACACCCTTCATAGGGCCAGAGACGGTGTGTGGAATTCCTCTTTGCACGGCTAAAAGGCTGATAGCAAATCGTGCAAGTGAGGAGCATATGTTGTATTGGAATAATATTGAGGGGCAGATGCAGGGAGCTTCTCAAGCTGAGCAGGTTGGATATCAGGACTCTGGCTGGCTTGCTTACCGGCCACTGTTAGCTGAGGAAACACCTGGTTAAAATAGGCAGAGCCATTGACCTTACCTGCAGACTTCGTCTGGAAGATGATTAGATATGAATGCACAACAATGGCCAAGCGCAGATTTAGCCTATTCAGAATACCAGCCGTGTTACCGAGTGAGCTGAGTGACTGCCTACTGCGGAAGCTGTTGAACCTCTTCGGAGGGACAGTCTTGTTGTAAGGAGTGGCTGCAGCACCTGAGGACCTCACACATCCAATTCAAACCAACCAACCAAATTAATATCGGACCAACCAACCAAACTAATATTTGGGGAACAAGAACAGAAGAATTAGCAGATATCGTAAACATCTGTAGAGATGGCTCTTAAGAGAAAGGTTGCGGCTATAATACACAAAGCAGTAAAGTCGATATATAGTCAGCTGGCAAGAGGTATTTCAATTATGAACTATGTGGACTGTGGCACTAAAAGCTCTTGGGTACAATAAATTCAAATGTAAATCCCTCTTCGACTCGAATCAGAGCTCTGCAAACGGTAAGCACGAGCAGGAGAGTACATCTCTGCTGAATATCCGGGCAAAGGGGCATCACCGGCAATGAAGCAGCGAGTGGAGCTAAAAGAGTAGCTCAGGAAGCGAAACAAACACTTCCTCTGAAAAGAAGGCGGAAAGAGACCATATCGTGTCAGAAGAATACTAACTCGGACTCAATGTAGAACTATGGTCTGGATTTATACCGGCCACTGCCTATGGGGATATATGCTCCAAGAATTGACAGAATATAACTGGCCAACTTTAGTACAACATAGTACCCAGTACTACTTGATGTCATTTGTGATTAAATTTGGAACTATACAATTGCGCTAGAAGGTCGTTCACCGATATTTCTTCAAATCCACTGTTGATTTCTTCATCCCACAAAAAATGTCTCACCATCTAATCTCGTAATATCTAAACAACCTGATTGCTCTCAATGAAACAAAAGAAATCAGCAAGTAAACGATACACTAAGTGGCTACAGGCTTCAATATTAAAACTTCCTGTCTGTCGTCTACACCACTCTCAGTTTCATTCCAACCAAATTAGCTCGAGCGCTTGTTGACATCAGTGAACTACTACAACTCCCTTTCTAGGTTGCGCCAATCATTTCGATGATGGAATTAAAGTGCGCGCGCAACTTATCGATCGTAACACACATTATTCGGGCTATCATTAATTAAATAACCTCCTAAATATTTTTCACTCGAAAGTGTGGCAATTTTCACATCGACTTGATTACCATCAATTTTCCGCGATCCTAAACGGCGTAAATAATAATTGCTAAATGAGCCACTCATCGTTGATATTAAAGCAATTTTGCAATGTACCGCACTTCCTGAAATCCAATCACAGCCCCATTGCACTCACTTTCCTTGCTCGACTTACAAGATCTGGAAGAAACTGCCGCCGCAATCAGTGGTTAAGGCATCGCGCATTAGCTCAGGTAACCAGTTAACTAGATCAGTAGCCACCAATTTTCACAATATGTTTACGCGTTGTACCTCGTAAAACTCTCGATTGCATAACCTCAAAAACTACTGGCCGAGTATTTTGATCGAAATTGTTTTACCCTGCTCTGCTTTAATCATTAAGCAAATATTTCGCATAGTAATGCATTGATCGTTTAGAAATTTCCTAAAGAAATACGTAGAATTCGAAAAAAAAATACACACAGATTGCTCTACGAAGCAACAGTACCGCTGTTGAGCCGCTTGAAACTAGTTTTCTTGGCGGACGCGAAGGAGATCTTGATTTATGTAAACAACGATCACTTGCATCCACTAAAAACTGGAGCTATAAACTTGGGAAAGTGTTGTTTTTCTGTCCACTAACCTGCACCTTGATAACTTCCCGAATTTCGGTTTTGTAATTCGAACATCTGGGCGGAAACTCTAAGCACCAATTAGACGATCGTACTCGAACCGGTTGACGAACAGGCACCTGGACCTGTTCCGTGTATGTCTCTTCGCGATAGCATACATGATCAGTATTGCTGCCGTTTACACAACACACAAATCGAATTGTAATTGCTGCAACCACTTCGAATGTCAAAAGTGATCTAGTCAAGACCATTTTTGTTCACGCGCACCTGGAGAGGATCAGTATTCCCAAACCGAACTAGCACTGTATCAGATTACGACTAAGAATCGCATCTCTCCGATTAGCTTAATCTCGTGCTGTCTACTGCTATACTCGTACAGAAACTAATTTTAATTCATTTTGCTCGGGTACGTCCTTTAGCAAGACCTTAGTACTCTTGTTGTATCTGATGTACGATCAATGGGACCCCCAACACATCGGACCCATGCGGCTGTCGTAAATTACCTCGAATTAAATTTAATCAAATCACATACAATTTCAATTTCATTTGTTTATTTGATTAAGTTACTGCCGGTGCTTGGGAGCAATCTTTTCGATGCGTACACATGCGACGAACGCAGAATTGTCCGCCGATCCGGAATGATCGCATGCAACAAGATCAGTTGAATTGAACGACGGGACAGGTGCAGGTGTTTACTGCTAAATTTTTGTTGCGTTATTGGTTCTGATCTACCGGGAATGCTCAAGTTCAGCAAACTGAAGGTGATCCTCATCGGATTTGTCATTTCTAAGGCAACATTTAATCTTTTTTATGTAAACTCGGAGTTTGCGCGTTGTCAGGTTTACTGAGGACGCTGGAAATCAAATGGAAGTTTAGTCGATTTTATGAGCATGAATGTAGCATTAGTTTTGTTATAAAATTGTAAAATTTATTGGAAAAAAGAGTAAACTTAACATTTCCGGTTAAGTAATAGCGACAGTTGTGGAATCATTCAAATCTGTTTTGATATCCTATCGGCTTATTGCTACCTTAACTTAAGTTGCTAAGACTTTTTGTCTGGGTTCCGGGACACAGGGATATTCCAGGAACTGGCGGACGAGCTTGCTAGACGTGGTACCACCCTGGAGATCCAATCGGAAAGGACTACTCTTGGTTGGCCCCTGGCAACCTATAAGATGTTGCTTAGCAAGAGAGCAATCAACTTAGCGAACCACACATGGGCAAACGGCACTACGTGCCATACGTCCAGACAAATCTGGCCTAAACTGGATCTTAAGCGCTCCAATTTTCTGCTTTCGAGAGGCAGATCTGACCTTAGAATAGCTACTGGAGTAATCAAAGGCCATTGCCCTATTGGCTTACACGCGAAGAGACTAGGTATCCCCTCAAACGACTTCTGCAGAAGCTGCATGGACGAGGAAGATGAGGAAACTATTTAACACTACCTCTGCCAATGCCCTGCACTGGCACGCAGGCGAAAGTCCTTCTTGGGAAACTATTCTTTTGATAGTCTCTGCGATCTGGCGGCGATTGACGTTGCAGATCTTTGGCGCTTCATCGGCAGCTCCGAATGGTTCCAATGAGGAGGTGGAGGGAATTCTTGGATTCCCGTGGCATCACAATGGGCCTTTTGAGGTCTAAGTGCGCCCTTTAAGGCAGCCACACGAACCTTACCTGACCTAAGACTTTTTAGGCCTTAGTTTGCAGCGTTTTATTTTAAGCCTTTCCTGTGCCTTTTCCAGCATGGTTTCATGAAGGCCAAGTCCACTACAACTAATCTATTGGAGCTCCCCAACTTTTGTATTTCTGCCATTGATACTCGTAAGCAAGTGGATTGTGTTTCCTTCAATCTTTGTAAATTGGTTAGAATCTTATCTGTCATGCATGTAACGTATTTTGTTGTTAAGTGCCCTCTTTAGTGAAATTCTTAACAAGTCCGGTGTGCCCCAGGGCAGCCATTTAGGACCATTATTTTTCATTATTTACATCTATGATGTATTAACGGTTCTGAATAATTTGAAAATTCTTTTTTTCATATTGTTTCATGTGTAAACGACTTGTGTGTGTGCTCTTTTGAACTTTGACTTAGTCACCTTCTGTAATTGGTGTTCTATTAATTGTCTTAACAAGACCTTAGGTTTTGTTAACAATGTTCAAGAAAGTTCGATGATCCTTACACTACAAAACTTTTATTAGACCAATCCTAGAGTTTGCATGTCCAGTTTAATCTCCTTCTTATGCAGTCCGTATTAGTTGAGTGGTTTTCCTTGGTCTGATCCATTTTGTTGCTTTCGTATTTAAAAAGGCTTGTAGTCGATTCTTTCGAAACTCTTGAATGCAGGCGCAATATGTCTGCTGTTATATTTGCTTTTGACTGTTTGTAAGTCACTGTTGATCCCCCTGAAGGGGGGCGGGTGTACTTTGAGTGGGCATTTAGTTTTAGTTAAGCCTGATCCACTCTGCGGGCTGCGATGATTACCGTCACATCGTTCGCATAGCTAACCAGTTGTGATTCTTCCGGCATCTCCGTTCTGAGCAGGCTGACTTAGTAGGCGTGGCATCTCCGTTCTGAGCAGACTGACTTAGTAGGCGTTCATCCTAGTATGGATTCTTGAGCATTTTGAACTGTCAAAGAAGCTCTCGATTTCTCAGATAATTGCTCAGCAGCCCAAGGAGATATTTGGTCACCTAGAAGATCTCCTTCAGTACCTACTGTATATCGCTCCATCTGGTCGAATTGAAAGCGTTTTTAATATCCTAGGTGACTAAGAGCACCACTCGTCAAGAAAGACGGTTCCGACCTTTTGTTTTTCTGACCATTTCGGAGACCTCGAGGATCGCGTCTGCTGTTGATATACCTTTTCTGAAGCCATGTTGTAGGAGATGAGACTCTGCCGCCTACTGCTCTCAGGGAGGCTGATGAGCCCCTTTAGTAATTTGCCCGCCATTTCGGGTATACACAGGAAACAGTATGAACGAATGCAGTTATAAATATGCTTTCCCTTGTCTATAAGCGCTAGTCATGCGAGTTCCCACTTGCTATACAGACGACCTTCGCAGATGGGCATCCGTTATACATAGGTATCCAGAAGCAAATATGTACTGAATTCATTCTATGACTGACAAGTAACCTCAAATAAGCTGGGTTAATTTTTGTTTTTTAATTCTACGGTTCAACGATATTCTTGATGGTTGACCTGGTAAATGTTTTCCGTTAAGACCTCGGAGGAGCCTACACGATTTAGCTCAAGAAAAAGATAAAATGTAAAAGTGTATTTATACCCGATTTTAGAATTAGAAGAACTAGAACTCAGAACTTAGTCAACTGAGCAACATCCAGCGCGGTAGCTTAGGCATTAAACCAACTTGCTTTCTACGCGAACTTGAAAATAGGAAGCCAGGTAGGGAAACGGCGCAAATAGTGAATTACCACGTCATTTTCCTCTCCGAAAAGACATATATACACCTGTGTCCTTAAAAAGTACGCCTGGGTTCCGTCTTCATATTGAGTACTTTGTTTTATAGCTGCGGTAAAGTCTAAGGTCTATTTAGGCCTTCTATGCCCTGTCTTTAAATTTCTGGTCCAATATGACTCCCAAGATGCATACCCTATCCTTCAATTATAATTGAGTGAATCCAATCGTAGGAAAGTTGAACACAGGGTTTCTCTTTTCGTTGCAAGGAAGATTTGATTTAAAGAATGATAATCCATTTTAATTCATATTATGAAGATTTGGACTTAACAAACGAAACGAAAGTGTTAGTGTTAAATCTCTTTTTTACGCAATCTAAATACGGATCAAGACCGATGGAGTAGATAACTGATGGACTGATGGATACTAAATAAAAGTACGTTATCATCCTTTACTGCGTTATATTATAAATATTTTTTACTTCTGGCTCAGTTTTGAATATTTTAAGTATTACAGTGAACTAGATAGAAATTTACGAACAAACGAAATCAAAAGTGAAAAAGTTGTTAAAACCTTTTAACGGAATTAGTCATATAATAAGATTTTTCATTTAAACAATTATTTTCTACTTAAAAAAAAAATTTTAATGGCTTTTGTTCAAATTTTACATTCTTTCGAATACGAAAGTCACACAATTGAACAAGTATCACAGTAATACTTGATCGTTACACTAGAATCACTGCTCCTGTTTGATCATAGAAAATAAGTGTTGGGAAGGTGTCCGAAACGCTGTGCAAATTTTTTTATACAAAATTGCAGTAGTTTTTTTGTTTTTAAATTAATCTTACATAAATTATTAAAAAAATTATTTCAAAGTGGACTAAACGATAATTCACAGCATGTGAAATAAAATTAATAATCCAAGTAAAAATTAATTTAAAATAAATTTACGCAAAAACTGCTTCACTTAACGAAAGTTTGGGGACAGAATGCACGGGACAAGTGAAGGTAATGATGTTGCTGTGTCTTAACTAAATTTAAGCAATTGCGTCGATAATGCAATTCAATTATCCTGACCAATAGGAGCAGGGCTTTTAAATGTTCGCTTCAAATGACATTTTCAGTGAATTGTGTTGGACGTGTGCGCGTTTAGATTTAAAACAATTAATATATTGCAGTTTATATGAACAATTTAAAAGTTATTTTTTGTGGTAAGAAGTCAATGAAGAAGTGTTCTTACTAAGAATTAAAACAATTTCTTGACAACGACCGAATTAATTAAATGTTTTGTGATTTTGTTTCCTGGAAATAGCTGGTAAGCGTAGTAGAACTTCGTAGATGACTTTTGTAAGAACAATTTCCTTAAGAGTTTCTCTTGAATATAAGTCTATTAAAGAGATAAATATTTTAAAAATATCGTTTAAATTCCTGGTACTCAATATTCTGATTACTTAGCGAATTTATTTTTTCAAAATTGTTAAATATATTTTTATAGAATAAGTAGTATAGTATAAGTATTCCAATTACAAACACACGCACACACACTTTTAATTTTCTTAGCCATGTTCATTAAATTGCGGAACGTGGTTTTTATGTGTCGTACCTACTTAAATGGAAAGGGAATAATTGAAATTGTTTGAAATGAAATAAAACGGGCATGTGGAATAATAGCTACGACATAATAATAATGCCGACGCAAAATCTGTTTTCGTCGCTTATGTTAAAAGGCATGCAGACATTCATCAGAAATTACCCAACTTTCCTGTAAAAGTACTTTTGTCAGTCATCACATTTTGGTATTTGACATTTGTTAAAAATAATTGTGCACCTTTAACTACTATAGCAAGATTTATTTAATCACGGATGATTAGAATTAAAATACAATTCAGCAATTGGGAAAAAATTTGATTTTGAAGTTAAATTACGATTTCGAATATATAAAGTGAAAATAAAATAAATATTTCAGCCTTCTATTGTTTTACTTAAATTTGTGCAGGCGATGATCGTGCAGCAGAAAAATAAAGATCTTAAGTTCGAAGCTAAATTAAGAGAGTAAGGTAAATGCACTAGTTAAGTGCTATCTTAGTCGTAGTTAATCTATTTTTAAATGCTAGAATTATTAATAAAATTTGTTCGTTTTAACGGCGGATTTACGTTAAAAATCTCAGAAATAAAAAAAAATATTTTTTAGGAAGCGTATATATTTGCATCGCCCGTGTTCGTGTAAAAGAACTTTCACACGGATCCGTCTACGCAACACGTCCCGTCAAATTTTTATTAGACTTTCTGGGAGGAAGAGTTGTATTATTCCAGCTTTTAGTTGCTTTAGGCCCTAAAAAAATAAAAAGTTTAGGGCAGAGATGGGCATTTTTTATTCGAATAAAGATAAATATAAATAAATTGAAAAATCGAATAAAAATTTATTTGATTACAAAAATTATTTGTTATTTGGAGGATTATTAGCAAATAATTATTTGTTATTTGGTGCTTTTTATTCGAATTTAAAATAATTATTTGTTATTCGATCGTTCGTTATTCGATAATCAAATAATTATTCGTTATTTGATGAATTATTCGCAAATAATTATTTGTTATTTGGTGATTTTTATTCGAATTTCAAATAATTATTTGTTATTCGATTATCAAGTAATTATTCGATAGTTGATGTCTCTTTATGGAATACTTATTTGTTTAATGGTATTATTTACTAAAATCTTTACTGTAAACATCGAAACATAACAAAGGCAGTTTTAATTTCCTAAGTACGAGACACCTTGTGATATGAAATGCGTGTACCACGAAATAATTTTTTGAAATTGAATTAATGGACACCAAAAACAAATAATTACTTCAAGAGACATGAGCTATCGAATAATTATTTAATAATCAAATAACAAATAATTATTTGAAATTCGAATAAAAAGCACCAAATAACAGATAATTATTTGCGAATAACTTAAAATAAATTGAAAATGGAATAAAAATTTATTCGAATAATTTTTTATTCGATTTTTAAAAAAAATCGTTATTTGATTGAAAATTTATTCGAATAATGCCCATCACTGCTTCCATATCAAATCGACCTATGATGGTCGCTGACAAAATTTATTTATTTTTCATTTTTTTTACCTAAGTTTGTACTATACTCTGAGAGTTGAAAAAAAGTATTCATAAATTTGTTAGATGTTTAGTTTTTTTTTTGAGCCACCATTTTGTATTGGTGCCTCAGCCTATTTTGCATTTAACAGAGGTTTGTGTTAAACGCTGTAACTTCTTGGTTTTTAAAGATATTCAGTTCAAACAAAAACCATGTTAAAGAGCATAAAATGTACAATATTCTTTTGTTTGGTATATATTTAGGCCAACTTAACGGTAAATACGAAAAAAATCGGTAAATATTAACGTTTTCAAACTAAAAACCTGCTCCTTTAAAATTAAAAATTTTAAAGATAGAACTAAGACTCACCTTCAATGTTTTTTCTGGATAAAGCCTTTATAGTATACTACTTCCCTAAAAAGTTATATCCTTTTTTTTAATGGGTTTTCAAATATTGCGATTTTTCGAAAATCACGCATTTTTAACCTGAAATATCTCAGAAAGGACACAATTAAAAAATCCAAAATTTTCGGAAAACATTCTTTTATTGTATTGTAATAAGTTGGGGGGTGGGGATGCCCTTTGAGGCATCAGAGCTTCTTCCAAGTTCGTTATCACTGAGCAGCTTATGGCATGCATGATTCCATCACGTTGACATTGTAATCTTATAGATTTCCACCTGGGCAAGTTCCAATTAAAAAATCGAGTGATTCGAGTTCGAGAAAAATAGTTTTTTAAAAAAAAGTTGAACCGACTTCACAAAAGGCGCTAAAAAGCATAACAAATTTTTTAATTTTATATCTATTCCGACATTTTGAAGTCGGTGCAAATCAAACAAACCAAACAAACGTTTTGGAGACGGAGTTGGATCAATACGTCGAGCGGCAAGACCAACATGTCATGGGTCCCGGGTTCGAGACCAGATGATCCCGTGAGCTTTTATTAAGAAATTAAAATAATCCACTCCGTCTCTGGGCTGTTGTCAAGCTCGCAGCAATGCAAAAACAAGACTCAAGTTTCCTCACTTCCCTTACCCTAATTCCCTTCCGGCCAAAACCATGCTAACGCATCAAAGGGTTGTCCCCTAGGATTTGGCCACACCGTATAAAAAAAAGGCAATATATCTGAGGAAGGTAGAAACGGTCAAACCAGCGGTGCACCAAAGGTACTTCCGCTCGTACCTCCAGCATATGGGGAAAACATTGTCAACAAAAAATAAACCTGGAAAAGCAGGTATAAGAAAGACGTACTTCGCCAGAAAGGGTTGGACTTTGAGAGGAAAAAGAAAAGGACCTTGCGTAAAGTAATGTGTAAAACAGTTCCAGACTAGCGTCCGGAGAGCCAGGGAGGTGTTTTAGTCAGTAAACTACACCACAGGAGTCCGATACTGTTGGGAAAAAATTCCCACCGTAGATAAAAAAATTTCACCTCTCTTACAAAAAACAAGTGTCTCATCAGAGCGTGCTTTTATCCACAGCTTAGGTTCGAAAGATTAACTGTATATACGAGAGCACTTATCTTCTAAAACAGGGTTGTGAATCATTCTGTATTTCAAACAACGTCAGAATTGTGTTAATATATGCGTCCTCGGAATCGGTAATTGCGGGGAATGAACTGCAAATATCGTTAGACAACATATCCACTGTTGACTCAACCAAGATATTTGACGGAGTAGCTTTATAATAAAATACACCTACTGGTCGCATATTCTGGGGTTAAAATTGGTACCACATTATTTTGGAACACCTTCTACTGTTGATCTTATATTGCAAGCCGATATTATCTATTATCAACCTCTCCTTGGTGAAATACGTGAAGGATCAAAGCACTCATCTGGACTGGATTCTGTCTGTGCCCGCTTATAGCTAAAACTCCCTTAAAGATCAACCTACTTCTTCACTGCATATTAAGGTACATCATGAGCTTGTGTATTTTCGTATCTATCCGTTGGACCGTTGGTTTTTGTCATTTACATCAATGATGTATCAACGATCCTCCATCACTAAAAGGGCTCCACTGCACTTTAACTTTTTTATTGATGGTAGCTTACTAACCAGACTTGACAAGACCAGGGATTTAGGGATCATACTTGGTACTCACTTTTGTTTTGAGGACCACATAGACTCGCTTGTAAATAAGTCCAAAATGTTCGACGACCCTTATGTAACAAAACTCCTTTATTGTACTTTTGTTAGGCCTATTCTAGAATACGCTAGTCCTGTTTAACCGTATCGAGGCCGTCCAACGTAGATTTTTGAGATTTGCTCTTAGTCTTCCTTGAAGTGATCCTCATATTCTGCCTCCATATTCAGACAGACTCAAACTTTTATCATTGGATTCTCTTGTAACAGGTCTAAAATTATTCTTGCTTTTGATTGCTTGCAGGGCACAATTAATTCTTTAGATCTGATAGGGTCTCTGAATATCTGTGTTCCGGCTCGCCCTCTGCGGACTCACAGTTTCTTACAACTTCCCTATCACAGCAATAAATATGGTATGAATGAATCGGCTGACATCGCTGCCGCGTCTCTTGTACGACAAGTTTGATTGTATTGACTTTCATCTTTTGATTAATTGGATCAAGGATCAAGTCAGTTCTTCTCTTTGACATTGACTGTTTCATATTTTTATATTGAAACTGTAGTAATCAGTTATTTGGTTAATTATTTGAATAATAAAATAAACTAATGCATGCTTCTTGTGGTGAGTTCCATTGCAAAATTTGCAGTTTTTACTAGAGGTGCAGCTGCAAAGGTTATGATCAGGTTTTACATTTTTCGAAATAGTAAGAAAATGATTCCGTGAATGAATGGGACCTCTCAGTTTAAAATCCGTACCAGGACTCTGCTTTCAGTGTGTCAAACTTACATAAATTTAGAGAGCAACTGGACGTTTCAAAGGAGTAAGGACTATAATATCTTCTAATGATCGATCTAAGACTCGGTCAACTTCACTGACCGTTTCCTATGTCGTGTTTAGCATTTTCATAATGACTCGAATGTATAAATTTACTAAAATTATGTTGTTATGATAACTTTCGTGAATTTTATTAATGATTATTTAATGAGATTACACGCTTCTCTGGATATACACGACTGCAAATAGTGCATTGTTTGAAAGTCGAGAATCGCGTTCGTCTTACGTACCAATGATTCGTACATACGAAAGGACGACTTGGAAGAGGCTGGTGGTGGGTGAAACAGGAAATGTTTATTATTACAGGGCAAGGTGTAGACTAAAAACAAAACCTTCAACAACTACTTACAAAATTTTTTTATTTAAAAATGACTCAAAACTTCATAAACAATAAATAAAGCCAATGCAACTCCAATTTTGCCGTCGACCCAATTATAACTCGCAGCGTTATAAAATCCACCATATACTTGCAAATTGGCTGTCTCAATACTTCGTTTACAGTAATCGCCGTCATAAGTCCATCCGACAAATTCCTGATTTCTTAAGTTCTCGTTACGTAACCAATCCTCAAGTGGACGAAAATAGTCTCTCAATGCAGACCCATCAAGTCGATCTTCTCCAATTGCCTCTTCGAGCACCCTCTGCCATGGCTGTGAAGCTCCTTTCTCCATCAGTTTTCTGCATTATTAAAAACGAAAAAAAAAATGATATTAAATACTTGTCACCATAAAAGCACATTATCTCACCTCAAAACATTCCCAGCTTCAGGTTGCCTATAAACATCGCACTTATGTAATGGCCTCTGAGGATTCGCAGGATCATATTGTCGTGCCGCTCTGCACATACCCCGGTAGATCTGGAACTGTAGCACGGTCCCAACAAAATACCTGCAATGCAAAACAAACGAAAACTGGGTCAAGCACTTGCCGAAAGTATGTCTCGATCACCGATCGAGTATATAATATTGATCTTCCATTCAATGATATAATATTTTGGTTTTTGTAGTAAAAGTTGCATCTTGAGAGTTAAGTAACAATCGGTTTTTTATTAACATCATAGGACCGCATTCTTTAGAGCGGACAAGTTTACTTACAAACATCGCAAACTCGTAATAATGCATACCGTCGTAGTATTCTCGAGTCGGACCGTCTCATTTGGGTTTGTTATACAACTGAAAAGCGCTTATTAAGTGTGTCACCTGAAACGAAATTACTGTCGAGGAAATTCTGATCACATTTGAGTAGAAGTGCAATCACCTGAAAATATTTCCTTGCGTAAGGAGAAATTACTATAGTCGGAATCGACCATTTCAAATGATGGTTTATCGCAAATCTTTACGATCGTAAAATTGTCGCTCGACGGCTTTGATCACTGAACTGGTATTTTAACTGCTTTGAATTTTTACTTTTTACTCAATGTTATCTGCAGTAGGTATTTGTTGGGAAACGTAATTATCGAGTGATGGATCTAATTTAGGTTCTGCAATTTGATGATAGATCATTGTGTTTGCCCTGGGGATAGAGGTCATGAAAATTGTCGAAGCAATTTCAATTGCAGCAATATTTAAAACATAAGAACAGTACGTGATTACTCTCAGGGTGATATGCGCACATCTGATCGTCACGGGCTTGCATTCAGTTGTAGCATGCCATTCCTACAAAGTAGTATCGACCATTTATTTGAAATGGATAAGATTCTCACAGGTCAGGTTCAATTTATCGTACATTCCATATAGTACAGGTAGTCTAGCTCTTTCGGTCACCCTCCAGTGTCACCTTTCTTCTCTCTAGGATAGTAGTTAAAGGTGAGAAGAAATTTTGCGTGAGGTTACTCCATTCGTCATACTAAAAGAGTTCTTTTTAAATGATTTTCTTCTCAAGTATGTGAGGGAGCCTATTTTGAGGGATTTTTTTTAATTTTCTTATCACATACTCAAAATAGCACCTGAGCGCATAATCAGTAATTTAGGAAGGTCCGTTTCTAGTGTGAGGACGTAGTTCGTATTTTCTTAGATAGACAAAGCAATTTCTTGCTAAAGAAGCGTTGCAGCTTCTCTACTTTTTTATGCTCATTAAATCACCAGACTTGGGCACCACAGAAGATAACTGATTTCAATGCAGCCACATATATCCTATATTTCGAAGAGTGATCTATGTTAGGTTCTGTAATAATTTTACTCCAGGTACTATTCAGAAAGCCCTTGACTGCTTGTAAAAATCCAATAGATGGACCTTCACTGAAATCTATGGGGTTAAGAGCGCTCCAAGGTACCAGTATTTCTTTGCAATTTCGATATTGCTCCCAACAGCCAAGAGACGGGTTATTTTTAGTGTATATATTTGTAATTTGCTTTTATGTAATTTTTACAAAATATTAAAAAATTTTGCTTTTGAAAATAACTTAAGTACGGAACCATCACGCCTAAAAACGATGTATTCCGGGCCGAAGAGCTCTGCATCGGCGATCATTCAACAGAGGCAAGTTTCAGTCAAACAGACCACGTCAAAACATGAAAAAGTAGAGGCATTATAGAGGCTAGTCGTCTTAGATCGAAGGCCAGTTACATTAGCGTAGTAGAACGTAATCTCGCCGATGAGTTTTTTGGAGTACCTATGGAGCCTGAATGATTTTTTCGAACAAATTGCCGGATAATGGTTTCATTTGGCCATATCGCAGGAGAGATAAAGGCGTTGAACAGAACATCAGGAATGACGATCTTAAAAGACGTGAAGGAGCCGGAGCCGTTGCGTGACTTGTCAATTCTTCTGCAATTAATTCCATCACGTGAAACTCCAAGGTGCGAGGATATAAGATGTACAACTCATCCACGGTAGTGTCAAAATGAGATAAAGATGCTACTAGGAATCAAAGCGGATCTCAAAGTCACGACGTCGACGCTCTCTTTGGGCTTGGCGAAACCAATAGCAGTACTAATATCTGGATCAGACTGTGCTGCGGCGGAATGCGAGTTGGCAGTAACCTCACTTTCGGTGCCCTTCTGCACGACGGCGTGAATCTCAGCGGGCTATAGTGGCACGATAGGATGCGCATTGTTGTTCTCACTACTGATTACGGCAGATGACGGAGTTGTACGAATTTTACGTCGTCGAAAGCGCTTGCCCTCACATTCGCTGAGTGGCTGGCTGCTGAGTGGTTAAGTCCTCAGAGAGAACGGTAGATGTACCCTCAGACTGTAAAGGCGGTCGTTCAGGAATAAACAATAAAGTCCTGAGAGGAGCCGGTAGATGTTGAACGAACGGAAGTCGGACGGTGCTCGGTCACAGATGCAGCTTCAGGCGAAGAAGGGTCCAAACTAGAGGAGCAGAGAAAGCTTTTTGAAGTTATGCTCCTGATATCAGAGACAACTGAGCCAATGAATTTGCATTTCTTTGCATTAACAGTAGAGCATGATTTAAGGTCCTGCTTAACGTGACGGACATTGCGCCGAATATCGTCAATGATTGGCATAATTGACTCCGTAGATTGGCCGATAGAAAGCGAAGGTGAGTCGGTTGCAGTTAGCATCATACGAAGGTCATTCAAAGAAGTAACCACATAACCAAATTAATCAGAGATTAGATCATAAGTTCTATTCGAAAGCAACACAGAATTGTTACCTAAAGCCTCGGTGATGTGCAGAAGCTTGTCAAATTTCGAATTTAAACCAGCGCAGTCATCCGATACAGTGCTGTCTTCAATTCAGAGATGGGCATTTTTTATTCGAATAAAGATAAAAGCTCAAATAAATTGAAAAATCGAATAAAATTTATTTGATTACAAAAATTATTTGTTATTTGGAGGATTATTCGCAAATAATTATTTGTTATTTGGTGCTTTTTATTCGAATTTCAAATAATTATTTGTTGTTCGATCGTTCGTTATTCGATAATCAAATAATTATTCGTTATTTGATGAATTATTCGCAAATAGCTATCTGTTATTTGGTGATTTTTATTCGAATTACAAATAATTATTTGTTATTCGATTATCAAGTAATTATTCGATAGTTGATGCCTCTTTATGGAATACTTATTTGTTTTATGGTATCATTTACTAAAATCTTTACTGTAAACATCGAAACATAACAAGGCAGCTTTTGAAATTGAAGAAATGGACATCAACAACAAATAATTATTTCATAAAGAGACATGAATTATCGATTAATTATTTAATAATCGAGTAACAAATAATTATTTGAAATTCGATTAAAAAGCACCAAATAACCGATAATTATTTGCGAATAAGTCATCAAATAACGAATAATTAATTGATTATCGAATAACGAACTATCGAATAACAAATAATTATTTGAAATTCAAATAAAAAGCACCAAATAACAAATAATTATTTGCGAATAACTTAAAATAAATTGAAAATCGAATAAAAATTTATTCGAATAATGCCTATCACTGCTCAATTATAGTTTCGGTTGTAAGAAAAATTTTGAGATTGTTGATTTAAACTATTGGTAATGAATACCAATAAAATACAGAACCCCAAATTTTATAGTTTTATAAATGTAAAGGGCACCAAAAGAAGGATTGATGGACATGGGGCATAATTTACTTCAATACAATCTACATTAACCAAAAACTTAAAATAATTGACTTTTGTGGACACGTATAATTATCTTCCTTAATTTTATAGCGCTCTAATTAGTATTACAAATTTGACACTGACTACTAAATCAAAATGTAAAAACTTGAGAATTTGTAGTTCTATCTGTCCATCACGATATTAAAATATTTACCTAACTTCCAGTAAAAAGATTTAAAAAAAGAATTATTCAATATTCAAGTATTCTTCTTTAATAATTAAGAAATATTTTAATAATGTCTAAAGTTATTGTTTTGTAACAAAATATAGTTACTAATACTAGAATTCCCCCACTGCAGTGAACTTGGACGCATTTGCCAAATGTTATTTGTGCCGATAATGCAGGTCTCTTTATGTCATCCAATAAGAGCAGAGCTTTTAAAATTTGTCTGTCCTTTTAAGGAGTTGGACGTCAAAGGCTTGAATTTTTAAATATTTTAAGATTTCTTTGCTTAAGTTTATACTTGTAATTCAAAAATTGAACATTATTTGTGTGGAATATTCAGTGAATGATAAACTCTTGAAAAATGTAAGCAAAGTTATGTAAATTACCGAAAAATTGTTGTGTGCCAGTGAGAGAATTTAAAGTAAGACGCGGATTAGCTTCCATTTGCAAATTTTTCTTATGTCGATATTTTTTATTCCGGTTTAAAATTCTAATTTATTTCCCCTTCGCAAGTAAAATATTAAAAAATTCTAATTTAATTTCCATTCGCGAGTGAAATATTAAAAGTATTTTGTGAAGTGTTTTGTACCTTATCCAATGTGCGCAACGAAATTGTGAGTACTTTTTGATTCTATTTCTCGTAGAATTGCAGAAAATTAAAATTACAATTTTGTACACTTAATCTTTTTAATTGTTCATGTTTTTTTACTTTGATAATGTTGTTAATGTAAGATTAACGTATAGTTTGTCGCAAGAAAATTAATCACACTTTGTTGGCGGCTTTGGGGTGCTTTGGTGCTTCGTAGTGTAAACAAGCAAGCGACAGCAGAGGGAATATTCAAAAAAAATTTTAAATAAGAATCTGATCAAAGAAAGTTTTAAATATAAAACCTTTTGCGAATAAAGTCATGTTTGGTGTCAGTTTAAAGGATTTTTTTTCAGCAATTCTGCAAGAGAGTAAGTGTAGGAAACTTTCTTTGGAATTGCGCATACTTGTCTAGACCTATTCTGACTACAGACGTTATCCGTATGCTCCATTTCCACTATTTATATTTGATATCTTGTACAATTATAATTTTTTTTAAGTGAGAGGTGAAAATCTTCCCAAGACACCAGGAGACCCGGTTGTGAGGTTTTTACTCACTAAGAACACCTCCCTAGGGATTAGCCGAATCAAACCACTTTATTCGGGCCCCTTTTCTTCCCTACTCCTTGCGGACTAATCCAGTTTTCTTCGCTCACTTCGATTTCTCGGGTAAGCACAATCATTTGCTTATAAAACATGTCTGCCACTCTTCTTCCTTCCATCCAGCGGTGTCCCATCAGCTCTCTTCTTCTGTTTGCTAGTGCAGAACACTGGTACACTATGTACACCGCCATCTCTTGCTGCTCCAGGCACAGCTTGCAGGTGTCATATTCGAGAATGTCCATCTTCTTTAGATAGCACCTGAAGTTACCATGTCCCATTAGTAGTGCTGTCAGCCATCTCAGAGCCCTACGATCCATGTCCAGGACCTTCCTCTGTTAGCCTGTCTAC
This sequence comes from Leptarthrus brevirostris, assembly GCA_964036015.1. Lineage (NCBI taxonomy): Eukaryota > Metazoa > Arthropoda > Insecta > Diptera > Asilidae > Leptarthrus > Leptarthrus brevirostris. The sequence continues at coordinate 108,377,608 of OZ038375.1, forward strand.
ACGAGTCTGCGACGTTCCACTGTTCCCAGTTCCCTCGTGGCCCATGTTTCTAACAGGCCCACTACCGTACTCCTGCAGTGAACGTCTCCGGACTTTCGAAACTCGAAGCAGGTCCCAGTTTAGCAAGTACATCGGCTCCCTCATTTCCATCGATTCCTGCGTGCCCTCGGAAGCACGCTAGTGTCATCTGATTCCAAGGCCAGCGCTGTATTGAACTTTGTATTCTCCATACATCTAATCAACGCCTGATTGTCGAGTGCTACCACTATCTTCTTACCCCTTATTCGACTCTCCATCAGGTAATCCAGTGTATAGACCAGAACCAGCATCTACGCCTGAAAGATTGAGGTGTATGCCCCCAGACTTAAATGGGTTGTTCAAATGCAGGTCCTCGCTGAAGATTCTTGCACTTGCTCTCCCATCAATCCATTCGTGTAAATTGTAAATGGTTTTTAGGGAGGAACCCATCACCCTTACCATCTATATTATCAAATGAGGCTATTGTGGCCATCCGTATGCCTTCACTGTATTTTGGGCATTGACGTCACAACCTAATAGTAGTCCGTCATTTCTGTGCTTGCGGTATTTCACCAGAGCCTCCACCTCCCTGCCTGGGGGGCAGGCCGGTGAATCATATGGTAGGTAGCCCGAGGCTAAGACCCATGCCTCTGCCCCGGACTCCAGGGTCTAGCGTATTGAGTTGTGGCAGTTATACCGCCAGACCTTTCCGCCTGACTAGAATGCAGGATCTAGTTCTGCTATCTGAGTTTACGCAAAACAGATTAGGGATTCTTTTCGGGAGCCCTTTTATTCTCTTTCTGAATTACCAGGGTTCCTGCCACAGTGCTAAGGCCAGCTTCTCTTCCACAAAACATCGGCACATCATATATGATCACACCTTAGTATGATGCAGATTGAATTACCAAACTTTCAGGGTGTTCCCAACTACCTCCATCGATACAATTATCATATTTTCGGGTAATCATTTAAAGCACTATGAGAGCTATGGAATCTCTACCAGAGCGTTCAAGCATGACATAAACTAGCGAAATGTTTCTAAAATTACGATATATTCTCATGATCCTTTTTTAATCAATATTGCTGAAATATATGTATGTGATAACGTGTCGGCCTCCCAATCCGAAGGTACAATGTTCGAATTCCATCGACGGCGACCCATGGTTTTTTTCTCCTGACGACAGCATACGATAAAAAAGGCCATGGGTGTTGCAGAGAAAAATGTCGTGGTTTGGAATCCACCTTAAATTGTAGGTCCACTTGCAATCGTTGTCTCGAATCTAGTGAAGTTGTTCTTTTGCTCCATGCCATGGTCTGAAATCAAACATTAAACGAATATTTCTTAAAAACGAGGAGTGTAGGGGTTCACAACTTTACTTGAAAAGCTTCGTCACCGTTGTGAGATGAGATGCAATTAGTTACCATTTATACTTTTTTTTAGAATTTTTTTGATTATATTCTAAATATTTTCTCACCTTGTAAGTGCTTTGCATACTCTACTTTTTTGATTTCATCCATAAATTACTCGAGAACTGCGAACTTAAAATTGACTCTGCTCAAACTTCTGCAGAATTATAAACAAATTAATTTCGCATACCGTAAGCTAGACGTTGTCCTACTTAGCTTACATTAAATTGCAAACATAATTTGAGTATTACGGAAAAGTAATGGAGTCCACATGAGTGGGTTGAAACAAGTAAAACCGGTATATTTTTATAAGGACTCGCTAAATAACCAAAAAAACTCTATATAATTTCTAAAAAGTCACTACCACTTTATCGTTAGATCATCAACTTTATTAACTTCTCAAGTGGTAATCGTGCCTTAACCCCCAAGGCCTATTAAATCCATCCGCCAATCGATAGTAATTTCAAAGCCAATACCATAACCTACGTGCCAGTGCATACCTCAATTGATGTGATCATAACTTACTCGTTGGCCAGTGGGTTAATGACTGACCCAGAGAGAAATTATTATCGTCGCGGTACAGAATTACATAGTGTACTTCACCGTGTCTGAAAGTGTACATTTTACTGTGTCTGATTTCACTCGCATTTGCAATACCAACTCGGGACAGGGAGTTCAACTCGACTAGATGGGGCGGTGTCTAATCCAGTATTTCTGACCGTTTGAAATCAAAGTATTGTCAATCATATCCTAAAAAGGTTTTGTAATCATGAACATAGTGTTAATCGCAATAAATCAAGGTAAAAACAACGGATGGAAGTGACGTATTATTTACAAATCTATAAAAGGTGAGTGAGTGAAGAGTAATTGGACAATCCTGTCACGTTTCGCTTTCGATTTCCGCTAAAAGTTTTTTGTCTTCACTTTCATCCTCTTTTCAGTTCGGAATTCCAAACCGGAGGCAGATTGCTTACCTATAAAAATTGATACGTCACTGAAGTAAGGTCAATTGATATTCATATAACGTCTACAATTAAATCATATGTGGTTGTTTCGGTGCCAAACAAGGTTTTGGTGGTGGTTTCTTTGAGAAAATAAATAAAACAAACAAAAAGTAGTTTGTGAATTCACGACATTTTACAATAAAAATGGTCGAACTGTCTGAAGTAATCAACTTAGAGCTAACCAAAAGCAGGAAGGAAATTCGCTGTAACCTATCAATCAAGATCAAGTGCGACTGCAAAAAGTGATATTGAAACCGCATAAAAGGTACTCTGGTTTAGACAAATTTGTACAAATCCATCAGATAAATTGGTTCAATCTCACGGATTGGTGTAATTAATTAAATTCGCGCTAATCGCACAATCATGGCCTTAAATTGGATGGCAAATACCTGAAAAGGAGGTGACCTGTCAATTGCCTGTCCATATTGAAGTTATTTTCAATTTTGATAATATTTAAAATGGTTTAAGTTTGCGGAACGAAACTTACTTACTTGCGGTAGGCAGATTTTTAGTTCGAACCTTTTCTTCATCTGGCTTTGGCTTTGGTTTGGATACTTGCAATTTGTCAATTTTGTCATTCCTTTCTCTCTCTCCAGTTCCCGTAACACCTTGTGGAGCATGGGGCGGTAGAAGAACTTCGGGTGATTCGAAACAACGCTTGGAAGTTATCCCCGAAATTAAGGCGGAATCATACCTACCGACATTGCTCTGAAACTCCAATGGCCCTTTTATCATAATCTGTTATCAGCAGAAAATAACCATTGGTCTTCGCTGGTGGGGTTCGAGCATGGGACCTCATGTTTGGAAGGCCTACACATTATGACTAACTCCACTAAAGACTGTGGCGGTGTACCGGTACTTGCGAAATGTATGAATAATAATCAGAGCTGTTCAGATATTTTTGCAAGGAAGGATTACCACATTTGCTAAATACAAAGATCGAAAGTAAGGGTCTGTTCATAAACACAGGTTTGCGCTGCAACTGCATGCGTTATAGGTTGATTTGAGTTGTAATAAATTCAAAATCAAAACAATACACGTAATCAAAGATGCTGTCGTCGACAAAAATATGAATAGCATTGAGGGTGGGAGATAAATTGTCATTATTAAAAGGAAGAAATAAGGTTGGAGAAAGAACTGAATCCTGAGGTATACCGGTATTTATTTCGTAAGGATTAGACGTAATTCCGTCCATTATTACATGGATTGAACAGTCTAACAAACTATTTATGTTGGCAGATCATGTGTTTGAAATTTGACTAAAAGGGTAGCCATACCAGACTCTTTCAAAAACCTTTGAAATATCAAAAGTGACGATTCGGGACTAAGTTTGTGTCCTTAACATTCCAATTAGTTGCGATAAATGATAAAATTCAAGAAGAGAATTTGCGGCATCATTATTAATGCTTTTGAGTATAACTTTAAATACTCTCGGTTTGTCGTTGGCCACAAACCTGATTACTTAAGCCAGTACTTTAGGGCTCAATCTGCTTAGATTTTTTTTGTAAATAAGCACAACAGTAAAGTTTTACCAGTTTTGAATAAATGTTAAGGAAAGTCAAGGCACTTTTCAGAATGGGATAAATTGCTTTTTGGCTTTCACCTAACAAAAAATTAAAAATGACAAAAGATAAATTCGTTCAAAGATTCTTTATGATTTCGAGTTTCACTAAAGAAGTACGAATAGCCAAAAAAGCACTTTCGAATAGGAAGAGGCTTACGGTCCTTTATATAGCCCAACGATAGACGATGGACCATAAGTAAGTAAATTTAGCCCATAAAAATTGAATTATTTAACTTCAAAATCAAATAAAAAATTCAAACGCGCTTTTACCCCGTTAGAAGCCGTTTAGAAGCGTTTATATATGGACCTGAATCTTGATCTTGGCCTAATATGTAATTGTTTAATTTTTCTCCCCTCCTTTTGCGTATTTTTAGCCCAAAAAAACAAAAACTCAAAAATTTTAAATGTGTTCCCTTTTGCAATTTTTAATGGAATTTTAACTTTAGTACTTTGGAACACAATGTCCAACAATACGCCGGTTGATTCTTTTGTTTCATACGTCCTCGAGCGGAGTAGTAATCATAGTTACGGTTTGGTTTTGATGCCTCTCCTTCAACACCCTCTATATTAATAATAATAATAATGTGAAAACAAAATAAAAACTGTTTTTATAATCTCAAATGTTTATTTATGTTTATTTTTTTAACAAAATCGCTGAGAAACTTTTTTTTTGAAAATTATTGTCGCTTAAAAATGCAAACAATCTCTTCAACGTATTCTACTGTAACGGCCTGGAAGAGCCATAGATTTCACTGTTCAACAAAATATGGGGTCATGATTTTTTCTGGGCAGCTGAGGGTCATTTCCGAAGAATCGTAGAATCCGAATCCGAGGTCAGAATTCGGCCATCACGTCAGGATTTTTAGATATTTGAGGTTATGTACTCGAAAACTGGGTTTTTTTGCTACTTTTGAAGTTATGTACAGGATGCATTAAATTTGTTGGTCTTTTTTTTCTAATTTCATAATTTAGTACTATTCTTACCGTTCAAAATAAGCTATGAAGCGGTGACCTACGATTTTTTCTTGCAAAATTACGACCATTTTAATTTTTGAAGTTCATATTTCATATAAATAGATACATATGTTTATATGCAATATGAACCTCAGAACTTAAAATGGTCATAACTTCGCAAGAAAAAACGTAGGTGACCTCTTCATAGCTTATTTTGAAGGGTAAGAATAGTACTAAATTATGAAGCTATAAAAAAAGACCAAAAAATTTGTTGCATCCTGTACATAACCTTAAAAGTAGCCAAAAATCCCATTTTTTGAGTACATAACCTCAAATGTCTAAAAATCCTGACGTTATGGCCAAATTCTGAATTCGAATTCGGATTCTACGCAGCGAATTACTACGGAAGTAACCCCCAGCTGCCCGGGGACAGAATATTGTTGTCCAGTGTTTTGGAATCTTTTTCATATAAAGAAAATAGCTATTGGCTTGAATTTTTTTTGTTTATAGAACTGGTCCTTAAAAAAGTATAAAATTAATAATAGTTTTATTTCTATCCCACTTGACCTAGTAATCCCACTTTAAAATTGTAACCCCCCCCCCCCCCCCCAATTCCTTTTGTCATGAAAATAAATTAAATTAATTTCCATTTTTATTTGCTAAAAAGTTGGGAAAGCAGTATTTAAAACCATTCCAAATTTTAAATCGATAGCATTAGTAATTGCTGAAATAAGTAGGCAGACAGACCGTTTAAGCATGGAACCCTAAAAAAGTCGATCAAGAATAGGTCGTGTTCGCGCAATCAGGGTCTCGTAATAGCCCATTATCGTAAAATTTTAATAATATTCAAACAGCCGGACGGAACAGTGATCTTATAAGAACTGGTCTTAGTAGTATGAGTGGTCCTATAAAATAACATGAAAACATGTATTTTTTCAGCAACTATGTCGCAAAAAGCGGCAATTTTTTTGTTATTTGTGATTCAATACATACTAACCCTAATTATATCGAAATTTTTGATTTAGAAACCTTAAAGATCAGTTGTTTTTTCGCACATTTTGAGCCCTAAAAATAGACCATTCAAACTTCTACATGATGCAAAACAAACAACCTTTCATTGAAGGGGCCAACTTAAAAATATATATATGAAAATCTTTAACTCTGGAAAAATGTGGGCCTAACAAGGACTTAATATTATGCGAAAAGTCAAATTTGTGACAGTCAGACGGATGTACTCAAGAGTCATCAGAGATCATATGACGGGCTGAGAGTAAAAGTGACCTATTTATAAGGTTCGGGCAAAAGTGGCTTAGAAAATGTTCCGCGCAAAAACGAATCGCGTGAGATTCCGGGCAAAAACGAATCGTAGAAAATTTCCGGGCAAAAACGATTTAACTACAAAAAGTAATGCAAAGTGAATGCAGTTAAGTAATTAAGTCGTTTTTGCCCGGAAATTTTCTACGATTCGTTTTTGCCCGGAACCTCACGCGATTCGTTTTTGCGCGAAACATTTGCTAAGCCACTTTTGCCCGAACCTTATAAATAGGTCACTTTTACTCTCAGCCCGTCATATAAGGGTTGGCTTTTTTCCTTTTGAGGAAAAAATTAAAAATTGAATAATTTTACACGAGTACAAATTAGAGAAAGATTGGTCCTGTAGTTTTGGTGTTATGATTAACGCTAGGAAAAAAAAATTGTTTTGAGAAGATTGCTTTTGAAGTTCAAAAAAATCGTGCAAAAAAAATTTTCTGTTTAAATTCCCAGCCGAACACGTATTACTCTTGCGATTACAGTACTCATTCATCTTCTTATAAAATCATTAAACTCTTTGCGGACGAGTCATGCCGTATTCGGTTGGAAACACAATGACCGGTAGAGGCCACTTGGAATGAATGATTGCAGAAAATCAGAGCGGAAATGTCGAGACTTTAAATTCAATTAAAATCTTGTAGAATTTTATTTAAGCCACAGACAGATTTATAGTAGTATTTCTACGGTAGTAGAAACATGACATTAGGATCGGGTTTCAGGTAATGCAAGTAAACTCATTATAGAGTAATCCCCGGCAAAGGTATCTACTTGTATACTACACTGCAGTGAAGTAAGGTAACGCAGACAATTTGAACACCTTCTGCAACATATTAACATCATGAGATCGATTCCATAAATGCATTTATATTACACCTGACAAGCATGAAAATATATTACGCAAATTTTATATTTAGTTATGAAAATTTTGCTTTTATGCGGGTCTCGGTTGTGTAATTCTGTTAAGATTGTCGGTCCGATTGGATGACACGCAAAGTCGACTGTAATGAATAGAGGTGACAGAGAATTGCGATTTTCTTAATGGCAACACATGCGTTAAAATTTAGTGAACTCAAGAGAAGGTGACTAGATTAAGATAAATAAAAATTGGTTAAATATTTTTTGTAGTATATAAGCCAATGACACGCGGCTCGGAAGTTGTAGCAAAATCTTCCAATACAATATTCTCTATTGGCTTCGAACTTATTTCATATTTATTTTATAATCTTCCTTACTCTCCGCTTTCCGCTGTGCTTTGGATTCTATTTTCGCTTTCTGAAAATGAAATAGTTATTAAGCTCTGCTTCTGGTCACCAAGGTGACTTTTTCCAGATATTTACAGCTCTTGCAATTAAAGAATTTTCCCAAAAACTAAAAATTTAAGACAATTTTTGCCTAGTAAATGGGAAAGTCTGCAACTACTGAGGTTCTTTTTCGGTGGTCCAGAATTTGGGTTGTTATTAATTTTCTTAATGGATCCCTATGCTGACGGAATATTAGGTCTTTGTAGCAGATTTGATCTAAAATTCAATATTTGATCTTGCCAACCGATCCGCAATATTATTATTTGCAATGTTTCACTAATTGGTATTTATTCATTCTTTTTAACACTTATTTCTTTATAAGATATTCCCTAATCAACGCTTGGATTAAAGGTGTTTGCTACTAAAACCTTATTCTCCAGAATTTTAGCAACTCTCCTTTTTATAATAGCTTCCACCGTCCTTGCAGATAATGGAGCTAATACGCAATTTTTGTCTCTTCTTGCTATTTTCTTGGTACAGATGGTAGACTTTAATATGTAGATAGATTTAATATGCCTCCTCTGCAGAACTAACTTTTTTGTTATTTAGGAAATACAGCGTACGCTGCTCTCACTCAGAAAATCAAATTTAAGGTTTCTAAAAGAACTTTTAACTGACCATTGAATGGAGGACACCTGGCGCACCTGTTTGGCGGAGGATCAGGCAGCGGAATACATCCTCTGTCACGTTAGACCTTCGGTTGAGTCAGGTTCGGACTACTCGGTGAGGCTTTTCCATTGCCGGTAGAAATAGATAAGAAAATCTGGAAGGACATTATGGGCCTAATTAAAGTACTAGGTGGATTAAGATCATCATAGTATCTCGTCATAAAATAAATTTCTGGTCAACCTTATAGAAGATGTCCTCAGATCCACCCAACAACTTTTTTTACAATATACAAAGCATGCAAACACAAAACACATAGTTTACTACACCACCGATACTAATCGGACGAGGAACATTTCCAGGGGTTCTTTGAGTCGGTTTTGCTTCATTTTGAACCCACTTTGACATGCCTTGGAAGTGCGGATAACATACGATACTACAAAGTAAGCATATATAAGATTACACATTTATGCATTCCTACAAACTTACCTAAAACAACTTCTCAGACTATTTTGTCTTTTTCTAATGACATCCAGATGGAATTCGGAATAAACAAATGTAGGAGGGTTTATGTGGCTAAGTGAAAGCATGAAATTATGGGATTAAATCTTCCATCTGAGGACACTGTTGAACCCATGATGGTGTGCGAACTCTACATTTATCTTAGATTTTAATAGGCACGTGATATACCTCACACAAAAATAAAACGAACGCTACAAATCAAATATACGGATTGCCTGAACAGTCTTCTAACAACTAGCCTTAATGGGAAAAATCTCACGTATGCATAAAGTCATTGAATTATAAGCAAGTGAAGTCTGTCATGGAATAATTTTAGTGCAAAAAGGTGACGAGCATGTTCCTGGAAGTCTCTACATGGAAGGAAAACCGAGCAGACAAACGTCTCAGATGAAATAATAATAATAAAAATCAGGGATGCACTAATACTTTATATTTAAGCTGTTGCATTTTTACTTTGATTTTCAAGGCAATATTAGTCCTAGCGTTATCGTGTTGAAAAACACCCCTTTGCTCAAAGTATTTAAAGTGGTAGGTGAATTTTTTCATTGAATCTAACCCATTCGTAAGTCTATTAGAATTCTTTACCCCCTTGAGTTAGATCTCCACTGGATGTGTTGCATTCCACCCAAAGCAAATCATTAGTTATTTGGGTAATGGCGGTTATCTGTGTTAGAAAATGTGAGAAGGGAATCTCGGCAACTGTGGTTTCAATCGCTCCACCATATGTACCAGTGCAAGCAAGTGAGGTTCTTTAGAGCTATTTTCATTCATCTCTTATTGGGAGTATAAGTCGGGAAAAAAGTTGGCTACGTAATACAAAAAATAACTGCCTTCCAGAAAGTCTTCGAATATTTTATCAAAAGGGTCGGAATATGCCAGCACTGCTACGGTGTCCGTTTGGCCGACACCGTATTCCATAATTAATTTCAATATTAGTTTTTTATAAATCAATAAAAATTTCCACATTAAACAATCTAGGTACTGTGTTTCATTTTAAAATTAAATCGGGCGTATCCGATGAACCATCCTATACTTCCTTAACTAATGAAAGTAAGACTGACATCACAGAGTTCCATTCTGGGTCCACTTTTGTTTCTCTTTTACATTTAGGAGTCAAATTTGATAGCTTGTAAGTAATATAATTAAAATGTTTACGCTTACTGAATAAAATGGATAAACAATTGCCCCATTGTGTACTTATCAGAGATTTGTTTGACTTTCATATCTATCATCAATACTGATGCAATAATTGCACATATAACTCAAATACTGAACACTCATTTGCAATATGTCATCATTGAAACGACAACAATCTTCGTTGCTCGCCTGTATTAAGACCGACTGCATTAAGTAGCTGTAGCATTAAAAATTATTTTCAAGTATTCTATGGAACTTCTTACCTGAAATCCTAAGGTGATCATCTTAAGTAGATCTCGATTGAAGACACAACACTGAACGGCCATAATAATAAGTTCTTGAGAATTTTTACAAGCGATAGTGTAAGTACCTACATAAAATTTACCGTAATAAAGCGTCAGCAGCTTGTGCTAAGATCCCATAATTCACTCTACCCGATATACACTGTAGTGACTTATCTCGAACTCGATATCGTTGCACTTAAATGGCAAAATGTAATGAGTTGGTGCATTGTTACGTGATCGGCGTTAAGTGTCTCTAAGACATCTTGCAAGACTTACGGTCGACTACTGGGAATTTGTATGCAAATTTGGCATAACGCCATTTATGGGCAAAAATTGTCAGAGGCAAGTGTCACCATTGGAGGATAAATATATTTGCGTACTGTCGAGTGGATTTCATTAGGCTCCAAATTACACTCAAACGCGAGTGTCATAAATTTTGTACTAAACCGATTTTATGTAAATTTTTATTTAAAACTTGACAGAAGTCTTTTCTTTGCCAGTTGGCAAAATAAGTGGTTTTTGTGACTCTTTGGAGAAAATGTGTTTTTAAAGGAAACTGAAAATATTCAATTTATAGGAGGTACTACGTTTAAAATTGCTTACTAATCTTTGAGTCGAGTTTTATCAGCTTTAAATAAAAATCCTTGATTTAATTAATTTTGTTAAGCCTGAGAAATTACTCAAGACTGGCATTCAACTCTCTAGGCAATTTCGAACACATGAGAAAATCTTAATTGTACCTGCTGTTTCTGACGGCGACGGTTTGTTTACAATAATTTTTACGGTCTAAAAATTCTCTCACAAGATAGCCTTCATCGACCCGACCCGACTTCTTTTCCACTTTGAAGTAACCTCGCCACATAATGACAAAATGACTGAATGACGGACTAGCCAAGCACGGTAATGCCAAAGCCAATCCTCATCAAAGCGTAATGGTCCGTCCGATCGTACAAAATTAATAGGATCATTATAGGGGCGAGTACAGCATCCAGTACAAGGCAGTACCACAGTGTCAATCTCGTGTCATTAACATTTCGGACGTAAAGGCCACAGTTCTTCGTAAAGTTTTATTGACAAATCGCTACTATGATTCCACAGATGTTAAATCCCAGATATAAAAAACTCCTTTCTGATTACCAAGAATTAAGCAATTTTCTGTCAATTGCTGGAATCGTAGATGCATTCATGCCGTCGTCTGAATATTCCTCTTATGCTGAATGCACCTTTTTCAAAACAGTTCGACAAACGTTGAAATTGAGTGATAATGCAATAAGTACAAGTGCTACAGGCGCTAAGAGGTAATTAAGTGTTTTTGATGAAAACAATGTTTGGGAACTCTCTCTCTCAATAGTCTTGCGAAAGCCCTTCTTCTTGTCGTGATAAGGATAGTCGACAAAAGTGCATGCAAATACTCCACTGCGGTTGGAAGTCGCAAAGAAGCCTATTCTCATAGACTTAAATACTTCAATAATTAGGGTGTTGTAGAGTTTACACGGTAGAGCTTTCCGTGGCATGAATTGAATACTACGAGCGCTAATTAGTACGGCCTGGGAAAAGTTTAGCAACAGTTACTGTCTTGATGCAGTTCACTTCGCAACCCATCGAGTAGCAAAAAGTCGCATTTGTTCTGGTTTTATAGCCTGGATAACCTTGGCTTTTTTTTTTCTTTAGGTGTAATTAATCAAGACACTTAACTGGATACACAAAATAATGCAACGGAAAATACTTTAGACAGGAAAGACATTTTTCATCATTCAAGAGGTTTATTTATTTGCCAGTTCGGTTTGAGCTAGTGGAGCTATAATCGACAATTGGTTTCCATATCCGGCACCTTTATGTTTATAGACTAATTAATTAAAGATACGTGGGTAAGGGAATGGGTTAATCTAAGTAATTTAGTTTTGGGTATCGTGTATTTTTAGTCAGTCCATCAAGGTGAGGTCTGAAGAATTTCTCATGCAAAAGGGAAGGTGATTGAGGCGATTTCTGGTTGTAGAATATATTTTAATAATGGTGGAAATGTCTTGCCTGTTTTCGTAATAAAAAAGTGTAGTTAAACATGTTAAGCAAAAATGCTGTGAAAACCAATTAATCAATTAAGTAATTACACAGGATATCGAGTCCATATGAATTCGAAGTAAGCACTCGTTATTCTTCTAAAAACGATAGAGAAAGTTATCTATGGGGCAATTTGGGAGAAGTATCTTCACCACATTCGCGTAAGTCGCGTTTACATGGTGGCATAGAGTTAAGCTCAATGTGGTTAAAATCAAATCGAGCAGCTTACAAAGGTAGGACTACCTAAGTGTTACTGCAGCCATGCCTAACGCACCAACTGTGGCGCTTGATACCCTGCTGAACCCGCTACCTCTCTACATTGAGGTGAAGGAAGTGGCAACCAGTACTGGCCTTACTGGCCACGGTGCCTCAGTAGTACCTCACTTCTCCGTTTTAAACATAACATAACATAAGCATTCGTTAGCAAATGTTTGTGAATATTGGATTGAGTGTCTTTTAAAATCTTGCAGCGGTTCATCAATCATTTGTTTTTTGAATTTATGTTTCTTCAAATCCTAAACAAAAGCAATCCTGAACTGTAAGGCCAATAATTAGAAATATTTATATTTTAAGCGTCAGATTGACACATCTTATTATGGTATGTGTTATTCTTTATCTCTCCCAGAAAAATCTTTACTTCGCACGTAAACATTACGATTCTCTTATATTTCTACTCCTAACCCAAATAAAAACGAAACCACATTAAATCACCTTTTAGATGACCTCCTTGACAATGTTTGGCTAAAAAAAACCCCGTCGTCAGACATAAAAACACCATTCACTTCCACATTGGCTGTCTCAGTTTGAGATCACACTGACACAACATCGAGTGACTCCTTCGAAGACCATAAGGCAAAATGGGAGCTCCCCAAGTGAGCAATATTGTGTGTATCCCTTTGCATAACATTTTGCAAAATGGCTCATTGCACTGATCGTGACTTTTAATCATGCAACTGATCATGATTTGTCAATAAAACAGTATAACACACAAACATTCCTTTAACCGTGCCTCAGTACCTCGACTGTTTGCTACCACATAACCGCATCTAAGTGCAAGGTAAGTTGGTCACAGTTGGCGAGATGCTTCAGTAATAGGTGCCTGCTTGGGGTTTCTTAAAGAGTCAAAAAGTCAAAATGGTTATCTCATTGAGCTATAGATGGCTGAAAACTTAAAGTGTCTACTGGTTTTTCAGTCCAATTCATGGGATAACCGAGTCAAGATGGATGGCGCTTCGATAGTAGCTGAATCCGGGAAGGCTGTTGACTAACCGCACTAATCAGCGGTTTCAATCAGACTTAGTGGTTGGGCAGAAAAAAAGTTTGCCTTGTTCGTTTGTACGAGTATAATGGCGAGTGACTTCAATAACGATGTCGGTAAATAACTAATTAGCAATATGAAGTGGTACAGCACGACGATTCTGCCGGACACCTTCGCGTTCCATGATCAAACGTTAAACGAATTATAACTATATGACCAAATTGGCAAAATCGAGTAGTTGTCAAAAGAGTATTACATCACTGGCATGGCTACAGGTGCCAGCCATAACTGATGCTTAGATCCACCGACCAGACGCTGCAACAATAATCGAACAGCCACTTTTGCTGTGAACATAAACGGAGGTAACCCAATTAGGGACCTGGATAAAGCAATAAAATCGTCGTTTATGGTATTTGCAATAGCGCAATCGACTCGGAATGCTATGTTATGCAAAAAGAGCAACAAATTAACCCTCGAATTGGTTTTCGCGAAAATGGACTAAACTCTGTGGTTAGAAGCAATTTTCCTGAAACGTTTAAATTTGCATAACATGACGTTTTACAGCTGCGCGAATGTTTTTGCATCCCAATTCCAACATAGCAACAATTTGGCAAAATTAATTTGGATTTCCTTCGAAAATTTAGTATTGTGTCACATTAATGTGCAATTACCACGTCGACCGCCGTTTTAGGCCACCTCAATCATGCCAAACTGGTAAAATTCGAAAAATGTTTACCTGCACGATTCCCATAATTTCTGTCCGACATAATTGTCCGAACAGATTGGTCAAGGGCGCTGTTTGTTCCATCAAAGAAGTTTCCCTCAATATCGGCTCAACTATGCTACCTTAGCAGGCATAGAAGTTTCATAACCACTCGCAACCGCAACCGCTCTTTCATTCAGGTGGAACACTTCCGTTCGTCAATGTCGTTTAAAAAACTTTCCTGCACCAGCAAGGCCGGCAAAGCTCTTCAGGTAACTAGGCAATTCTCGTCGAAATTAATCCATTGTGTTTGGTAAGAGTCAACTATTGCATATCCATGTGCAGTCCAATACCTTTGCCCTGGAACATCAGAAAGCATTGATACAGGGCATTACGTTAGCAGGAAAACCTCAATAGCACCTACTGCTAGGTGGCCATTGCAATGCTTCTAGAGTTTCATGCCAACCAAGAATAACTATGCCATTGATGGTCGACAAGGTAGACAAACCAAAGATAACCAGGTAACGTGCGTAACGGAATCAGTTGTGTATTACACACGATCTCGTCATACTTGAGAGCAAAGGCCTGTACTGTCGCGATGTTACTGAAGACGCAAAGAAGTGGTTTCTTACATTGTCGAGATCGCGTTTCAGTTGCTGCAATGAAATACTGATCCAGACTCGCGGCGAATGTGGATTGGATACTTAAATGAATGTGTGGACAAGTGTTTGATATTATGAAGATTCGTACAGATTACGAGAGTTTTTTTTACAATGACGACCTGTAGCGCAACTTAATTGGTATCTGCTCTGGTATGAACATATTTCGGATTGATTTTGCTATACAATGCGACTACAAATCTTTGTATCTGCCAATTAAAAGTGGTGGAATATTTGAGGAGACTGTCAATGAATATTTATGAGTTATAAAGTATGCAGTAGAAGGTTCTTGGAGTTCGTAAAAAACTGCTTCAATCATGACTCCATTACTTAACAGAATTGCTGGCATTTTTAATAAATGCCAAAGGAAAAGGAGCTATGTTATATGCTGCTATAAATGAAGAGTTTAATCATATATGTATATTAAACAAATTGGAGATATCTATTATGATAAATATTCAGCAATTCCTTCTGTGTCATGCTGTTAATTAGTAACAGGCTTTCTAGGATAAGCTCTACAATACAGCACTTGGTATTGATGCCTAATTTCTAAGCATACTCACCTAAATTGAAGAAAATGCTAAAGAGGAAACGTCGTTTCTCTGACTACATGATTTTTCGCGAACACTATTGGCCCATGTATTTCGGAGGGTCTGCTGAAGGTACGAAAATATTCGTCAATAAATACTTGCATCAAATTCTAAATATTCCTAGTGCAAATAGGATAATAAATGAATATCAGTCATGTAAGCTGGGTCTTCACACAAAAGACACAGATTCGAATACCGCCGTCGGCAACACATTGTTTTCTCCTGCTGGGTGAAGATTACACTGAAAGTATTTTAGAAGTTGCAGAGGAATATCAGTTGTTCGGAATACAACTCATATTGCAGGTGTCCTTTTGAAATCTTTGTTTGTTTTTGTTTGGTTTAGAGAACTACTATCTCAAACTATTTTGTTTGACATTGTTTATGTTTTTAGTAAAATAATAATAACAATTTTGATTATTGGTTAAGTACAGAAGTTTTACAAGTTTCTTCTACGTAGGTAGTACGTAGAAACTGGACAAAGACGGTACACAAATAGTTTAATAGTTTATTAAAGCTTTATTAAAGAGTAGTCCCACGATTTGTAACCTTTTTTTAATATTGGTAATGAAAAGTCGTTTCATACCGATGTTGGAGAAAATGATAAATTGTGATTTTCTAGGGTGTTGGTGCAATCAGTTATATTGTGTATATTATGTCCAGGTCAAAATTGATGCGTGCTGGGCAGTCGTCAATAAACCCTATTGGCCATGTTAAATAAAAATAAATGTCGCCCACAATGAGAAGAACAGTCGAGGTTCGGGCAACTGACGGCACACTGACTGATAAATAAACGGAATACCACATAATAGAAAATGTGTCGTCGACCTTAACCTATTGGGAAAAGTCTGAAAGAAAAATCAATGCACCAAACCTAAAATATGAAGACAGTTTGTGAATGAGTATAGCATGATCAGCACAATCAAAAGCCTTAAAAATTCAAGGATAATCAAGGTAGTTAATTTGTCCTATCCAGATCGCTTCTTATATCCGATGATACTTTAAGAATAGCAATTTCACAAGACTGATAGATCCGGAAGGCAGACTGCCAACATGTTAATAAGTTATATTTTTCCGAATATTCCGGTATTTGAATATAATATAAGCTTCTCTCAAACTTTAGACAAATAGCTTAACATACCTATAGCTGTCTGTGGCGAATGATTTGATTGAACCGATAGATCTGAAAAGTTCGTCAAAATCGACGCCGCGAAAAGAAAAGAAGTTGGTATAGAGTTAGCAATCAAAAAAGTTCTGGATGGGTCATCAAAAACGGCAACCTGACTCAAAATTGGAGCTACTTAAGGGTAGGTTGTGGTCGAGCAATTCCAAAAAATAAATTTTTCTTTTTTTGCATATTTTAAATCCTTATAGTGTCTACAATAAGCCTCTTAAAGAATTTAACGAAGTTCGGAAAATTGTAAAAGTTACAGCCGATTTAGTGCGAACGCGTACCGGCCAAAAATCATGCCTACGTTCGGACTAAATGCAGATGCACGCGCGCCGTATTGTTTGTTCAGCACGTTTAAAAAAAAATTATGTTTGAGCGAAATAATGTTCCATTAATATAATGATCAAAATCAGTTTCATAAAAAAGAGGAAGAATTGTTCTATGGTCCAGAAACAGCTGACTAGCTGTTAGAAACAAAATTTATATTTTTTCACACTTTTTTTCTTTATCAAACTTTAAACGCATGTTTTTAGACACGCCGTGTAGAGTTGTAGTCGAACCGTTCAATCGATTGACTTCTTTCTTCTATGAAATAAAGATTATTGAATATAGTGGGCCATGGACCATTTTCAACAAAAAATAGTAATATTTACTATTTTTTTAACCACTATGAAAACCAAAAGAGGGCAAAAAGATGGGCTTTTTTCAATCAATTCAATTTTTTTATTCATCACTGAAGTTTTCTACAAATGTTCCTTTGCTCGACTAGAACCTACCCTTAAGGGAAATAATTAAAAAAAAACATTAAAATCGTCCGGTTTAAAACTAGAGTCAAGATCCGTGTTCAACTTTGCGAAAGTATTGTTGTTTGGCACGTTTGATCACCATATTAGTCTTGTCGCGCGAGAGTTTGTATAACAATCTTGCTTCATCAGTTCTAAGTCGTCTATACTGTTATTATAAATATGCCCGCTCGGCAATAAGGGACTGGAATCTAGTCAAAAACCAAGGGTATGAAGCTGTAATTTCATTTTCACAGGAAGATACTTGTCAAATAAATATGACGTCAATGACATAAAGAGAGCAACGTTGTGGTCAATTGAGGTTAAATTGAGTGTGGTGTTCCTAGACAAACGCGGTCATTCATCAAACAATAAAATCCCCACCTACAATGACATTTGAATAGGGTTCGGTTAAGTGAGACATTTCGTTCTCGAATTCACGGGCCTGTCACAACCAAAACTGCTTGGGGCATTACACCAAGGTCAGTATGCACCTATCGCTGCTTAGACAGATCTTAATGCAAAAAAATTTAATTGGATGATGAGTAAATCTGCTTGGGTTTTAACCAATCCCTGACATAGATAGCTACAGCATCACCCCGAAAAATAGCAAACAACGTCTCACAAATACCACAAGAGCAAACTGCGCAGCGTAGCTACGGAGAAGCACCCATTAGTTGAAGAAGAGGAAATGTTTGATTGGATGATTTCAGTGCTAATTTCACAATAAACTCCAAATTCGAGCAATATATACGCAAAAGAAAAGAAAAGAAATATTTCCCGGGTAATTTTCAGCGGTAAGGCGAGGAGACTTTAATATCGTATGTAACTAGTAAAATGCATATATAATTTTTTCGTAAATCTGCTACATGGCCATCACGTTTAAGGTGTCCTAAATATTACAAATCAGATAAAAGGGATACAGTCCGAAGAAAAAATTAATTAGGCAAAAATTTTAAGTTCGTCGCTTAAGTCTTTCGTTCTTGTGTTAATCGCAGATCATTTGATTTAAGCAAGCCCCACAAAATTCTACCATCTCACAATTGTTGCTTGTACTATAATTTCAGTGTCAAATTAATTTACAAAACTTGGAAATATTAAAGATTTTTTGCCTGCACAAGAAACAAGTGCAAACATCTAATCATAAAATTTGTGTGGTTACTTCCTAAAATAGTAAATAAAATACTAGTCACAGCCTCAGGGGTTCCTTGTTTCTCTTCCTCTTGCGAAAAATCCAATCCAAAAATTCTTAACATTTCCTCGATAAATACAAGATTTTTCCAAACGACAAAAAAAAACAGAAAACACAATTTAGCACTTCTAGCCACTAAATGACTTGCAACGCTGCGGTGAACACGTAATGAAGTCCGGTTATGGTGCGGCGACCACCATTTCGATTCGATAAAAGAAAAGTTATGTGTACTTGATCTTTCGATTCGAAGTTGGATTCTAATGCGATTTGATTACAATATTATCGATCTCGACCATTAGGAAATACGAACTTATGTCGTTCTTAAACAAAACAATTTGTGCATGTTTACTCGAACCCCTGCTGATTGCAGACATTATTGCATGATTGCCGGTCAATTAAAATTACGAGCACAATTTCATTTCAACCAGAGTTACTAAATGATCCATAAGATTGGAATTATTGACAGTAAGTCGATCTAATCACCTTTAATTATTTACACACTGAATTGTGATGAACGTACCTGTATCTATTAAGCTGTTGAAGAAAGCATTCACCTTGAATTTAGTCGGCCTCGAGAAATCTCTTTAATTTGCGGATTAGGGAAAATCTCTAGTCATTTGGATTTTATCACTTCCAACACAAAATTCGTGTGCAAGTTTTTTGCGGCATTTTGAAAACTATATAATCACAAATACCTTGGAATTATCACGGTCAATATTGGGTGGATTTATTGAGGTAGAAATAAGAATGCGGCAGCACATTCACTTTGTGTTTTACGAAGTGATTGAAAACAAGATAAGATTTTTATGCGAATCATAAGAAATTTATCACGCATTATGAGTCCATTGGATTTTGAATGGGGTTTTTTTTATTATTACTTAATCGTATAAATCTTATTGAATTATTGATGAAAATTTATTGCCAATTACTTATCTTGATGTATCATTCAGTATTTATTATGTGGTACTAATTGCTATGTGGAAGACTGGAAGCCGCAAAATATTGGAGCAATTGTTGAACGAAAGATTTATTGAAAATCACGATGAAATGAGTTTGATAGATTGATGGATTAACTTGATATTTTAGAGCATTGCGTGTGACCTAAATAAAATGTTTGTTGTTACTTCAGATGTTATTATGATTATTGGGTGCGTGTGTAAATTATATTACTTCAAATGATAAGGCCATTGATTCGAATGCCAATTTGTGCTGCGCAGGACGTAATGAAATGTTCGCGTTAGAAAAAGTTAAGTTGGTTAGACTTATTACCTAAAAGTTGTATTAATCACATCCAATATTAATGCAATAGAAAATACAAAAAGAAGCTGCCTCCCAAAGCAACAGGGGGCAAACAGGCTGAAATGTTTTAGTGGGTAAGAATCCCACACGCTCGGAGGTAAGAACCCCTCAGTGTTTTTAGAAGATTTGCACCTCCCATAATGATAACATGTCAGCCTACCAATCCGGAGGTCCCAGGTTCGAACCCCACCGACGGCGACCCATAGTTGCAGAGAAAATGCAATTGGTTCGTAATTCACTTTAAATTGCAGGTCCATTTGCAATCGTTCTTTCGAATGGGGTGAAGTTCTTCTGCCGCCTCATGCCCCACAATGGGTTACGGGAATTAGAGAGAGAGACATAAAAATATACTATAGGACGTCGACGTAATACAGTGGATGTCTATAATTTTTCTATCGTAATTTTCATGGATGCTTTTCTGTTCCTTTTTCCTTTATTGTCGATTCTGTGTCACTGCTTAGGTAAATATCGCTTGTCGTTGCTAATACTTCCCGCCTTAATCACCTTTTAAATCACTTTGAAATTGTACATTGTCCAAGAATAATAACACGGGGAATCCCTTCTCTTTGCTTCGGCGAATCTTACGAATAGTGTGATGTAGATTATGGAGGCACTAAATAAATGGCTCGAAAACTAGGTATCTCTAAATGCTTGAATCTTCACTCTGCGTGTTACTATAATTAATTTCCTCGACCATTCAAGACTTAACTGTGACAACAAACTATTGTCGTCACATTGATTTCCATTAAAAATCATTTTGCAGAAATTAAAGGAAACATGGTGACCATCGACTGCACCTCAAGAAAATCTCGATATTCTTAAAGGAACTCAAGTTGGTTGTATCTGGGTAACCTTCTCTTGTTACGCGATTCATGTCGAGTGAATGTAAAGGTCAACGTGGCAAAAAATAAATGCACACAAAGCCACACGTGACAAACTGAATTAATTGCTCCATAAAAAGAAGTAATTAATTCAATGAATTAATTTTTGCAAACTTACCACTATGTTTTCCGTACACACACAAGTGTGTGGGAACTTTCTAGAAGGATACAAAAGGCTGCATCTTGAGCTCAAGTGTTCAAGTTTCTTCTGTTTATTGATTACATAATCTTTTATAGGTATAATTAACGTTAGATAAACTATTTCTCAAACAATCACACGATTATGTTCCCCTTTGCATCTGTTGAACTAGCAACAGCCTAATTGCAGGTGTATGACAACAATTCATTTCCTTGACCAAACAAGCGAGCATTTGATTTTACCAGAACTATGTCGGGCATAAACAAAGTTGTAATTTAACATTTTTCTATAATGGCAGACGTTGCACCACTGGTCCACAATTCCCGGTTGTGATGTGTGAGCTATTTAAGCTCTCTTAACCGGGCAGCAGCTGCACAGAAAATACTAGCGAAATGCCGGAAAAAGTGAGAAAAGACTCGCTAAATACCTTTCTTACCTGAATTGTCTTTGTTGCTTTGCTTAGGTCTTTCTTGGCATAAAAACAAATCGGCAGCGATCAAGAGGCGACAGTTATGTTATGTCATGGTCTGTTGGCATTGTATGACGTGACTGGCCGGTTGGTAAATTACCGGCAAAAGGAATACCAGGTAATTCACGTATAAACCTAACAAACTTAGATGCAGGCTGCTGTGATATGAGGGCGGAGTAACATAACCAGGCTAGTTGCACGCCGATTGCGAAATTAACATAATTAGATATGAGAAGTGAGTCAAATGTATGGCCACGTTTGCCTTAGATTCGCAGCATTATCGTGGTTAAATACGTCGACAAGGATGTAAGGCTTAAAACAAAAGGTTGCAAGTTCTAGCTCTATGGATTTCTAGGTTGTTTTGTACGCTTTACTTTGCAATATGGTTTCGTCGATAGCGAAAGTACAATATATTCTGTGGCATGTAATTCGAAATGAAGGAAATGATTAGATGCAACTCAATGAACTGTCGACGGATTTTATCAGTTAAGAAAGATATTGTGTTGTTGCTTAACTGCCCACGTTATCTGAGACTGAGATTATATAATATAAGGAAGTTATTCCTTGTCAACGCTCATGTCATAGTGACAGAATTGCGGCCACATTCGGGGAGACAAGTTATTTATGATACTGGTCAGAGGATAGTAACCAATTTCATATATTAATTGAATTTCCTTAGATAATTCAGTTCAGATTTATGATCAATATTGCAAACGCATGGCTTTAATTTTGCACAACAAATATGTATCTCTGCGCATAGTTTAAGGATTAAATGGCTCGGAACAGAGTGAAAGTGAGAAAAATAAACATTTTAGGAAATCGTAGATGATATAAATTTTTTTATATAAAAAATATTTAGTTGTTATGGGATGAAAGATAAAGTCATGTCAAATATTTAGGGCATTTTTCTTTCAATTCAAACGTAGAGAATACATTAATTTTCATCTTACTACAATGGACTTTATGTTGAAATAAACTTTTAGTCGAACGCTAAGCATAATAACCTTTAGCTTTCTCCATTTACTGTTTGTTTAATAAATTTCTGTGAATCTTTTTTTTTATTAATTAACTTAAGGAGCTTTTTCGATACTTTAAACACCCATCGGGTCGGAAAAAAATTTTACAACAGAGCAGTCTTCGTCTTAAGTTAAACACTGCCAAAAATCGTGCGCGATAGCTGTTTTTGCTATGTTGTTAAGTATTTGCCGAAACAGGGTTACGAGGTCGCTTTAACGAAGGGAAATTTTTGGGCATTTTACTATTTAAGTAGTTTCACTCTGGCCCACGATAGACCTATTTAATTGGATATGGGAAGAGTTAGAAACCACGATTTACCTTTTTCGACCAAAATAAAAATCAGGCTAGTCAAATTGGTTCCTTGCTGTTGATGTACCCACAATAAATTTTTTTTTCAACATTATTGCTAGAGAGGAAATTTCCAGTTTTCAAGATCCATAGAATATGATAGGAGCCGCATCACCGTTCGCCAAGAATGAAATCTCACCGGCCGATAAGGGGTTCTTCAAGAATAACAGATTTCATGAGAAAGTGCGGAATCAGCCAGAAACGTGCAGTACCAACTCCTTAGAAAATATTTGCAACGCGAAATAGGAGAAGTTTATGGAACGTAAGGAATCCATATGTTTAAATGTAATAGAAATTATGAGCTTGGTGGCTGCAGCTGCGTCTCATTGGAGTAGGCATAAATTGTTCCAGGGCCTAAAGCTCATAAAATGTTGGAACACCTAAGTTGTATACCGCTTAAGAAACAAATCAGGGCACTATATGAACTAGAAACTTTAACAAGTCGAAATATTTAAACAGTCCAAAATAATCACCCTCAATAATTTACGCCTCCCTTGCGAAATTCATTAAGACACTATAAATGCACAAATTGGGACATTTACTAAATCAGACATAAAACTGTGAGAGGGTTTTAGTGTCTGCCAAATAAGTCGCCAACTTATCACGTAAGACCAATGAGGACTAACTTAAATTAGTTCATTAATATCTTTATCTGTATTGAATCCCGATAAAAAACACACCAAATACGATACTGGTATGAGATCTATCCGATGACGAGTCCAGTAAGTTTTAAGAGTAGAAAATTCAGTCTAAAATATAGTCTAAAGCAATGGATTGTTGTTAGATTAGTCTGTGATAGTCGATGGAGTAAATGATAATGTGCCGACCTTCCGTGTTCCAGGTTCACACCCCATCGAACCCGACCAGAGGGTGTTTTCTGATTACGATAAAAAGGCAATTGGGGTTGCTGAGTAATATCGGTTCTTCGGAATCCACCTTAAATTGTAGATCCACATGCAATCGGTGTATCGAATTGGGTGAAGTTCTTCTCCTGCCCTCGAGTGGAATTTTGTCTTATTTATTTTTATTTTTTTTTATTATTTTTTTCATTAAGCTAAAATTAAAAAATGGGCAGAAGAAATATTTGGGAATACGAAAATCTAAGGAAATAGTGGGCATAATAGGGGAAACAAATTATTTCAAACAATTTTCATGAAAAACTTTAAAGAAATTCTCAAATATATAGAAAAAGAATAATTCGACAAAATCGCAGTCAAACGTATGAAAGACTTTCATTTACCACTTCAACTATATTTGAACTAAAAGTCAACTCGATCTTGTGTAACCATGTGCGCGGATCGAAAACTCAACCCAATCTCAACTCAATCCTTTAGTCCTCCATGTGTACGTGGTATAGGTCTAAATTTAGTATATACTAACAAAATCTGCATGGACGGTAAAAAATTGTTTAAAAGTGATTAGAAGAACATTGTCATCACAAAAACCCAGCTACTGTGTTTGAACACAGAAAATAGAACTAAACTTTTCAGTAAAAAAAATTATAATAAATAAATACAGATAAAAGGAGTGAAAATAGACTCCTGCGGTACACCACAATCGATTATTATGTATCATAAATAAGTCACTGCTCACAAGAAAACCTCGATTGTTGATTTATTTGTTTCAGGACATTTTTAACATAACTTTAGTTACAAGATCTACCCGTACAAAGAAAGAAGTTATCTTTCAGTCAGCAGTGCTTTGATGACTATATTTGAATCGAAAGCCTAATTAGAAGACGACTGGTTTACTTTTGCTGTTGATTTAATCAAGGAAATGTTTTTAGAGGAACTTGAAGAAATATTGTAGAATACTGACGGGTCAAAAATCCTTACTTAAAGTGATAATTATAAATTTGTAATGCGGGCGTTTTTAAAAAGCCTGTGTGAAAAGGCAAACTTAACATCAGTTAGTAATCAGTTGTATTACAACAAATTTTAAAATTGTTTGATTATTCATAAGAATATAAATTATTTTTTACGAACAAGTTTACAACCTTAACAAAATAAAAAACTGTTATTAATTAGTGTACACTTAAAAACAGCTATTAGTAATATACATATATACAACTGTCTTGTCCTGTACTGTACACAGTCACAACAAAGGTATATTCTTGATGAAATACTGTATGGTATGCCCACTTATCTAAACCATCGACAAACAATTCCATTAAAGGATCGTACCGAAACTCATTCACAGACATTCGTTATTTTTAATTAATTTTATCGTCGAACAAGACCCTTATATGCACAATAAAATAATTACTAGGAAACAGTTATATTTTAATTAAAATTTAACTATCAATTTGAAAGAGATTCGTGGCCTCTAATTCTGCATTTTAGAAATTTTGCGGAACAATATTTAATTCAATATTCATCAGATAACGAAAAATGCAGCAAAAACTAAAACAGTTCAAGTTCACTTAAAATTAACATTTTCAATTCACTTTTATCTCTTTAAAAAAAAATTCCTTAACATACTAAACATATTAGTTTCACTGAAAAACCATTTAACACTTTTTTCACATAATTACAAAGATCTTTGGCCACCCATTTACAGGGGATCATTTAAAAAAAACGAACTTCGTAAACCACTGAAAAGATACTGTGTCAGTGACAAAAAGTTGACAATATAATCATGTGCTGGAAAAGATCATTAAAATTGCAGAAGCTCTAAGGTGACAAAGCTCGAATCTAACCTATTCGGTCGTCCGTTAGTTTTTTGTTTTTTCCAGCCTATTCCACACAACTATAGAGAGATTGCGATAGAAGTCCCCTACCTAATCTGTAAATTGATACTTACTTCTGTGATCTTCGGCATAGTTTTTATCTCGTTAGGTTGGTATGTGACAATTTTTTGCAATAATTACATACGATGTAATATATCCAGTTAAGCATAGAAATATGTCCATTCCCTTCATTCCCCAAACATCGAATACCCCTCCTCAGTACACACAATTGGGCTTAAATCTAAATCCAAGGGGGATTGTAGTGGATCGCGTTTAATTGTCTTTGCATCTTCGACAAACAACACATTACCAATTTTCATCTAATGCTTAATTTCCTTCTCCATTGATATCTGCTATTTTTGCTGTTTATTTATTTGTAACAAGCCGTAGACGATCGGCAGTATGAGTTAAAACCTGTCGTCATCGCATGAAAAAGAGTTGTGTGAAGACCTATGGTGGTGCCGGGCTTGGGCTCCCCCATACCGTTGCGGCCGCAAAAGAGCGCACTCAACCATTCCGTCAACCTTCTTTCAAGACTTCTTGGGAACTTTAAATGAAAGTGAACTTATTTGTATGCTATAACTTGAGCCGCGTCTACAACAACACGGACAGGGTAGCAGCACAGTAAAGCGGTGTAATCTAAAGACATTTTGCTAGTATGTATAATATCACGACCACTTTTTTTCATTTTTAAAATTTGTTTCTGTTACTTTAAGAGACCATCGCGCGGCATGCAACTTGCCTGTGATCGCGTTCAACTTCTGCCCCGCACAAAAATTTTTAAGCTATCTATAAAGAGAGTATAAAAGCAAGTAACTGACCATACTCAGCATCCAGTCAAAGGTTCGGAATCGCAACGGTTCTTATCCTCCAAAGAAATCTTTTATTTTCCTGAGGATCAGAGGATCATTCAATTAACTTGCTGACTGAGCAGAAAGGATAATCACCACCTTCTCTTCCTTCTACTTCTACGTAAAGGAGTTAAAATGAAAACAATTGTGAGTATTGTGATAGTGATTGCGGCTAAGGAAGTGATCTTGCGACAGTCTAGACCAGTAGAAGTGCGATCGCGGTGCTAAGAATACTCGATAATCTGAAGATGTCGCGTCGCTGGTATTGTTTTCGCTTTTAAACTCATGTCCGGCGGTTAGTTGTTAAACAAATGGTTGCAGTAAAACGTGATAGTTTTGCGGAATTAAGTGTAAAACAAGTGAAATTCACTGCTTTGGACTATGGGACATAAGCATGTCGATTCGATCACTTTCTCGAGCTTTTCCGATTAGGGAGATGAGTGAAATTTTTTGATTAAATTTAATTTTATTGAATAAAATTTGACCACAAAAACTTTTTCTTTCACATTCTATTTCAGTTGTGCATCTCAGCACTTCTGCTGGCGTCGGTATTTGCTGAATCCAGTGAGAAGAAGAAAGCTGTACCACTCGAAAAGAAGCTTGACAAGCGCGGTCTACTTAATCTAGGGTATGGATATGGTATAAATGGATTAGATGTTGGATATATTGGTGGAGGTCAAGGAGTTTATAGTGGACATGGAGTGTATAGTGGACATGGAGGTTATAGTGGACATGGACACGGTGGATTCGGTGGACTAGGACTAGGTTATGGTGGTTATGGTGCTGGTTCCGTGCTTCTTGGTGGGCATACGGATGTTACCAAAACTGTTACATTAGTAAAAGGCGTACCTGTACCATATCCTGTTGAAAGACACGTTGCTGTACCAGTTGAGAAGCATATCCCATATCCAGTTAAAGTGCCAGTGCCACAACCTTACGAAGTTATCAAACATGTTCCATATCCAGTGAAGGAAGTTGTTCAAGTTCCAGTTCATATTCCACAGCCCTATCCAGTTGAAAAGAAGGTGCCTTATCCAGTGCATGTTCCAGTAGATAGGCCTTACCCAGTCAAGGTTCTAGTACCACAGCCTTATCCAGTCGAAAAACATATTCACGTACCCGTTAAAGTACCAGTACCACAACCCTACCCAGTCGAAAAGCCCGTTCCTTACCCAGTTGAAGTTAAAGTTCCATACCCAGCACCATATCCAGTTGAAAAGAAAGTTCCGTTCCCTGTACATGTGCCCGTAGATAGGCCATATCCCGTACATGTACCAGCACCTTATCCAGTTGCTGTTGAGAAGCCAGTACCATATGTTGTCGAAAAAGCTGTACAAGTCCCAGTTAAAGTACCAGTTGACCGTCCATATCCCGTTCCAGTTGACAGACCAGTTCCATATGCCGTAAAAGTACCATACCCAGCTCCATACCCAGTTGAGAAACATATCCCATATCCCGTGGAGAGACCGTATCCAGTGCCAGTCAAAATTCCCATCGATAGACCAGTACCCGTCGCAATAGAAAAACACATCCCATATGCAGTCGAAAGGCCTGTACCCGTTCCAGTTAAGGTTCCAGTAGCCGTTTCACTAGGACATGCCGACAGCTACACGAGTTTCAG
Organism: Leptarthrus brevirostris; assembly: GCA_964036015.1. NCBI lineage: Eukaryota > Metazoa > Arthropoda > Insecta > Diptera > Asilidae > Leptarthrus > Leptarthrus brevirostris. The sequence continues at coordinate 108,405,479 of OZ038375.1, forward strand.
CAGCGGTCTTGGACACGAATACAGCTACCACCACTAAACCAATTATTATGCAAAGATATTATAATGCATAAATAGCTTATAGGAACACCGGCCGTAGAACTTAAGGACGCTCTAGAACCTACCCACACTGCAATAGTGCTGCAACAACAATCTACCCTGCTATATTAGTGGCCAGAGGCGACTTCAAGCAAGAATATGCCAAAATTTTGTCTTCTTTTATAACAAGCTCAAACACAACTTGTAGTCAACTCTGCAACCAGCAATACTCCTGCATTGATCGTGTGAGTGATCTTCAGTCGACTCTTAGGATCTAATGTGATAAAACTTTGAGATTTTCTAGTTGCTGATGTCATCAGAACACGGTCAGTCGAAAACTTCATCTATTTTTTATCATTTTTATGTTTTTTTTTCATTTTTTCTTGTATTTATATTTAATATTTAATTAAGGAATAAAATGAGTATTTTTTGTAAAAAAAAAGTTTGTTTTGTTTGTTTATTTGTTTGCCATAACCTCGGGGGTCTCAATTGAGCCTCCATTCGAATTTCATCGGTCAATGTCACGACAACAACATGCTCTGATGTAAGAAGATAATCGAAACTACCAACGGCGTCGACACGGCATCGCTTTTTGGCATTGAACACCTGCGGTTGTTGATTGATTACTAAAACTACATTCATAGTAAAAAAAGATTACCGAATAATGAACGATCCATTCAAACTCGATTAGAGCATAATCCGTTGATTCAATTTCTTTGAAGCAAAACAGTGAGCTCCAAAAGCCGTATGCTCGAATTCTTCATGCTAATTGATTGATTTGAATGCCCCAGTTCATAATTTTTTATGTTACGCTACTGGGGCTCTGCTCATTAGGAACTGCTCGGCATTGATCTTTGCATAAATGCAATTCAAATGGTTGCATTTTTTCCCGGATTAGTATTTACTTTTTATGCACGGATTTGTTTTCCAAGGTAACGAGAGTGGAGGGAGAAAAAAAAGCACACCTGCACACCTACACCGATTGCTCCACTTTGGCTCATTTTTTGTTTTGTTTCTATCTGAAAACGAAAACTTTACCTAGAAATTCTCATCAGCTGTGACGAAAAGTGAAATGAATGGCTTAATTTCCGCCTTTAGTTTTGTTTTAGTCACTAATAGTTTGATTTACGTAATTTTAATTTATGCCACTGTAGTATAATTTGAATAATAATTTGCAGATAAATATTTGACATTGAATCTTCCGAAAGGAAAATAAGATACTTCGAGGTTTGGCTGTGAATGGATAGAATTGATTGATATTTTTCTCAAATGTGGAATTTTTCATAATTAATTCATTATGATTATTCATATTTTGAAATAGATGCTGGAAAAAGACAAAAACATAATATACGTGAGGGCAGCTACACAATAGATTAGTGTCATTCAAGAAATGAATGAAGTTACCTCCGTAGCCAGTTCAAAGAAGATTTTTAAATTTTTTTTACTCTGCAAGTGTTTTTTATAAGTTGTCTGTGCTGTTTTACAGGCTTCTTATATTTGCCCGAATTAGTCGACCACCGATACCAATGCCTATTGAGGCTTGTGAAAGCACAGATTTATGTAGCTAGAAATTTTATAAGAATGATACCCATTAAGTCGTCGGTCTCCGGAAGTCCAAGGTTCGAATCCCACCGACGACGACCCATGATTGTTTTCTGCTGACAGTTTTCAGATTACAACAAAAATACCATGGGGTTGCATTCGTTGTCTCGAATCAGGTGAAGTTGTTCTCCCGCCCCAAGCCGCACAAGGGATTTGAAGTGAGAGATACCCATTACGAAAGCAATGAATCATTGATAGATATACGACATTCCATCGATATTCTAGAGAATCACTTTTCTTATTCTATTTTTTATGGTGTAACCAAAGTCCATGGGCAGAAGGGAATTTATCATGGCTTTGGGCAGAAGGGAATTTAGGGTAGAGAAAATGGGGAAGTTGAATGTCTTGCTTTTGCATTTCTGGGGAGATCAAGGCTCGAACCCAGGGACCATGGCGTGATGATCGTGCCACTCAACCAATTGATCCAACTCCATCTTCATACGAATACTCAAAATAATCACAATATTCCAAAGAAAAGAAAAATATTCTTTCCACTAACAGAAAATTTTCCCAAACAAGCAAAGGTCTATCATGTGCAAAAATATAGGCAGGATTGAAAGCACAAAAAGGTTAAAAATAAAAATAAGAGAACAAGCAAGTAAAAGAATTAAAACTTTTGATATTCCGCTAAAAACTCGAAAGGGATTTGTTGTTATTTCATCTAACATTAACTTTATTAAACGATTGGATCTATATACTTAAACATTTCAACAAGGTAATGCTCGTTCACATGCTTCTAAGTTGGATTTAGTTTGCTTGACGTATGCTGCACAGAATTTAATCTTGGAAAATTTGTGTTCTCTCTTTTCTCACATAATGTCAGTTTCGTACTTTAAATGACACAGGCAGACTTTTGTCTGTCCATTAGTAGGTCCGACTCAAAAGCGGAAGAAAGGAATCGCGTTTCCGAACTGCCGGCTACTCTATTTAATATTCTGGGTGAGATATCTTCCGAACTGATTCAGTAAATGCTTTCAAATTGTTGGCAGTCTATCGTTACGGTCGCAGAATACTAATTTTTCATTTAAACTAATTTTTTCTAAAGCCATTAATTTTTAATTACATTCAGAAACGTTAAAGACTTGCGGTTTTGAGCTGCCGACTACTCTATTCAGGATTCTGAATGAGATATGTTCTGAACTTACTCACTAAATGCTTTGAAATTGTTGACAGTCTATCGTTACGGTCGCAGGATACTAATTTTTCATTTAAACTAATTTGTTCCAAAGTAATTAATTTTTAAATGTACTCAGCAGCATTAAGGACTAGCAGTTTCGAGCTTCCAATTCCTCTATTTAGGATTTTTTACGAGATACCTTTCGAGCTGGTTTAATAATATTTTAAATTATAAAAAATGGGGGGGGGGCAGAGGAAAATTCCAGTGGTTCGGAATCTGATTTAAATTATAAGTCCACTTGTAATGGTTGTATCGAATCGAGTTAAGTTGTTCTAGAACTAGAGAAGGTTATTATTTACGATTTAGTTATATCCATTTAAAATATAGCAATAATCGCTTTTTTATTATATCATCTCAATAATTTTGTCAATAAATATCACAATTTATGGTTTACTCATTTTCAGTAACACTCTTTTATTTAATTGCAGATGGAGCTGAGATTTTCTGAGCAGAAGCTCCTGATCAAGCTTGGTAAGTCTCCTTTTAATCATTTAATTGTAAACCCCTGCAGTCATTCCAATTAAATCTTAATCAAAAGAAAAATTATTATACACATTTTCACAACATTAGCTAAATTGATTTTTTGAAACTTGGTATTAATTGATTATACCTGAAATTGTGTTCAAATATTACTTGAAATAGATTAATTTAAATATTTTTTATCATCCTTAATTTAACTATTATAAAATTACAACTTTTCCTCCTTGTATATTCTATATGAAATTTGTGATCTCTAAAGTTTTCTTTTGTTTTATTAAAATTAATTTTGTGAAATAAATTTATCAATATAATTTGGTTTTAAACATGTCAATATCTGATTAAAAGTTGTTAAATAAAATTTGCGTAAACAAATGACTTATTTATCTTTAAATTTTATAAATCCTATGTTTGCATATTTCAAAAGGAAAATATCAAAATTACTAAGATTAGATTAGGTTGGTATTAAAATTAGTAGCTCGAAATAATATTCTTCAATTTAACTACGTAAGAACAGATTTCTAATTGAATTACGAAGAAAAATTAAAAGTAAAATATAAATAAAATAAATTCGATTCTATTTCCATTCTTAGTCATTATATATCAGTATCGGCATCAACTGCAGTTCACTTTCAATAAATATTAAATCAATTATTATTGGTAGTTTTTATTGCACGGATTGAAAAAAAATATATATGTTAAGGTGATAATAAATTAACTCTTAGCTTTTAGTTACTTTTTTAATTACATTTAAGATAAATGAATTTCTTTATTCAAGTACTCAATGGTGATACTACTAAAACATTGTTAAAAATGTTACTTATTATTCGTGGTTACAATGTAATGACCCAATCGTTTACTACAAGTTTTATATACGTAATTCATGTATCAATTAATTTTTATTAAAAATCAAGTGATCATTACAACTTCTACTTATTAAAGTTTTGCTAAAATTCTGTTTTATCATCTAATTCTAAAAAAAAATTTACGGATGACTAAAATAAAAACTACTATAACTCTTTGTACGTACCTATGTATCTATGTGTTGGAAGAATAATTTAAGATATTCTCGAAATGATCAAGACTTGATATTAAGAAAGACATGGGTTTGTTATGAGGCAGAAAGCAACCTTACTTGAATCGACGAAAAATATTGCACGTGGATATATAGCTACAAATGGAACCTCAACAATCAGGTTCACCCGAGTAAAATAAGACTCAACCATTCCCAGCTTGAAACAGGCACACACAGCGTCAAAACGTCTGAATGGCACTCAAATGAGCTACACCTGAGTAAAAATTATACTTTACCAAATGCCATGTAGCGGGCATGCTCATATCAATTAAAGACACACAAAATAGTCCAAACCAAGCACGGTACACTCACACTTTCTCTAAACTAAAATTTAAAATAAAAACAATAAAATTATTTTCGATTAACTTATTCGAGATCCACGTCTAAAATAACAAAACTATCTCTGCAGTAGCTGGCAACGTTTGTGCATTTGAGTCGTATTTTTTTTTTTTTTTTTTATAAAGATTATAACTGCAACTGGAAAATATATAAGAATAAAAATAACAAAGTTCAGGTAATTGTTATCACTATTATTGTCATGACTCATCGTGTGAGTCAACGGGTGAACGGGTCACGCGGTGAACACGCGTCTATACGGGTGCGATTTTACATAGCTCACGTGGTGAGACAGCAGTCTCGAATGTGTTAAAGCCAAGACGCAGTAACAGAAGCGTGCATTTATAGTGAGCGTATTTTTAGATACTTGTGCCTGTAGCGGGGCCGTGCATACCCGTGTTTGCGTGCTCGCAACGGGCGCATATATACTTTTAAAAATATTAACGTCTGTACTTGCTTTGGCGTGAATATACCAACTCAATTATATTAATTACTCGGGTATTAATTTTACCTTTAACATAATCTGTTGTCAGCAGAAAAGTGGCCATAGATACCGACGAAATTCAGTCAAGCGATTCTCATAATAAAAATCAAATACTGTTTGTTATTAAAATTATGAATGAAGTTATCAATCGAGGAAAAATGTTGTCGATCAATAATCTGTGTTTCAAAACAAACATTTTCTGCGATAAAAGTAACATTAAGTGTTGTTTTTTTTATTTTACAAAATTATTAGATTGAACAGGTCTAACTCGAAATATGACACACACATCAACAGTAGATCAAAAAAACTTATATCTTGTCTATCCTAAATCATAAGTAATCCAGAAATAAAAAAAATAAAAAACAAAAAACCTTCAGACCACCCATAATGGTCGATTAATCTGCTTTTAACCTCGTAAATAAAGTAATTATCAGAGGCTATTACAAAAGGTCTCGCCTACACTTTAAACTATTTCGCCATTATTCACCTTAATTTTCCTAGCCTTTCTAACGGACAAAAATGCTTAAATACCCAGAGAGCCGAGAGGTACACGAAAGATTTAATAGCACATAAAACCGACAAGAAAATTTCAATAAACTTGCGGTTTCGGTGTTTAAGATGTCATTCCATTGTGAGATTACAAAATGGACATTAATGACATACAATAAATGAAAGAACTGCTGCAAAGCAAGATCTCTATTACAAGTTACAAGTTTTTGTCTTCTACTTGTTCGGTTTAACACGGAGAGGAGGTCGCTTCAAACTGCTCGAATCGCATTCAATTGCGACTTGCCATAGGGTACTCATTTAGACAATGGTTCAGCTTTTAGAATCCTGTCGACGGTGTTTACAAATTCAACTACAAATTTTTCAACATAAATTAAGTAAATAAGCTTGTAATTATCTGTCACTTCGGCCAAATCCAGTTTGTTTGAAGGTGCATTTTACTCTACGCCTGCATCCATTGCCTGATTTTTGTAAGGCAATTACACGCATGAGCCTGACTGATGTCATGCCTTGTGCCTGAATTAACGTCAATTATTTGCAAATTAAGCCAGTTTGTGGTGTCTTACTTTTAATGCTGTTTCGCAACATAATTCTTTCTGAGAAGGTTAAATTCCAAGTGACATAATACCTGGTTAAATTCAACTAATCAGTACAAAAGAAAAAGGTAAATCAGTTACAGGTGTTGCTCACAGCATGTTCCTTCCGTCTAACAGTCCAAAAATTTCACTTTTTACCGCGATAATCTCAGGTTCAAGGTCTCGAACTTGATTTCTCGCGCCACCAATTCATTTCGTGCCGTCATACTTGAAGATGCTGTAATTCGTTTTCTTCTTTTCTTTGCGCGGCTGTTGCTCTTGCCTTCCGTACCGGACTGCTCATCTTTTCACTTTCATTTGGAGGTGTGCATCCAGCATCATACTTCGTTACCGTTACCTTCTTACAAAATCTCCATTCATTGAGAAGTTTCATAATCACAACGAGCTGAGCTTTATTCATATGATCAAGTCCAAAGCGCGTTTTAGTTTTAAAGAGAAATGTGTGGTGATACAAAAGTGAAACTTTGTGGAGTTTTAACAACTTTTAGGCGTTTGAAATTTATATGGAGCTCTGTATCTGTGCTATGTTGATTTAATTTTCAATGAAGTAGTGAACCTAAAATTCAAGATCGCCTTTAAATTTATTTGCGTGTATGTAGAGCAATCCAAATTAAAAACAAGAAGTCTAACAGGCGCTGTCAGTTATAACTGCAGGTCATATATAAGCACACTTTATATGTTCAATTCAGTATTTAAAAATATTGCCTATGTTACCAATATATTATAAAAAGTAAGGAAGAACCCAAAGTGGAACTCTGCGGGACACCATTTTTGTATGTAGAATTGCTACTTCGCTCCAATTGGCCTACAATGCTTGTGACATTATTTTATAAATAAATTACAATTAATTTTTTATTTATTATTTTAACATCTATACAATTAAGTTTTAAGCTTATAAGTATGTTTCAAAATGTACAAATAATAATGTTCAAAAATCCCTTGAGTCGAGTGAAATTTTTTTATAGCTATGTGAGCGAGAGTGTTCCACACTGACGCTGCGACCAAGGAATTGACTCTCAGAGACCCGATAACCAAAACTGGAAGCATTCAGATACAATGTTCAACAAGATCTAACTTTCAACTTTCGATACAAATAAGTTGGTTTTCGATACTGTATCAAACTGCATATAAAAATAACTATGCGGATTGTCATATATGTATCAAATGTGTAGTTAAAAATTTAGTTTTCATAAGGAAAAACATGATCAAATCGCCGAAATACAAAACAATAACGAATGGCATAGCTGAATGCTACATTAAGTCTTCTCTGTGAAACCGAATCCAACGAACCGAAAAGTTTATAACCATGTTGCTACCAGTGACTCTACTAACAAAAATACGAGTCTGTACTCGAGTGTATACCGCAGATAACGGAAATTGTCTCAGCCTTACGGATATCCTTGTGACAACATTTTTAACATGAGCAGACCAAATTAAACTTCGATTGAAAGTAATACCAAGATACCTGACCAGTTGTTTATATTGAGTACAGGACAAGTAGCTGCATCTACTAACTTCTTGAATATAATTATAGCATTAGATTTAGAAGTCAAGTTCGTTCTCAACAGCTTAATTGTGTACGTTATCCGAATCAGCATTCATGCATTCATCAGCTTCACCAATTAAAGCTTTTTGCTTAGAAATATATAGCTGAACATCATCAGAATAAAAATGGTAGTTGCAGTACTTAGTAGCATTAGTCAAATCATTGATGAAGGTAGCAAAGAGTAAAGGTCCTAGAATGGATCCCTATGGCACGCTACGGGATACCGGAAAAATGTCTGTCACAGCAAACGTGTCATTGACGTGACGTAAGATTTAATAAGCTTACATGCTGGAACTGAGAATTAGAAATGTGTGACAATCTTATTACCTGAAACAACGTGATCAATTTTATCAAAAGCTTTAGAGAAACCCAACAATTTAGTACAGTTAAATTATTTGCCGCAATATTTTCACGAATATCGTCACTTATTTTTATCAAAACTGAAATACAGCTGTATATTTGGCGAAAACTAAATTGATGAGATGATAGAAGACAATTTATATATGTTAGTGAGGCATCTGACTGTGCATTAATTTTTCAAGCACCTTGGAACAGAAAGGAAGAATAGGAATAGGCCGATATTCCATCGACACTTATTTTTGTTTTTCAATTGGAATAATTTTCGCAAAATCCTCATCGCTGCTGTGTACACGTCCATCTCTCCCCAAAGCAATCGCTGAAAGTGAGTAATATCCTCAGCATTACGTTCGTTGAAAGTGAACTGAGTAAACTCTCCATTCAGCTCATTTAAATTTTTAGTAATGTTGGAATGCTTTGATTTACCCACTCCAATATCTTTTAAATTTCCTCCACAACTTTTTTGTCGGAAGGTTCAAATTAAACTTGTAAAAATTAACTTCAGGAGTTCTAAAAAGTTTCCACCTTTTATAGGTCAAATCACGTTGAGAAATGAGTCATTTAATTCTCAACGTAAACCACGGATAGGTTGAATTAATTCTATGCTATATTTTGAGTGGTACACATCGGACAAAAGGGACCTTATTTACGATTCAACTTAACTTCGTTGTAAAGATTGTTACAGTCAATGTTAATAAAATCACGGTAATAACAAATTCTTCTACACAACCTATTTCTCCGCCGTCGGTGGAGTAAGTGATTACGTGTCGGCTTACCAATCCGGAGGTCCCTGGTTCCAATCCCACCGACAGCGACCCATGGTTGTTTTATGCTAACAAAATATTACGATAAAAAGGTTATGGGGGTTGCAGAGTAAATGTGAGTGGTTCTGAATCCACTTTAAATTGTAGGTCCACTTGCAATCGTTATCTCGAATCGGGTAAAGTTCTTCTCCCGCCCCATGCCCCACGAGAGGTTACAGGAACTAGAGAGAAAGAAAGAGAGATATATCAGGGCATGCCTGGAGAAGTTCGGAAGAGAAATCTTATTAAAGAAATTCGTTTTCTCACTACTATCGACAATAAAAAGATCAAGCAGCGAAGAAGAAGCAGAAGTAAAATGTGTTGGTACAGAATTCACCAAATTCAACCCAAGCGCCTCAATCATATCCTTAAATCGTTATCCTTATGTTTAGCAAAGTCCGGGAATTACTGACCAATCCATCAAACACTGGAGCACTTGAATTAAACATATTATTAGCTTTAAAAACTTTAATTTAGCATACATTTGACAACAGCAGTCATATCCAGGACGAAAAATGCAAAAGAAATTATTAGACGTACACCTCCACGTCGTCGGTGGAGTAAGTGATAACATGTCGGACTAACAACCTGGAGGTTAGAGGTTCGATTCCCACCGGCGATGACCCATAGTTGTTTTCTGCTGAGAACAGATTACGATAAAAAATCCGTGGAGGTTGCAGAGAAAATGTGGTTCGGAATCCACTTTAAATTGTAGGTTCACTTAGAATCGTTGTCTCAAATCGGGTGAAGTTCTTCTCCCGCGCCATGCCCCACAAGGGGTTAAGGGAAAATCTGAGAGACAGTGATACGATATGATGAATGCAAATTGGAGAAAGAAATCACAATATAACATAATAAATAAATATGCGATTAAAAATTCAGCAAAATTTTCATAGTTATTCAATTTCAAATATGTAAGAGACAATCAAACTCAAGCAAAAATAGTCTCTACAAGTTAAATAAAAAAAGGAAATATTAGCAAAACAACAGAAGAAATTCGTCAATTGAAGATATGCTGAACGTCATGTATTCTCACATATCAGAAAGTCATATAGCTTCGAGATATCATTTATAATAACAGGTTCACCCCGGGATTGCATCTGAACTTGGATTTATCCACTGATAGTAAAGACAGTTGCCAGCTGTTTTTAGCACTTGAGTCGTTAAAATTGCCGTAATATAATATAATTTGACCTAGTAAGACTTTGATGATTAAGTATTCGTTTGGATGAGTCAGAACCTACGTTACGTAAATTAAAATGTACATGAGAACTTCCCTGCTGCCTGGAGATGGCTCTTAATTTAACGTTTTTATCATACACGTGATTATGACGGAGGTGTCTGTTCTATAAAAATCGACTTATTTGAAATGGAAAATAAACGAGAACAGTACAAGAGCGTAGAGTCTACTTAGTGATCGACTTGAGGATGTTAACTATTCTCCTCAACTGCAAATTGTAACTCTAGTTAAAATGCAACTAACACCAGAAAAAATCGCAATTCCTTACCGAGGGAATAAATCAAATTCGCATTTAGTAACAATTATTGTTTTCTCAAACGGCAAAAGTTGAGCATAAGTTTAACTTTTAAATTGACAGGATGTGATTAAAATTGATTACCACGAAGAAATTTTTCAACGTGCTCAGTCTCAGCAAATTTTTACACACAAAGTTGGATTTTGCAACGAAATTCGACGTCGTTACACAAAGCTGAAATAATACAACCTTGACAACAACTATAAAGAATGGTCACTCAATTTCTGTGATTCAAATCCACTTAACTATTCCGTAAATACTCGAAATAAAAACTGAATTCCACAATTTGGAGTAACTGAATCTTACAAAAGTTTTAGGATGAAATTTAGGAAACCACGCTATGTAGAATTGCACAAAACTTTAGGGTATTAAATAGTTTTTTTTTAATCATATCCGTGTTCGCACTTTTTAGAATGTCCCTAATTGCTTCAAAATTACATACCTTAAAAACTACAACAAATTAACTTATTTTATCTGGATTTATGTAACAAATAATAAAACTTCTGGTACACCTCAAGGTAACCTTTTGGTTCCACTTCCGTTTCTTACATACATTTACTATTAAATCGAAAATTCTCTATTATACTGATAGGATGGCTCCTACATGAAATGAAGCATTTTGCCAATTTAACAAATATGAGAAGGTTCTAATTTCGAACCGTATTTATTTTTGTATTTTTTATAAATAACCGGGCATAACTTCATAACCCATGGACCAAAATTGGTTTATTGTTATTATAGAGTACTTTATCCAGTTGTATGATGATAAAAGTTGTGGTGTTAGAATGGGGTTGAGAGATAGGGCGGATTTTGATGAGTTTGATTCTATTTAACTGATAACGTTTCCTGAATGATACTATGTTAAAACATTGTGTCTAGAGTTCGGACGGGAATTGGAGGGACCACTCCCCTTACTTCATTATGAATGGCTCGAACTAGATGATGCTTTCTTGCTGTATAAGAGTACGTTGCTGGACTAGCACCATGTTAAAAATTTGTATCTAGGCTGAGGGTATGGCAATTTTATGTCTTTTGAAGTCAGTGCAAAATTAAATAAATAAAACAACTATCTATCCATAATCATGGACACCATACAAAACTATCTAAGTATTTCAGCACTCGAGATCATACGGAAGCATATACTTACTTACTCTTAGCACTTTTCGTAATCAACTCTTTTTGAAAAGCTATTTTATTGATAGAGTAGTTAAGGAGAAGGAAATTTTTGGGAAGATTTGTATACTCGTAAAAAAGAGAAACAACGACGATGACGAACCAACTTAATTGCATTTCTATATTTTGAACCTTGGAAGCATTAAATAATAGTTTAGAAAAATCTGTACATTCTGAAACATGATAACGCACCCTCTACGGTTGCTTCTACCCTTTTTTTGTTGAAGGCTTACAGTCTATCTGAATGTTAAAAAGTCTTTTCTTGATACAGATTAAGGAGGGCAAAGCATGTAAATTTTACAAGCCTCAATTCCTTTCCTGCCACTGTTGTGCTTTAGCATTATAGTGCATCCCCTGAACTAGGGTATTATCATATAAAAAAAATTAATAAACAGCTCACATTTTCTGAAAACTGATATAACGTGAGACGTAGAGAAACATTGAAAGTTATTTATCTACTGTACTAACTACATATATCAAGTATTGTGCTAGAACAATACACGTGCGTAATCAACTCTCAAAAAAAACCTTAAATAATCTTCAATTACAAAACTTTAGACAGCAATAATTCATCACGCTAACAAATTTAAAAAGTGAAATTTAAAACAGCCCGAGCTCAAAAAGCATATTCTCCTTTTAGGTCTTGTTAATTTAATCTTGTAAATTTAAGAAGTTTCCGAGTCTTTCAACTTTCACAGCCTCCTGCGATGATCTGCATCATCAATCAACATTTATACTCATCGAAATAAGTCTTAAGATTATCTTCTAGTTTTTTGTTCACCATAAAATTGAAATTTATTTGCAAGTCCAGGGATTGCACAAATCATCTGAACATTTACTATTTTACATAATCAAATCGAATCGCAACAATGTGTAACTAATTATCAATCGAGAGTGGTCAACTGGTCCGGGAGGATTTAACGATTGGTAAACCAATCGATAAGACAACTTAAGACACTGCACCAATTCCATAAGTTGAAGAAAAAAGATGTCAATTCAAGGCCTTGTGGTTTTTGTAATGGACCACTTTTTCCGTCACGAGGCATCTAATTTCAACTTGGAGAAGGTTCGGACCAAATTGACCAGGATGGTGAAAGGATCTAAGAATTGCGCTTAAAAAAAATTCTTCACGACATCTCATCGTGCAAATCCGCTTAGCACGATGTACTCGTTCTTAATCTTAATTACGATTACGTCTGAATGCGTTCAACAAATAGACATCGTCAGCTCAATAAAAGTGTTAAGAAATCGTTTATTTCTGTCCAGATTGGATTTGCTTCCATTGAGTCCATTTACTGGCTTAATGTTACATCGAATCCCAGCCATCTGAACGATATAGATGCGTTTTGGATATCAGCTCTCAAGAGTGATACATGAAATCACATACTTAGCGGTTGCATCGAGAAGAAAGGCTGTTCACATAATAAACGCTGTTGCATAATCTTTGGTTCACAGAGCAGTAGCCACAAAAAGCGCGCTGACAAGACAAGAGCGAAGAACTGGAGTACGTACGAATGTACGTCCCCGACAAATGAAAGCAAAACTTGATGGAGTTATGCCGATGCCGAGCAGCAGCAGCAGCAACAACAACAACAATAACAACAACTATACCGCTGAGCAAGAACATGTTTTGCATGACGTAAATTGCGGACGCTTACGACCGTAAAATAACGTAATAATGCACAAAAGTGAAAATTATTGCTACAAAAATAATACTATGCGCTTTTTGGGCCAATGAAAAATGGACAGAGAGGCTTTTGTTTGGGGGACGACTCTTTGTTCGGAAGTTTGTCAGGGATTTCTATTTGCGGGGAGCACTTTGTTCTTTTCGAGTGGACGTTGTTCAAGCGTGAAAATTAGTCGAATTTTTAGGATATTTTCTAGAAGCATTCCTTCTGCACTGACGGCATTTTGTTTTTCACTGATACTGTGTTTGGCCTGTAGTTAATAGCGTTTTATGATCATGGCGAGTTTTGAAATTTTTGGTTCAGGTTTATTTCAGCTGAAACTAGAAAAATGATTTCACAATTTGCTTTGTAAATTATGTAGGTCAAAATGTGTTTTATGTGTCCTTTGAAATAATTGGTTTAGCCCTAAAGGAGATTATAATGCAATGTCATAAAAGTGTTGTATACTTATCGATTCTTTAGATATGCCAATGGACATATTCCGTCGGCTTCCATTGTCTATTATCTTCAGCCAGAAGGAAATTTTGAAAAACAGTGTCAAATGTGACATATTTAGAAATATTTAGAAAGTCATGCCTTATCAAAGAGTGCAAAAATATATGGAATCCATTTAGAAATTTTAAATTTATTTACTGTAATATTTAAAGTAAGTCTGCTCACGTACGGCGATAAAACAAGAGAGTCAACCTAGGCAAGTTCACGTAGCGCAAACGTGAGAACTCTTCTATACACACTTATCACATGGTTACTGCAGAATCGGCCCCCCCCCCCCAACAATAACTTCAGCGGCCACTACTCTGGGAAAAAATTCTGTCTTATAAAAAAAATCACTCAAAATGAAGAATGTTTTTTAATTGTCAAAAAAAAAATTTCTTCTTAAATTAATTGATAATCAAGATAGGGAATAACTAATAATAACTTATATAATTTTATTACATACATATGTATGTTATGGTTGATTTAAGTGGCAAGTGCCGATCAACGAGACCAGAACTCCAGTTAGCGCTTTACGTGACTTTTTGATACTATACCCTGTAGAACCCGGATGTTGTTCACAGCATATCATGCGCAATGAGGTAGAATACAGAGCCGTTCAGGAGGCGTGAAGGTCTAATACCAGCCTAAGGAATTAAGGAATTCGGTTTACTTCCTAATCTTTACTCCTAAGATTGCTTGTAGGTTCTTCAAGAAGTAATCTCACAGCGACTTCTTTCTGAAGCTCGCCAAGGCTGGACACTTCAGAGAATATGAAGTATGGTGTCTTTTTTACTGGTGATTCCGCAGCTGCGACAATGTGTGTTGTGGGAGCTGCTAGCCTATTAGGCAGTCACTTGTGCAGACGGCGACTATTTTCGCAATAAGATCACGAGACCTGTTGAGCAGCTCCGATGTTCTATTTATGTTAAAGCGTGGCCAAGAGATGGCACAGGTTAAGAATTACGCCATCAACAGTTGGCCTTCGCTAAGAAGTGCTGGAAGAGGTCCTTTTTGAGGATATTTTAGTGATATATGAACAGCTTCTGCTTCAGAGCAGTGATGGGCAAGCCGGTCCTTGTAAGTTCATCCGCTCTCTCATTCTCTTGAATGTTCCTATGACTTGGAACCCAGAGGGTGAATTGAATCTATGCTTTAGAGAGGTGAGTTTTTCTCTGCAGTCCCTTTCTAGCTTTGAGGAGGTGATTACTGCGTCAAGTTCCTTCATGGCAGCATGGCTGTCCGAACGACCAACGTTAGTCATTGTTACTTCACAAAGTCCCAGCAAAGAGGTTGCCTTCATGATCGCAAGTACCTCTGCTTAGAATACACTTGTGTTGTCCGGCAGGCTATAGAACCGACACCACAGTCCATCTTGGAGCCGTTATGTAACAATACAGTGTCGTAGCATTTGAAAATCTCAGTGTTTCTCCATTCATTACTAGACAGAATTTTGAGACCGAAGCTCTTGGAGAAATCATGATTAGGTATAGTGTAATCAGCACTGTAATCGAAAGTCCCCTCGATGTTAAGTTGAGGATACAACCGGGCTTAGCAACTCAGCAAGCAGATTTGTTCAGTCTGATTTTACCGTATGGCGCCTGATAATTTATGTGGAATCAAAAGGCAAAAGTGCAGCATAACATTAAGAACATCAATTAGGGTAGTCGTAGCTCTCCAGTAGAACCAATGCAAGCGGTTCTTTTTAACTTGTTTAATTTGGCCTTGTTATTATTAGGATAGGACAGCATCCACAGGAACATTCTAGTCATCAGCCCCAACGCGGTTGCAGGCATAAAGAGCTAGACTCGCCTTTCTTAATTCATCTTCTATGTTTTCCATCTTCTATGTTTTCATCTTCTATGTTTTCCATCTAGTTAACACCCCCAAATACTAAGCCCTGGAGAATAATGAGAGTTGACGTCCGGTTAGTTTGAGCATAGTAAAGTGGCGTACTTTGGTTTTAGTTGTTAAGAGCATCAGCTCGGTCTTTCCTCAGCTCACAGACAGCCCACAAACTTTGCACCATTTATTGATCTTGTTTAGTAACTAATGACGGGAAGGAATTTTCTCTATACCAGGATTTTCGGTAAAGTAAGTGACAACATGTCAGCCTACCAATCTGGAGATCCCAGGTTCGAATTACACCGACGGTGACCCATGGCTGTTTTCTGTTGCCAACAGATTACGATTAAAAAAATTACATGGGGGTTGTAGAGAAAATGTCATGAAAACATTTTAACACACTTCAATCCAAATTTTTTGCTCTACCAAACAACTTCAAACACTTTCTAGCTATCCTTGATATCTTCCTTTGTTTTAAGTTTCCACAAGTTTAGTTTTTCCTGCTCGTAAACAAATTATTTGGAAAGTCAGCTTCGTTATACTGTTTACTCATCCTTTAAAGCAAAATTAAAACATATCTTCCGTTTCCGCGTATTTTTTTTATAAAGATATGTTTTTATGCAATAACTATTCACTACGCCGCGCAACGTTACAGACTGGCTTATCCAAAGTTGCAAAAGAAGATGATCATATATTAAGGTTTCAAGCGTGGTAGGTACATACAAAGCTTTTCGCATAGTAAGATTTACTAAAATTGCCAATATGCCGTGCCCTAAAATTCAGGTGTCACAATTAATGTAGTCATAAATGTTGATATTTTGTGTTTAGATCCCATTTGAGAGCTGCGTCCTAATTTAAGAGGTCCTAGGTACCTATAAAAATGATACAATTTCCTGCGTACATTTGTTCCAATTAAGAGGTCTCCCAATTAAGGGTTGTTCCAAGTATCGAGGGTATTTTCTATGAGAATTCCAAGGACAGGAAATGGTAGTATACCTATTGAAAGGTTGTTCCCGATTACCGAGGAAGTTTTACTATATTTATATTTGTTACATGTCTATAAATTAACATGTGAAGGATATTCAACTAGGAAAATCGCTGAAATTTTAAAATTATATTTTGTACTTGATAAATAATAACAAATATCATTAAAAAATATTTTAATAAATTAATATAAAATTTGAAATCCGTGAAAGGTCGTTGGTCCACATCACTTTATCGGACCCGCTGGCTAAAACCCTGTCAGCTTCCTCCTTATGATTATGGTAGTTTCGTAATATTGATAAGAAAAGTTTACACTTTTACAAGCCATAATAATTGCAAACATTTTTCAAATTGAAAACGTCTTTAAGTTTCGAAATCTACCCCCTCAATTAGATAAGTAAGAATCAAATATTGAATAAAATCTGAAGTCATTACACACTTGACCAATAGAATTCCTCTCCTTACATTAAGTAAGTCACTTCATACCTCTTGGACGTAAAGATGCAAGATAATGATGCTCAACTCTTTGCTTGCAACATTAGCATACTAAACTCTCCGTCTAGATTATAGGTAACAGACATCATCACCAAGATTAGTTGAAAGTCAAATTTGCTGCGCTAATGATTGCAATTCTTTAATGGTTTACTATTTGATTGCAGCAGCCCTGTTTTCTGACCTTTCCACACGAGATATGATCATAAACGCATGCGCTTACCTAAGAGACGATAGCCCCCATTACTTATCTTGTGCCAGAATCTATAATTTGCAGAGTCTTTCAATCAAAAGTTGATTTTGAAAACATTTACGTAACTCAAATATAGTTTAGAGCAATATGAAAAGAAAAAAAGTTATTGAAGCTAAAAAGTTGTTACATGCATCGGCGTATCCGCGAGTGTTCAACAGGCAAAATTATTTCTTGTGGCAAATATACTCCACAGATCTCATCTCAATTTCCCCATTTTTGGCATGTGTTAGAGTATGTACTATGGCACTCATACATATTTAATTAAGCGTAAAAGTAAGGTACACATTATTTTCGCTAAGCCGGAAGTAAATGCATTAAGCGGTAGGATTCCGAAAGTGATCGACATTCGAAAGGCCGCCGTTGAGTAAGGAACCAACCAGTCTACTGGTGTAGTCGTAGGGCAACCGTAAAACTGTGAAAATAGCAACCAGTCGCACCTGATATTACTGTTTCCTCCGAGTGGGTTTCCGATCCTAAAAGAGGCGCAACTTGACATACAACTTTCACGCTCAATTAGCTGGGATTGGAACTGTCAGAGCCAGAGGAATCTGTGTAACCGTGCGCCTTGAGGAAGACTGTGAAACCGCCCTTCAAGATGTTCCGTGCGTTCGTTCGTCGATCGACCATGTCCATTCATCTGCTTTTTTGTAATTTTCAGTTAGTGTCAGGTCGTCAGGTGCATTTTCGAAGATGTTACATCAGCGCAATTTGAGATCGGATAAAATCTTCCCTCGATCAATCGTGTGCCGTTGCATAAGCGAATGGAAGACGTTAGACATCAAAATAAAAACTTGTTACAATTACTCAATTGAACGGGGAGCTGAAAATAAAACGTTAAGAAGGTCCCTCGCTGAGCAGAGCACTACAATTGTTCGCTATTTGGAAGTGATAGGAAATGGTCACAGGTCCGTCCAAGTGAACGCTGTTTTTGTGATCTATTAGCTAACTGGTCCGATCGCCATCGGGTTCGCGACTTTTGCTTTTAATCACGCTTGAAAAGGTTAGGTAAAAAGTACCGTAATTAAGCTGCTAATGAACTTGCAGGCTTGTCGTCGTACGACAAGGTTGGTCACAATGAACTACGTTTGGATTAAGTATTATTTCACAATATGTCTTAATTTGCTCCTTGAGGGATTTCTACTTTGCGGCCATTTGAATTCAATTCAATTGGCCGGCAATGACCAATGTCAATTCTTTGATCGGTCGTGCAGAACTGAGGTCATGGTGTGATCTATAATTAAGTCTAAAATACCTTTTACATAAAACTATATGGTCTTATGGATTTTCGTCAACGGAAATCTTAATAAAGAGATTCCATCAAATTAAATGTATTAAGGCGTCAAAATGCTATTGTCTACTATGTACTCAGAAGATTTCAATCCTTATGTCACTTTTGCGATCAACATTATAACATAAAAACTTTAACATTTTTTAAATCAGTGTTGGCGGAGAATCTTGTTAAAATAGGACCATTTCCAACCACAGTTTTCTACCACGAAGCAGATTAAAGAAAGGTAAACAAAGCCTGTCTGTCGGTCAAGTCACACACTAAATGTAGGCTAAAGATATTAGTAATGAAAGTACCATACCACATCCGAAGAGAGATGATAACATAATTTTAAATAGAACATTTATGGAACAGGATGCGTGCACTAGGTCAGTGAGGGTATCACAATAACCTGTCAGTGTTAACGATGTTTAGCATGATTCCAATAAATTTTTAATATCCCTCGAGAACCGACACTCAAATCCAAAAATTCCAATGGAATCCACAAAGTAGTTAAACCGAATTTAATCAGTATCTTCTTCTCAATTCATAGTAGTAACTCAACCAAAGCTTATTTAGCAGCTCATAAAAGTTTTAATTGCCTTCTCCTCAGACATTAATAATCCGAAAGGTGTACACTTTCAATTCAAACTCCATCAAACGCATTAGCACTTCAACTTTTACCATGAAAGAAACATTAGCTACGCGATTCATAGCCATATTAAGTTCACTTAAGCCGAAGTAGTTGAAATTGACCAGAACCACTTAAGTTAGGTTTCTTTTACTGCAAAAATCTTATATAACCATTTCTTTGATTTTCTTAAAAATATTTAAATCAAATTAACCTTTCCTGCAACCGAAACTGGATTTTTATTTAAATACCTATGCTTGAGTTTCGTAGTCATCTCAAGTGTCATAAATGCATGGGAATACAATATATAGCCTATAAGAGTCGGATATATATAGTAGAGGCACATTTTACATTCTTTTTTCATCCAAAAAGTAAATGTACTACCTGGTCTTGCAGCACTTTAGATGGTGGATTACTTTACCTTGGTGACGTAATATATCGGATGGAGTATCTAATTCATGTCATACAAAACTAATTCGCGTTTTTATTAGGCACAATCACGTTTCAGTAATCTCTGGCATATGGAATGGGAAGATTTCCTTGAAAGATACAGTCTACGAGTATCAGGAAGGCGTTGAACAGGACTTTGACATTCATAAAGTTTAATAATAAAAAGAAAATTTCTCAATTTTCTAAGTTCCCACCATCCTACTTTTCTTCTGTCTGATACCAACGTCGCCGCATCGTCATATCTTCAAATCTGATTTAACTTTTCTATGCTGCCATAATCGAAGTTATGCTCTTACGTAGAAACGCAATCCGTCTTTTTGCCCGTCCATGCCGTGCTGATCCAGTTGAATTACCCCAGATTATTGCGTAACTTCATACATGCTCCCGTTCTCCTTAAACGCTGCTATATCCACTTACTAACTGACTCCTCCTCGTTTGTTCGAAAGTGGATCACTTGGAGAATGTTTTTGTCATTAGCGAAGGCGAGGTATTACGCGGTTTGAAATGCGATCAGAATGATGACGTAAAAAAAACGAATGTTTTTAGAGGTGCTCGTTATTTGTAAATGAGATTTTTGCACTTTATTTAGATAGAAATAACCGAAAGATACATAGGAAGGTAAGGAGAGAAAAAAATGCGTCAACAAAAATTTTTTCGTCAATTTTAGCTTATAGGTTGCGATTTATTACAGCTCTGAATTTGCATTTATAATAGATTGCTACACATTTTTGGAAAAAAAGGTATAGCGATACCTGGCCTTGAATGCCAGTTGAAATTTTTCAATTTCTTTGCTAATAAAAGTTTACAAGATTATTAAAGAAATATATGTCATCTTTGTTGTCAACTGATTTTCTAAACTCTAATTTTGTTAGGTTTTTTTATATATATATATGATGTTGCCAAAGCTCAGGGGATGCCCTATGATGCGAAAGCACAGCCTTGGCAGGAAAGGAATTAAGGTTAAGGGAAATGGGGGTTGCAGAAGTTCGGAGGTTTGAAATCCACCTCAAATGTAATTCCACTTGGGGGCTTAGCCATCGAATTGAATAAAGGTCTTCTTCCGCCCTGTTCTCCACAAGCATGGTTACCACGCCATTCCAGGGTTCGAGCCTCGGCCTCTACGTGAGTTTTTAATAAAATTAAAAAATCTACTCCGTCTTTGGGCTAGTGTGTAGCCCATAGCAATGCAAAAACAAAACATGCAAGCTACCTCATTTCTTTCCAGCCGAAGCCACGCTACCGCACCATAGGGTTGTCCCTTGCGCTTTGGCTTCATCATAAAAAATGTTGTCGGGATACCTGTTATATTTTTAACCGTTTACGTCCCCCCCCCCCCTTTAAGGCCAACTACCTTAATAAATACAAAAGATCTGTCGACATTCAAAAGGCTTCTTCAGCCCTTGTCAGACATAGGGCGTCTGTTACACCGAAGCCCTGCGTCAGCGATTTATTTTCTTCTCAACGTCATCTAATTCGACGTCTTTCTTAAAAAAAAGCGACGGAAAGAAAATATCAGTGGTTCGGAATACACTTTAAATTGTAGGTTCACTTTCAATCGTTGTCTGGAATCTTGTGAAGTTGTTCTCCCGCCCCATGTCATGCAGAAATCACGCGTGGTTTTTGGCAGATCGTTAATAAACACACTATGGACCCAATATCGATACCTCTGGTACGTCGCGTAAAAGCGAGAGGATACAATTGCTTTAACCTTGATCTGCTGATAGCGAATCGTCAGAAAATCCGATGACTGTGGAAAGTTTTTGGGGAATAATTTGATATTCTACGCTGTTGAAAGCTTTAGCGAAGTCGTGCATTACCAGCGTGTGAAGGTTGTTGACATCAAGAGCCAGCTCTGATATCGGGGAATACTTTAAATACCGCCGACTCGCAACTGTGGTTACGACGGAAACCAAACTGCCAATTACACAAAAGATTTCGTCCTTCCAGATAATCAATTATTTGCAAATTCATAAGTTTTTTCAATACTTTAGATATAAAACATAATATGCTTATAGGTCTGAATTCTGTGTTGAGTTTTATCTATTTCTTTTAAAAGCTATATTTCTTTTAATTTCAGTAGCTTTAGTGCTGTCCATGTCGGTAGTTTTATGTCTGATCGACGTCAAAGAGTCCAAATATAAGTTGTACTATCTAGTTCTCCATCGATATCGCATGAGTGACCACAGGGATCTAACCTAGGTCCGCGACTGCTTAGTATTTTTATTAATTACCTACCGAATGTGAATGGTAATTATACTTAAGTGGACCCATTGGTTTTCTGGAGGACTTCACGATAGGCATACATTTTGACCTGGATGGGATATGTATAGATATGACTAATCAATGAACAATTATTATTGAACCCTGGGAAGTTTTAGTATATCACCTTTGATGTCAGTGATATTCTCTTTACTTTTCTAAATAGATTTTCTTTCCCCGCTCTGGATGAATTGCTGTGAGAATATTAAAATAAACCAATAAAATTCAACCAATATACTACTTTAGCGCTGGTGAAAGCGCTAATATTCCCCTCATGTACACGTAAAATGGCCATTTCCTTAAACGACTGTATGAGGTTTATACATGCGCTCAAAGTAGTGACTTTGCCCGGTGCGAAATGTACTCTCTGGAAACACTCAGGCAATGATGTTCTAGTTTTATTTTTTCGGTTATAGTTCATTTCGCAGTTTGTTTACCTCCAAGTGTGGTTTCAAAATTTTTTCAATATTTTTTGGGTCCCTTTTCTTTGAGCTCACACTCATTTGAAGTCTTTTTTTTTGTACAGAATTATTAGACAGGCTGAGAGTAAAAATGACCTATCTACAAGGTCCTAGCAAAAGTGTCTTAGAAAATTTTTCGCGCAGATTCCAACAGGGTGAGTTTCCGGGCAAAACGAATCAGATAAAAGGTCCAGGCAAAAACGACTTAACTACTAAAAGTAATGTAAAGTTAAAGCAGTTGAGTAGTTTTGCCGTATTTGCCCGAAGTTTTTCTCTGATTCGTTTTTTCTGGAATCTCTCGCGGTTCTTTTTTGCGCGGAACATTTTCTAAGCCACTTTTGCTCGGAGTTTCTAGATAGGTCATTTTTACTCTCAGCCCGTCATTAAAATAGTCATTTTTATTCAATTATTTTAACCAAGTTCCCAAAAACGAGAAGGTTTTAGGTTCGACGCATTTTTTTTTTTAATTTTTAATGTATAACCGAGCATAACTTCATAATACGTAGATCGATTTGAATGGTTTTTGTAGTATAGGGTATGTTCTCCCATTGCTGCTATTAGAAAACCTTGGGCCTAGGACACGGGTGGGGATAAGGTTGGTAGAAAGGATAGCCTAAGTTCGTAACGCGTAGAGTGATTTGAAAAATTCATTTTTTATTATATAGAGTACATTCCTTCCTTGCTACTGTAAGAAAACTTTGTTGGCCTAGGGTGGGCAGGGAGGATGGTAAGGTATAGTCTAACTTTGAACGCATGCACCGATTTAGAGGTTTTTTTCTATTGCTGCCTACAGAATGCTCCCAATTGGCACTAAGAGCAAAATGTTACGCAAAGGTTGAGATGGGGGTGGGGTGGAGCCTAACCTGGAAAATGAATTAGAATGCTGTTTCCCTTGTTTAGAGTACACTACCTCTGGAACTGTTGCAATTACTTTATTCACACGAGCAGCATTTTACGAGAGGCATAGTAAAAAATGAAAGAATAAAGTAGTTTTCTTTTAAAAAGTCGCGCTTCAAAATGTCGCATAACACATAAAATTAAATATTATTTTATACTATTTAGCGCTTTTTATGAAATCGATTTCACTTTTTTATAAAAGCAATTTTTTAGAGCAACCTAATTTATCGATATTACTTGGTCCTTATAATATTTGTAAAATTTTCAATGCAGTTTTGTAGGATATTTACTTTTACAACGATAAGTCAAATAATAAAGAACACAATTTAAATAAAAACAAGCGGACACCCGTAGCCTCCTGGCCCATGCCAATACGTGCAGGACATCTTATTCTTCAGAAGCTCTAGCAATTTGTTTGAATTCTTACCGAATTTGTTTTATACTAATTTCTTTAAACAGTGTACTTAAAAAGCATGTCATTAAATAAAAATATGAAAGTGTTTATAGCCGCTTGTAACTCAAGGTTGTTCAAGGTCGACAACATATCATTTTCATATGAAAGTGTTTATAACCCAAGGTTATTCAAGGTCGACTACAAATCATCTTCACTTTTTCTGCAGTATTTTTAGAAATATCTTAACCAATGGAACCACCCTACTGTATTTCAAAAAGGTAAAACACGATACTTTCACCAAGCATGAAGTATCTACTAACAAAGTCAATAAAAATGATAGTAACAATAAAAAGTATAAAATGTGAGCAAATTACGCTTAATTAAACATTTTTGCCATTTAAAAGTAAACACCTCCGAAAACTTAATTAAGCAGAAATTTCAAGTATTTCTGCCTTACAGCCGCCAGTAAACATGCAATCGACTTTCAGTTAAAGGTGCACTTGATTGCGGTAGCCTATAACGAAATATATCCGGAGATGAAATCAAAAATGCTCCACAAAAAATAAACAAAATCTTAATTTCCATCGTTATCTTCCGAAAAATTGGACCTTCTTTAAAAGTTTACAGTGCAAAATTAATAAAATTGAACTGCTTCAATTATATCACTGCGCGAGGCGAGGGAATTGAACCGATGCATTTGGAATTTAGGTTAAGCTTTCGCTTTCATTAAAATAGGTAAAGTCTAATGCAAAGATGTATGCGCTCTTGTTTCTTGGCAGTAATTAAAAAACAATCATTGCGTGGTTTATATCATATCTCTGGTTACTATTGTATGCACCTTCTCATGTTTTTCTTGATATTTTCTTATAACTTACTGTGCGTCGATTTGTTTTGTAGTGAAACGAATAATAGGAGCAGTCTAGTGTAAAGCGCACAAGCCTAGCATTTTTCCTTGTGTGTCAATCTCCAGGTTATTACAATCAATTATATTATACCACGAACGCGATTATGAAATTATCTTTTTCTTCTTCTTCTTTTTTATGAAATCCGCTATTAATTAATTGGAATTGACCCAGAGACCGATAGAGATATAACGAAATAACAGGCAAAATGCATGCACTGTGACAGTTTCGATTAGACGGGAATCTGACGAGGTATGACAGCCTATTTATTTCGAGATATTTACTTGTTGGTCAATACATTAAATCGAAAAAGCATATCACAGGTGATTAACCTTGAGGTAGATTATTAAAAGGGCCGCCTGTTATAGGAAATTTGTTTTTAAAACGTGGGGGGCTTAGGTGAGAGACAATCTGATGCACGTGAATGATCAAAAACAGAGAAGGAATTATACCTGCGATTATAATATTTCGAAGTTTACCTTGAACAAGATAGTAGTGACAATATTTCGGTTAAAATTTTAATTTATACAGAAATGTAGTTGGAATAAATTTAGAATGATTGGTTTCAAAAGTGAGCTTAAGAGAGTATTTTGCATGAGTTTATGTACTCCTACCTTCGATACCTTTCATTTTCCCATTCATACCATATCATGTGCGATAATGCGGTAAATGTAAAGAGCCTTATTTCCTCAGAGAGCATGCTGGATTAGAATTATTAAAAGGCATTTCACCCTTCTGGTGGGTACAGAACAATTTTTCCGACCGTTTTCGAAAGAATCCAATTAAATTTTTTTAAGCAGTTTGGCATAAGACAGAGAAAGGCAATGGTGGTGTCAAAAAAAAAAACCGCGAAGGACAAGTTTTTAAAATTTTGTTATTACAGGCATTTAGAAATTACCAGACCGGATAAGAGTAGGCCTGAAAACAAAGCAGCAAAATAAGTCTACACAAAGTGTTCCAAAATAAATGAGAAATATTTTGGGAGGTGACAGAGATATATTCGAGATGTCCAAAAAAATTTATAGAAGATCGGAAGTTCTATTCTGACTGGTTACCAAACAAGGGACAATATAAACCCTCCACGAAAGCCTCTCCCGCTACATTCGTTCCATTCATTTCCAAGGTTTCGTTTTTCAGTTTGCCAACATCGAATTTTACATAATAATTTTTCTCGAAATTTTGCGTTACAATTTTTGTACTTTGTCGATATTCATAAGGAATCATTATTAAGGCTTATATTTATGAAAGCCATTCCTTCCTACATGCAACTGTATCAGAGAAATCGTTATAAAATCTATATCTCTCGTTCCCGTAACCCCTTGTGGGGCGTCGGGCGACAGAAGAACTTCACATTCAACACAACGACTGCAAGTGGACCTGCAATTTAAAGCCAAACCACTGGCCTTTTTTTTAGAATTTAATTAAGAGAATCGGTGACCCCATCATAGCAACTATCTTTCGAGAATTTTTTGGACGGATGAGACCCACTTTATACAATGAACATGACTGGGTTGGGAAAAATGCACATCGGACCAAATTACAATACAATTTTAACGTCAATTTGTAGACATAAATCCTGATTGGACCATTCATTCTTCCAGGACGTAACCACGTACCGTATTTCTTTGAAACATTCACTTCCATCCCGCGAGAAGGAACATCATTTTCCAGCATGACGGAGCTCCACCGCATTACAGCTGAAATGAAAAGAAATGGACGGACGAGTAGCATCCAGGCTGGAGGAATAACAGAAATGGACCAATCAGGTGGCCCGCTATGCCACCAAGTTTTTCATAGAGCCACTTGAAAAGTTTATATTTATCTGGAGAGAGTCCCGCAAGGTACGAGCTGGAGGCCAGAATAGATAAAGCAAATAGAAAGGTACAGGAGTTACTACGTTTAACAGATCTTAATAGACGTGCCAGGTATTGCCTCCAAAATGTCAGGGGACACTTCCAGCACCATGTAGACATTTAATCAGTAACATCATACTTTTTAAGATTAATCTGGTGTAAGGTTGTCTGTAATGTTATTAAGAATTTAATTAGGAGGACCACCACCAAATTTTAAATAGCTATAGGCCTTGATGATGCACACCCGATGCCTCTTTCAAAAGTGCTTCGCAATACAAACATGACCTGATTCTAACACCTTTTATCTCAATCACAATATGATGACCTCATGTGACTCTGTGAATTTTTTAAATTGCATTGATTATTAGATACAATAATTGACCGATGTGTTACACTATTTGCATAATGGGAATGCCCCAGTTTTGTTACACATATTTATATAAATACTTAATGTCCTTAGTTTTCGAGAGAGATTTATTCATTGGTCCTTGCACGGAGACGGAGTTGGATCAATGGATGAGTTGCACGATCACCACGCCATGATTCCAGGGTTCAAGCCTCGGTCTCTCCATAAGTTTTTCAAATAAAAATTAAAAATGTAATGTAAAAACCAAGACATTCAGTTCCCTCATTTCCGTTACCCTAATGCCTTTCCAGTGAAATCAAATGTCCTTTAGGTTTTGGCTACATTAAAAAAATACATGGCTTATTCATCCTGGAAAATATAACGATCATCTAATTACTCGGAGGGGTATCGCATTCTTTGTGATGTTGTATTACATTCAATTCCCATGGCCAAAAACAGGTACTATTCATCTGTATGATCTGTTAATCTACCAATCAAAGGGTTATGGAAAAATATAGACTCCCTTGTGATTAATTTTAATAAGAACAAGAGATATGAAGCGGATCCTGATGAACTGAATGATATTTTTATATCTAACTTTACTCACTCCTCAATCCAATCGGGTTTTATGGCTGGTCACAGCTACATAACTACTTCGCTAAAAGTAGCTAACGATATTCGGCACGCAATGGATTATGATATGTTTATTCCATTGCCATTCTCGGCTTTTCTAAAGCATCTGATTGTGTTGAACATGATGCTCAAAACTACGGGAATAGCTTAGTTTCAGTACTCATTGATTACTCACAATCTGAATGATCGTTATTTATGTTGTTAAACCGGTTACCTCTGGGGTTCCGGAAAGCTCTATTCTGGGACCACTACTCTTTATTATATCCATTAATGATATATGTATAACTTGTAAAAGATTTGTAAATCTTGAATACTTTTTCCTTTAATAAAGTATTGTATTATTGTATTGTATTATTGGAGTGTATCAAGCATAACAAGTTACAATTTTATGCCGACGATGCTCAGTTACGTCTATCCAGGCTTCCCATCACTCAATTTCTCAATCGATTTCCCTTACTAAATTCTTTTCCTGCCAAGGCTCCGCTTTATCATCATAGGGCATCCCCTGAACGTTGGCATTATCATTAGAAAACGCATGTTGTTTGTCCACTTCATTAAAAACAATTCCCAAAGGATTCTATGAATAACACTAGAATAACCCCTCAATTAGACAAACCTAGTAGAGTTGCTGTCAATCTAAAAAGAAGAATTCTTCCTCAATGCACATTCAAAGTATAATCATATTACCACCCACTATAAAGTATCACTATCCCATTAACAATTTAAAAGTCCACCAATGCCATACCGTGTTTATCTAATTTCTTCGCTTGTTTTTAAAATTGCAATAATTTCTGTGTCACTGGGTCTGTTTTCGTAACCAACAGTCTAAGTATTTTTCTTGCCGCGTAATTGGTCATTGTCTGTCATGTCTTGGATTAAAACCGACATCGACATTAGAGGTTCACGGAAAGTAAGAGTAAGTGCTACAATAACGACGATCTTTGCTTTGATAGGTTCTTTGTATCTTTTTCTTATCTTATTTTTCTGGTTAAGTTTTGCATTTGAAACGTGTTTTGCAAGAAGTCTATGGTATTCCTCTCCTCAGTCATTGTGGCATGATCTTGATATTGTAACGTTCCTTGTTTGGTGTGTTTAAGTTGATTGGCTTAGCTAACAATTGCCTGGATTTGCATCATGCTTGATTCAGACTAGAATTCACGAGAAATCTGAATTTGTGTTCTTAGTTCACATTGAAAATTGTTTGTAATTACCATCAGTTTTGGAAATGTATTTAGGTATTTTGAAATCAGTTTAATTTAGTATGGCACAAAAAATGTGGGTATGAAGTTCTGTCTTCTCTGATGATAACACAAGAAGAGCGAAAGTGTTTTTCAACAGTAAAGTAGTTTAAGCCCAATTTACAAGTTTTATTACCTCAAAATATCTGACTGCATTTCTTGTTTCGCCATAAAATTCCAAATTTTTTACAAAAAATGTATGCAATCGACAGCTCTTCAGTGTTCGGAGTCCAAATTGACAGATTTTTAGGTCACCGAACAGGTTCTTCCTTCACTTTACTTCTATCAGTTAATTGACAAGAAAAAGATGTTTTTACATAACCAGGAAAGTAATGTGCGAATTACGACAGTCTTAAGCCCACTTAACTTGTTACAGCGTTGTCTGTCAATAGTGCGCAGAAAGTTCAAGGTTTAATTTTCTTTCGTCTTTTTACCTTTCTATTTCGACTGTTTCTTTATTATTTAATCTTTTTTGAACTTCTGCTAAAACACGATATTTTACACCGGAGTCACTATGAAGTAAATGCTCCTAGATGCATGTGTATCTCTCTACCTGACAACAGCAGCCCGCATTGGTTAAAACATTTCCAATTCAAATGAGACCGTTTGTATTGCTGCACATTATGATGCCATAAAAGATGCAAGAAATTTAGCAGTTTTAGTTTTGAATTTTTTTTTTATAGGAAAAAAGGCTATTGACCTTAATGGACTTTTTAAGTTGTTTGATCGAAAAAAGTATGGGAATGACCTTGGAAAACTCAATAGTGTGAACATATTGCCAAATTAAGATTGGTTGTGGATTTTACCTCGTAGAAGGGTTTGTAATCGTTAAGCTCCTCTTCCTTAATTAAATCAGCAATGGAGGTAAGACTGTAACTGGAAGTATGTGGAAAACCTTGTTTACAAAGTATAAAATTTAAATCTCTTTATTGCATTAATAACTAGTAACACTCTAAAAGATTGGAGAGGTATATCTTTAGGACGAAATTCAACGAATTTTGTAAGGCGAAAACGCGAAAGCAGGGAGATGTACTACGCGCTTGCCAATATTTTTGCTGCAGACAGCCGTATTCTAAGAAGCTATTCTTTTTTTTTGCTGGTGAATAAAGACTAGGTTAGCAACTCTACGTTGTTCTTCCAACGAGCGCATATTAAGCAACCGGAGGCGATCCACATAAGGAAGAAGCCCTAGTAGATCATTCCATGAAAGATCTCTTAGTGCGAACCTAACAAAATTTCGCTGCACCGACTCAATGCCTCTAGAATGAACAGCATGGCAGAGAGACCAAACCTGAGATGCATACTAGAGGATTTTCTTAACCAAAGAACTTATTAGTGAATTAAGATCAGAAAACTCCCTTGACCACCACTTTACATAACCCAGAACTGAATTACTCCTAGAAACAATGTACTAATGTGCAGAGTGAAATGGAGTTTAGGGTTAAGCTTCAGACCAAGGTCAGTAACGGACTGCACGCGACAGATATTAATTTCCGCGAAGGTATAATCAAAGACGAGCTGATTTTGGTTCCTAGAGAATGACACAACTTCACATTTATCCAAGTTAAGCTACAGGCCGTTAAATCCACACCAGTTCTTGAAGGTATTTAAATCGTCCTGAATGCAGGAAGAATCTTAACTGTTTCTAAAGCATCAGAATATCTTCATATCGTCTGCATAAATTAAGACTTTGAAAAATACTCGGTATGTCCTATCTTTTAAGTAAGAGCAGATCCAGTCGAGCAATAAAGGCGGAAAACCCAAATTTTCAAGTTTAAGCATAATTACAGAGTGAGGGACCTTATCAAATGCCTTGCTAAAATCGGTGTAGACGCAGTCAGTCTGTATTCTCATTGTATTCTCATCCGCAAACTTTCTGCTTATTGTTGGTTTGGAACTTTGGCAGTTCAAATAATTATTAATTTCCCCTCGGGCCGTTCCCAACAGGTTAAGATTAACAACAGATTTTTCTCACGGCTATATTTGAAGCAAGACGTGCCTCAAGGATTAATTTTAGTTCCTTTACTGTTCAGTTTATTTATTAATGATTTCCCGTCGGTGATCCGCGACTCAACTGTTCATCTCTATGCGGACGACGTACAATTCTATTTAAGCCGGCCAATGGGACTTATTGAGGACTGCATAGCACACATTAATTCTGACCTTGACAGTATATGCATATGTTTCCTATTTGCAGCTTAAACCTAGGAAATCGCAGCTTATCATTTTCTCCAACAAACAGTGTAATTGATCAGTCTAATATTCCGTCGGTGACATTAAACGGGTATTCGCTACCAATTATAGAAACAGTTAAGAATATTGGGACTACTGTGAATCAAGAAATAAAATCATGCAACAATACAAATAGTAATCTTGGCGTGATTTATGGTGGCATTCGTAGGCTGTGGCTCTCGGCGAGCATTATACCCAGTAGTTCCTTCTTAAAATTAGTTAATGTGTTAATAATGCCCCATTTTACCTTTGGTAGTATGATTTTCCCGAAGCTACATAGCACCTGTGCGCGTAAACTGGAATTTGCTTTCAACCATGCATCACCGTTCCGGTTGAAAGTTCTCGGTTGTACATTATCTTCTTATCTAAAGAAAAGGGCTCTCGCTTTCTTGTACAATCTGCTTCATTCTAATAAACCGGAATACCTTAGTTTTCTTTGACTTCACAACATATCAGCGTAACAGAAATCTTTTTATACCACGCTTCTACAAATCGGTCATGGAAGATTCCTGTCCTGTCCAAATTATTTGCCCCTGGAACAGTCTTCCTGTTAATATCCAAACATCGGGCACCATCAGTAATTTCAAGGTACTCGTTAAAGATCACTTATTGTAGTTCTTATCATCTAATCTTTGGCTGGAATCATCAGTAGGTAATTGTTCCGTATTATATTTTTTTTCTCAATTATTCAATCTAATTTTAATTTAATTTTAATTTTCATACTCTTGTCAATTAATTTTATACCAGTTATGTTTGTTCTCCAGTCTTGTCTGTTCTGGGCTCTTGCTGTTACTTCGTCCCATGTTAGACCGGCGCTACTAAGTTCTGCATCGACCGTTCTTTTCCACGTTTGTCGGGGTCTGCCTCTTTTCCTTCTTCCGTTTGGAGGGTTGTACTCCAGAGCTTGTCTTGGAATAGCTTCTGGGTTTTTCCGCAACGTGTGTCCGATCCATTTCCATCTTCTTTCTTTTATTACCTGATGTATGGGTTACTGATTGGTTATATTCCATAGGTCCATGTGCCTAGGTAAGTGAATTCTTCCACGTCTTCAATTGTGGTACTACTTATTGTTATTGGGTTCTGGTCCGTGCCATTGATCCTCATGATCTTTGTTTTGCTGGTGTTTATTTCTAGGCCCACTGTAAGTGCTGTGGTGTGGAGGTTATCAATGCTCCTCTGCATATCGGTGTGGCTGATGG
Source organism: Leptarthrus brevirostris (assembly GCA_964036015.1). Lineage (NCBI taxonomy): Eukaryota > Metazoa > Arthropoda > Insecta > Diptera > Asilidae > Leptarthrus > Leptarthrus brevirostris. Next base: position 108,437,681 of record OZ038375.1, read on the forward strand.
CTATTATCTCGATGTCATCGGCGTAGTCTAGGTCTATCAGGCTACTTTCCCCCCATATTATTCCTTCTGAGTTTCCTTCTGGATTCTTCACATAGCTCTTACTAATTAATATTAGTATAATCACGATAAGTAAAACTTAAACTTAAAACATTTTGAAAAAATCGGAATTATCAAGAACATTTAGAAAATTAAAAAAAAAATTCTTCAAATTTTTTAGGTATTGATAAAGATTTATCAATTTTTTTCCAAGAGTTCAGTCAGACACCATAAAAATTATTAATTTTCATTCGTTCGTTTTTCTAAGCTATCCTTTTGGTGATAAAGGAAAGGGTACAGGCAGGGTTTTCCCTAAAACCTGTTTAAAGAAATGTATTAAAAAATACATCACATATACTGTTGAATTTGTACTTCAATAAGCTTTCATTTGACAGCCTACATTATACCCTTAAAAAAATGTTTTACTTTTCCTAACATACCACTCGAAATTAATCTCCCGGAATCAAAGTTCGACTTTTTATACTTCATTACTACAATTAGGCCTTCACACTACATCTCTATGCTAAATTTCAAATTTTTACGTCGAATAGCTTCAAAGAAAGATTCCATAAGTGTTCTATTTTTTAAATTATGATTCGAAACACCATAAATGGTGTAAGTTCGGAACACTCAACGCACAAACAACGTTAATGCTTGACCGGCTTTTTTAAGATGTTTTTGTTAAATGCACTTCGGGGTTCGTTTAAGCAAACTAATATTGCCGTTATATTACTCTAAAAAGACGATTTAACAATTTAAAAGATTGAAGTCAATGCGTGATATTTTGGTTACTCGAAGTTTACTTGAAGCTTTCTTGAAGTATGCATGTAAACGTAGTGATTGATACTTACAACCCTCACAAGTTTCATTGAACTTTGACAACACTGAGTTGGACGTGAAACTTTAAATAAGTATGTATTTTTGATGTGCCACTGTAATCAAAAGACCAGAAAACCTCTCGGGATTGTAATTAAATTATTTCTCACATAATTCATTGACAATATTTTGCATTTTCTCTCTAATTTCCTTAGTTCCGCTCAAATTCTCAAAGAAAAAACAAAAGACTTAAGCGACGAACTTCTTTTTTAAACAATTCCCAAACCGATAATATTTCCCTACATAAGTAGTTCCCATTTTAGGAAACAATGAAACCCCAATTTCCCAGATCATTAAATAAAACCAAAAGTTGTCAATTTCTTATTTTGCACTATTTGCACCATCGCATGCCACGCATCGTTTTGTGATGTCGTACGCTTTTCGTTTACATAACAACACACAATTGGCGAATTTTGTTATGCGTCAAAGCTTTTGATAACTTTTGCAACAGCCGCAATCCATAATGAGAAAACTCTTTTGAGGCAAATTTATCGTGCACCATCAAATGCAGAATCTGAGCTGCTCGGGCGCACGCCAGCAAGTGGATAATGAAGGAAAGAAAGAAGGCGCCTCATTGACATCTGTCAATGCAAACATCGTTTTAAGAGCAAAAATTTACACCTATAACCCAAAAATGTCTACATTAGCAGCATCACTACCAAGTAACAAGTATCATCTCAAAGGAAAAAAAGAAGAGTGTCTTAAGACAAAACATAGAAAAAAACAAATCTTAAGCATCAGCTTCAGCATCGCGAGCAATAGCAGCGACAGCAACAGCCACAATTATGCAGACTACACTCATACCATCCCCGGCAGGGAAAGTAAATCATATCACAATTACACGATTTGCTGTGGGGTATTCCATACTTTGTTAACTGTTCGACCATCCGCGGATTGTTTGGGCATATAAAAGCAGGTGAACGCTAGCCAGACACATCCAGTACCTTTTCTGGGTTTGTTGAATAACCCCCAAAAAAATTCATACAAATTTTGTATTTTTCTGTTGAACAAAAATGAAATCGTTGGTATGTTTTAAAACAATTTGAAGTTTTTAAATTTATTGTGTTTTTTTTTTGTTTTGTTTTTGAAAAAGAGAAAATCTTCGTTTGGTTTTGAGAAAGTTTCAAAGATTTTCTGGTCAAGATGCAAAAATTGCACGTGGTTCAATGAGGAAATTATCTTAAAAGTGGACACGGTTTGCGATTGATCGTGCATTGGATTACTCAGCAAGTGGTTTCCGGTTGTTAATTTTGAAGTGCGGCTTGATTTGGTTGCAAAACTGGATCGTAAAAGGAAAAATCTAAGGACAAGAATTTGTGTGAAACGATTTATTTGTGATTGTTAGTTATGTGGTATTACGGACAAATTTTTAAGGATTATGTTTGCCCAGAATTTTTTTTGTAATAATTTCGAGGACAAAAAAAATTTGATTTTACTTTGGCAACACTATATTAGTTAATTTGGGATATTGTAAGCATCACGGAGTACTTAATTAAAGTTTTTTTTTTATTAAATTATCAATTTCTATGTTGGCTGAATTATCAAAAGTGCAGTGCATTACTGTATTGATTTTACCAATTGCCTTTACCGAACTAGTTTGCGCAAATGCCATTTCGGCATTAAATTAGCCCTAATATTAATTAACTTTATCGCCACATAAAATAATTTGTCAAACACAAAAACATTCCTCTTAAAGATACTCCAACTTACAATCTGAAAACCAGATTAAAACTGAATTTTATTTGCGCAATTTTGATTGCACAATCTGTCAGCTTGAGCTAGGGATGTCAACTCTGACAATTGATTTATATATCGTGCAATTTAGAATTTTTTTTTATTTTCTTAAACTTCTTCTTTCTTTGCGATAATCTGAGCTAAGTTTTCACTTATTTCAATCTCTCTAAAAAATGGCTGGTAAACAATGCCAATTTAGACAGTTTTAGGCTTTCTTTTTCATATCATTGAACTAATTGATATGACCACTAAGTAAAAATCTAACTTTAGTACCTCTTTAGGCGTATTACAATACACGATGCTTTTATTTTTTACTAAATAGATTTTTCGATTACGTTCTAGCGTAAAGTTTGGCATTTTGCGGTTTTCGTCTTCGGAAGAGTAAAGTTAAAATTAAATAAAACATCGAAGACCCCAGCATATATCTTATTACAAAACAGTAGAACAACTTAATCTTAGCGCGCATTCAAATATTTTTAGTAAGTTTGTTTCATACCTTCAAACACGACATGCAATGGATGATTAATCCTCGTGGTTTAAAAAAAAATATACCCAAATACCAGGTTTGATGTTTTTGTAACATTATAACTAATTATGAAAAATACAATTTTGTTTCCCAGCTTTATACCAACTAGCAGCATCTGAATGCCAGAAATCTATATAACTTATATTTTGTTTTCGCGTGTAATCAATTTTTTAATTAATCTCTTTCAAAGTGCTAAATTCAAAGGCAAGTCTGTCATATTTTAAAGAAAAGTCTCAAAGAAATTCCGTATCTAGACTTTTACTTATATTACTAAACGAATCATAAAAGGAATTTCTATCAACAAGGGCTCTTCGATCTTTCTTGTCAGTTTTAACAACAGCTCTACGAACGTGGTTTCGACTGATTTAAAACTTAACGCTTTTGCGCCAAACAAGATTCACATCAAGCGATGTGTAAAATAGTCTGAAAACAATCAGTTATTGTGAAATAATATAGTTCATTCTGATGCCACGTCGGTAGGATACCACCTAACTCCTCACTGAAACCATCTTTAGATGTCGATGAACCGCCGGAGATCTTTTACATCAGTCCTCTCGATATCGCAGAGACTATCCAAGAAATAGTCACCCAGAAAAGCGTTACGCATAAGTTCCAATGTCGATCATCGGCAAAGAAGGTGACTATTAATCTCCTCCTACTACTCGTTCTTCCAACTTCTGCAGAATTTGTAAAATAATATAGACCGGAGCTACTTTTGAAACATAATACTTACATGAATATACTGTCCTCTTTGAATAGGCACGTAGGGAAAACAAATTGAAAAACAATAGCACTACTTTTACAATGTGTTTAATTTGACAATCTTTGTTACAATATTTCTAACTAAAATCATTTCCATATAAATTAGTATTTTTTTCGTTACTTTACTGAGAGGAACACTGTATATTTTCTGAATCCAAGAAGAAGAAGAGGAATCTGATTTTTCTTGTTGCTTTTCGATGGCAACAGATTAGAATCGAAGAAAGAACGACTTATTTAATTCACCTACAGCCTTAACTTTTCTTCAGTTTTTTTTCTGAGTTGAATCAATGGATGAGTGGAACGGTCGTCTGCGATAGATGTAGGTTCGAGCCTCGGCCTGCATTTTAATTTTTTTATTTCGCAATAATGCAAAAAACAAGACGTTCATTCCCTTAACCATATTCATGCTGACGCATCGGTTTATAAAAAAATGTTTTAATGTTTGTCAATTTTGCCAGCAGGGGAAGATGTCTTAAGAAAATTTGCTTGAAATATCGTGTAAATAATGTGTGAAGTACCAGCTAAATAGTGTAGATGAATAAGTCGTGGAGATTAATCTAAACTAGAAAAATTTGACTCTGTTCGAGAAATATTAAAATGCGACCAATACCTTTAAGCATTTATTCTACTTCGATTTTCAAGAGAAATAAAAAATCGGAACTATTTTGCAATTTAACAGAAATCGCTAATATCGGTTTTTATCATCTCTAAAAACATCCACCAATTTAGACCAATTCTCATATATTTATTGGTCTAAAATGATGAACTCATACCAAATATCGCGATTACTGACTCACTCATTAAGTTCATATTTTTTTAACGCATCTGCTTGGTTATTTGTCAGTCAATTTAAGACCAATAACATGAAGTGAAAGGTCTAATAACAATCTTGTAATTTTTCTTTAATACTAGATGCTTTCGACAAAGTGAATAAGTAAGTTTTTGAAAGCAATCTTTATATAAGCTCAAAAAAGGAACCAATAACAATGTCACTTACTTAACATATTTCCAGTTGGTCTACAATTACTTTCGCGCCAATTATTTCCACCAAAACCAAATCTTACACTGATTACTTATTTAAACGTCGATCAATAAACAAAATCCAATCTTCAAGGAGAAAACATTTTCTCCATATTTAAGTTGACATTGCACAAGAAAGACAATTTGCAATCTTCACTTTAAAGACTGGTCCTGTTTACGGATTAAAAAAATATAGAAATTGTGTACAGAATCTTTATACAAGTAGTTTTTTTCACCTTTATACCATACTAAACGTAATTCGGCAATTCTTTTGAAAGTAAAAGGCACAAACTGAAAAGATTTTAAAAAGCACAAAAAATTGGAGAGCAATCTTTATTACCATCTGATTCGAAGATTACTTCACACATTGTAAAGTGTGCACAGGCCGATTTACGTGGAGGAGATTCATCAACTGGAACACTGAAATTATAGTCAATTCCATTAAAATTTCCCAAAAGCTATCTCTACGTTCGAATGAAATTAATTTCGTAATCCCAGTCCTAAACCGGGGGTATTGCACAGACGACCTAAAACCTACTTTGACCTTGTCTTCTTTAATAGTTTCATCAAATTGGGACTTCTCTGAAAGCACACCCCGACCATAAAGTGTTTCAAGATCATCTCAAAAAGATCTTGTTTCACGCACCTCACAGCATCAGATCACCGTCAACCAACCAATTGGCCGCAAACAACAAGAATCAAATGTCGCGGGCACGCATAACAACCGTACTAAATTTCATCCTTGAAAGTTTCCCCTCAAGCCATTCACTGTTTCTTCCAAGAAATAAAAATAAGAAAAACAGCAAGAAGTAATTCCACAATCGAAAGTGATCTTGAGGGACAAGTGAAATTAAAATTTCTAAGATGTGTCAACGAGCTAACAGTGCACCATTGCTAAAACATACATGTAGGTAACATAAGTCGGTGGACTTGCGGCTGGTTGACTGCCGTCCGCGAATATCAAATGAAATTTGATCGTAAAAATTCAACCGGCGTTTTACCTCGTTCTGCAGTTCGGTGATCTTGTTTTGATCTTGCACCAGATGATAACTGGGTTGGGTCGGGGATAACTCGGAATGCTGATCGCGTTATAGAAATATTTTATAATAAGATTTTCTCTGCACGTTCAAGTGTTTCTTTCTCTAATAACTTATTAATCGAGCAATGATTTTAACTTACAGATTCTGTTTGGGTTTGTCGGGGCACTGCTAATATTCAGTGCCAGCGCTGAAGACAAAGCAACCGAAAAGGAAGCAGCGACTCAGGAGAAGAAGCAAGAGAAGCGTGGAATTTTCAGCTCAGGTTATGGTGGAGGTTATGGCGGCGGTTATGGAGGAGGAGGAGGAGGAGGAGGAGGCTATAGTTTTGGGGGTAGCGGATATGGCGGTGGAAGTGGCTTCGGCGGCGGATACAGCGGGGGATATGGAGGTGGATATGGAGGCAGCTATGGAGGAGGATATGGTGGCGGACATGGCCACGTAAAGACTGTGACTGTTGTCAAAAAAGTACCATACCCAGTGCCAGTTGAAAAGCACATTCGAGTTCCAGTCGAAAAACACATTCCATACCCAGTCAAAGTTCCAGTGCCACAACCCTACCCTGTTGTTAAGACAATTCCGTATCCAGTTAAAGAAATTGTTAAAGTGCCAGTTCATATCCCACAGCCATATCCAGTAGAGAAACATGTTCATGTTCCAGTCCATGTTCCAGTCGATCGTCCAGTTCCAGTTAAAGTGTTTGTTCCTCAACCGTACCCAGTTGAAAAGCAAGTCCATGTACCAGTTAAGGTTCCAGTCCCAGCTCCATATCCAGTAGAGAGACAAGTACCATACCCAGTTAAGGTTCCAGTACATGTTCCACAACCCTACCCAGTTGAGAAGATCGTCCACTATCCAGTCAAAGTGCATGTTGACCGTCCAGTTCCAGTTCATGTACCGAGACCAGTACCTGTTCATGTTGAGAAACCAGTTCCATACCCAGTAATTAAGCAGATTCCAGTTCCAGTACATATTCCAGTCGATCGTCCAATACCTGTACATGTCGATAAACCCGTACCAGTACCAGTAAAGGTTCCAGTTCCACAACCCTACCCAGTCGAAAAACATATTCCATATCCTGTAGAAAGGGCCGTACCATATCCAGTTAAGGTTCCAGTTGTCCGCCATTATCCCGTTCACATTGAAAAACACATTCCAGTCCCAGTAGAAAGGCCAGTCCCGTACAAGGTGCCAGTTCCAGTTCCAGTCCACGTTGAACATTCCAGCTACGGAGTATCATCATACGGTGGTGGTAGCGGATTCGGCGGGGGCAGTGGATACGGTGGTGGAAGCGGATACGGCGGTAGCAGCGGATACGGCAGCAGTGGACACGGAGGCGGTTACGAAGGTGGTTACGGTGGTGGACACGAAAGCCACCATGGCGGATATTAGTTTGCATGTTGTGATAAATTTCTTATTTCCCTGTTTTTATGTTTATCCTAGTTTTAAGGCTTCCTCGTGCTGATTACCATTTAAAAATATTTTAACTTGTCCCTCATTAGAATCGCATCCTATTTTCCGTACTCTTGTTTCCTTTTCCGTATCAGCAACAATCTTGTCCTGACTGTTATCCCATCACCAGACTTGCTCCCTGAGTTGTTCTTGCCCTAAAAGTCTACATTATAGCAATTGTAGCATCTTCGAATTTCATTTTTGTTTATAATATTTTTTAAAATGCAAATTTGTAAATAAAGACTTAAAAAAATATTTCTCAATGGTTTTTTTTTTGTCGACGATTTCACCCACAAGGCCATTAATTGCCACCAATTTCGGTGTGTAACGTGTGACATAATCTGATTTAGATTTACAAGCTGTGGGAAGTTTTAAAATTGATTTGTGACTGTTGGCACGATTTTTATGAGTTCCAATGAAAAACGATGAATGAAAAAATTACATAGATATTTACGAAAAATGGTAATATTGGCACTAAATTTGGAATTAAATGAAAACGATGTAAAATTTGATTAATCGATGGCGCCTTTATTTAGTATAGTAACCCCAATTTGTTTTTTAGCACTGAATACTGCATTTTTGTAAATATTACATTTCAATAATATCATCAAAATTGAAAACTACTTGCACTAGTTTGTTGCACAATTGTTGACTCTTTCATAATCTTTGAGATAATTTTTCTGTTTCTACACGGCTATCAATTAAAAATTCCTACAATATTTTTCTAGACTAATAACCAAAGAAAATATTGATCAATATTGAAAACTCAGATTACAAGACTATTCACTAATTGCTTACTGTACTTATAAATCAGTTTTATCAAAACATGTTGCATTGAATTGCAATTCACAAATAGTTTTTCTGATACTTTCACCAACAATTATCTTCAATACCTAAATAAGATATTAACAGCATACCATTGTCGATTATGTAATATCTTCGTGCGAGGTATGTAATGATGCAATACGACCAAGTAACGTCAATAATTCAGATAATAAAATTAACTTGTATGCAATCAAACACCATTAGACAATATGTAAGTCATGTTAGGTAATTAGAGCTATTGCGCATTTTATGCAATACTCAATTAAAGTAATAATTACGCTCTGTAATAGCGTTAAGCAATTATGTTGCAGTATTGATCATACAATTGATGTGTCAATACTTCTTAATTATTTATTATCGCAACAATTGTTTGTCATGGAATTAGTTTAATGAGATCTTGCAATAATGGAATTTTGGCGAGGCTTTTGATATTATCAAATATTGCAAATATCACCAAAATATGTCGTGTCTTCAGTAGGTTATATTATGAAAAGTAAAAAAGTAAAAGTATCCCGCTCGCCTAGCTTGACAGATTTTTTTAATTTGTGTTACGACTTTAATACATATTTGACATTTGCTTTTAAGAGACGACGTGTTTGATTCAGTGCGATCATAGGTTTAGGTTACATACAATAGCTGCCTGTTCAATTTTTCGGCCTCTTTGTTGGTGCTCAGTTATTCCTGTCTCACATGGAAAGCAAGTTGAACTAAGTTATTTTTGGTGACGAGGAGAGAACTAAAGGTCACTTCTATATGCCTATGAAGGATAACATTGCTTACTTTGTACCTATCAAATCTGTCTATTTTGTGGACAATTTCATTTTCAATATCAGCAACTTTAAAAGTTTTTAAAAAGTACAATTTACGTCGTCCTTAGCTTGTTACTATGATACTCAATGAAAATATAAAATTTTTCGAGTATCTTATCACGGCTTTATATGGTTTCAAATATATTTAAAGGTAGTGATGAAAATAGCGGACCTCGTATACTATTATTTAGTGGTTTGTTGTTTATGATGTTCTTATCAAGTTCCATGATTTTGATACATCAGCATTAGTTTGTAGTCGTCAACGGTCCCCTACTGACAATTTTCATTTCTTTTAGATCAAATCCACCGAATCAAATAGTATTTCCTCAAAAGTTTTAAGGATTATTTCCGCAATGACACTCAAGCCTTTCTTCCATGTTTTAGCATGTATTACTTTAATTACATAGAATAGGAAAAAACATTATTGTTCAATTCACATAAAATATATAAGCTGAGTTTTTAATTGTTCGTTAGCGACATAGCATTTTTAGCCACCTCCAAGTCATTAAGTTCTCGGCATGTCCAAACATCTTGGCATTAGGTGGAAGAATAGTTTCCATTTCTTAGTGGATCAGAAAATCCGCCACCTTAGAGCGATCGTCGTATTGAGTTTAGAATAACGTCACGAAGCTTATCGTATTCCGCTCGCCAAACACTTTCATTTGATACCCATATCAAGGGGGTTGTGGGGAAAAAGGTAATCCCGCATCTTGGGGCGTCAGCTATATTAGGTTTAGAACGATATTACATAAACATATTGCATTGTCTTCAGAACCAAAGCTGTGCACAATTTTTGCTCGATGGGATAACGAGAAGTGGTTCAAATGTCGAAACTCTTGAAAAAAAAAAATACTGTGATCTTTACGAGCATTTAGTAAGTGACGAAGATTACCTTATTTTTCATTTGGAATCATCCACCAACTTATTTTATTGCACATCATTTCAGCCGAACTATTTCTCCCAACTTATTAACCTCAAAAAATATTGTTTCAGAATCAAATAAATCCGCCAAGTGAATTTTATTATGACATCATATACTAAAGTTTATTTATTTTTATATATATATATGATAATGCCAAAGCTCAGGGGATGCCCTATGAAGCTAAAGCACAGCCTTAACAGGAAATGCATTAGGGGAAAGGAAATAGATTAAGATTGAGGGAGGTGGTGTTGATATATGCGTCGTTTGAAGGTTTCAGGCTCAAAAGCCAAGCAAAAAACAAGATGGTATGAATGTTCCACATTCATGTGGAAAAGATTTCCGAAATTTAACGGTGCGTCCATATTTTACCTGGAGAGACAGAAATAAGTTGAGAGTGGACTGTGGTTTTTTAAGTGACAATAAACATCGTTCTTCATCAGCAATACCAGACTTCCCTGTATCTCTCTGTCTCTGGTTCTTTTAACCCCTTGTGGGCATAGGGCGTCTACTACACCGACACTCCACTTGGTTTGGTTTTGCGCTAAGGTCTTCAACTGTCTCAGAGAAGGAAGGCATCCAGATCAACAAATCGATCTGCATGCCTTCCTTCTCTGAGATATTAATTTCCGCTCCGGCGTCTGTAGTAACTATGCTTCCGAGATAGCAAAATTTATCCACTTGCTCTACTTAGTGCTCTTCCAGATAAATTTCATGTTGCCTCCTCGAGTTCAAGCTCATAAGTTTGGTTTTAGCAACATTGATTTTATGCCCTGCTCTGCGACCTTTTCTGCTCAGGACTTCGGCCATTTGGTCTACATGACTTTGTTTGTTGGATAGGAAACATACATCGCATAGCATAATCCAGGTGCGTAAAGTGATTAAATAGTTTCCATCTAATTCCTCGCGATGGGTGGTCGTCTAGGGCGCTGTACAACACGTCATTAATGACGATCAGGAAAAGCAAAGGTTTCTCCCTCTGCTCGTCTCTTGGTGTTGATGTGATCACTGCAGGAGAAACTCAACGAATCCCTGCCTGTTCATCGCTAAAAGTGCGCTCAATTGTCTGCTTGATTCGCATTAAGATACTTTTACCAATTAATTTGGAGACTGCAGTTAAAAGACAGTTACCGAGCCAATTGCTAAAACTCATCAGGTCACCTTTTTTGGGAATCTTCACAATTACGCCTGTTTTCCATTCAGTGGAATAGGTCTCGGTTTCCCAACATTCCTGGATTTCGGGAAGAAGAATATCAGCCGCAACAATGGGATCCACATTAAGTAGTTCCACTGGTATTCCATCAATCCCTGTGGCCTTACCGAGGTCCATGCACTTAGTTGCATCAACCAACTCCAATTTTGTCGGAAGTCTGGTGTTAATGTTGGCAGCAGTCGGTGGATGGTTAGACTCGTGTGAAGAAGTATTCGATGGTTTTATGGTGTTACTTGGTACTTCAGAAAAATATTCCCTCCACCTCCGCAGTTGCTGTTTGTCCGTGACACGAAGGGATCTCTTACAGGATGTTGTGTTATAAGAGTCTTTCCTGCCAGTTTTTTTTATAGATCTCTACTGTCACCGCGGTGGGCTGCTTCTTCAGCGGTTTTTGCAAGCGCGGTGATGTAGTTGCGCTTGTCACGTCGTACACTCTTCTTTGGACGCCTTTCTGTAGATACTATCAGTATGCAGTTCTGAGATATTGTTTAACCGCAACATCAGTAGCACAGTTGAAACAGTCTTTAATGTGCTACGGTCCCTGTATTGGTCGTCTTCCACTCTTTAAGCTGAAGGTTTTAAGTGAGTCTCTGAGATACCTGACTTCCATCGAAAACCCTCTTGAATTTCCTTAATGGGAGGGAGTTTTTAGGATAAGTTTCTTCCTCCTTGTAGAGGGAAATATGATTGTCTTGTCCGAGTTGACTCAAATGCCCTTTTGCTGACACAAATTCTTGTGGTCCTTTACTCCGATGGTAAACCTTTATTTCTAGGATTCTTCCAAAAAAGTAGTAAATGGATCTAATACTTTCCTAGATTTGATTAATTCCGATACATGTCATTCCACAGGTGAATTTTCTTCATTTTTAGAAACCGCAACACTAAACTGAATAAGTCAGGCTAGTTCTGATAATGTACTTGCGAAATTCCCTTATAATTTTGCAGACGAGTCTACGCCGACAAAACTAAACTAAGAAATACTCTGTAACAAAATATTCTTCGTCTTTCATGACTCTTGTGAATGTTAATTGGAAAAAAAATCGATACTGAAACACTCTCCGATTTCAATTTATCATGCAAATGTTTTGAAATTTCTCGATTTCCATAGTTCGATACATTTCAAAACAAATCCAGAGGCTGAAAGACATTTTGTCTGAGCAATAAAAAATCTATCGCCGCTAGCTATACGTAGTTTAATAAAAGTGCCTACAACTTTTCTTCTTTGGTTGAAAAGAAAGTCTTCAATCAATTTCCTGGATCACAACCGACTTATCTGAGCAATCATCAGTATTGTCTGCAAGAAAGAAGCCAAGAAACATCAAAGCGGTAATTAAACACTTCGACATAAGACAATCGCTGGAAGGAATATTTTTCTTGAACGCAATGGCAGGTGTTGTACCTGTCAATCACCTTTTGTTTAACTGATGACATTTTTAAATTGGCCTATGTCAATTTTGAAAGAAAGAAAAAAAACGCGACCTCCAGTAAACTTTTGAAATTGAGTAACTTTACCTCGACCATTGGGTTACTGTGCGAATAATTTACAACGCGCAATCACGCAAGTAGCGTACTCTTCGAAATGTTTCAATGATTGGACGCTTCGAAGAGCTGCAATTAGAGCTTCAACCTGAAGGACAAACAAATTTGACCGTCTAATTACTGTTGAATTTGTTGAATGTCGGACAACTTAATTTGGGGCCAATAATACAAACACAGTTGAACTTTTGAGTATGATGCCGCTAATTCCGTCAAACTTGTTGGAGAATTGCCTACCTTCATGAACATAGGTATTTGCATGCCCTGAATCACACTCGTTTCGTTGAAAGCCGTTACAACTTTGCTGGGAGTTTTCGATGACGGTGTGATTTGTAATTACCTTACTCATTGCATCAAAACTAATACGATTTGATTACCTGCAGTCATTAACTATTGGCACTATTTGCTTATATAATGTACACTTGGATACAAGCTTGGCGAGTGATAAACATGCAAAAGCCGCTAATCGTCTGAAGAGTGATCTGGTTAACCAATAGAGCCAGTTTGAGTAAGAAAAATTTTACTTGAATGTGGATATATTGCCCATCGAGATTTTAGTCGAACTTGTAAATAAGATTAATGAGGAAGTATAATAGGCGTTCTCATGCGTGTGCGTTTAACTGGCGGTAGTACGATAATAGTTCCGAGACTTTTCGAGATTAAAACGAAAAGGAAAGGAAACTAGATTCTGGACCTGATTTTACATTTGCTTGTAGGAAGTAGATTTAAAGCGAGGGAAAGAAAATCTAAGCACTAACGGTGTGGGGAAAGCAAGCAGAAAATTTCAAAGGAAAACCTAAGCTTTAACATTCGAAACCTTAAGTTAAGTAGAACATAACAATTTTGTTGACACTGACGGTATCAATGGATAGGTAGGCTTGTAACCCGCTTATCTAAAAAACCCAACTTACATACGAAACGTCTAGTATGCCTCGGATACCTCGGACTGATTTTGGGATGCCAACCTTTGGCTATAAACAACGGACTACGGTCGAGCTATGAAACGTGAGAACTCTGTGGGACAAGTGTGGGTACGACTATATCATGGAGATGGAGCGGGAAATAGCCCACTAGATGGAGAGGAAGTAGACTAACAATTTTGACTACTTTGTCTGTTACAAACGCGAATTTTGTTTCTGAGCGAATTAGTTTGAAAAGAGCGCGCGGCCGCTTCTGGAGGGCATAGGTAGGGATGTCAGGAACGGGAGAGCATTCGCTCGACCGGTTCAAACCAGTTTGCTAGTAGTTTTCACAATCCTTCTGCTACACAACGCATTGTTATTCAATTTCTTACTTAAGGAGGAGTCAAAGCAGTTGAAATTTTGAAAAGATTGATTACACAGTTTGGTGATCAAACACTGTCAAGGATTTCCGTCTTTTTTTGGTAAACATGCTCGCCATGACGCGGCTGTCAGCTGATAACTTTTTTTTCAACTGGCGTTACGTTTTGTTCATCAATTTTTACATGAGCGTGGCAGAATAAACGCTGCTTATTGCTGTAAGATGAGAACGATTATCGTTGGAAACGACGTGAGCAACCGATTCGAAACGTCATTCGGCTCCACGACGACAGACGGCCCCATACTGCAGGTTTAAGTTGCCAAAAATTAGAGGTAATGAGATGGACTCCACTTGAGCATCTCCCCTATTACCATGACTTATCGCCGTGTGATTTCCATCTGATTTAAATTAGAGGACATGAGATGGACTCCGCTTGATCATCCCCCCTATTACCCTGACTTATCGTCCTGCGATTTCCATCTGGTTGGACGGCTGAAACAAGCGCTCGGCGGGCAATGACTCCAGGACGATGCAGTAGTAGAGACCTTCGTGCGCAATTGGATCCTAATGCAACCCTCTTTATTTTGCGGTTTCCATCTGTTTAGGCCGCTGAAACAAGCATGCGGAAAACAACTATTCCAGGACGATGCAGTAGTAGAGACCTTCGTGTGTAATTGGCTTCTAACACAACACTCTTCACTTTTCGAGTCCCGGATCAAAAGTCTCCCAATTCGATGGGGAAAAAACGTTTCCAAAGAAGGAGAGTATATTGAGAAATGATAAGTGCTTGGCTATTATATAGCAAATTACAATGTTTTATAAGAAAAAGTCTCGTTTATATTTGATTCATAATCGCATGTAAACTAAATACCTGCAAAAATAAGCTGCCTATCAGAGTTTGCTGCAGGTATGCGGAAAGCTACAATATCCACAGCTGGGGTAAAGTTTAAAACTTCAAATCTTGTTTGTATAAAGGCGTCAATATCATAAGATATATCTTATATGCTTATGAATTTATATGAGTCGGATTCTCACGCTACTTTTTTCGAGTTATTTGTTCGACTCGTTTTCAAGTAGTATGGAGTTCACAAAAAATCCTCATACCAATAATATAATAACATTCATCAAATCTAGTAAAGTTTTTAAAGTTTCTCTTATCCTATTCTATAAAAACCATTATTAGCTAGAGTTAAAAAAAAAACAGTTGAAATATTTCCAAGAAACTACGTGGATCCAAAATGATATTACTTTAATTAGCATCGTCCGTTTATTACAAAATTTCAATTCCAAAAACATCCGGCTTAATACAATTTTAAGTATAGCAATGTGTCACGGCAACCAACCTCCAATAGGAAAGAGTTATATTCACATAGAGTTTTGTAATTACTTAACATTGAGCTAATGAGAAATTGTCATATTATCGATTGCACATTCTTTCCTAAGTAGCACCAAATCATAATTTTCTATTAAGCTCCTGTTGTGGTTGTTTTATATCGATTTGCACTCAACTACCGATTTCTTACAATGAAACTGAAATTAAAAACCACATCAAATGTGAATTATGTAATGTGGACAAATTCGAGCGAAATTAAATGTTAAGAAAATAAGCAAAAGGTCTTTTCAGAATTTTTTTTAAATAATTGAATCGATCAAACCAATCAAATCAATTTTCTCTTAGGCTGGGCGCTGAGTGATTGTAGTTTCTTTAACGTTTTTTTTTCTAGAGACTCGTTACGATAGTTTCACTCTTCAAGATTTAAATGAAAAAAATCAAAAGATTTAGTTAATATATTTGAGATAATTGTTGTATCTTTCGGTCCTTTCCCGGTAGCATTTGTTGGTATATTATTAGATTGAAAGGTTACACCGAACGATAAAAAGGACAACCGAACTACAGGTTCAAGAGGACTCTGAATTATTTTACACTTTTTAGATATGTTTTAAATTTTGCAAAATAGTTACAAACAAAACGAATAGTTTTGATTTAGTAATTAGTCGATTACAAAATCTTCGATTATTTTAACTGCTAGATCTCGAAGCTACTTCTAAAACAGCTTTATTGCGACCACATACCTAGCTTTTGAGCTAAATATATTGATTTAAATTAAAAATTAAAAATGTACTAAAATAATATTTCCAAAGTAAAATATGCATACTTATGGGCTCGAGTGAAAAGTGAGTGATTATCAGAAAAACTTTAAGCTCAACTTAAAGTCAGTTTTGATTCGGGCTTATACTTTAAAAGCTCGTTTTAGTAGTTTTACTTCCAAATTCCAATCTTTTTACTTTCGTATGCACATCTTATACAGCATTGTAAAAAAAGCATTATAAAAAAGCTTTAAGCCCAATTTTAAACGAATTAAGACGTTTTATACTTTTCTAAACAATAATGATTTTAATTTTACAACTACAAAATTTGGATCACATATTTTCGCGCTTTTTGAAGTTTAGCTAGTATCTTCTCCATCTCAATTTAATAGCGGAGGTCGGGGTATAATAATTTTGTTTTGGAAAAAAAACAAGCAAAGGTATTAAAAAATTAACTACTTTTTTACACTATTACGAATTTTATATTTTACAGTTCACGAAAAATTCCTTTGGTTGTGTTACATTACAAATCACCCAGTCCTACCTAATATCTCCTCCTCAATACGTACAATTTTTTCTTTTTCGAGCCCATGGAATGAAATTAATCACTTGATTTCAGATAAATCAAGTGTTTTAAAGATTCTAACTGAGCCTTGCAAAGAACGGCACTATATTGTGGAAAAAGATTTTTTAAATTTCATCCATAGACTCTCCTGCGAGGCAACGGTGAAACCACAATAACTAATTCCTTGAAGACACATTATAACGCGTGCGATACAAGAGCTTCAAGTTGCTTCCACCCCTATATTTTCCGGGTCAAATTTAAACGTACCGTCAAATTTCGAGAATCTTTCCTAAGCAGAACAACACGAATATGGAACAGTTTAACAATTTTTCCCTCCTCTTATGAGTCCGAAACTTTCAAATGAGATATTAATTGTCACCTCCTTCAATCAGCCTCTTAATTCATTTCCCCTACCCTTAATTTATTTCCTGTGCTTAGAAAACCCTGAACATAAAAAATACCGGCCAAATACGAGTAAGACTCGCGCATTGAGTGTTCTGTAAATTACACAGGCCTGCGAGATTTTCCCCCCTGGAAAATAAATAGTTGTTTCCGAGTTAACTTTTCCCGCTGAAACCGAATCCGGGCTCAAAATTGATATATTACGTCAGGTTTTTGAGATATTCTAACCTTATGGACACTTGAATAAAGTGACCATACATTTTTCGTAGACCGAGAAATTCATGAACATGAAAATGTAAAAATGCGATATCTTGGGGAAAAAAATTATTTCAGAGAAGAGGAAGACTTGTACTATAAGATGCCATACATAGTTTTTTTTTTTAAAAAAAAAACATCGCATTGCTACATAACCTTAACGGACGGAGTTAGATCAATACGTTGAGCAGCAAGACCAACATGCCATGGGTCCCGAGTTCGAGACCAGATGACCCCGTAAGCTTTTATTAAGAAATTAAAATAATCCACTCCGTCTCTGGGCTGTTGTCTAGCTCGCAGCAATGCAAAAGCAAGACTCAAGTTTCCTCACTTCCCTTACCCTAATTCCATCCCGGCTAAAACCATGCTAACGCATCAAAGGGTTGTCCCCTAGGATTTGGCCACATCGTATAAAAAAAAAAATATCCTTAAGTATACCAAAAAACAGTGTTTTTACACTTTTAGGTTAGAATATCTGAAAAACCTGACGTGATAGAGCAATTCTGCTCCCGGATTCGGTTTCAGTGGGCAAAATCACTTTGGAAAAAACTATTCATTGTCCAGGGGACAATTTTAAAATTTCGCTGGCCTGTGTTATTGAAAAAAAGCTAACCGATTCATTTATTTTTCAGAAACTATAAATCGCTGGAACTTCGTTTTATTTTTTAAACGCTTTTATTTAATTTGCAACGTTCGTATGTATGTCTTTCCGGTTCAAAATTTGTTATTAATTTTTCGGCCACTTTCTGGCATCCAATCAAGCTGAAATTTTGTACACAGCTTTTGTTCTGATGACAATATAATTAAGTGTATTTGATATTATTCTTAATCCGGCGGATTCCTTTTTTGCATCACAACTCCCTTGACATGGGTATCAAACGAAAGGGTTCTACAAGTAAAATACAATAAGTTACGAAACTTCATTCTAAATCCAATATAGGGGACGCCCCAGGATGATTACCAACTGTCAATGATATCGAAATGTCAATGTATTAACCTTAAGTGTTCATAGTAAACCATAATTTTAACCATAATCCTTTATGACTCTGATCTGATACGTGCAACCAGGGTACCCTGGTAGACTTACGGATATAGATATGTTTGGTTTAGTTTTCACAGGTAAATGGGATGTCATTGAATCAACAGCAACTTTGAATCTTTGCCGCTGGTCAACTACAACAAAAGTATTTAATTTTCCTTCCTTTTAATCCCGTGAGCTGAAACGTTCAGGTAGTTTTATATATTATCTTCAATTGTGGTTGGGTAGTTGTTTTGTTTGTTTAATTTGCTTCAAAATATCGTAATAGTTATAAAGTTAAAAATTATGTTATGCTTTTTAGCTTCTTTTGCTCCAAAGTCGGTTCAACGAACAAAGAAATATCAACAGTTGCAGAAGTAGTACACTCTATAGAAAAGTAACAGAATTATCAAAATTCGGCAACATATTGAGAAGTTAGTCACGGTCACCCTTTCATACCCTCACCTTAAATACAAAATTCTTACCATGGGTCTAGTGCGCCACCATACTCTATATAGTATAACAAGAGAGAATCATCGCAGTCACTCTAGGTACAACATTTTTATCATATATCAAACTGAAAACGTATTCTGTACAACAAAATCAAATCATCAAAATGGGTCTCTATGCCTTACAAAGTTAGGCGTCGCCCCTCCTCCAACTCTCATCACAAGCCACAATTTTTGTTAGAATATAAATAGAAACTCTATGCAATCAGAATCATCTAAATCAGTCCACGTGTTACAAAGTTAGATACCCCCCCCCCCCCCCCCACCCTCACCATAATCCTAGCACAACATTTTTCTTCATAGTAGAAATGGGGAATCATACTGTGCACAATAAAAAGAAATCATCCAAATTAGTCTACGCGTTAAGAAGTTGATACTAACTCCCTCCCCCACAACAACCTAACCGTTTAAAATTGTGTTGTGATACCAATGGGGGAACATACCCTATACATCAGAAAAAGAATCATCCAACTCGATACACGTGTTACAAAGTTTGACTACCCCTTCTTCATCCCAACCGACCGTAGGACCAAATTTTTTACATTCTTAGCAATGAGTGGTGGGCATTTCCATCATGGTAACACTCCAATTACCACTATTATAGCACCATTTTGATGCCACAACCAGTAAGACCCGGTTTTTTGTTGGACTCAGTTCACTCATAACCCTTATTATTATTTGAAATCATGGTTGAAGTCGGCTGAGTGTATTATGGGAAAAAGGAACTAAAGCCAACTGGAGGAATTTATGAAACTGACTATTTCTTTAATTTTTACCCTCGTGATTGACTTCAGGTTTCAAAGAAGTAATTCACCATAGCCCTCTTTCTGACTGTTTTTTTTCATTCACGTCGTTACAACTGCGACAGTGTGTATTGTAAGGGGCACCTAGCCTAACTGTATGTATGCTCGCCTAAAAGACAGTCCGGAATGATTTTTGCGATAACAGCTCTTGGTCTGTTGAGCAGATGGGATGTCATAGTTTTATTATAACTTAGCCAGGTTGCCCTGGGGGCTTATTATGAAACACGAAAATGAAACGAATTTCTAGTCGAAACAAATTTTTACATGCACTTTCTCATTTAAAAAAGTTTCTAGACTAAAAATTCGTTTCGTTTTCGTGTTCCATAATAAGCCCCCTTGATATGCTACATGCTTTCAGGGCAGGGCCGCGGAGAGCGGGGGGATGAAGGGGTAAACCACCCGGGCCCGTGCTTTCAAAAGGGGCCCCGTCATCAAATCTTCAACAGAAAATTTTTTCCATTTTAATTATATATACAAAAAATGTTTCACGATCGAAACTAGATAGATTTTAAATTGAAAGTCACTCATTCGATTGCTTATGGGCCCGTAAACGCTTAGTCCCAGGCCCGAAATCCCTTTCGCGGGGGCCCGTATGTGGTACCCCCCGGGCTCGAATTTTGTCTCTGCGGGCCTGTTTCAGGGCGCTCCATCTGGCATTTTCCAGCGCCAAGGATTGCGGACAAAGTTTCCTCTTAAGGAACCTAGTGGGATACGAATATCTTCAGAGTAGTCAGAGTATGGAGGTCATATTCTATACAACAAAAGAAGAGTTATCCAAATAGGTTCACGCATTACGAATTAGGTTTCACCCCCAATTAAATTAAACAAAGAAAGGCGATATCTCGAATTTTGAATTGTTTTAGAAAGAAAGTCATCAACGCTATTAATTACTTTCAAGAAGTGTTGAGCATTATTCGAATAAGTTTTCAAACCAATATCTAAAAAATTCTTCATATAATTTATATTTTTATTTGATTTTAAATTTATTTCGAGTTATTCGCAAATAATTATTTATTATTTGGTGATAATTATTTGAATTTTAAATAATTATTTTTTATTATGTCATGCCTAATTTTATAATCAAAAAATTATTTGTTAGCCGAATAATTAATCGTTAGGTGAATCGAATAATTATTTGTATTTGGTTGCAATGCAATTAGGATTATCATTGGCTACAGTAGTTACTTTTCTAAAAAATTCCTAAATATGAGAATTTGTGTATATCTATTCAAGAGTCAATTATACAAATAATGCATCAATTAACAAATAATAATTCTCCAAACAACAAATAGGTATGTTTTGTATTCATTTCATTGTCATTGTATTTTTCCATTTATTTGAGATTTTAGTATTTAACTTAATAATAAAAAAAAACTTTCCCATAATGCCCATCTCTGCTTTCGAGAAACTAGATCCGGAAGACTCCCTGGCATCAAACAGGAAAAATGAGAAAATTGAAAGGAATGTCAATGATGTCGTGTCCCTAAGCATAAATTAAAGCAGATTATAAGAAAACAAATTTGTTTTGACGAATTGCGAAATTTCGACGTTTACAATTCACAAAAATTCATGTGGATAAGGATGCCAACTGGTGGAAAAATGTTTTTTGGACCGATGAGTTTAAGTATAACCGCTTCGAATCAGATAGTGAAATGTGGGGGGATTTGTCAGGAGTATGACCCAAGGTATACTATAAAAACTGTGAAGCACAACTGGAAGTGGCAGTAGCACTGCATGCGGCTGTTACTGCTAGTAAGTTTTGGCTCAATTCCATAGTATTGAAGGTGCAATGGGTCAATATATGTATATACCCAAGGGTATCATAGAAAACGCCATGCATCCGTATGCAGAGTGGGAAATGGCTCTGAAATGGAAATTCCAGCATGATAACGTTTGAGGGAGGGATTACTAACCAAAAACATATAAGAAGTTATTTTTCCAAAATTTTTCTATTTTTTTTCTGAAATTTCAATAAATTATGAACAAAAAAATTCTAATGCCATTTTAGTAGTAGTTTTGCAGTAGTTTTTGCGTCAATAACGCCTAAAACAAACAAGATTAGCAAAACTCTAAAAATTGAAATGACCACTATTTTTAGCATGTGATAAATATCAAAATTTCAAAAACATCAGAATGGGGCAAGGTTCAGAATTTAAATTCCTCGTTTAATGTAAACATATTACACTTGCGTAAATTTTTCTTTATAATAATTTCAAAAAGTCTCTGAATATCCATTAATGTTCCCTTAACCTATCTCCAAAAGTACGACCCCAAAAAAATTCAAAATTTTCTTCCATCTCCATATTCTCTATATAAAAATTCTCGACTTTGTTTCTAAGTAGAGGTAAAATCTGCACTTACTGTACATAAATTTTGTGAATATACTTCCGTGTGCTTGGGATCGTGATCTTTTTTAAATTGTTTTAATGTAATCTTGTAAAACTCTTCCTGAATCGTACACAATCACTTGCAAAAACTAAGTGTAATTACTATTTCAGTAAGTCACAAAACCAGTTTATTTTAAAAGCTATATAATTTAGTACTTGCAATTTACGAGCTAAATCTCATTTAAAGACATAAAATTACAGTAAAAATTAGAGGAAACTCTTAATTTTAATATTTTCTCAATTTATAATCCTAAGTTTCATAACATTACACACTTACCGGTTGTGTGATCTTACTACGATTACATAACTTCATGTATTTATCTACGCTCCTTAGGAGAGATTTGAATTCACTGAACCTGCTCTTCCGGTTAATTAATTTGAAAAGAGGTGGTTTCGATATGTACAGACTAGCAGAAGTACGTAAAAATACTGTAGAGATTTAAAAGAAAAGAATCGGACTGCAACCTGCTCATAAGGAACATTAGCACTTCCATTCACTTAGAATTAAAATTCTAAATAGCAACATAAGTAATCTATCTTAATCACCTTTACTTCTCTCAACTAAAAGTAACATTAGAAAGCTGGCTTGACTTATGTACGCCAATGCTACTGCCATGGAACAAGTTCACTTTCCTCTCGGAGGAGATCTATAGATCGCTTCACTTAAAAGGTGCAAAGCTAAAAATCTTTTCGGTTCGACACGACTTCATCTCAGGAGTTTCAGTTAATCTAAACTAAAATATGTCGCTTAACTCTGACTACCACAACTACAAGATTACGGCAACTGCTACTGCAGGAAACTCGCTTTTGCGACAAAACATTGTCGCAAATCGCGAGTCTTCTATTAATATTTGCGTATTTCACATAGTTATGCAGGTAAAGCAAAATAAAACACCTGAAATCTCTGTACTTTCTTTCTAGCACAGTTACATTAAGTTCAGATTGTGCAGAAAACTGGAAAATGTTATGTAAGAAAAGCAAAAATAATTGGACTTGCCGAGCACGGAACTCGTTTCCATGCGCTTTGCATGCATGGCTCAGAAATATGTAAGTCACCGGTAAATTCTATGTGTAATTTGATGAGGTGAAAATTATGTAAGTGAGAGGAATTAAGTTATTTTTCTAGTTACGAAAATTGTTTAGGGGCCAAAAGGATGAAGGACTAATAGGCCTTGAAAAGCAGTAACATTCAATACCATACTAATTAAACCTTGTCAAAAGATGTTGTGCTTCTTTCGTAAAAATTACTATTCCGATTAAGATACTATCATGATAATCCTCTCAAATCCAAACATTTCGTCAGTTCAATTCAAACCTGGCACTTACCTAAGTTTCAGATGCTAGTGTTATCCGAACGTTATTAAACCAGAATAGGTGTGATTTCATGCCACTCAATGTTGCGAGATTCCAATTTCTCGATTTTGTAATGTTAAAACAGAAAACTCAGGTAAAATTAGAGATCATTAGAAAAGATAATTTCCTTGCAGTCAAAGTGTAATAAATCACTTAACGGGATTAAGCAAGAAAGGCATGACAGATTGCCTTATTTGATACTGTCTGCTCACCGATTACAAGGCATTACGTAAATATAATAGATATTTCAAGGTCAGATTAAATTGCATGACGTAAAAGAAGGCATTTCAGTTTTGATAATTTTTAAATGCAAGACCCTGGCTAATGGTAACGAAGTTACAACTGACGTAAATTTTTTTAAAGAAAAGCAACCAATCCTGAAAGAGTAAAAATCGGATGCTATTTCGGGGTATGGGTAAGCGATGCTGACAAAACATCAGTAATAAAATCGATGTGAACATTGATCAGTAAGCAGCGATATAATCGATAATAATCGAACTCGAAATATCGATGGGCTTTAGTATCACAGCGTCTTCAATTTCGGGGTGTATAAACTGATATCATAATACTTCTGGGGTGCCACAGGGTAGCCATTTAGGACCATTATTATATATATCTATACTAATGACTTACAGCCATTTTTGCGTCACACAAACATCTTATGTTGCACTGACGATAAAAAGTACAGGACATAGGTCGATAATTAGATATACCGCATTTGTTTTCTTATGAAGGGGAATAACCACAGATTACTTTCAAGGAAAAAGGCGCTGAAATTCCATCATGACTACACGAGAAACTATTAGCCAAATTCAAGATGTGCTACCATATCTTAAAGCTTTGCCAAACACAAAGTCTTTGGGTACAAGATAAGTTGGCGGAAGTCTCGTCAAATGTGTAAAATCCATTAAATTAATATTACAGTCAGTTTTCAAAAACGCAGTTTTAAAACGGACACCAAAGATGTTGACAGTAGTGAGAGGATCATTACATTTCTTGTCACCAAGACTTAACATTGAGGGGTATCCGTCGCAACTGTATTTGAAATTATCAAATCTGCAGAACTGTTTTGGCGCGTTGTGTAAAGATAATTTGATTCTATTCAAATAGTCATTATAAGAGGGTTCAAGAGCACAATAGAATCGCTCCGTGAGAACCAAAATTTCTTCCATGTTTTGTTTTTCAGTTCTTAAGTGCTTGAAGTCCCCAAAAAGCAAAAAATCAGATGAAAGCATGACATCAGTAATTCCATCGACGCTAGCAACCAACAACTCGTTCGTGTCCTAGAGCAAACAAAGTGAAATATAGACAGTAGCAATCTATACATCTTTATACATCTCTATGCAGGAGCCTCAGGATCACTCACAGGAGCTCGAAAACATTAGAGAATCAGAGTGAGCAACATCAACAACAGTACGTAGCAACTCCGAGAGTAGCATCTAAAACGGATAGATGGAGGTCACGACGAAAAAAGACAAAGAACTCTGTGATATAAAGCTCAACGTCAACTATCTCTACAGCCAGGTCTTGGGCAAACATATGACATCAAAGCATAAATTAGTCGATCCAACAAAGAAGTGAGTTGTCGTTGATCGACGTCCAGATACGTTACGTAGTGAAATGAGATCTCGCTAATAAGTTTTTTGAAGTAGTCGCTCAGGAGAATCGATTCTTCGGGATAAACTCACGTACAATTGAGCTAGTCGGACAAATGTCAGGAGAAACCACTGCAGGGAATTTGTCATTTTGTACAAAATTTTTAAATGAAGCTATGAAGGAGCGGCAATTTGGACCGCACGGAGCAGCAATTCTCTTGCAGGCAATAAAACCAACCGGACACAGAGATATCACTAAAAAAATCAAACTGCTATATGTTTGTCAACAAATCGTCGCCAAAGTTGACGGCGTTGGTTAAAAACCGGACTAGGTGGAGAGTCGGTATAATAGACGTACTATGCCCCACAAGGTGTTAAAGGAACCAGATAAAGAAAGAGATAGAGGTACGTTTTGGCAAGTTTGGTCCTATAAAGCAAACAACTTTTTGCGTTTTTCAACTCCAGAGGAGTCTTCACCATTGCCTTCAAGTGGTTAGTGGTTGTACGTCTATAATTTATGATAATATTCATGCCGTCCAAAAACCACTTCGACTAACGAATTCAATTAAAAAATTCCTTATACCTACTAATTGAACGATCAACGAAAAGATAAACTTGTCGATATTTTGCAAACATCCCAATCCAACTATTTTCAATTATGATAATGCACCCGCTCACTCTGCCTCAGTGACACTTGCAAATAATTTGAATTGCGATTTTAATTATTTTCTCACATACTTCATTCGTCGTCAGATTCAGCCAGCCGAGCTTCTCTTCAGAGTTCCACATGTAATTATATACTGCACAGATCAATCCAAATTGAACAGATGCAGCTTTTAATGCAACTCCTCTGACCACAGCAAGCATTTTATTGTCTTATGAAACGTTTTAGTGCAACTACTAAAATTGTTGCTAAAACGATTTTAAGATTACCAATCGTCGTTATCCTACTGCAGGGATTTTACGGGTAATTCTGTCAAATAAAAAATTATTAATTGCAAGAGGAAATTTTATTACCGCAAAAACTTGTGTAATATTTTCTTACATGGAGGTTTTCTATAACAAAAAATAAAATAAAATAAAAGCGGAAAAGTTAATTGTAAAAAGAACAAAAGTTGACCATAATTTTAAGTTGCTTGAAAAATTTTATAAATACAATTTGTGAGAACAATAGATTCAATTAATAGTGTTGAAAGAGCACGTTTCAGTCATTTTCAACTAGTTGAATATCATCAAACCCTGTAAAATCATTGTCAACAACGAATGGATGTGCTAAATGCCTTCAATTTATTATTTGAAATTAGAAATTGAAATAAAACTGAATATTGGGCCATTGGGGTTGCAGAGTAATGTCTGTGGTTCGGAATCCACCTTAAATTGCAGTTCCACTTGCAATCGTTGTCTCGAATCGTGAAGTTCTTTTCCCGCCTAATGCCCCACAAGAGTTTTGCAAACTATAGAATACATATAACACAATTTTACTTAATATCCACAACAGACCGTACGATATGACTTTACTATCAAAATAAGTGTTTAAATTACTCATCGGCAGGAGTAATCGAATAAAATCTAAAATTGTGTTTTAATACCATTTCAATTCAGCATATAATCTTGGTGATTGGCCAACTTGCATAAAAAAATGGTACTTTCAAATTACACCCGGAAGAACTTAATATTCACCAGTAGACCGAGTAAACATACATACGAATCAATGCAATTATCATTAATCCATGTGTAGTCGTACATCGATTTTCTGCTCTCACTGTTATTAAATGACACCAGAGATTACGTCAAACCAACGTAAAATGGTTCCCATTGGAAGTGCGTTGATTTATAAAATTTTGCGGTTTAAATGTCGTGACGCGCGTTAGTACTTCTATCCCATATTCAGTCCTAATCGCAATTACAAAGATTTCCAATCCAGATTACATACAAACCTCTGTCCACTTCACTCGTTTTAAACTTACAAATCGATTGTGGTGCACTTCGGATCATTTCCATCGCAAATCATTAATTTTCTATTACATAAGTAATAGTTCAATGAAAATATAAAATTCAAACGGCATCGTAATGCTTCATTATACTATCCAAAGTGCAGCCAGACACGTTCCATCTCATAGTATTTTCTTGTATTATATTCACTTCCCATGAATGGTGCAATGAAAGAGTTCAACGAGCGTGAGCTATTATGAGGAAATGGAAGTGAAACCTCCGGTATTACTAGCGTTTCGTTAGGTTCCTGCCTTTTTCAGTCTATTCTATCTTGTCAGGTAAGTTTTTGCCGCATAGTGCCTTAATAACCACCTTTTAGCGTAACTAATAACTTGCTGTAGACATACATGTCTGAACTGATTGTCATAGGGCCGTTAATCATTTACTTGGTGGGAACTAGAGTAGAGTAGAGCCCAGTGACCGAGTTCAATAATATTAAAGTGTGGGGAGAGATTATTAAAAATGCTTAGACTTGCAAGGTAAAAAAAGTTGAGAAATCTTTTAAAGAAATATTTAAGAAATCTACAGATTTGTTCTGAGTATTGTTGTATAACTGAAACCAGAGTTAATCATGTGCCAAAAAAAATGCTTCTGCATAATAATGGAGTGGAAAATTAAAATAACAGTGAGTTACCCGACCTGAGCAAGGGGGTGTCAATGCCTGGTATCAGAATTGTTTCCCTCTATTGTTAGCGAGATTATGGAGGGTGCCCTGAAGAAGGTGAGCAGTTGGTCTAAGAAATGTAGGCTGGCTGTGAATTCAGGGAAAACTGAGCTTCTTCACTACAAAAACCAAGGTACCATACTTTGCTTTACCTAAATTAAACGGCCAACAACTCTCACTATCCTCCAGTGCCAGGTATTTGGGTTTAACCCTGGATTCCAAACTGAACTGGAAGCTAAACATAGAGGACCGGGTAAAGAAATCAATTATAGCCCTCTATGCCTCTAGACATTCCTTTAATAAGACATGGGGACTTCAACCTAAGATGACGCTGTGGTTATATACAGCGGTGGCGCGTCCAATTCTCACCTATGGTTCACTGGTTTGGTGGCCTGCGATGAGTAAGGCTTATAACCAAATCAAGCGAAGTAGAGTGCAAAGAACCGCTTGAATCGGCACTACCGGTACTTTACACAACCGAAGCTCTTAATATGCTTCTGCATCTACTTCCCCTTGATTACCAGATCAAATTCCAGACGTTATGCCGTGCAGTAAGACTCAAGGAATCTGTTTGCTGGGTTGGTAAGCCCTATGGCCACAGCAACATCCTCAGCTTAGCACCTAGAGGACTGACCGATGTCTCAACTGACTACATTACGCCTGTCATAAATTTTGAAAAAGGATTCAGTGTCAGAATTCCAACTAGAAGGGAATGGAGAATGACGGAACCGGCCATCAACTATGATGCCGTAATATTCACGGGTGGTTGGTAAGATGGAACAAGGTGTTGGTGCAGGGGTGTTTTCTGAGGTAGTCAATATATCGATCTCTTATCGTTTACCGAACACATTGAGCGTCTTCCAGGCGGAGGGGCTTGCGATTATGAATGCGTGTTCGCTGATTCTGTGTATCCATTCACCGAAACAGAGCATCGCCATTTTTACAGATTGTCACGCGGTCATTAGGGCGCTTGACTCAGTTACGATATCTTCTAGGGTGGTGCAGGACTGTCTGGAGGTACTTAGCTTCTTGGGCAACCTACACTTAACACTGGATTCCCGGACATAGGAACATTGCAGGAAACGAGATGGCCGACAAACTTTCCAGAGGGGCGCAGCTCTACAACGTGGCTATGGTGAAGATACTCGTATCCCACTAGGCTCCCTTAAGTTGGAACTCTTTCTGCAATCCTTGGCGCAGGGTAACCTGGCCAAGTTATAATAAAAATAGGACATGCGATCTACACAACAGACCGAAAGCTGTTATCACAAAAATTACTGCGGTCTTTACGAGACACTGTAGGCGACCATGCACCTAGGCTGGGGACCCCTTACAATACACACTGTCGCAGTTTCGACGCCGTGAACGATAAAGAGACCGTCTCTGTAAATGTCCGGTTCTTGCCGGCGTCAGAAAGAGGGCTATGGTGGATTACTTCTTTGAAAACCTGAAGTCAATCACGAGGGTAAAAATGATTAGTCTTTTTAGCCCAAGTAACAACAAGAGGAAAAATTGTCAGGAGACTGAATTGCGTCAAAAGGATTGAAGGGATTGGAAGAAGCGGAACACTGGAGCTTCAAAAACTAAGACCGAGTAATATGAGCAGCTTTAAAGAGGTCCCAAAAATTACTACCCCTAACTTTAACATATAGGAGGAATGTATGTAGGAATGTATGTAGGAATGTAATATATAAAATTTTTTCCGTTCAGAAAAGCTTAAAAAGGTTATAACAGTGTCCCCTTATTATAGCGGTTACGCTGAGATGCCTTTCTTACGAAAAGCTGCAATCAACGCTGTGAAACACCTTTTCAAAATCACCAAACATAAGATTCCCATTACAATTCGGCTACTGTTCTCAATGAATTATTTTATCAACCTGTTTCAAATTATAAGCGGAACATAATAGACATAATAATAGACATAATAACGACAATCTAAAATGCCACATTACTTTAGTTTCAATTACACAAATCCCTAAAATATCGTTAAAAACAGTTTTCTTTTTCAAATTTTTGCGCTTTCTACAGATCGACCATTATGAAGAAATATTTAGGTAGCTATAGCCTGTTACATATGTGAATATCGCATTCATCCATTACAAACTCTAGCAACAGACGACTGCAAACTTTAGACAACTCAGCGACCACAAAAATTATTGATATATAATGCTATGATTCAACCAATTATATAAAAATTCAGAAATTATCTTCTTTGCTCAGTACTAAAAGTGAAAATTTAAGAAATAGTCTATGGGAATGTTATAGTACGTATCACAGGATGTCCAGAAAGGCACACATAGAAGATAAGTCAATTAACACCCAAAATAAATGTAAAGAGGATATTTTAAAAACTCTGAGCCATTGAAGAACAGGAAGAATTATTTTCAGTTCTACACACATTTTTTTCAATATTCATGTACTTCCAAGAGTTTTCCAATTATTAGTTCGAATGGAATTACTTTAGATATATTCAGAAAAATACTGTCAAACCCTTACCTGATCCAATTTTAATCACAATTTAGTCTGAACTTAATTTTTTTTTCTGATCCTATTCTAAAACTAGTTTGCAAGTCAAAAACAGTAATACTAAACTGAACAGTATCGTCGTGGTATTAAGTAACCAGTGCCAAATCTTCTCTTCGCAGATCCATTTCTGCAATTTCTCATCTATTTTCAATCGTCGTAAAATCATACAGCCGTATCTTCGTTGTAAGCAAATAAAATTCCAAAGAAGAAACTCGCCACGATCGATATTATACAAGGAAGCATAGAACACAGTGCAATGAAACGAAATGATGAGCGATGATATAATCACTGCAAAAACCCACCAGACAACTATATTAGTTTTCCCTTAAAATAGGAAGCATAACATTGGCTGTAGCACCAAGTTCCGTAGTATAGAGTTTAAGCCAGGTTTCCTCCCAGATAATTATCACTCATGGCAGCCTATTGTAACTGCTATCTGTCTAGATCATATCCTCAACCACCTTTGCAACAATGTGTAAAAAGTATGTTTACTATCCATGACAAATTCCCTAAACAAACTATCCTATATGTGGTTCCCACAACTACTTCAACATAATCCTTCTACTTTGGGCTTTTCCCAACCAACAACTATCGGGAAACTCACTAACTCAGCCGTAAAAGTAAAACATCTTAGACTGGTACTCTGGTTAATCCATCATAGATTCAAGTCAGGTGTTAGTAGTGGTGGTGACTTCTGGTAGTGGCTCCCAAACTTCTTTTCTTTCCATCGAGCAGAAGCATTCAATCCAACTATAAAAGTGCTTTCAAACTGGTGGCGGTATATCATTAACTCGTTCGCTCTTCAACTATTCGGAAAACTTTTGGTTTTCAATTTTAAGTGAAATCGCAAGTGGAGCAGAGGAAGAGATGAAATTGCTGGTAAGTGATGCTGTGAAAATCCAAACAGCAAAACCGCAACATGGAAAAAGAAGAATTTCAAGAAAAGCCTAAGGTGGATTCTGTGTGTTGTTTTTAGTGAGATCTTCAAAAGGTATTTAAGTGCAGTGAAGATCTATGGATTTTAAAATAAACCAACCTTCGATTTAATTAGTGTGGTATTTCTGCGATTTATGGTGGTAAATTTTGTTTTTACTTTCCTTCGAATAGCGTGAAAAGCCTATTGTTGGTTTTGGTTTATGAATTGAAACGGTGTAAAATTATTTTGTTAGTTTTTCGGTCGAGTGCCCCTGCGGGAGAGTGCAATTTACAATGTTGTGTTATGAATGAATACGAAATTCATTTAAATACTGGAGCAGACTGTGTTAATCCTATAAAAGTGTTAACGATATCTATAGGACTGACTAAGAGTATACTATATATGAAATTTGGATTATGCAAGACTTTCAGGTTTCAGTGATTTTATACCCCAGTTCACTTTGAATTTGTTTCGGTATTCTGGTGGTTTTTAACTTCCTTCTAAAGAATTTTGTTCAGTGCGAAGACTGAGGAATAAGTTATATCTCGTCCTAGAGCTCTTGAATGATTATCCGATTACTTAAGGTTCATAATTAAAAAATAAGATTCGTGGAATACTGTGTTCAGATATGTATTCAACCAGCAGTAGAACACCTTAAAGACTGAAATTTGAAATCGCTAAGGTCTCTTACTGACGATCATAACTGACTAGTATGACCTAGTAACAATTATTTCATTTAAAAAAATCGAAATAAATAATTGACCACCCTTTTCCTTTTAACCCTGCAATTGGGCTCAGGATGTCAACACTTTGGTTTCCAGACAACGATATTCTGCTGAGAAAATGGATCAACTCCTATTCAAAAACAAATCAAGTATCCTAAAAATCGAATATTATCACTATTGAATTTCGATATTTACGAGAATATCGATAGTTTGTGTCTACTAAACTAATTTTGTAAGACATAACGAACTTTAACAAAAGACTTTAGCAATTTCATAATAATCTGGTGGCTCGAAATCAATTCTAAGCTATAAGTCTATTTGATTATGATTTGTCATTAATCCTGTAGCAGTTTTTCGAACTGTCAAATTTCGATATTTTGGAAACATCGATAGTTTTTATACTTTCGATTTTCAATATCATGTAAGAACGCCTTGCGTTTAAATATTTGTTTAAAACAGTTCACTTCTTGAGACCTATGTCATCCATTAACAACAAGGAAGGTATTAACTAACTCGCTTCGACTAGTCTTTCTCTCTAGTTCACGAAAAAAACATCTTTTTGTAGCTGTGACATCCGAATCACTAACCGAAGGTAACGATTTTTACGAATTTCAAAAATGTGCCATAATTTCGGAAACTATTACATTTTTATTAAACTTAAATTTAGTATTCTGGGCGATTATGATATGGCATACTAGAACTCATAGAAATGTCGTTGAATTTTACATATGCCGACAAGGTTTTCATATATATTTGCATGCCTAACCCTTGACTGCCCTTCATTTGTGACCCTATAAAGCCCTTAATTGTGAGAAAATTCTCTACAGAAAAAAAACTGAAATTAGTTTTTCTCATAACAGTGTCAAATACGAAAGTTATAACAGTTCAAAGAGTTTTTCCCTCAATTTTTCATCTATTCAGGCTTACAAAACTTTTATTAATAATACTACGTGAAAAAGTTGCTACGAAAAAGCTTTTTATAAAAAATTTTTTGTACGGCAAAACTGTTTACTCCTTTATTTTCATAGTGGCGGCCGAATAGGTAGGGCTGTGACCCCGGAAACTAAGTCTTATACCCACTACCGACCCCACAAACACTACCACAAAAAAAATATGTGCCTACCAAATATGTTTCATTAAGCTACCATTTAACTGGTCTAACAATTCTATACCTTTAGTTCGTCAAATTCAATTTAACAAATAAACGAATCCACCTCTGGCTTTACCATAAAGACAGTAAAACCCATCTGTTATCAATTCATAAACTCTTTATTTTCCAGAGAACAGCGTGCCTTCTGACATTGATGCTTTTAGCATCAGCTGAAGAAGAAAAACAATCTGGCAATGAAAAACAAGTCGAAGAACCGCAACCATCAGCTTCAGAAAACGATGAAAACAAAAAACAGGATAAACGTGGTCTCTATGGTTTTGGTGACTACCACGGAGGATATGGCGGACACCACGAACACCACGAGCAAAAAACAGTTACTGTGATCAAAAAAGTTCCTGAACCATATCCAGTTGTAAAACATATACATGTACCTGTTGAAAAGCATGTCCATGTTCCTATTAAAGTTAACGTACCAAAACCCTATCCTGTTTACAAAAACGTACCATATCCTGTCAAGGAGATTGTAAAAGTACCAGTTCATATACCAGCTCCGTATCCTGTAGAAAAAAAGGTTCCATATCCAGTTCACGTTAAAGTTGACCGGCCGGTGCCAGTTAAAGTATATGTCCCTCATCCATACCCAGTTGAAAAGAAAGTTCATTATCCCGTTAAAGTGCATGTGCCAGCTCCATACCCAGTAGAGAAAAAGGTACCATATCCAGTGAAGGTACCCGTTCACGTTGATCACCCATATCCTGTCGAGAAAATCGTGCACTATAATGTGAAGGTGCCCGTAGATCGTCCAGTACCAGTTCATATTCCAAAGCCAGTTCCATATCATGTTGATAAACCTGTTCCAGTTCCAGTTATTAAAAAAGTACCTTACCCAGTTCACGTCAAAGTCGACCGACCAGTTCCAGTTCATGTAGATAAACCAGTTCCAGTTCCAGTTAAGGTACCAGTTCCAGCACCATACCCAGTTGAAAAACATATTCCAGTGAAAATTGAAAAGAACGTCCCATATCCCGTTAAAGTTCCCGTAGAACGACCTGTTCCAGTTCACATTGAAAAACATGTACCTGAATACCATGAAAAACATATTCCATACAAAGTACCCGAATTTATCCCGGTCCATAAAGAAGAGCATCCCATTTCCATTGATTCCGGAGCAGGTGGCGACTATGGCGGTCATGAAATAGGTGAAGGAGAATCATACGGAGGACATGAATTTAGCAGCAGTGGAATCAGCGGTGGTGGTGGTGGTGGTGGTGGTGGTGAGGAACACGGATATGGAGGATCCGATGAAAGTGACAGTCACGATTTTGGAAGTCATGACACATCATCAGGATATGGCGGTGAGAGCAGCGGATATGGTCACTAAAATTATTAGTAAATGACTAGGCAATAGTTACCGACTTGTATTATAGTTGTTATGATAATTTTAATGAATTAATTGAATCTTTAGAGAGTAAGGTGCACTGATAGAGCGTTACCAGATTGGAGGAATCACTGAAAATTCAATTATGCTGTGTCTCTGAGATTTTTGTCTCGCAAGTTTCTGTTGAATCTTTTTTTGTGTACGTTTGTAAGTATTTTATTGTAAAATAAATTTTTATTTGAAAGAAATTGGGAATTTTGATAATTTTGTGTATTCCACTTCAGCACAGGAGTTTATAGGTACATAGAAAAATGAAACGCAAAATAACTAACTGGACGATGAGACGATTTTAAAAGATAGCAACAGTTTAATGAAATTTCACGAAGTGTAATGGTTTTTTCTTCAATCTGTTTCTCAGCTCATTCCATGGGATTTAAGAATTTTTTTTACTTATTCCCTATGCCTTTGATAAGCTGACTTAGCTAATTTCCTTACTGCCGCTACCAAAGCAGATTGCACGTGATTTACGACGGATTTCAGTTATGCAACAAACCACTGAAAATTGTTGATGGAGGAATATGCATGCAAATTGTTGCACTTGGCTAACTCGGCTAAGTAGATGTGCATAATTGACATAAAGATATTACTGGACGTGAACAAAATTGCGCAATTATTACACGTTACGTGAATTTAAGAGAAATTTTGAATCCCCCAAGGCAATTTGTCGATTTCTATTCGATCTCATTGCATTATGCACGTAACAAAAATTAGATCAACAAAAGTGCATTCTTCCAGAAATATGCACTTTTTTCATCTTAATAATGTTATGTAGCAAACATCTTTAAAAGTACTTACTTCATGTAGGGAATGTTGGCTGGAATGTGATATTTGGCCCCTGGATCGAAGTCCATTTCAGAGCGAAGGACTGGTGGTTTGATGCCTCCATATTGTTCTCTGAAAGTAGTTTCTATGACGATTTCACAAGTTCTTGTAAGGTAAGACGTGTGCACTTACCTGAGATCCCAGTAATGGCAATTCATCATTTCTTTTCTTCCACGCTTGCTGAGCACATCATATCTCCAGTTCTCTAATGCAAGGGCAAATGGAAGGAAAACAACCTGAAAATATTCCTTTGACTGACTTATGTGACTTATTTTCAACGAAGGAATTTTTTTACCTTATCCATTGCCATTGCGAAAAGGAAATTTATGTCATAAGTGGTGTCTTCTACAGACTTCTGTATGAGACCCAAAGTTTGCAAGTGCTTTGGAGTTGACACAGATAGACCAATTGCATCTCCAATAGCTTCGTGGAATCCTAAAAATATAAAAAAAAAATTGTTTGTGAGCAAAATCGTTAAGTAGAAAGTCAAGGAGTTGCGGATGATTTTGTTAAAAATAATTCTTGATTCTTCTGATGCGGAGATAGACTTATACTGCAGAGTTTTAGGTTTGTTTGAAATAAATTCAAAGAAAAAATAAATAAAGTAAAAAAAAATTTTTTTAACAATGGTTTTCTTTTAAAACCAACTACATCTAATAAGAAAAATACAATATTTTTTTATTTACGCGATAGATATCGGTACGTACCCCTCCTCTCTCCCTCTCCCCCCAACCCCCACCCCATAGGGTGTGGTGCTCTAGGGGGTGGTGCTCTTGTTCAACGGGGTGTTCCTGTGCCCCAAGGTTGCTACATTAGCGACATGACGTATTTTTTACTACCCACATGAACCATTCAGTCCTCGGCACATGCTAACCTGGAGGTGGGTAGTTGTACGTTAGCGATATGGCATTTTTAGCCAACCCCATACCATTCATTTCTCGGCACACACAATGACATTGGGTGGAAGAATAGTCCGTTATTTTTTGGTGCGTCAGGTAATTCGCCATTTTAAGACATTCGCCTATTGGATTTAGAATGACGTCACGTAGCTTATCGTATTCTATTCATATACTTTCATCGTTCACGAATTCGTTCCGAAAGCCCGTCCCGGTTCTTCGCCCCAATCAACAAACTCATCAGCAAAATCGCTTTCTGCTACGTCATCGTAACTGGGCTGCGCTGTGAGACGGCACAGCTTTTCTTGGCTTCGGACGAATCTAGTGTCATCTACTAATCTAAACTTGGTTGTACGATAGAATATCTGACGGCGAACTCTTTGGACCTGAATTACAGATTTTCCGTCGTGATCGTCACTCTAAATGTCTCACAAAAGATTGTTCGCTTTTAAGGTCTACATTATTCTGGGTTCGTCGCCTGAAATATATGTATTAATCCCTTGCTGTGTCTATGGACTGCTCAATTAATGAAACTATTGTATTTGGTAACTTTAACCTCCCTGCTGTTGCCTGGAAGCACTCTTCCGTGGTGGATGATCTGGTGCCTTCTTTCTCAGATGTTCCCCAGCGTGTGTCTTCCTTCTTTGCCTCACGTGGCTTGACAGGCTTGACGCGATGTAACGACGTTATGAACAACTTCGGAAGGCTCATGGACCACATTTTTCCATTCGACCCTGATGACGTACTGTTTTCTACGGCTGCGGAAGGAATCTGTGATAATCTCCCTTCACAAAAAATGTAATTCTCATCGCAAACTTGTGCCATGTTTCAAAGATATTTGAAGCTTCAGTTAGCGACGTGCTTGGCTTTCACTGCAGGCCTTTTATGGGCCTCTGTTTAGCATGACAAAGGAAAAACCTAGTACCACCAACCTGCTTGAATTCCTCTCCCATTCCCTGCCGGCTATTTAATCGGGTAAACAATATATTCACGGACTTTAGTAAAGCCTTCGATAGGATCAGCTAACGCATCCTTATTCATAAGCTGTCTTTCCTCCTCACTTCTTTGACTTGTCCCACCGCACACAGCATTTCTTCTTCAGGAGAGCCCTGTCCGCTGAGATTTCTGGCTGATCTTGGATACCGAAGGGCGGCCCTCTCCTGTTTGTTATTTATATTAACGATATTTTGCTGCACCTATCTTCCACTGAACACCTGTAAGTGCACTGCCATAATTTTCTTCAGCATTAAACATCCTATCCTCTTTGACCACACTATAGATGGGAGTATGTTGACTAAACTCGATAAGTCTAAAGATTTGGGTGTTTTTCTTACCCCTCCCTCGCCTATCCGTCAAGGATCATGTAGACTCTAATGTTAGCAGGACTTGCTCGACGATGGTCCAGGGAACTTTATGTCAACAACTTTATTACAAAGCTTCTTATTGTCAGACCAATATTTTTGGAATACAGTAGCCCATTTTAGTATCCTTAGTTTGCGGTGTACTTCACCTGCATCGAGGCGATTCAGTACAAATTTCTTAGGTTCACGCTTCGTGACCTCCCCTGGAATACTCCCGCCGCCCTTACTTCTTATCGTGACAGGCTTTGCTTAATTTCTTTGAACTCCGTTGAAAAAAGGCGAAACGTTTCCAATACTTCCTGTATTTTCGATTTGCTGCGTGAAGCGGTAAACTCATCTAAATTGCTTGACTCAGTGAGCATTTCTGTTCCCGCTCGCTCCTTGAGGACTTTCGTCACATACCTCATCGCTGAACTCCTTATTATATCTGCATAGGTTACCTGTAATCACTACTATATTAACAGATTTAACGAGTGACGAGTTAAATAACTAAACAAATCCTTTTATTTATCAAATCAACGACGTTATGAAGAAAATGGTAGTCCACGGATAGTCATGACATTTATACGTTCCTTCTTAGACTTAGCACTGGTCTATTGCACCACACATTACATTATGTTCTCTATCTTCCAAAGTATCTATTATGTTTTTTTTCGGATTCAAAGGCAGGAATGAATATTTAACAAGGTGAAGAAATCTATCTGCCCTAAACTCAAGTCGAAGATAAGAAATGGAATTTTTGGGTCACCGCAATTTCAAGCATTTATAAGTAATGTTATGTTAAAACACTTGGTGGCAATGCAACAATTTAGAAATGATTAAACAATAAACCTCACCTGGATTGGCTCCATCACGAAAAACTTTCGGTTGATGTCGATAATTCAAAAAATACTGAATATGACTCATTTCATGATGTGCACTAACTAAATCCTTGTGGGTAATGTGTGTGCACATTTTAATTCGAAAATCTCGTCTATTACAAAAATCCCATGCAGATGGTTGACAAACAACAGCACGATCTGGTGGTTGTTCGAGTACAGAATTAATCCAAAAGTCCGGTGCTAATGCTGACATATTCAAGGACAAAAAGAATTCCTCAGCCAACTGAAATATAATCAAAGGATTGTATCCTTGTTCTAACATTCGAGGAGTAACATCAATGAAATTCTTTCCCGGATACGGTATAGTAAGGTCCAAAATATTTGTCCACGTTTGTCCGTAAATATTTCCAAAAATATGCGCTGGGAGAGGGGCGTTTCGATTAATTTTATCCGGACCATAGTATTCCCGCAATTTTCGTCGTACATAGGCGTGGATTAGTTCATACAGTGGACGAATTTGTGTCCAAACTAATTCAATATCTTCACGAAGATTAGGTGTTTCAAATGCTGAATACCAGTATTCACCACCGTGTGTAAAGTCTGCAATTTTGTAGACATTTTTTTTCAAGTTTTTAATAAAATTTTATAAAGACTTACTGTTCCCATAAGCAACCTCATTTATTAAGTCAATGAGTTGTTCGTAGAGATCTCTCATAGGTTTTCCAGTCTTTCTTCGCCATTCAGTCCAAACATGCTGGAGCTCATCCCAATCTCGACTTTTAGCCATTATTATCTTCAAGTCTGGCTGAAGACGTAGTCCGCACTGGAAAGGCTGTTGGTATTCACAAACTGTAGCACTATTGTATATAGCCAGCATATCGTTGATTAGTCGATTGTACTAAAGTGAGAAAACGTCATTTAGTTAAAATAATAGTTTAAAAGTGTGTTTGATAAAGAGTCGTCTAAAATTTTGATATGAATTCCCGAATTGTTTGTGCTCGAAATCTTCACCAACGATGCCAACTTACACGATCCAATTGATCAGCTGGTAAAGCGCTTGGGCCAACATTGGCAAGCAATTGCAATTGTCGATTCAAGTTTTCATCAAAAACAGTATTCCGGTCAAATCCTTTAAGCTGCTCGTAAACTATGTGCTGAAAATCCGCATATCTTTGCTGTGCCAATAACTGAAATTAAAGCAATTTTCTTTAAAACTAATTTAATTTACTAAGAATTTTTCCACTTGACTAATGCCTGACTCACGATCATTTTACTAAACAATGAGCCGAGATATGATTAACCGCCACTGTGGTTAACTTTTCACGACAACATTTTTCTCACAATAAAAAAAAATTCAAATTTTCCCGCAAAATCACGGTCGACAACAAAGACGACGAGATGCCCAACAAAACGGAAAAGCCAACCAAGATAAAGACAGTCGCACGCGACATGATAAAAGGTCCAACAAATTTTGTAGTTTTATATGCCAATGTCAAATTTTAATTAATTAATTGTTGAGAGAGGGGAAAACTGTGGATAGTCTGAAGAAAGAGTTGACTTACCGCTTCCGCTTGAGTAATTTCGTTGACATTCGTTTCAAAGGACCATTGGGCAGCTACATTGGCCGTACACTCAAGTGATCCACTGTAATCTGTGTCGGTTAAAAAATTCCTTATCTTTTCCATTTCGATAGAATAACGCCGATCTTGATCGAGCCGGTATCGATCTGTGTTTAAAGGATCTCCGCTGTACGGATATCCAGGGAAAGTATTGTTGTAAGCCTGATTTTGATAGTAGTTGTATCCGTCACGATCATTCTTGATCCCTCCTTGCTAAAATGTCAAGTATTAATAAATTCCAGCAAATCCGAGTCTTACTTACCCTCAAATCGTTTGCTCGATCCTCCTCGTCATCACTGTAAGGGGGTCCGAATCTTTGGCTGCGATCTCTGTCCCAATTTACACGATCGTTCGATCTACCCGACGGATTGTAACTATTATAGGAGACATCTGGGCGTGTAGGTGGTACTGTAGGTACTGGTGGCAGATTAAGTTGAGGACTACATTTCCCATGATAAACCGTACATAAAAAAACTATAATAACTGATAAATATGCGGTTGCACCCATTTCAATTCGACGACACAAGTCCACTTGCCACACCAGCTGATAGTCACTGTCACCACCGATATTCGAATTATTCAGAATCACTGCCGCACTGATACTAACCTTATGATATCCACTGGAAGAAGTTACCAAGCAATATGCTGCGGCTATTTAGCATCATGCGGGTAGTTAGTACTCATACAATCGGTTCCCTGGCCAAGTGGCATTGTTTTCCGCGAGAACTTCATGTGACGCTACACCTTATTGTCATTGCCTGCCTTCTGGTTGCCATTGCCACTTTTTTACGTTTTTTTTTGTGTGCTAAAGATATGACACGGGACCTACATAAGTTTGTTATTATCAGTAAATTCACGCGACAATCACAGAGGACAGGAATATATTATTTAGGAAGTTATTGACATTTGAAATGAATTGTTTCGACTATTTTGAAGGTAGCACAGAGTATTACAAAGAAATCCTGTCGCAATTATCTGCTAACTTTGTTCGTGTTGCATTTTTATTAGCAGCTACCCGCTAAAGATGATGCCACCAGCTGTTCTTGCATGTTAAAAGAGATACCGTCTCTTGGTAATTAAAGTCTTCGTATCATAAATCGTCGAAAGAATATAAAACGTAAAATATGGCAATTGGTTTTTTGGCACATATCATTAAATTGTACTTAGCTCTTACAATGAAAAAAGTGTTAAATTAATTTGGTTAACAATTGATAAATCCAATTTACTACCAAAGAAAAGATAAAAACCTAATAAATGCCCGCACACCACAAACGAATTTTGAATTTTCTAAATAGCAAATGTAAAGTCAAAAAACCCCGATTTTGGAATGTACCCAAATTAAAATAAGACTCACCCATTCCTAGCCTGAAACGGGCACGCACAGCGTCAAAACCCCTGAATGGCACTCAAATAAGGCAATGTACGCCTGAGTAAAAATTTTACTTTTCCAAATGCCAGCCTGCTGCAGGCACGTATCATAAAAAAAAGACGGTCGAAATAGTCCAAACCAAAAACGCTATACTAACACTTTTTCTAGACTAAAATGAAAACAATAGAATTATTTTCGTAGATTGACTCATTCGAAGCCGACGTCTGAAGTTGAGTATTATTTTTACTCGTGTTAATAGAGATTATAACTGGAAAATATATAAGAATAGAAGTAACAAATTTCAGTTAATTGTAATCAACCTTGTGAGCCATCGGCTATTGGAAACAATTTTAATATCAGGTGGCCGATGACCCACTCGGTTAACACGCGGTGAAGTAATAACCTTAATTAAAGCCGGAACGCAAAAACTGATGCGTGCATTGATGGCGGGCATATTTTTAAATTTTTGTGCCTGTGGCGGGAGCGTCCATACCCGTGTGGTTCTAAATTTTTGGGCCTGTAGTGGGAACGTCTATAATACTAAAGGACGCATTTGTTCGTTATGCATGCTC
Source organism: Leptarthrus brevirostris (assembly GCA_964036015.1). NCBI lineage: Eukaryota > Metazoa > Arthropoda > Insecta > Diptera > Asilidae > Leptarthrus > Leptarthrus brevirostris. Next base: position 108,479,514 of record OZ038375.1, read on the forward strand.
GCAACGGGCGCGTATATACTTTGAACAATATTAACGTCTGTACTTGCTTTCAGCGTGAATATACCAACTCAACTACTTACTCGAGCAGAAAAATATTTTAAACCGTTCTAAATTCGCTATTTGCTATGACACAGAAACTCACGTCAGTCCGACAGGCCGATATTTTTGACATAGATGCTTTTATTCAGGTTTGTTAACTTATTATTCTATTTTATTAAAATAATTGAGTTGGTATATTCACGCCCAGAGCAAATACAGACGAAAATATTTTTAAAAGCATATACTCGCCTGTTGCAAGCATGCATAGCGAACAAATGCGCCCGGTAATATTGTAGACGCTCCCACTACAGGCTCGAAAATTGAAAAATACACCTGTCAGACAGGTGTGCACGCTTCCGCTATAGGCACAAAAATTTAAAAATTTAATTCTATTACTGCGTTCATGCTTTCGAGAATGGTGACTCACCGTGTGGGTTATGTAAAATCTCACCCGTTTATACGCGGCCACCTGATATTAAAATTGTTCCCAATAGCCGATGACTCACAGGTCACGTCATGAGAATAATAATGATAGCAATTACCTGAAAATTGTTACTTTTATAATATATATATATATATATATTCCAGTTTCAATTATAATCTTTATTAACCCGAATGAAAATAAGGCTCAACTGTCTAAACGTTTTCGGCTACTGCTGAAATAGTTTTATTCTTTTAGACGTCGGTCTCGAATGAGTTAGTCTACGATAATAATTGTATTGTTTTCATTTTAAATTTTAATCTAGAAAAAGACGTGAACGCGTGCCATGCTTGGTTTGGACTATTTCGTGCGAGTTTTATTGATACGTGCCCGCAGATGGCTCGCATTTGTAAAAGTGTAATTTTACCCAGATGTACAATGCTTCATTTGGGTGCCATTCAGGTGTTTTGAACAAAACTCACGACTTCTAACTGAAACAAACAAATAAAAGTAACCTATTCTGATACTTAGAAATTTATTTGATTACAAATTAAGAAAACCAACATTATTAATCTTTGAAAAAAATCTACTTAATTTAAAATCCAAGAGCATAACCATCTTGGCATGTTTCAAACGAAAATATCTTTGCCCTTTTCGCAATTATTATGGTTTTTGAATTTTTTTAACTGTAGACGGAACATTGGCCTAGTGGATAGCTTTGAGATGAATTCCTGTCTGGACTAGCTTTACCTCAGATTTGAGTTAGCCTTTCTCTAGTATCTCTCTGCGATTCCTTTCACCCCTAATGGGTCACAGCGCGTCTACTACACCGACTCTCCACCTTGTCCGGTCCTGCGCCAACGCCTTCAACTGTTGCCACGATTTGCTGATCTAGGTACCTCCTTACTTCTCTATGGATCTTCTCCACGTGTTGCGCGGTCGTCCAATTCGGCGTCTTTTTTTAGTCTTGTACGGGTTGCAATCTAGAGCTTGGTGAGCGATGTTGTTTGGCTCTCTTCTTAGTGTGTGGCCTAGCCATTCCAACTTTCGCCTAGAAACACTGGTGTCTATCCCGTCTGCCGTCTTGATTTTTATTGAGGTGATTTTTGCCATCAATTTAGAGATGGCAGTTAAAAGACAGATACTGCGTAAATTTTTACAACTCCTCATGTCGCCTTTTTTGGGAATCTTCATAATTACGCCTGATTTCTATTCAGCGGAATAGGACTCAGTTTCCAAATATTCCTGGGATCTGCCTTAAATAGTTGATGTTAGTTGTTAAATAGTTGATGTAAGTTAAGATGTTCTTTCAATCCCTGGCCCCTTACCGAGGTTCATCGACTTAATTCCGTCTGCCAACTCCAGCCTTGTCGGAGTTCTGATGTTAATGTTGACCGCAGTCGTATCCAAAGGTGTTTTTTTAAGACTGCCACAAAATATTCTCTCCACCTGCGCAATTGATATTCTTTTGCGACAAGAAGGGATCCATTGGTATATCTCACTGGATGTTTCATTGCAATAATCTATCCAGCCAGTTTCTTTGCAATCTTATGTAGAGTTTCACTGTCACCGCGGTAAACTGTTTATGTAATTGCGCTTGTCATGTCTTGTACTTCTTTGGACGCCTTCAAGTCTTCCACTGCTTCTTTGACCCACTTAGGTCTGATTTGATGATGGACAAAAAGAGCAAAAAGAGAAAAAAAGGCAGTGTAGTCATCATTACAAAAACCGCAGAGAACAATCAGTCTAGGAATTAGGGATGCCATGTGCAGCAACTATGTAGCCTCTTCTATACCTACTACCCTCGAGCCTCGAGCGCAATAAGACTACACAGTTCCAATATCTTCAAATCTTGTCGCAGAGACATCCTTGAAGAGTTCAAGGATAATTTTGTAGGCAACTTAATTTCAGATGTCATCCCGAAAAGGCACAACTTTGAAATACCATTTAAAGTGATCCTTGAAAGCAGAGAATACTAGCTTAACAATAGTCTCATTTTCGAAAAAAGATCTCCGGATTTGTACATGGAAGGTTTCAAGATAGGTGACAGAACGAGCATTGTAGTCTAAGTTGCGTGAGATGCGCGGATATTCAGACAGAAACACATTGAACTGTACGAACGCCAAATTACTCAAAGAGGAGTACGTAGTGTTAAAATATATATAATAAAGTCAGACAATCAAGCGGCACTCAGGACTCTAGGGTCTAATACTTTTGAGTAATAATACTTCCTGGGGGAAAGGATTAACAAAATTCGCCATGTCATTACCGTTTCTGAAACTCTCAGTAAACAAATAACTTCAGCTAGCGGCCATTGACATTTGTGCATATTTTTCCTTTATAAAAACATTTGCAGTTCTGACGTTATCTACATGATTAGCATAAAAAACCGTTTATTATCCGCTGTAGGAAGTGAATAAGCAACAATTTAACAAAGATCCGCGTTAATTAACAAAAACACGACGTGAAAAAAAAAATATGTAAACGCTTCTCTAATCGATATGAATAGATTAATTCGATGCAATCTGCAATTTTATAGCTGTCCATTAGATCCTGTCCTTGTCAGATGCAATGTAGGTCAACGATATATGCATACCTATACCAGGTCATATATTTTCTTGAATTCTAGTTCTATGACACTTATGTTTTAGCCTAAGAAGAAAAACTGTTTGGTCAAATTGACCAGCAAAATCTAGCGATTTATTTCATATCTTAAAACTCGTTAACCTTCAATGAATTCCTTCTGACGCATAAACTCAGGTGGTAGTACATTAGCCTGCGTGATAAAGTCTCAAGCAGCTCAATATCAGACTGTTGGAGGAATGAAGACGGTCGTTTTTATTAAATATATTCGAAAAAAGATTCAGTTTCGCGATGTCCGTCAGATTGTAAACAAGTTAATTGAGAAAAACAACTTTTAATCGTGATATAACACAAATTATACTATATACCTGTTCCGAGGTGTAATAAAATAATTAGTTGCGTGTGAAGTGTAAGTGCATGGATTAAATAAACGTTTTATTTTTTCAACAGAATTACATTGTTTAGTTTTTGTCCCGGAAGTTTGAAGGTCCTATTTTGATTAGGTCAGTAAAATAGCCACGATAAAATCGGTCAATAACGACATCTATGACAGTGAAAGTATTTTGCGGTCGTTTTGTGTGGTACAAGCTGCCTTGAATTGGTAAAAGTGTTTTGTCCATTCTTTGGGTCTCTGACACGTGCGGTTCCCGTATATATTACATAATTTGTATTATATGTTAATATAACTGATAGATTGTAGTTTTATGCTAATTCAAATCCCATAAGACCAGACCAATTGTTCTTATGCTAATGAAAATCATGTTAAGTTGTAGTGGCACTAAAATCTCTTTTTTAGGGTTCCGTACTTAAAAGGTAAACAGACACCTTATTGTGAGACTTCGGCGTCTGTCTACCTGTCAATCTGTATGTCATGGCCATTTTTCTCAGTAACTATGGTTGCACATTTGGCACAGGTATAGAAGTCATGTGCCCGCATCTATTCCCGGTGAAAGAATTTAAGAAATATATTTTATTTTTTAATTAAATTAACACTTTTTATTTATATACCGTGCTGGGTATCATTCAAGAAGGCTCACCCCCACTTCTACTTTGAAGGATACATATGCCATTATCATCCTGGCCCTATAAGCACCCCTTCGTTAATTATAATATTCGCAACAACAAGTATTTACGAGCACAAGATCATTTTTTGCTATTTTATCGGAATTTCATAATTACAAGTTGCATTCTTTCTTATAGTTATATTGGCAAATTTTTTTATTTTCATTTAATTTTTGAAATAATTAATAAACTTGTTTTGTCTGTCTATACACGCACTAGTGCTTAATTGTTACGTTCGAACTTTGATGTGCTGCCATATATTGAGGAATCGATAAACCTGAATGGACCAAAGAAGTAGAATTACTTCTTTTTTGTTATAGGATTCAAACTTAAATCGTTCTTAAATAATTAAGTAAAAGACTTGTCCGTTCACTTTTACTAACGGACTCAATACCGCACCGTCAGGAAAATTAAATTCATTTGCGTTTTTATTTGCAAAAAAATAAATTTCTAAATTAATTGGCACAGTAAACCAAAATTGTTTTTTTATTGCAATGAACAAATAATTGGTTTAGTTAATTTCTGGGTAAAAAGCTAATTGTTGTTGTTCAGATGAGACAACAATATTTACCCGAATGCTCTTCAGTAATTTATTTAATTCAAAACAAAAAAAAACGTCTTTTGCAGTGTCGGAAGAAGCATTATCTTGCTGAAAAATTAAAGAGACGTATTTTATTCTTTCTCTAATGGTAAATTAACTTTTTCATATATTCAAAAAGCTAAATTTTTACAATTAGATACAATACGTTGAGCGGAAAGACCAACATGCCATGGGTCCCGGGTTCGAGACCAGATGACCCCATGAGCTATTATTAGGAAATTAAAATAATCCACTCCGTCTCTGGGCTGTTGTCTAGCTCGCAGCAATGCAAAAACAAGACTCAAGTTTCCTCACTTCCCTTACCCTAATTCCCTTCCGACCAAAACCATGCTAACGCATCAAAGGGTTGTCCCCTAGGATTTGGCCACATCGTATAAAAAAAAACAAAAACAAAAAAAAACAAAATTTATTTTTTCTCCAGAACTAAACAAATCCATACAAGTCCCATACCTCGCCTGTACTGGCAATTGGTTCTGGGTCCATTGTTAGCCTCTTTGGTGCTATTTGCCAGTACGGATACAGTGCTGACATTATAAACAGCCAGTATTGTCCTGTTAAATGACATTTAAACGCGACAGTACTATCATAGCATTGAAAACCAATGCAGCAGCCAGTCTTGTTGAAATTTTTTATTTACTTTATGCATTTATTTACCTAACGCTAAATATAAAAAAATAATAACGCAAAAATAAGAAAATTATTATGAGATATGCCAATATCTAAATATTATTATAATACTTATTTCACTGTAAATAAAAAAAAGTTTGGCACTCTACAGAGCTATTCATTGACATTCACGGTCAGTATTCATAGGCCAAGCATGGCACTACACATGAGAATCCTGGCTAGTATTCATAAATCAAGCATAGCACTGTACGGGATTATGCTTGGTAAACAAACTTGGTCCAATATTGGCAACCCGTGTAGAGCCTATTGTCAGTATATAATATGTCAGTACTATGCAAATACTGGGCCAACACAAAATGACCATAATGCGTCCTTTCTTAAATACGGTCAGCTTCTTTATGGGTACATATTGCGCCCAACATTATCATAAATTCTCCTTGAAGCATCAACCCGACACTTTATTTTCCAAGCACCAAAAACTTAAATACCTGATGATATTACAATATCAGAAATTAATATTAAAAAAAGTTCAGAGGCGTATGGAATTTTTACCTACTTAAGCAACTCCCTCCTTGCAGCAAATAGCTATTCCAGGAATGTCTAGATTTGTCCTAACTTTGCCTCTGTCTAAGCCAACAACGGCCGGACTTCTCTGATCTCACACACAGGATCACCTCAATTAATTTCACATCTCTATTTTGTAATAACGATATCGATAAGTGTGTTTCCTTGTTTTACGACAGCATTCACGATCTGTTTAATTCGTGTGTACCACACTAGCGGCGAAGATCATACTGTCGTTCTTCCCTGTGATATATTAGAGAACTTCGGAGCCTTAAGAATAGTAAAAATAGACTTACGCTGTAGATATAAGACCAGATGACCTGTGATTTCGTCGCTTGTTTCGTCCTCGAGCCCCGAGGCAGAGTGGATTTTATAATTCTATTATCAAAAACCCACGGAGAGACCGGGAACCATGGATTGATGGTTCTGCCGCTCAACCAATTGATCCAACTCCGTCTAACGATAATTGTATAACTTGTATAACGACCCTCGTAACATTTTGAAATTCGTAAATATAAAAAAGCAAAGGAATAACTATCCATCTACAATATGACACAATAGGTCCTCCAATAGCAGAGCGCCTGAAATACCCGATAACTTTGCCTTGTTTTTTGACACTGCTTTTTCTTCTTGCAATTTTGTGCCTCCACCGGATGATTTTGGTCATATCCAGGATCGGCCAGCTGCCTCCATTTCTATTCCCCTTATATCTCACGATATTATTTTGGATCGTATTAGGGAACTCAAACGGGACTTGTCCTCTGTTCCGGATAGTATGCCGCATTCGTTCTTGCAATCCTGCGCTGATGCCCTACTCACTCTATTGGCACACATCTTCAAGCTGGTAGATTTCCTGCGCTATTTAGGAGCGTCTTTATAATTCCTCTTCATAAAAAGTTACATAAAAATCGTTAACAAATGATAGTGCAATAGCAAAACTATCATGCATACCTAAATTGTTCGAATCTATTATATATTTTAACAGCTTATTGGGCAATGTAAGGGATTAATCTCGTCTAATCAATATGGCTTTCTTCCTGGTAGATCATTGGCGACTAACCTGCTAATATTTACCTCCTACATAATCTCAGCCTTCCAACTTAGTCCTCAGCAGACCGACTGCATCTACACAGACTTCAACAAAGCATATGATAAACTTCCTTATTCTGTTATTATACTCAAGCTTAGAAAATTGGGTTTCCCAACTTTATTGCTCGACTGAATCTGACCTTGCTTAAAAAATATGAAATATCGGATATCTTTCCGTAACTCCGATATCTAGAGTCATTAGGGCTTTATCAGGTGTACCGCAGGGTAGCCATCTGAGTCCGCTACTCCTTATTCTTACCTTACGCTGTCCCACTGCTTAGATACTCCAAAATTTTAATTCATGCGAACGATTTGAAGATTTTCTCCCGCGCTAGAAACAGTTGTGAATCTTCCCGAATTCAAGACGAATTAACGAATTATAGATCTAACGGCCTCCTTGAAAAATGTGAAGTTATGTCATTCTCTAGAAGGCTCAATCAGCACGTCTTTCATCATACTTTTGCGGGAACTAATACCCGCCGGTTGTAATTCATGACTATTTTACTCTACACAGGAATATGTGTCTCGCTTTTGACTTGGCTCTTATTAAGGATTCGCTGAAGCGAACTCTGTTCTCAGTGTTCTCGTGATTGTTGCGTGTGTGCATATTCTGGTTTTTGCTTTTGGTATTTTTTGCATGCTGGTTTCAGAGCCTGATTCTACCTAAACATATTCTTATATTCTGGTGAATTGGTCAACTGTTACAAGAAATGCACCTTCTGAGTTAGAAGGAAATTTCTGTATAAAACATATGATTCTGGGCCTTAGAACCTCAAATCAGATCCTCGCTTAGCCAGACTATCCGCCTTCTCGTTGCTTTCAAGTCCTACGCGCTACCCAATCCAGTACCATCTTGTTATTCAGGGCACACTACACTAATTGAGTGTTTGAACACACTTCAAGGCTAGAGATGTGTTGAACTCCGTTGTTTCCATGCACTTAATAACGTTTATGCCCAAGACTTGATTCTCCTTTAAGTAATCCAGCGCATACAACAAGGCCAAAATCTGAGCTTGATATACCCAGGGTTAAATGATATTCTAGATTCAGTTCTGTATTTCAAATTCCTGCTCCGGCTTTCCCGTCATTCTGGAACTATCTTCGAAGATTGTGACTACTGTTTGATTTCTCTCACATACATATTTCTATGTATATGTGCTTTTTAAACCACAGCTGAATATGTTTCCATAGGAATCTTATAGTCGATATTGTCAAGCTAATCAGAGAGAGTAGAATAATTTCATCCAAACTCATTGTTCAGGCTCAGTGTTGGCATTTACATTTGATCAAATGTTAATTTGAATACAATGTTAAGAAAATGTGACTTAGACGTCTTGACTAACTCAGTGTGGGCTTGTCCTTAGGCTATACAACCGGAAAAAATACATGCTCGACAGGAAAGGTCAATACACAAAAGGGTTAAAAAGAGAAAAAAATTTTGAAAGGCTAGGAAATCGTATAGGTCATTAAAGTAATGGCAGGCGCTGCTTTACTTCAGAAAGGAATATCCTAAAAAGACATGCCAGTGAATATAATAAGAACAAAAATAGCATAATAACGTTGCTCTAGGTTCCGAATTAAAGAGGAGAAGGATCAGAGTGAGATGGGGGTGGAAAGATGAACCGGAATCTAACTTCGTAATGTGAAAAATAATTTAGATGCTTCGACTTAGGGTGGTGGTAGGCAACACTTAACTTTGCAGTGCGTGAACCGATTTTAATGATACTTTTTTTGATGTATAGAGAATGTTGCTCATAGGAAGATAAAAACTTTGTACTTAGGGTTAAGGTTGAAGTGAAGTTAAAGTGAAGTGGGGTAATGAACAGTTGGCGACTTCGTATATTATGCACCGATTTTGATGGCTCTTTTAAGCCAACGAAGTCCAAAAACAAGATGTATGTTGATTTGATAATTCGTTTCTTGTTGTATAGAGTATCTTTCTCAATTTGTATCATGACAAAAATGTTGGTTTCTGGGTTCGAATCGGTGGTGGAAGGGAAAGGGGCGCACCCAGCTTGCACCCAACATGATTTGATTCTGTTGTGTTTACCAATCCTTATAATAAATTAAAAATATAAGAAAAATAACAGGGAAAATAAATAAAATATTAGTCAGATTTGTAGCAATAATAATAATAAAAACAAAATTTCTATTCCAGTGCCAATGACTCCTTTCTTTCCAAGATGAGGGGAAATTCTTTTACGTCAATCTTTCTGTCTCTGGTAATTTCTCCAATCCAGAATCTATAGTATTATCTAACATCTATATTTTCCAGCTTGTACTAAGTTCATCAGTTCTAAGTTTGCGTAGGCAATCTCGTGAAGAAGAAGATCTCGAAACAGCTACCAGAAACTTTCTGGAACTCGTAAATAATGGTCTTGCTGAGATCTACAATGAAGATATGACAGCAAATTACAATTATGAAATACATGGCCGTGATGAGGATATAAAAAGAGCAAGCGAAGCTACAATGTTATTTATGAAATATATTGTCGAAGTTAATATTGATACACGTCCACTCCTGAACTCAATGATAAACGACTACGATCTGAAGAGACAATTACAAAAACTACCAAAAGTTGGATATATTGCACTAAGCGAGGACGAAAGAAAAGTTATAGAAGAAGCATCTGCGAACATGAGCATGATCTATCAAACTGTAAAGCTATGCTCCTTTAAAGATCCATCAAGCTGTAATCTGACACTTATACCTGGTATTCAAGATACCTTGCACGGTTCTGACGACATAGCTGAGGTCGAGTACTATTGGTTAGAATGGAAAAGAAAAACAGGAACAGGACTAAAAGAATCTTTTCAAAAATTTATCGACTTATACAGAAAAACTGCTCAACTTAATGGTAAAAATAATGTTGTCTATGTTAATTTAACAAAATATTATATTGTTTTCGTTTAGGTTTTACCAAACCGTCAGATATGTGGTTTAAAAACTTTGAAGAAAACAACGTCGTCGGAATGCTGGAAAGGATTATGACAAAAATTCATCCACTTTTCGAACAGTTTCATGCCTATGTTCGATCGGTTTTAAGACAAAAATATGGTTCAGATCTTGTTCCGGTGAATTTCCCGTATCCGCAACATATTTCGGAAATCTTTCTCGGGGACGCCTATTTGTACGAAGACACAGGAATATTTATGTTTCCATACCCTGAAGTGGGAGTGCCTAACATAACCGAAAAACTAATCGAACAGGGTTACACTGCCGAAAAACTGTTCGAAATTAGCACAGATTTTTTTGCTTCGATAGGATTGCCTAAGATTCCAGAGTAAGTTATTTGATATTTCTTCAACAAAGTTTATTTATATACATCTTTTTCTAAGGTCCTTCCTAACAACCAATGCCATGAAAGCCGATCATCCTGAAAAGAAAGTTCTCGGATGCTGGAACAGGGCTTGGAATTTCCATCATCCGGAACCGATTAAAATGAGTTACTGTCCTGATGTAAACTACCAACGATATCAGGACATGCACGAAGTCGTATCGAATATTATCTACTATCAACAGTGGACAAATTTACCAACAGTTTACCAAAGCGAACCACTTCCCAATTTTAGTGATGTCATAGGGAAAACATTTTCATTGAGTGCTTCCACTCCTAAACATTTAGAGAAGTTGGGTATTCTGCCCGAAGCAACTTATGATGAACAGACCAGAATAAATAGGCTTTATCTTGATGTAAGACTTGAAAAATACACTTAAGTTAAATTAGATCAAAATGTCAATATAATATTTTTAGGGAATGCAACAACTTTTCCTTCTACCTGTACTCTACGTTTTAGACAAATACCGCGTACAAATCTTGGATGGCGAGATACCATCTTGGGATAATTGTGCCTACTGGGCGTTGAATGAAAAATATATCGGAGCCATGCCTCCAATTGATCGGCGTCCTGGCGACTTTGATGCGCCATCCAAACTTCTCATTGGTGTTGATGATGAGTATTCAAGGTAAGGGAACTATGTTCAATCCACAATTGAGATGTTATTGCTTTATTTCCTCTACGTTTTAGCATTATTGTAGCAATTATTGCTCAATTTCAAATTTACAAGCACTTTTGTGAAATAACCGGTGAATATGTCCCAGGAGATCCTAACTCTCCCCTAGACAATTGCGATTTGTCTGACCATCCTGAATTGGGAGATATTGTCCAGTAAGTTATAAACATATATTCGGCAGCAGACTTAGAACTATTTATCTTATTACAGGAATGCTATGTCGATTGGTTCGTCAAGACCATGGAGAGATGTTCTAGAAGCACTTACCGGCACAAAAGAATTGGATGCGTCAGGATTTCTTGAATATTTTGATCCACTTCTTAAGTGGTTGGAACAACAAAATCTGCAAAATGGAGCCGAAATTGGTTGGACCGCATCAAACCGTAAGTAAACATTTTGATTCATTCTTCATATTTCATAGCCAAATTATCACATTTCATTTTTATTCAAATGATAATTCGCGTCCAATTACTGTCGTCGTGCGATTTTTTTTCATTTTATTATTGATTGTCCGAATGCACTAACCCCTAACTCCCCTTCCTCCTCCTAGTTTGGGTACTCGTTCTGAAAATTTTATAGTAATAAGTCTCGTTCAATCAAAGCACGACAGTATCGTTTAAAGAAAGAGCACGGAGTGCAAATATATGGAATCTGCCCTGCACCGCCTCGATTCAGCTGATGTCTGCGACGAAGTACAGAGGCCATACAGGGCTGACATAAAATAGAATTTGTCTCGCTAGAGTGCAGAAGAAGATTAGTTAAATAGAGGTCTTCAAGCTCCCTGTATCATATTTTACCAAGCTCAGCGTCGAATTATCTCTAAAAATGATCGATCCCACATGATCCTCGAAAGAAATCCGAAAGTTGAAAACTCTCTGAACTCTGCTCAAGACAATACTATCCACTGGGAATCGAAGAGAAAAGGACGTTTTCTACGGGGGAAATTCATAGCAGTGCACTTGCTGGCATTAAGGGAAAGGCGACTGCGAGGATACAATCGAAAAACCTAACCAAATCAGACAGAACAAAAAAGAGGGGGCCAAGGATACTGCTCTGGGGCACCCCTGAGATGACAAAGATTAGATCGGAAAGAGCTCCCCAGAATACGACACACTATGTACGACCGACACGTAAGAGGATAACCAGTCGACAAAATAAGAACTCAGGCTAACTGCTGTCTTATAAAAAGGAATTATTAGAGAAAGCTCCAAAAGCATGCTAAACGTCCGGAATATAAGGATTAATTGAATAAATGACAGAGAGTTTATCTTTTCATGCACAGATTTCATTGCCTCATTCACTCATTACATCTAAGCTGCAAGCATATTTAATTTATTTATTTTTTGTTTTCTAGGATGCCATTAAAAACAGCAAAGATAAGGTGTTTGCACGCTTACAATGAATATGAAAATAATTTGTTCTTTTGTACTGTAAAATTTAAAATAAAAACAAAACAAAAGAAATATTTCAAACCTACCAAAATCCCTTAACTTATTAGTGCCCATAGCGATCTAGAAGTTGTACAGAGTTGAAATTGGGAATAGGAGGTCGTATTAGCTCTATCAACTAAATTCAAGAAAAAATGTTTGCTATCTGACCGCTGACGACTGGAGAGACTATTGAATAAAATATGCAACAGTGGGGAGAACCGAGAATGGTATTTTTTCTAGTAATATCGTGGTAGATCCCTTTTTGATGGTAATTTTGCAAAGTTACTTGATTCTCGTTTTGATGGCGATTGATAGAAAAGTTCGAAAGATGCATGCAGTAATTTATGTTAAGCCAAAAATACAAATTACGAGTCTATCAATCCTCCTTATTTATTTATTTGTTATTCAAATGCATAACTTTGAATTTTACTACTGTACAGCAGAAGGATATAGGATAAAAAGGAACGGGCCAAGGATACTACCCTGAGGCACCCCAGAAGTGACGATGATTTGGTCGGAAAGAGCTCCCCGAAATAGGACACGATGTGTACGACTACACGTAAGAGGATAACCAATCGACGAAGCAAGAAGGAAACCCAAGAAGAGACAATTTATAGACAAGGATACCATGATCAATCCTTACTTAAATCTGTAACACTCCACCTGTTCGCCCACTTTAATTGTCGACAAAGAATTCAAAAAGATTGCTGGTTGTCGATTTCCCCTTAAGGAAGTCATCCGAATAAAATATGGTTTTAGGTCAAAATAAAAATTCGACGCCGGTTGCTTTACTCTAAAACATACAACTACATAGAGGTATACCAAACTTCCCACATCACTCGACTATCCCCTACAAATTTAGTATTCTGGGTGGTTATAATGGGGTCTATCAGCATTAAATTTTACATATGCTGATATGTATCTATCAAATGCAGTTCCAGTTTTTGAAAAAATATTAGGCATTGGATAGAAAATTAAATTGACTATAAGCCGATGATCGTCTAACTTATTAAAACTTCTCACGTTGCTTTTGGGGAACAAAAACTTTCTTTCAAAATAGTATCGTTTCTATAAGAATGGAGAATGAAAAGGGGAAATCAAAATTACAAAGACCCTTTTTGAAACTAATAGACACATATGGTTGTTATTATGTGTTTGTATTTACTTACCCTTACCGGCCCTTTGTGACCCTATAAAGCCTTTAAAAATAAAGACAACTATCGCATCACCGAACTGTTTGTTGTGAGAAAATTTTTAACTTACTTGCGACGCCATTATGATACAATTATAATAAATTTACAAAAAGGCTTTAAATAGTTAATAAGAGTTTATTTCTATATAAAAGTGCAAGTAACTAAATTAAATTAAAAATTAATTCTAAACGCTTAAAACATTTAAAGCGACTTAGTGTAGGACATCAACGGCATTCTAAAAAAAAGAGAACTCGTTCAGGTTATGGCCAAAACATTAATTAAATTTAAATCTTACTGGTGGATGGCTCCCAGCCGATATGAACGTTATTTTTCTTATTTTCTTCCTTCAGCCAAAGACTTAGAGGTTCGAAATATTCCATAATGGCACTACCGTCCATTTTCCTTTCGCCCGTAAATACTTCCATTGCATCAGGCCACGGTTTTGAGCTTCCCATCGCCAGCATTGCTCTAAAATTTAACGAAATAATTATTTAGATTACGTAATTTGGGAACGAACAAGTTTAGAATAATACACGTAACCCTCCTTAATTAATAATTTAAACAAATTAGTTACTAAGGAGCTGTGTGTCATATACTAATCATAATTAGAGCCGCGAAATGATCAAAACGTAAATCATTTACTATTTAGATAAATGGTAATAAAATGACCTAGAATTCAACAAGATCAGAGGTCACTCGAAAGAAAAAAGGAGCAACATTTTTACTCTCTTTTCCTGCTTTAAAATACAGGGTGTTTCAGATCTGACGTGCCAAAATGACCCTACTCATTTTGGCACGTCAGATCTGAAACACCCTGTATTTTAAAGAGGAAAAGAGAGTAGTAGATCTCATCTAGACAAACAAAAAGTTGTATGCCAGGGGGGGGGACAATCTCAACCGTTTGGGAGTGACAGGGTGATTCATAAATTTCAGTTTTTCATGGTATGCACATTACTCTTTTATTTTTATCTTTTGATCTACCCAACATAGCGACATCAAACCAACGCTAAAAAACTACTATCCCAATGACTTTTCGAAAATTGTCAACAATGTTGATCTGAATTTTCTCCGAAATCCATGTAATTAGTATTCCTCTTTTTTCTTTTTATTAGTTTGCCCATCTTATTACCTTTCCAAAAAGGTGCAAGATGTCCACGTAGAGAAAATATGTAGAAATTTAAACGTAGAAATCCTATCGGAGAATATTATAAAAATCAAAAAAAATTTAAGAAATTAAACTCTAATTAATTCTAAAATGCTTTTTATTAAATTTAAAAATAATTACAATTAATCTTGACAAGTAACAAAAGCCGTTCAAAATGTCCACCGCCACTTTGGATGCATGCCAACAAACTCCTACTAAGTCCCTGTTTAAGGCGTATTACAGCCAGCCTTTTCCAGCCAATTCGGCTAACTAAATCCTCCCTATTGTTAAGTGAACTTAAATAAACTTCATCCTTCATTGTTCCCCATAAGAAAAAGTCCAATAGGGTAAGTTTTGGAGATCTAGCAGGCCAAGGAATCGATGTACCTCCTCCAATCCAGCGGAAATTTTTCACTTAGTATTACCTTCACAATGTTAGCCGTATGCGCTGGTAATCCATCGTGTTGGTGGGACATTCCCCTAAGATTATCCATCTCCTCCTCTATTAGATCTGGCAGTGTATTGTCCAAAAAGTCCACATAAATTTCACTACTAAGCACATGCGGCAAAATGAATGGTCCTCCCAAATAGTTGCCGATGATATCAGCCCAAACATTGACACTGAATCTCTGCTCGAATGCCGTCACCTTTGCTCTGTGTTAGTTAGTATTCGACCAGGTATGAAGGTTATGGAAGTTCGTGATATCAGTTCGTTCGATTCACCCTAAGTGGCCTAGTTTTGAACAATTCCCTTATTTTACCACAATACGCAGACTGGCTTGGGTTGTTTAATCTAGGCAATCTTGAGAAAAAACACTGTAACTCCAATTAAAACCAAAAATGGCTGCAGAGTTCAGTTGACTCTCTTGAATTGTTAGCTTCTTTTAATACATCAATTCCTGTTCGCTCTTTGAGGTATCACGACTTCTTGCATTCACCTCGTCACCACAATAATTATAGTAAATTTTTTAACTTTTCATTTTATCCTTTGACTCCATCGATTTCAGAGATGGAGTTGGATTAATTCCCGGGTCCGAGACCAGGTCTCCCCATGGGTTTTTAGAAATTGAAGCTCTAGCTCGCAGGAATGCAAAAACAAGACATTCAAGTTTCCTCACTCCCCTAATTCCCTTCCAGGCAATGCCATTCTAAAGCATCAAAGGGTTATCCCCTAGGCTTTGGTCACATCGTAAAAATAAATGTACGAGCCTCTTGGGGAATCAGCTTCGTTGCGGTTCCCTTGTATACCTTTATACCTTATAAACTGTCTAATTTTAATTTTTTCTACTTGTATTGCATTTAATTGATTTATATTATTTGAATCTGTTCTTCATGCAATTGACGACTTTAAGTTAATTCGTAATAGTCAGTCATTCGCAAAAATTTTAAATATTTTTTTAATTTAAATACTTTCACTTTATACGGTAGCGAACCGAACCGGAGCATCTGAACTCAATAGATGCTCAGACCTTATTAGGTTTAATATAAGCCGATACATTTATAGTTACTTCAGTCAACTCTATAGCTTATTGCAAAAATAACCGATATACTTACTTAAACGCGTTCCCTGCAGTAGCACTACCATAAATATCACAGTTTTCTAGCGGCAAGTCTGGATCGCCAGGAATATATTGTCCAGCCTTCTCGCAAGCACTTTTGTAAAATTGGAACTGAACTATGTACGAAACCAAGTATCTAAAAAAAATGCAAAATTGAGACTTGACCCTAAAACATAAAAATTTAAAACCAATACCTTAAATACTCAACATCAGCTGATATATGATACTTTGCTGCTGCATCAAAATCGTTTTCACTTCTTTCGACTGGTGGTTCAATACCCGAATATTGTTCACGAAGTTTCCAAAATTCACAATTATAATTTTCTGGCTTAATTTCATCGCGGAAAATAGCCCATCGGTATTTATCTAATGTGAAAGCAAACGGAAGGAATACAATTTTCGACAAAGCCTACAAAACACCAACAAATATTCCATTATTAGAATTTACACAACTTGTTAAAATATACCTTCAAAAACAGCTGATTAATTCGACTTTCCTTGTCCGGCTTATAATCTTTTAATAGTCCTATCGTTTCTAAATGTTTCGGAGTTGAAACCGATAAAGACAAAACATCTCCGACAGCTTCATGAAAACCTGGATTTGCTCCATCTCTATAGACAAAAGGTAAGTGTTGATATTGCAAGAAATATTGAATGTGTCCTAATTCATGATGAACTGTAAAGAAATTGTCCATATTAACGCGAGTGCACATTTTAATTCTGACGTCATCTGTTTTAAAGAAATCCCAAGCACTGGCATGACACACCATTTCTCTGCCATCTTTTGGTTTTTCTATAATACTCTTTTCCCAGAAAATACTGAAAATATTAAAAATAAAATTGTAACATGTGTGCAAATATTCTGTAATTATTTTTAAAGCTAAATTGAGATAAAATAGTTAATTTATCTGTTATGCCACAAGAGGTACCACAAGGATCACTTTCAGGACCGGTTCTATTTTCCTTATTTTCTATTAAGTCGAGTGTTTCATATATTTTTTCTGATGTTACGGAAAATCTACTCAAAACTTACTTACCTAGGTACTTTGGTCATATTAAGTGACTCGAAAAATCCATCAGCCATTTGAAACATTTTTATTGGAGTATATTCTTGCTTGATCATTTCATCACTAATATCAAGAAGTGGCCTATCCGAAAAGGGTTGAACAATATTTGCAATATCTTCCCAAGATTGTGCCCAAAGATTTCCAAGCAAATGCATTGGAATTGGTCCTTTTTCTGACACAATGTCCTCACCATAATGTTGTCTTAAACGCCATCTAACATATCCGTGAATCTGTTCATACAAGGGACGAAGTTGATCAAAAATATTTTCCAATTGTTGCTCGAAAGTGTCATCTTCATATTCGCTTAACCACATATGAGCACCAGAACTGAAATCTGTAAAAAAAAATTTAATTTTTAATTGAAAAAAAAGGCTCCAAGGCTTCTTACTATTGAGTCGTGCTGCCTTTCCGTTTAGTTCGACATATTTGTCAAAGTGTTTCCTAACTGGAGTTCCAGCTTTATCGTACCACTCCTTCCAGTAATACTTAAGTTCTTCAGGATCTCTACTCTTCGATATTATTCCCTCAATATCTGGATTTAGAGCAAGATCACACTTGGTGCGATCAGTATACGAGCATACCTTCACTTTTGCATAGTTCAAGTCCATCTTGGATAGAGTATCTTTCAGTTCTTTAAATTCATCATCAGGAAGAATTGCATAGCCCAATTTTGACAATTTCTTGAACTGTCGCCTCAAGTTTTCATCCTGGAATTGTTTGAAGTCGAACTCCATCAACTCTTTCCCCTTTTGCTTGACAAACTTTGCAACCTCTGAGGCCACTTCGTTCGCATGCTTCTCGTTCTCGTCAGTCACATTTGATTGGAAGGCCCATTCAGCCTCCGTCTCCATATTTCTCATCCGATTCAGTTCCTCGTTCAAAGACTCGATAAATTGTGCAGCCTCCGACTCCCTTTCCTCCAATGATTGATCCGTGCACCGACCTAGCTGTATTCAAAATCGAATCAATTACTTTTACCACGTTTTCTATTTTGATCTACTTACCGTCACCATCATAGCCATCAACAGCATCCCAAATAGTATATTCATCTTGGAGTCGTACGTGTTCAACCTTTTTAACTAAAATGAAATTTTAACTCTCAAATAAATTGCATATAGCGTTCCACAGGAAATTCATCAATGTTACTGAGTTATTTGTCAGTCAGACAATTTATGTGATGAGAATGTGACGCACAGTTGTTTGGTGCTTTTCTGTACAAAATTACTTAATCGCTTCAAAAAAGCTACAAAAGCTGGAAGCATTCAATAGAACTGGAAGTAATTGTTCCAATTGCCGCTCCGCACACCGGCTATCTACCTTTGCCGGATGCGCACTTTCAGTTTTACGTTCATTGAATGCCTCGAAATCTCGCGAGGTGAAGTCCAAGCTTCATTAGATTTTTTATTTAGTGCCAGGTGAGGTGAGTAATGGTAGAATTTAGTTTTTTATTTGATAGTCCATTTCTGTTTCACATTTTTTTTGTATATGAACAGCGTTTAAATGGCGCAATAATTTGACCCTCTGCAATTATTTCAATTCACGGATTCAATAACAATAACGACCGTTGGACCGTTTACTCAATGACGATGAGGTAATCTAGCAATTTGCAAGTTAATTAAATCGATAAAGAACCTTATTTAAAAGAAATTTTAGGACAAACTTCTTATTGGAAATCAATCTGAGAACAGCAGTTAACACCACTAAGGCTGGGTAGTTCAGAATAAAATTTTTGCATGTTAATTCTGGAAATATGACTCACTTTCATTCTGTTTTCTTCTATCGATATGTAACTAATTTATACTTTCTATATAATTCTCAGTATTTAAAGGCTTTCTTTAAATCACAAGTACCTCTTAATGAGCAATATATTAGCTTGTTCATAAATATCGGTCTTTACTTTATTCTATTACCATAAACTTTTCGAATCAGATTAGCACTATAAATTTTAATTTGCATTAGACTCGACTATCTAGCCCAGATGCCCACCTCTCTAACATTTTAAGGAAATGAGTCCAACGATAATTAACATCTCCACCAGAAGCCACTTTCTGGTTAAAATCTGACAAGTTGTGCGCATACTTAATATTATTTAGTTACTTATTATATCTTTCGGTTACAGAAATTACTAAAAAATAAATCTTTTTTTACCCGCCTACAGCAAAAAAATGGGGGGTTATGAGTTTAGCAGTCTATATATGCAGGCGCGGATCCAGAAGGGGAATTATTTTTAGAATAGAATTGGATATTAATTTTTAACTGAATATTTTGAGTCGCTTGGCTTGGGTTTTCTCCAGAAATGTAAGAAATACTCCTTCTCACTTGAACTACAAGTCCCACATCAGGCCTAGACTGGAATATAGTTTTCATATTTATACAGAGGCAGGGCATACCGCATTGTTCGAGTTAGATAAAGTTTAAAGAAGTTCCCAACAAATTTTGAAAAATTTTCGAAACTAATCCTAGAGCTAAGCTAAACCGAAAATATTAACAAGAACATGATTGTCTGAGAGTTCCCAGAAAGTAAATAAATGCAACATTGTGCGAAGTTACTACTTCGGGAGCCCTGCTTCCAAGCAAATGCCTTCTCCGTAGAGCCATCCAGCACTTTTCTAGTCCTCCGAGAGCACTTATCCAAACATGTTCCAAACGAATGCACAGAAATTTCGAACAGATTAGAGTCCCGCGGGACCAGTCTACAGAGTCATTGAAATCTGCTAACTGCTCCCATGCAGCGGTAAGTCTGCGGCCTGTTATTTCCAGTGAAAGACGAGGTTTCCGTTCCGCACCGACGAATAAAGGCTGACAGGTGCAGTTAAATGTGTCGGCCTCCGTTGCCAGATACTCTAGACGTAATCGTCGTAATCTGGCAATGAAGTGGTTCTTTAGTGCACGTGTGTGAAACTATAGGTTAGTGGGCTGTTGCCCCCGCTCGATCCGCATGCAGTACAGATGAATTGTCTATTTAGCAAGTGTTAGAATAAAGCTTATCAAGCAATTCACCTGGTTACATATCCTTGACCCCAGTAAAAACGACATTCTTGTAATGCTGAATGTTGGGCAGATATGCTGGCACATATCGCGAACAAGATTATTAATGTCGCACAAGGTCGGGCTTGTGAAGTATCTGTGGAACAGGGTTCCTTCACCACCACAAATCGTGCAGGCTCTTTGAATTCGTCGATCGATATGTGATAGCTGCTTTGCATGCACGAGGCTGTGCACTTACCCACAACCGCGAAATTAAGTTATCTCTTTGACAGAACACTCGTTGGAATGCCCGTACCTGAAGACAATGAAATTTCACGACCATGTCTTCGCCTGCAAAAGTTTAACGAAGGCTTCTTCGAAGCACTCCGATTTTAACAGGTGCACGATGAACAAGGTAATCAAATAATTGACAACGACTGCACGTCCTTTTAGCGAAAGTGGGTGCAGTCTAGTCCGCCACGAATTCACTGCTCCAGAGAGTTTCTTCAGAGCCATGCGGCTATTAGATGTTTTACCATCGAGCCCCACATATAAACCTAACTATTTCAGCAAATATTCGTCTATTGTATGCCGAGGGGGGAATCTGAACGATTCCGCCGCCTCCCACACCATAGGCCTTAGCTTTTGCTTAGGTTAACCCTAGCTCCCGCTAATCGCTCATATTCTTCGAAAACCCTACGAGCGACTGGAAGTGTCTCATCTTTCGTTACAAATATAGACAGGTCGCATACGCTAGAATAATTGGCTTGTATGGTAAGTGAATTGAATATTGTCTCAACGATGGACGAAGATTTACTAACAGCGGCTCCAGTGAAAAGTCATAAAGCATTCCTGACAACGATACCCCTGACTGATACCCCGACGAAACAGAATAGGAGACAATATATGCCCATTATGCTTTATGTGAATCACTGAATCTCTATACAGACCACTGATGATCTCAATCCATCTGAACGGAAGCCCAAAAATATCGAGCACTCTCAGTAGATACTCATCCGAGACGCTATCAAACGCCTTTTCTTGATCAAAATAGATCACGTTGTCGTAGATACTACGACCTGGAACGCAGTAGGACTGTGACGGGTGTATTACTGAGGCAATAACTGAGCAAAGTTGAGTTCCCAGTGTTTTTCAAACTATTTTGTAGTCGACATTACACCTCCAGTTTCCCATCCTCTGAAGATCCCCCTTCTTAGGTATTAGACGCATAACGGATCTCCGCCAACTTGACGGAAATTCGGTATGTCCAACCACTGCAGAATGAGAGACAAAATTGAGTATAAATCTCGTGATCTCACATCTCTCACATCAGCATATGTAATAAAAGGTAGTAGTTGGGATTTTACGAGCTGCATTCGAACATCGCGAGGTGTATAAACAGAATGTATCCATAGATTCCTCAACCCACCGTAGACCTTATTCACCACGGAATCAATATATTTATTCCAACTAAGATTTCTGTCAAAAAGAACACCTAAGATTCGAGCAGTCTCCGAATAAGCAATCCACTGATTGTAACATTTCTTTTTCTAAAATGAAAATTATTTTCCAGATTTTATGTAGTTGGGAGCAATATATTCATTTGCCTCCATCAACTAAATTCGTTTGTTATATTTATTCTATAAATGTAAATTATATAAACAAAAATTACATTTTTGCCTCGGAAACTTTTGCATCTTCCACTTGTCGTTCTAAAAAACGACATCGACTAAAATTGTCGATTTGATCGACGGATGTCAGTCGGTATCGAAATTGACAATGCAAATATGGCTGTCGATCGCAAATCGACACGACAATCACAATAGGGGTGAATATTTCATCCCAGCAAGATGAGCTCTCTTGTCCGCGTAATGTAAGAATCGGCCAGATCTACCGGGTAATAAGGCAGACGTGTTCCCTCTACCATCCAACATTTGCAACCCTGAGGGATACTTGTGTAATCTCCAGCTGGCATGTGGCTAGCGGCTTGCCAAGCTGGTGATTTAAATATATCCGAGTTGAGAAGAGTGGTACAGATTCTCGGTAGATCAAGAACCGTACTTTCAGACGTTCAGCCATGTAATTTCGAGTTGAGCGGCATGCTATGATCGTTTTGGAGGTCGCATACGTGAGGAATTTAATGGCAGCCTGACTATCTGTGAAGATGCAGTTATCATCCGTAGGCAGCGTTAAGTTCTTCAGACAGTTTAAGGCTACCTTGATAGCCATGAAAAACACCGCAGTAGTCAGGCAAACGAAATGAAATGCATAGGTCCAGGTGTTCCGAAAAGATACCTCCACCCACTCTGCTTTTCGTAAATGGCACTACACAAAGCCTGCAGCGACTGCAGCCAAGCGTTGTTGGCCGAACGAGATGATCAACGCAAACGATGGAAAACAAACATATCTATTACGTTGGTAAGTCTCAAAAAATCTCATTTTTAAAGTACAAAAAATCATAACATTAGCTTTAGACAATCAGACGGAATTATGTTTTTTGAATGAAGACCGTTCAATTAAAAGAAGGATAAAGTTTAAGGTAAAACTCCACAAGTTTATAGCACCTTTTACAGAACCCTCAGCTAAACCTAAGCCATCTAAACTAAGGTTTTTTTCGCGATAAGTATAGCATAGAAATCAAGATAG
Organism: Leptarthrus brevirostris; assembly: GCA_964036015.1. Lineage (NCBI taxonomy): Eukaryota > Metazoa > Arthropoda > Insecta > Diptera > Asilidae > Leptarthrus > Leptarthrus brevirostris. The sequence continues at coordinate 108,502,521 of OZ038375.1, forward strand.
AGCTAACGAAAGTTCAGAACCTAAAAAGAATCGCCCTCGGTTATTTGCACTTAGTAGTGATGACGCAGAAAACATTATTTAGTACTTTTGGTGAAAATTGCTTATATTTCTCTTAATTACAAAATCATAATAATAAGTTTCTCAAATTTTTGAAAACTAACATCCTTTGTGTGCAATAACTTCTGTTTCGTACAACACAGATTTGCATAACACGAAATTTAGAAACGTAACAACTGAGGGATTACCTGTAATTCTGAAATTATTTTATTTGTTACACTTTTCCAATAACATTAAATTAATTAACATCATTAACATTACTTTATTTTTCCATTTTTTTTTTATTTTAAAGAGAAGATGCCAAGTGATTAGCCTCAATAATTGATAACCACCAACAGAATACCTTTCAAACCAAAACTGACGACATCCCGGTAACTACTATACGTTATAATTCGCTTTTATGTTTATTTGTTTATTATCTGTCCACTTATAAAATGACTATTTTCACATTGCCTACAGTAACAAACCAAGAATATTCTGTCAACACCAAAAAAAAACTAGAAACCTCAACAATTCAGTAGAAATTCTAAAACCAGAAATCAGTTTCCCTTCTTGAGATTACTCAGAGTCAGAACAGGTTTTGACCCAAGAATTTGAAAGTTTCGCACAACGCTCGACTTTCGAAACTGTTGATTGTCGCAAAAATCGTTTTTTAATTTTTACCACTACACAAAACAAAGTTGTTACAAAAAATTTTGACTCATCTTAACTCTCAACCTACAAAAAATCAGTTCGCCATACGATTTTACTAATCAAATTTTGTCATCCCGCTTTACATTGTACACTGATTTTACAAATTAATCACCGCGCGATTATGTAACGAAATAATCAAAATTAACACCAAAAACAACTGTGCGTCACTTATTTGTTAAATCTCACATTATTTCAATTCGCCCCTGACCTTAGTAGGAGATACAGAAGCAATCTCACATCCTATAAATGCAATTTCAATGTAAGATCACTCCCGCTAAGCAACTTCAATATTCGGCGCCACGATTTTGATTTCAATTAATCTAATTAGGTGCGACTTGATCAAACGTGGAAGGAAGCTTTAACACTGAAAGCTTAGTCTCATTTCAATCCACTTTTATGCAGCTCTGGCCAGCTCTTAAAACCCGGGTGATCGCACTTTGCGATCAACGTCAACGTGACAGACTTTTTTTTCTACTCTTTATTTTTATTTATAAACAGAAAAGACTTCTTTTGCCCTGCCGGCCGGTCTGCTTCCATAATTAAGGAGAAGTTCTTGGTTCTGATCAAGACTTGTTCACCGAATCTTTAGCGGGGCTTAAGAAAATCAAAAGATGTTGTGAAACTGGTCTCACAAGGTATTTGTACTTTTTATGACTACCTAACTGAAATTCGGTTCAAACCTACTCTGGTTTGGTTACGGTTTTGCTTATTTTTATGAATGATTGCTCTTAAAATTTGTTTTGAACTGGAAAAATGCTTAGCAGAAGATTTTCGAAGATACTAATTAACACCTAAATATGTATATATGTACGTGATATGCCAATAATTCTAAGCTAATGAAAAACTCAAATGCTTTCAAATTGCTTTCAATTTAAGTGTATGTGACACAAATGGATTTTTCTTTATTTTTTTCCAACTGGAGATGGAGTTGGATCAATTTGTTGAGCGGCACGACCACCACGCCATGGTTCCCGGTTTCGAGACCCGGTCTCTCTGTGGGTTTTTACAATAGAATAAAAAAAAATCCATTCTGTGCTGTTGTCTAGCTCATAGCCATGTCAATTCAATTTCCCTCACTCCCCTTACCGTAATTCCATTCCGGCAAAAGGCATGCGAACGCATCAAAGGGTTGTCCCCTAAGCTTTGATCACATACAAAAAAAACTGTTTTGCACAAGATTCAAAAATTTTCTTCATATTGAAGGGAGGATTTTTTTTAAAAAACAGTTCACATATGCTTTTTTTTCTTAATAGAAGTTGTTCTCTCTGCCTTTAAAACTTGTTCATATCCATCCTATGCCAATAAAAGGAGTGGCGAGACAAAACTTAACTTAATCGCTGACTCTCTCTAGTTACATTAACTCCGTGTTTGGCAGGAGGCGTTAGCAGAACTTCACCCGATTCGAGACAACGATTTCAAGTGGACCCACAATTTAAAGTGAATTCCGAATCATTGAAATTTTCTAAGCAACCCCCAATGACAATTTTTATCTTAATATATGTTGTCAACAGAAAACAATCATGCGTCATCGTCGGTAGAATTCGAACCTGGGACCTTCGGGTTCGAAGGTCGACACGTTATCACTTATTCCACCGATGACTTAACACTTATTACACTCACTTTAATCCTATATAAGGTTTTTGAATCACTTTTCACTCTCACTTTCTCTCGCAATCCGGTAGTTTCGAGATTGTTACTCACTAAAAACACCTATCAAGGTGTTTTTCAGCCAAGGGCCAACTGACGGCAGCAGGAACTGTCGCCTTTAGATGACACCCGAAGTTACCATGGCTTGCCACCAGTTCTAATAGACATCTTAGGGTTACCCTATCCAAATATAGGGGTTCCTCTTTTGTTAGCACTATCGGATGTCTTCAAGCTTGTACTATCTGCATACGTTTTGTTTTTTGCAACCAAAGTCCTGCGGACAACCCTGTTATGCCGTAGCGTGGCTATGGTCGGTAAGGAAATATGATAAGAGGAATCGAGAGAAATTTAATGTTTTGTTTTGCTGCGAGCTATAAAACAGCCAAAAGATGGAGTGGAATATTTTTCTTTATTGAAATTGAAAATAAAAAACTAATAGGCAGCCAAGAGCTTCGACCCGCAACCATAGCGTGGTGATCGTGCCACTCATTTAATGATCCAACTCCGTCACCGCTACACCACTGTCTCTAGTTTTACTTCTTGGTTTATGCATTAATTAAACTCGTTACCACTCCTTTGCCCAGGGCGATCAAGGGTTCCGAGCCATGGCAGTTTGAGCCCCTTTTGCCAGACCATCCCCGTGAGCCCTCTCACCCAGCCGAATATTCACTCATTCTCAGACACACTCGCGTTCAGTTTAAGGACACTTATGCTCTTCCAGTACATGCAGTACATGTATGAAAACCAACATCTCCGCTTGGTACCTTCCTTCGCCTGATGCTGACATAAGTTAAGTTCCTGTGACTCCTCTGAATAGATCCCTGAACCAGCCCTATCATCAATTCTGGATCCATCCGTGTAGATGATGGCATTAGACTGTAAATACAGTGGATGTGATCCTTCGGAGGAAACGAGCGTTTCGTCATATCTTTCGATTGCCTTTACTTTGCTATCTCATCCATGGGCATTACAAATTCCTTTGCCCCATGCTTCTTGAGGATCAGAATTTTCCTATGCGCAAAAATGGTACTAGACTTTTGGTAGTTTTCATCACGGCTGATGCTGCTGCGGTTTCATCACATTATGGTCTAGCTGTAGCAGTCCTAACTTCCTTCCAACGCAGATGTACATCCGCACATGCCAATATTTGGATCTTGCTTCTGGGAGTCGTTTGCGTGGTTTTCGTCCTCGAGACCACCGAGACATATGAGATGATATGTCTTTGATGAGATATCCCACTTTTGTCCACATACTCTATCATATTTGTGTACCGCCCTGTTAGCTGTTTAGATCTTTTTCTCAATTTGTTTATTCTATGTTAGATGCTCGAGTCCAGAAATACACCCAGAAACTTTATTTATCTCTTTCAGCTCAGTTTCAAAAAGTCTAAGTCGGTTTAATACTATATCTTTCTTTTTTTTTTTGTAAAGATTACTAGATCTTTATTGTACGCATTTACAGACAGACCTCGTTTTTGAATCACCTCTCTGAATATTCACTAGCCTTTGTTTTAATTTATTGCCAATTCATCTCGTTATGAGTACATCAACTCCACGTGCTACTAGTATAGTTTTTAAAGCTTACATAGTTTGTCGTCGAAGTGTTCATTATAACTACCATTGCGATTCCCCGGAATACAATTCTACTCCCACATAAGTTTCCGTAGACATACCAGAACGCTAAGCATACTGGTTTCTGCTGAGTGAATATAATTTTGGTGTTGCACCTTTAATCTTCTCCATTGTTTTCAGTAGAATTGATGTCAGGCTTATCGATCTTAAGGACTTTGGCTTAAATCTAAATTCATTTAAAACATCAAGAGAACTAAGACTAATCAACTATCCCAAAATCATTTGTCTTCATAACTTTGCTGATTTTGCTGAGTTCGCTGATATTTCAATAACTATTGATAGAGATTAGCATACTGCTCTTCTAGACCAATATAGCTAGTCGGCGCCTTCCAAAATGGAGTTAAAGTTTCTTGTCTGGCCATTCAATACAAGTAAAAATAGATAAAGTTATATCTGAATTCTACGAAATACCTATATGCCAACGTGCCACAGAGTTCAATTATTTGACCAATCTTGTTTCTCTTTTAATGATCTTGTTAAAAAGAAGTTAAAAATGTGATCTAGATGTTGTATGCAATATCAATCTTATAAATCTTGTGCCAAGGAAATCCAGTGGAACCAGACTTACTAGATTTCACAGCTTACACAATATTCTCTTGTGATACTCCCCGAAAGTAAAAGTGGTGGGAAAATCTTCGCCTAACCGTTGATATTACTTGAAACACCCAAGATGGAAACTCTGTTAAAATCATCTGAGAAAACGTCTGATATTATTAGCTGGAACCAACAATCCCATTTTTAATGAAGTAAAGACGTAAATTATATAATATATCCCCACAAGTGTTAAGCGAATTTGAGAGTGGGAACTCTGATATTGAAGTAGCTAGTTCTACTTGATTACTGTCCTTATGGTGCAAATCGTTTCAAGTATTGTAGAGATAAGATTTTTCTGTTAAGGCTGATGTAAAGATGCCTCTCTCTCTCTCTCTAGTTCCCGTAACCCCTTGTGGGGCATGAGGCAGAAGAACAACTTCACCTGATTGCAAGTGGACCTACAATTTAAAGTGGATTCCAAACCACTGACATTTTCTTTGCAACCCCCATGGCCTTTTTATCGTAATCTTTTGTCAGCAGAAAACAAACATGGGTCGGTGTTATTCGAACCTAAGGCCTCCGGATTGGTAGGCCGACACAATATCAATTATAAAGAAGCCTGCGAACCCATAAAAAAATCAACACGAACTCACGAGAATTTTGCTGCGATTCAAAACCGCAGAGTCTCAAATTAAGGTGTGAGCTAGCATTAGCTATTTTCAAAATAACCTATACCTAATCAAGAATTCAGACTTGAAAAAATAGCTTGTCATAAAGAAACAGAGCCATAAACTGTACACGTTAGAAAAAGACTAAGTTACCTTGCATGTCTTATACGAGTTCCGAGGGATAACCATTTAGAAAACAGTATACATTGCAAAGTGGTGGAGGAGACGGGGGTTATGGAATATTGTAGGAGTCTATAGAATTTTGACGTTTTTAAAAGAGTTACCGCAATAGCTGTAAAGAAGTGGCTGCATTTTAATACCACAGAAATCCCATTGTATGAAACAAACTGGAGACTTAATATTTTAGAGAAGTTTCGAGCTCCGAGCTCTCCTGCTGTCTTCAGATAATACCAAGGAGTAAATCGCTTGAATAAATTTGACGGATTAGGATATGATAAGCCAGTGTGAAAGTGGAAAAGTTGTTCTTCGATTCGCCTTATGTCACAACGAAAACTGACGAAAACTGACATCATTTCAAAAATAATTTCTCAAATACCTACCAAGTCACATTAACCACTGATTCCTCGACTGTAGCTACTAACTCTCGTCGTGCTAAATGGGACGTCGTATTACGTGACAAACGATCTTTTTAAATTTCGGCAGTCTTTTGTGTAAAGCGACTGTAAACAATGTTAATGTCAATAACTGCTACCTTTTCTTCTGAATCTCATCAAAATTACGCTATTAGTATGCATCCGAGGAAACCAGGTCTATGTCAGTTTCATAGCTGTCGATGCGAAAAGATTTTCAATTAGTGTCGCACGAGTCACGGAAAGTACACTACAAGGTCGTTTTAGGAAGGAAAAGTTTTTAGTTCGATTTTATTGGGATCATTCTTGCCACCTACCCTAATCTTGCAACCTTCTTTTACTTGCCGGGCACACTTAACTATACCACTCGCATAAGGTCAGGAACTTTCTTCAAGAAGTTCACGGCAGTCCCCCAGACTGATTTATTTGCCTGGAGCTGAAGCTGTATTTGCTTCCAATTCAATTTACATTTAGATGGGGCTCTACTGTATTCGTTGCCTTCATAAGTTCACCGGGAGGGTATAGAAGTGTTACGTAAGAAGTGTCATAGATATCATCGCCGTGAGTAGGTAACTTGATGGGAACTATAAATAAATCTTTGAATTGAACCGAATAGTATTGGGAGGGAGAAACTTTTTATGGGTCAATGCCTGCAAGAGTTGAGGGGTTGTAATACCACACGAGGACAATGACACTACGAGCAAATTTCATTTTGTCATGAATTATTCACGAATTCATGAAATTTTGGCGAAATTTTCTAGGAATTGGTGGCCACTTTCGAAAACAGTTGGATTTTGTTAAGGTAATTGAAAATTGTAATTTTTGATCTAGATAGCGCGCTGACCAATTTCCGGATAGTTTTTGTTATTTGGCATTTAGGAGAAATTTTGAATGAATCAAGAACTTGCCTGCATAATACACAATATTTTTTCACATATCCAAAAACAACTGTTTAGCTGGCAGGGGGGGACACTTTACTCTTACAAAAATTAGCACTTTAAAGCTTAATATTTCGCAAACGGATCCTTGAATTGGAAAAATTGCTTTCACACACCCGCAATATTTTTGAACGACCTATCTAAGGACACCCCACACCATGGGATAGACGAGAAAAAAAAATTTCATCCCCACCTAAGAGTCTCTGAGCTAATCCGCGAACGGACATGGCGAAACTATAAGGAAGAGTTCGTTATTGCCTACGGAACACTAAAAATGGGCGGAAATAAATTTTATAAATGTGTGGCACCGGCTGTCAAGCACCTATTGATATTTCAGGTGGTGCATTATACAGGGTATTTCAGATCTGACGTGCCTAAATAAGTGAGGTGATGGATCTCATCTAGTCAAACAAAAAATTGTATGACAGTTTGGTGAGGGGGGGGGGGGGCAATCACTCAACCGTTTTGGAGTTACAGGGTGAATTATAGATTTAATTGTTTCATGGTATGCACATCACTCTTTTATTTTTATCTTTTGATCTACCCAACACAGCGACATCAAAGAAACGCTAAAAAGCTACTATCCTATATTACTATTAAGGTACTGCTTCCTTTCATTGCCGATTACATCCTCCACATTGTTAATACATTAATGTCCTCTTCGTTTCCTGTAAGTTGGAAGGCTGCCACTGTGATGCCCATTGCTAAGAAGTCTTCTGCAGTATCGATAACCGACATAAGCATTTTGTGCTTTTTCTCGAAAGTACTTGAAAAGATTATGTCCAAGCAAATACTGGCTTATGTCGAGGAGAACGTATTGCTATCTTGTTGGCAATCTGGATTTAAATCTTTAGAAAAGCCCTGGACAATGATCACTTCACAGCTTAAACATTACTGGATTTTTCTAAAGCCTTCGATTGCGTTGACCACAGCTTACTTATTCACAAATTACACACGTACTTTAACTTTAGCTGACTCTATGATAGCATGTTTCTTGTCAGATCGGTTCCAAAGAGTGCAGATCGATGGCGTAATCTCTGGTCCATTGGTTCTTTCACGGGGCGTACCACAGGGATCAATACAGGGACCGCTTTTATTCAGCCTCTTCATCAATGATTTGCCAAGTGTGGTGCGTGATGTGAAAATCCATCTTTACGCTGATGATGTTCAGGTCTATTTAGGTAGGCCTATTGGGCTCCTTTAGGACTGCATCGAACGTATAAATGCCGATCACGGTAGAATATATGATTGGTCAATTGCGAACAGATTACTTTTTAACCCCGGAAAGTCTCACTCTATCATATCATGTTTTATACTAATCCTCTTGTTTTAAGTAATGCTCCTCAGATAATGTTAAATGGTTCTCCATTGCCAGTCCTACGTAAAGTAACAAATCTTGGTATTTTTTTTTGGACAAGAAATGAACTGCTGTGAAAATGTAAGTGCGAGGATTGGCAAGATATATGCTGGATTACAAAAACTTTGGTTGTCAGCCTATATTATCCCGAGAAGTACTCGTCTGGATTTGGTTAAGGCATTGATACTGCCCCATTTTACCATCGGGAGCTTGGTTTTTCCTCACTCAGACAGTCACTGTACACGTCGATTAGAGGTCGCTTTTAACGACTGTATTAGGTTTATTCACGGACTACGAAGGTCCACGGCCACTTTCAATGCGTGCTAATAACCTGCTTCTAATTTCCTCTCCCGTTTTTTCGGCGGTGCATTCCAAACTCTGCTAACTAAATCCTCTCTAGTGTTAACATGGCTTGAATAAACTTCATCCTTCATTGTTCCCCAAAAGAAAAAGTCCAATGGGGTAAGCTCTGGAGATCTAGCAAGCCAAAGAATCGGTGCACCTTGTCCAATCCAGCAATTACGAAATTGTTCATTTAATATTGAATTCACAATGTTGGCAGTATGCGCTGGTGCTCCGTCATGTTGGTAAAACATGTCTGTTCGATTATGCAAAGGAATGTCCTCTATTAGATGTTCTCTATTATATCTGGCAGAAAAAAAGTCCACATAAATTTGACTGTTGAGCAAACATTGACACTGAATTTCTGCTGGAAATTCCTATGTAAATTAGCATCCGACCCGGAATGGGGATTGTAGAAGCTTGTGATATCATCCTTGCTGAATTGTTATTCATCCGTTCACAGAATTCGATCCAAAAACAACAAAATGAATTAAGACATATCACCGGAATTTTTTTTGCTTTCAGAATGTGCTCAAGAAATCGGAAATTTAAGAGACCTTCAAATTTTAAACCTGGGAGAAATCAATCTACTTGATGTACAAAGAAAAATAAGAGAACGTAACGTGGTCCGAGAACTCCACATCATACTCCCACTAGAAGTAGCTAATATGGACTAGCTGACAAACACATCGGTCATGAAAACGAAAGATGGCCAATGGTAACGCCGATCGACGGGGAAATAAATATCTTAACTGGTACGTAAAGAATTGGTAGCACATTATCGTATCCTTACTAATTCAGTTTTATTTCAGCCTCTACAATTCACATCTGCAAGCTGAAGGAGATGATAGTGTTCCTGCAAAATCTGACAAAGGCAAGAAAGCTTCCAGTGCTTGATCTTTATTCCAAGTTTCATTCCAAATGTCATAATTTCTTATATCACAGATTTTATTAAAAGTGTTTGGTTAATTTGTATACTAATTTATTAAAGTTAACTGTTCTTTCTAGACAAACATGTGTGTCTCATACGAATGTAATTAAATTTAAAATAAGCAAAAATTCGTCGTTTTAATTTACCATTTTCTGGTTAAGATCGCCAGAAAATAATATCCAATGTATAAACCGTGCTATTGAATACAAATTTTATTCCCCGAGATGACGCCAGTATCAAGCAAAATATAATATTTGAAATTTATGCGGCAAAATTTGCTTCGTGTAATTCTCAATAATTTTCTACCTAAACCACAAAATATATAACATATTGTTGAAAGTAACTTTAAGTTAAAATTGGGTCAACGCACAGGAAAACCAGCGACGATATTAGGCGAGCGCACGTGGCCACAGAAAAATCTTCATCAGGGAACAAGCATAGCACGAAAAAGAAAAAAATGACTTTGCTTGGTTTTTCGAAATTTTTCTTTGCTGACGATTTTTTTGGAAAACTTTCAAATTTACAAAAATAATTTACGAATTTTAGGTAAAACTGCACGCCATTCGAAAGAGAATAAGAAAAACTATTGAATGACGTCATTTCCTAGCCAGAAAAGTGTCAATTACGTGAAAATAATCGATGGTAACAAAGCATTTTCAGTAAAATAAACACAAAAAGTGCAATAACTCGCTGAAATTGAGGTATCTTGCAGTGAAACCTTACAAATAAGTTACTTCGGGCGAGCTCTTTCCAATGATACCACTTTCGTTCGATTTGGTGACAAAAAAATTGTTCACCCAAAAATTTCATGGGCTGAGTGGAAAAATTTTTACGGTAATCAAAAAAAATGTCTAAAAATTGAGGAATAAGTGGTTTGCACAGTTCCTAGAGCCTTAAGACATGGTAAAAACTACAAAAATTTTACTGGAATTCATCGAATTAATTAATTTTGAGCATTCTGAAAATTGACTGGAAATGAGGCCATTGCAACGGTTTTTCGTCATTTTTTCCATGTTTCCAGGCTCCAGGGAACGGGAAAACCAACTAGACCACCATTTTCTGACATGCTCTTTCGAATGGCATCAAAATTTTTGAAAAAAAAATTTCACTCAAAATCGACAAAAATCACTGGCCTATAGCCCATGATTCTTTTGGTGAAAAAAATTTTTTGTTACGAAATCAAATAAAAGTGTTCTCATTCGAAAGAGGACGCCAAAAACAATTAGTTTGGAAGGTTTCACTGGAAAGTATCTCAATTTGACGAAACTGGAACGATTTTTGTATCTCCTGGAAGCGTTTCGTTGATGAGTCATTTTTCATTCAATGTGCAATTTCCAGCCTGGAAAATTATCCCAATCCACAGTTTAGAATATCTACTTTCAAATGGCCCTGGAAATTTTACTGGAATTTATCGAATTAAGTAATTTTGAGCATTCTGAAAATTGACTGGAAATGAGGCCATTGCAACGGTTTTTCGTCATTTTTTCCATGTTTCCAGGCTCCAGGGAACGGGAAAACCAACTAGACCACCATTTTCTGACATGCTCTTTCGAATGGCATCAAAATTTTTGAAAAAAAAATTTCACTCAAAATCGACAAAAATCACTGGCCTATAGCCCATGATTCTTTTGGTGAAAAAAATTTTTTGTTACGAAATCAAATAAAAGTGTTCTCATTCGAAAGAGGACGCCAAAAACAATTAGTTTGGAAGGTTTCACTGGAAAGTATCTCAATTTGACGAAACTGGAACGATTTTTGTATCTCCTGGAAGCGTTTCGTTGATGAGTCATTTTTCATTCAATGTGCAATTTCCAGCCTGGAAAATTATCCCAATCCACAGTTTAGAATATCTACTTTCAAATGGCCCTGGAAATTTTACTGGAATTTATCGAATTAATTAATTTTGAGCATTCTGAAAATTGACTGGAAATGAGGCCATTGCAACGGTTTTTCGTCATTTTTTCCATGTTTCCAGGCTCCAGGGAACGGGAAAACCAACTAGACCACCATTTTCTGACATGCTCTTTCGAATGGCATCAAAATTTTTGCAAAAAAAATTTCACTCAAAATCGACAAAAATCACTGGCCTATAGCCCATGATTTTTTTGGTGAAAAAAATTTTTTGTTACGAAATCAAATAAAAGTGTTCTCATTCGAAAGAGGACGCCAAAAACAATTAGTTTGGAAGGTTTCACTGGAAAGTATCTCAATTTGACGAAACTGGAACGATTTTTGTATCTCCTGGAAGCGTATCGTTGATGAGTCATTTTTCATTCAATGTGCAATTTCCAGCCTGGAAAATTATCCTAATCCACAGTTTAGAATATCTACTTTCAAATGGCCCTGGAAATTTTACTGGAATTTATCGAATTAATTAATTTTGAGCATTCTGAAAATTGACTGGAAATGAGGCCATTGCAACGGTTTTTCGTCATTTTTTCCATGTTTCCAGGCTCCAGGGAACGGGAAAACCAACTAGACCACCATTTTCTGACATGCTCTTTCGAATGGCATCAAAATTTTTGCAAAAAAAATTTCACTCAAAATCGACAAAAATCACTGGCCTATAGCCCATGATTTTTTTGGTGAAAAAAATTTTTTGTTACGAAATCAAATAAAAGTGTTCTCATTCGAAAGAGGACGCCAAAAACAATTAGTTTGGAAGGTTTCACTGGAAAGTATCTCAATTTGACGAAACTGGAACGATTTTTGTATCTCCTGGAAGCGTATCGTTGATGAGTCATTTTTCATTCAATGTGCAATTTCCAGCCTGGAAAATTATCCCAATCCACAGTTTAGAATATCTACTTTCAAATGGCCCTGGAAATTTTACTGGAATTTATCGAATTAATTAATTTTGAGCATTCTGAAAATTGACTGGAAATGAGGCCATTGCAACGGTTTTTCGTCATTTTTTCCATGTTTCCAGGCTCCAGGGAACGGGAAAACCAACTAGACCACCATTTTCTGACATGCTCTTTCGAATGGCATCAAAATTTTTGAAAAAAAAATTTCACTCAAAATCGACAAAAATCACTGGCCTATAGCCCATGATTTTTTTGGTGAAAAAAATTTTTTGTTACGAAATCAAATAAAAGTGTTCTCATTCGAAAGAGGACGCCAAAAACAATTAGTTTGGAAGGTTTCACTGGAAAGTATCTCAATTTGACGAAACTGGAACGATTTTTGTATCTCCTGGAAGCGTTTCGTTGATGAGTCATTTTTCATTCAATGTGCAATTTCCAGCCTGGAAAATTATCCCAATCCACAGTTTAGAATATCTACTTTCAAATGGCCCTGGAAATTTTACTGGAATTTATCGAATTAATTAATTTTGAGCATTCTGAAAATTGACTGGAAATGAGGCCATTGCAACGGTTTTTCGTCATTTTTTCCATGTTTCCAGGCTCCAGGGAACGGGAAAACCAACTAGACCACCATTTTCTGACATGCTCTTTCGAATGGCATCAAAATTTTTGCAAAAAAAATTTCACTCAAAATCGACAAAAATCACTGGCCTATAGCCCATGATTCTTTTGGTGAAAAAAATTTTTTGTTACGAAATCAAATAAAAGTGTTCTCATTCGAAAGAGGACGCCAAAAACAATTAGTTTGGAAGGTTTCACTGGAAAGTATCTCAATTTGACGAAACTGGAACGATTTTTGTATCTCCTGGAAGCGTTTCGTTGATGAGTCATTTTTCATTCAATGTGCAATTTCCAGCCTGGAAAATTATCCCAATCCACAGTTTAGAATATCTACTTTCAAATGGCCCTGGAAATTTTACTGGAATTTATCGAATTAATTAATTTTGAGCATTCTGAAAATTGACTGGAAATGAGGCCATTGCAACGGTTTTTCGTCATTTTTTCCATGTTTCCAGGCTCCAGGGAACGGGAAAACCAACTAGACCACCATTTTCTGACATGCTCTTTCGAATGGCATCAAAATTTTTGAAAAAAAAATTTCACTCAAAATCGACAAAAATCACTGGCCTATAGCCCATGATTCTTTTGGTGAAAAAAATTTTTTGTTACGAAATCAAATAAAAGTGTTCTCATTCGAAAGAGGACGCCAAAAACAATTAGTTTGGAAGGTTTCACTGGAAAGTATCTCAATTTGACGAAACTGGAACGATTTTTGTATCTCCTGGAAGCGTTTCGTTGATGAGTCATTTTTCATTCAATGTGCAATTTCCAGCCTGGAAAATTATCCCAATCCACAGTTTAGAATATCTACTTTCAAATGGCCCTGGAAATTTTACTGGAATTTATCGAATTAATTAATTTTGAGCATTCTGAAAATTGACTGGAAATGAGGCCATTGCAACGGTTTTTCGTCATTTTTTCCATGTTTCCAGGCTCCAGGGAACGGGAAAACCAACTAGACCACCATTTTCTGACATGCTCTTTCGAATGGCATCAAAATTTTTGCAAAAAAAATTTCACTCAAAATCGACAAAAATCACTGGCCTATAGCCCATGATTTTTTTGGTGAAAAAAATTTTTTGTTACGAAATCAAATAAAAGTGTTCTCATTCGAAAGAGGACGCCAAAAACAATTAGTTTGGAAGGTTTCACTGGAAAGTATCTCAATTTGACGAAACTGGAACGATTTTTGTATCTCCTGGAAGCGTATCGTTGATGAGTCATTTTTCATTCAATGTGCAATTTCCAGCCTGGAAAATTATCCCAATCCACAGTTTAGAATATCTACTTTCAAATGGCCCTGGAAATTTTACTGGAATTTATCGAATTAATTAATTTTGAGCATTCTGAAAATTGACTGGAAATGAGGCCATTGCAACGGTTTTTCGTCATTTTTTCCATGTTTCCAGGCTCCAGGGAACGGGAAAACCAACTAGACCACCATTTTCTGACATGCTCTTTCGAATGGCATCAAAATTTTTGCAAAAAAAATTTCACTCAAAATCGACAAAAATCACTGGCCTATAGCCCATGATTTTTTTGGTGAAAAAAATTTTTTGTTACGAAATCAAATAAAAGTGTTCTCATTCGAAAGAGGACGCCAAAAACAATTAGTTTGGAAGGTTTCACTGGAAAGTATCTCAATTTGACGAAACTGGAACGATTTTTGTATCTCCTGGAAGCGTATCGTTGATGAGTCATTTTTCATTCAATGTGCAATTTCCAGCCTGGAAAATTATCCTAATCCACAGTTTAGAATATCTACTTTCAAATGGCCCTGGAAATTTTACTGGAATTTATCGAATTAATTAATTTTGAGCATTCTGAAAATTGACTGGAAATGAGGCCATTGCAACGGTTTTTCGTCATTTTTTCCATGTTTCCAGGCTCCAGGGAACGGGAAAACCAACTAGACCACCATTTTCTGACATGCTCTTTCGAATGGCATCAAAATTTTTGCAAAAAAAATTTCACTCAAAATCGACAAAAATCACTGGCCTATAGCCCATGATTTTTTTGGTGAAAAAAATTTTTTGGTACGAAATCAAATAAAAGTGTTCTCATTCGAAAGAGGACGCCAAAAACAATTAGTTTGGAAGGTTTCACTGGAAAGTATCTCAATTTGACGAAACTGGAACGATTTTTGTATCTCCTGGAAGCGTTTCGTTGATGAGTCATTTTTCATTCAATGTGCAATTTCCAGCCTGGAAAATTATCCCAATCCACAGTTTAGAATATCTACTTTCAAATGGCCCTGGAAATTTTACTGGAATTTATCGAATTAATTAATTTTGAGCATTCTGAAAATTGACTGGAAATGAGGCCATTGCAACGGTTTTTCGTCATTTTTTCCATGTTTCCAGGCTCCAGGGAACGGGAAAACCAACTAGACCACCATTTTCTGACATGCTCTTTCGAATGGCATCAACATTTTTGCAAAAAAAATTTCACTCAAAATCGACAAAAATCACTGGCCCATGATTTTTTTGGTGAAAAAAATTTTTTGTTACGAAATCAAATAAAAGTGTTCTCATTCGAAAGAGGACGCCAAAAACAATTAGTTTGGAAGGTTTCACTGGAAAGTATCTCAATTTGACGAAACTGGAACGATTTTTGTATCTCCTGGAAGCGTATCGTTGATGAGTCATTTTTCATTCAATGTGCAATTTCCAGCCTGGAAAATTATCCCAATCCACAGTTTAGAATATCTACTTTCAAATGGCCCTGGAAATTTTACTGGAATTTATCGAATTAATTAATTTTGAGCATTCTGAAAATTGACTGGAAATGAGGCCATTGCAACGGTTTTTCGTCATTTTTTCCATGTTTCCAGGCTCCAGGGAACGGGAAAACCAACTAGACCACCATTTTCTGACATGCTCCTTCGAATGGCATCAAAATTTTTGCAAAAAAAATTTCACTCAAAATCGACAAAAATCACTGGCCTATAGCCCATGATTTTTTTGGTGAAAAAAATTTTTTGTTACGAAATCAAATAAAAGTGTTCTCATTCGAAAGAGGACGCCAAAAACAATTAGTTTGGAAGGTTTCACTGGAAAGTATCTCAAATTGACGAAACTGGAACGATTTTTGTATCTCCTGGAAGCGTTTCGTTGATGAGTCATTTTTCATTCAATGTGCAATTTCCAGCCTGGAAAATTATCCCAATCCACAGTTTAGAATATCTACTTTCAAATGGCCCTGGAAATTTTA
This sequence comes from Leptarthrus brevirostris, assembly GCA_964036015.1. Classification (NCBI taxonomy): domain Eukaryota; kingdom Metazoa; phylum Arthropoda; class Insecta; order Diptera; family Asilidae; genus Leptarthrus; species Leptarthrus brevirostris. Next base: position 108,518,550 of record OZ038375.1, read on the forward strand.
CTGGAATTTATTGAATTAATTAATTTTGAGCATTCTGAAAATTGACTGGAAATGAGGCCATTGCAACGGTTTTTCGTCATTTTTTCCATGTTTCCAGGCTCCAGGGAACGGGAAAACCAACTAGACCACCATTTTCTGACATGCTCTTTCGAATGGCATCAAAATTTTTGCAAAAAAAATTTCACTCAAAATCGACAAAAATCACTGGCCTATAGCCCATGATTTTTTTGGTGAAAAAAATTTTTTGTTACGAAATCAAATAAAAGTGTTCTCATTCGAAAGAGGACGCCAAAAACAATTAGTTTGGAAGGTTTCACTGGAAAGTATCTCAATTTGACGAAACTGGAACGATTTTTGTATCTCCTGGAAGCGTTTCGTTGATGAGTAATTTTTCTTTCAATGCGCAATTTCCAGCCTGGAAAATTATCCCAATCCACAGTTTAGAATATCTACTTTCAAATGGCCCTGGAAATTTTACTGGAATTTATCGAATTAAGTAATTTTGAGCATTCTGAAAATTGACTGGAAATGAGGCCATTGCAACGGTTTTTCGTCATTTTTTCCATGTTTCCAGGCTCCAGGGAACGGGAAAACCAACTAGACCACCATTTTCTGACATGCTCTTTCGAATGGCATCACAATTTTTGCAAAAAAAATTTCACTCAAAATCGACAAAAATCACTGGCCTATAGCCCATGATTTTTTTGGTGAAAAAAATTTTTTGTTACGAAATCAAATAAAAGTGTTCTCATTCGAAAGAGGACGCCAAAAACAATTAGTTTGGAAGGTTTCACTGGAAAGTATCTCAATTTGACGAAACTGGAACGATTTTTGTATCTCCTGGAAGCGTTTCGTTGATGAGTCATTTTTCATTCAATGTGCAATTTCCAGCCTGGAAAATTATCCCAATCCACAGTTTAGAATATCTACTTTCAAATGGCCCTGGAAATTTTACTGGAATTTATCGAATTAATTAATTTTGAGCATTCTGAAAATTGACTGGAAATGAGGCCATTGCAACGGTTTTTCGTCATTTTTTCCATGTTTCCAGGCTCCAGGGAACGGGAAAACCAACTAGACCACCATTTTCTGACATGCTCTTTCGAATGGCATCAAAATTTTTGCAAAAAAAATTTCACTCAAAATCGACAAAAATCACTGGCCTATAGCCCATGATTTTTTTGGTGAAAAAAATTTTTTGTTACGAAATCAAATAAAAGTGTTCTCATTCGAAAGAGGACGCCAAAAACAATTAGTTTGGAAGGTTTCACTGGAAAGTATCTCAATTTGACGAAACTGGAACGATTTTTGTATCTCCTGGAAGCGTATCGTTGATGAGTCATTTTTCATTCAATGTGCAATTTCCAGCCTGGAAAATTATCCCAATCCACAGTTTAGAATATCTACTTTCAAATGGCCCTGGAAATTTTACTGGAATTTATCGAATTAATTAATTTTGAGCATTCTGAAAATTGACTGGAAATGAGGCCATTGCAACGGTTTTTCGTCATTTTTTCCATGTTTCCAGGCTCCAGGGAACGGGAAAACCAACTAGACCACCATTTTCTGACATGCTCTTTCGAATGGCATCAAAATTTTTGCAAAAAAAATTTCACTCAAAATCGACAAAAATCACTGGCCTATAGCCCATGATTTTTTTGGTGAAAAAAATTTTTTGTTACGAAATCAAATAAAAGTGTTCTCATTCGAAAGAGGACGCCAAAAACAATTAGTTTGGAAGGTTTCACTGGAAAGTATCTCAATTTGACGAAACTGGAACGATTTTTGTATCTCCTGGAAGCGTTTCGTTGATGAGTCATTTTTCATTCAATGTGCAATTTCCAGCCTGGAAAATTATCCCAATCCACAGTTTAGAATATCTACTTTCAAATGGCCCTGGAAATTTTACTGGAATTTATCGAATTAATTAATTTTGAGCATTCTGAAAATTGACTGGAAATGAGGCCATTGCAACGGTTTTTCGTCATTTTTTCCATGTTTCCAGGCTCCAGGGAACGGGAAAACCAACTAGACCACCATTTTCTGACATGCTCTTTCGAATGGCATCAACATTTTTGAAAAAAAAATTTCACTCAAAATCGACAAAGATCACTGGCCTATAGCCCATGATTTTTTTGGTGAAAAAATTTTTTTGTTACGAAATCAAATAAAAGTGTTCTCATTCGAAAGAGGACGCCAAAAACAATTAGTTTGGAAGGTTTCACTGGAAAGTATCTCAATTTGACGAAACTGGAACGATTTTTGTATCTCCTGGAAGCGTTTCGTTGATGAGTCATTTTTCATTCAATGTGCAATTTCCAGCCTGGAAAATTATCCCAATCCACAGTTTAGAATATCTACTTTCAAATGGCCCTGGAAATTTTACTGGAATTTATCGAATTAATTAATTTTGAGCATTCTGAAAATTGACTGGAAATGAGGCCATTGCAACGGTTTTTCGTCATTTTTTCCATGTTTCCAGGCTCCAGGGAACGGGAAAACCAACTAGACCACCATTTTCTGACATGCTCTTTCGAATGGCATCAAAATTTTTGCAAAAAAAATTTCACTCAAAATCGACAAAAATCACTGGCCTATAGCCCATGATTTTTTTGGTGAAAAAAATTTTTTGTTACGAAATCAAATAAAAGTGTTCTCATTCGAAAGAGGACGCCAAAAACAATTAGTTTGGAAGGTTTCACTGGAAAGTATCTCAATTTGACGAAACTGGAACGATTTTTGTATCTCCTGGAAGCGTTTCGTTGATGAGTCATTTTTCATTCAATGTGCAATTTCCAGCCTGGAAAATTATCCCAATCCACAGTTTAGAATATCTACTTTCAAATGGCCCTGGAAATTTTACTGGAATTTATCGAATTAATTAATTTTGAGCATTCTGAAAATTGACTGGAAATGAGGCCATTGCAACGGTTTTTCGTCATTTTTTCCATGTTTCCAGGCTCCAGGGAACGGGAAAACCAACTAGACCACCATTTTCTGACATGCTCTTTCGAATGGCATCAAAATTTTTGCAAAAAAAATTTCACTCAAAATCGACAAAAATCACTGGCCTATAGCCCATGATTTTTTTGGTGAAAAAAATTTTTTGTTACGAAATCAAATAAAAGTGTTCTCATTCGAAAGAGGACGCCAAAAACAATTAGTTTGGAAGGTTTCACTGGAAAGTATCTCAATTTGACGAAACTGGAACGATTTTTGTATCTCCTGGAAGCGTTTCGTTGATGAGTCATTTTTCATTCAATGTGCAATTTCCAGCCTGGAAAATTATCCCAATCCACAGTTTAGAATATCTACTTTCAAATGGCCCTGGAAATTTTACTGGAATTTATCGAATTAATTAATTTTGAGCATTCTGAAAATTGACTGGAAATGAGGCCATTGCAACGGTTTTTCGTCATTTTTTCCATGTTTCCAGGCTCCAGGGAACGGGAAAACCAACTAGACCACCATTTTCTGACATGCTCTTTCGAATGGCATCAACATTTTTGCAAAAAAAATTTCACTCAAAATCGACAAAAATCACTGGCCTATAGCCCATGATTTTTTTGGTGAAAAAAATTTTTTGTTACGAAATCAAATAAAAGTGTTCTCATTCGAAAGAGGACGCCAAAAACAATTAGTTTGGAAGGTTTCACTGGAAAGTATCTCAATTTGACGAAACTGGAACGATTTTTGTATCTCCTGGAAGCGTTTCGTTGATGAGTCATTTTTCATTCAATGTGCAATTTCCAGCCTGGAAAATTATCCCAATCCACAGTTTAGAATATCTACTTTCAAATGGCCCTGGAAATTTTACTGGAATTTATCGAATTAATTAATTTTGAGCATTCTGAAAATTGACTGGAAATGAGGCCATTGCAACGGTTTTTCGTCATTTTTTCCATGTTTCCAGGCTCCAGGGAACGGGAAAACCAACTAGACCACCATTTTCTGACATGCTCTTTCGAATGGCATCAAAATTTTTGCAAAAAAAATTTCACTCAAAATCGACAAAAATCACTGGCCTATAGCCCATGATTTTTTTGGTGAAAAAAATTTTTTGTTACGAAATCAAATAAAAGTGTTCTCATTCGAAAGAGGACGCCAAAAACAATTAGTTTGGAAGGTTTCACTGGAAAGTATCTCAATTTGACGAAACTGGAACGATTTTTGTATCTCCTGGAAGCGTTTCGTTGATGAGTCATTTTTCATTCAATGTGCAATTTCCAGCCTGGAAAATTATCCCAATCCACAGTTTAGAATATCTACTTTCAAATGGCCCTGGAAATTTTACTGGAATTTATCGAATTAATTAATTTTGAGCATTCTGAAAATTGACTGGAAATGAGGCCATTGCAACGGTTTTTCGTCATTTTTTCCATGTTTCCAGGCTCCAGGGAACGGGAAAACCAACTAGACCACCATTTTCTGACATGCTCTTTCGAATGGCATCAACATTTTTGCAAAAAAAATTTCACTCAAAATCGACAAAAATCACTGGCCTATAGCCCATGATTTTTTTGGTGAAAAAAATTTTTTGTTACGAAATCAAATAAAAGTGTTCTCATTCGAAAGAGGACGCCAAAAACAATTAGTTTGGAAGGTTTCACTGGAAAGTATCTCAAATTGACGAAACTGGAACGATTTTTGTATCTCCTGGAAGCGTTTCGTTGATGAGTCATTTTTCATTCAATGTGCAATTTCCAGCCTGGAAAATTATCCCAATCCACAGTTTAGAATATCTACTTTCAAATGGCCCTGGAAATTTTACTGGAATTTATCGAATTAATTAATTTTGAGCATTCTGAAAATTGACTGGAAATGAGGCCATTGCAACGGTTTTTCGTCATTTTTTCCAAGTTTCCAGGCTCCAGGGAACGGGAAAACCAACTAGACCACCATTTTCTGACATGCTCTTTCGAATGGCATCAAAATTTTTGCAAAAAAAATTTCACTCAAAATCGACAAAAATCACTGGCCTATAGCCCATGATTTTTTTGGTGAAAAAAATTTTTTGTTACGAAATCAAATAAAAGTGTTCTCATTCGAAAGAGGACGCCAAAAACAATTAGTTTGGAAGGTTTCACTGGAAAGTATCTCAAATTGACGAAACTGGAACGATTTTTGTATCTCCTGGAAGCGTTTCGTTGATGAGTCATTTTTCATTCAATGTGCAATTTCCAGCCTGGAAAATTATCCCAATCCACAGTTTAGAATATCTACTTTCAAATGGCCCTGGAAATTTTACTGGAATTTATTGAATTAATTAATTTTGAGCATTCTGAAAATTGACTGGAAATGAGGCCATTGCAACGGTTTTTCGTCATTTTTTCCAAGTTTCCAGGCTCCAGGGAACGGGAAAACCAACTAGACCACCATTTTCTGACATGCTCTTTCGAATGGCATCAAAATTTTTGCAAAAAAAATTTCACTCAAAATCGACAAAAATCACTGGCCTATAGCCCATGATTTTTTTGGTGAAAAAAATTTTTTGTTACGAAATCAAATAAAAGTGTTCTCATTCGAAAGAGGACGCCAAAAACAATTAGTTTGGAAGGTTTCACTGGAAAGTATCTCAAATTGACGAAACTGGAACGATTTTTGTATCTCCTGGAAGCGTATCGTTGATGAGTCATTTTTCATTCAATGTGCAATTTCCAGCCTGGAAAATTATCCCAATCCACAGTTTAGAATATCTACTTTCAAATGGCCCTGAAAATTTTACTGGAATTTATCGAATTAATTAATTTTGAGCATTCTGAAAATTGTATGGAAATGAGACTATTGCAACGGTCTGGATAGGGTTCAGAGGATGGCAGCAGTACTGATTACAAGTGCCCGCAGAATTACACACTCTAAAACCCTTAATACCGTTTTCCATCTATTGACGGTGGAACTCTTCGGAAAGCAAACCGCATCCTCAACTGACTTTAGGCTTAGTTCAGTATAGATTTGGAGGGGTACCGACTGCATATCGACTACACCATACCCAAGTCTTCTTTTAACGGCAAATTTCACTCTTCCTTTCCGACTAGGTAAGAATGGGAAGATGGGCCCACTCAATTGGGAAAATCAGTGTATCTTTACATGAAATCTCTAGTTTTGAGGAGTTGGATCAATTCATTGAGCGGCACGACCACCATGCCATGAGTCCCGGGTACGAGACCAGGTATCCGCTTGAGTTATTATTAAGAAATTAAAATAATCCACTCCGTCTCTGGGCTCATCTGTAGCTCTAGGATTGTAAACAAGACATTCAAGTTTCCTCACTTCCTTTACCCTAATTCCCCTCCTGTAAAACGATGCTAGTGCATCAAAGGGCTTCGGCGACATTGTATAAAAAAAAAAGTTGGAAGGTAAAGTGAGTGAAGGTATCTACTTGGAACACCTGGACCTAAACATTTAGTTTCACAGACAGACAGGCCGCTATTAAATTTCTCACTGGAGTTTACACAACCTCTAATACTACCAGAATATGACGCCCAACTCGTAATGAAATGGCTGACCGCCTTAACGTACGCCTCACATGGATACCTGGGCATAGTGACAGTCCGGGCATCTAGAAAGCCGATGAGTTAGTGAGAATCGACACTAATCTACTAGACTCAGGCATAACTCACCAGCTTGATAAACCACTAGCCACATCTGCAAATTAAACAAGTATTCTTCACAAATGCTACTAATAAATGGCACCAGCCAAATCTCCTGTCAGATTTGGCCGACCTTCCACCTAACGCAGACAAGAGAGCTTAATCTCGCACAAGTGAAATATTATGCTGTAATTTCGACGCTGACAGACTTAGCGCGCCTTCCAGTGATTTCTGTAAAAGAGTTTCCAAGATGAGGAAGACGAGGAGACCATCCCTCATTTCTTTAAAACTCTCCGGCTTTAGCCAACCCCAGAAGCCGGTATTTATACTCCCCTATTTTTAAGAACTAGCAATGTCGTATTACAATAGACCGTTATGGCTAAAATGTGTCTTACCCCTTACCCAGCGACATGCTGCTGTAACCTTAGCTAAACTAAGAACCTAATTTCGAAGAGAAAAACTGTTAAATGAAAAAGCATCACAATTTGATTTGAACACAATTTTGTTTAACAAATTTTTAAACGTTTCCTTAAACATAAAAATTACAACCATGTACCTCCGAATTCTAGTGGCATTCTGAAAAATACAAAATCGGTTGTTACAAAAGACTAGCAAAAACTCGAATTTTAACGTACTCTGACTCTCAGTCCATCCAAGGGGAACTTGAAGTTTCTTATTTTCCTCTTCCAACCAAACACGCAAAGGTTCAAAGTACTCGAGCAAAGCGTTTGCAGACATTTCTCGTTCTCCTGTAAAAATGTCCAAAGCATCCGGCCAAATTTTTGAAGCACCCAATGAGAGCATAGCTCTGAAAAATATAACAAAACCCTTAGAAACGACCAAATTTTCCTAGAAAATATCTTACTTAAAAGCGTTCCCTGCTTCAGAGCTGCCGTATATATCACAATTGTCTAAAGTCAAACGTAAATCTCCAGGCACGTATTGCCCAGCCTTAAGACACGCTGCTTTTAAGAACTGAAATTGAAAAATGTGTGCTGCAAAATATCTGAAAAATAAACGGTGTCAAGATATGCCTTTCTTGTGCCCTAAATGTATACCTTAAATATTCTACATCAGCACTAACATGGTACTTAGCTGGAGGATCGAAGTCTTCTTCGCTTCTCTGGACTGGAGGTTCTAATCCAGAAAACTGTGATCTCATCTTCCAAAATTCACAATTCAGTTTCGATTCGCTAATTTCTCCGCGAAAAACGGCCCACCGGTACTTGTCTAAGGTGTAGGCGAACGGAAGGAAGACGATTTTCTTAAGAGCCTGCACAAACAAATTTTTAAACTAAAATTTTTCAACACTTTGATATTTGGTTTACACTTTTAAACAGCTGATTTATCCTCGTCTCTTGGTCCAAGGTGAAATCTTTTAAGAGACCAATTTTTTCAAGATGCTTGGGCGTTGAAACAGACAACGCCAGCACATCCCCGACTGCTTCATGAAATCCTGGATTAGGAGCCTGTCTGAACGGGAACAACTGGTGTTGATACTGCAGGTAGTACTGAATATGCCCCAACTCATGATGGACCACATACAACTGATCCATGTTAACTTTAGTACACTGCTTAATTCGCACATCGTCCGTAAGAAACATGTCCCAAGCGCTAGCGTGGCAAATAATGTCTCGACCATCACTGGGTTTCTCCAGAACACTTTTTTTCCAAAAGGAACTAGAAATAGTGAAAATTGGTGTCATCAATACAAATAAATTTCAGAATGAGATTATCTTACTCGGGCAGCTTTGTCATGTTCAGTGACTGGAAAAACTCGTCGCCCATTTCAAACATTTTTACTGGAGTATACCCTTGCTGGACCATCTCATCAGTGACGTCAAGGAACGGTTTTTCTGGATAAGGTGTCAAAAGGTCTATTATTCCCTCCCAGCTTTGACCCCATAAATTTCCGAGAAAATGTAGTGGTATATTCCCTTGTTGAGACACAATATTACCATACTTCTGACGAAGGCGATACCGAACATAACCGTGTAATTGCTTGTACAAAGGGAGAACTTCTTGGTAGATCCTTTCTAGATTTTCGACAAATTTCGGGTCTTCGTACCTCTCAATCCAGTCATCAGCTAGTGAGTCGTAACCTGTAAGTGTTTCATAATTAGAATTGGCTCAGACTATCTTGTTAGCAACCAGAACCGTTTAGTTTTGCAGCCTTCCGACTTAATTCTAAATATTTTAGAAAATTGCTTCGGACAGGCGTCCCTGCCTTGTCGTACCACTGTTTCCAGTAGTATTCCAGTTCCTCAGGATCCCGGCTTTTGGAAATTCGACCTTCTACGTCCGGTTCTAATGTCATTTCACAATTGCTGGGGTTCTTATATTCGCAAATTTTAATTTTGGCATAATTTGTTTGCATGCTACTGATTGCACCCACTGCTTCCCTAAACTCTTCTTCGGGTAGAACACTCAGTTCTAAATTAGTTAGAATCTTCACTTGCCGTTTGATGGACCCGTTTTCTACGAACTGATACCCTTTATCCAAAATTTCTTTTGCCTTTTCTTTGTAAATTTTTGAGGTTTCCGTAGATACATCAATTAACTTGTTCCTGTTCTCCTCAGTCACGTTTATATTGTAGATGTACGCAGCCGACATTTCACGATTTCTTACCTCATTCAACTCCGAGCTCAATTCGCGCAGATATTGCTCCGCTTGTATCTCCTTTTCGGTGCATCCTTCCTCCAGGTCCACAGGGTATAGGGCCAACTACAAAAAATAACTACAATTATAAGAAATTAAACGTGCACAAAACGATTTTACCGCTGTGGATAGAACAAAAAGTGACAAAAACTTTACTGGTCCCATTATATTGCCGAAAATGTGCTGAAAAACTAAATTAAACGTCTTAGACGCCTACTGGCTACTAAGACTCTAAATCTCTGCGATAGAATGCTCGACCCTTGAGGTTATCAGTGTCGTTTTTGTATCACTTGAGTTAAGAAGTTTTAAAGACAATTGATAAGTAAGTGCAAACTTTCTTGGTGTTTTGGTTCTCGGCTGTGTAGCTGGATTAATAATATTACTATTCTTGTCCGACCTTTCTTGATATTTTGTCCGCAGATAACGTGAAACTTGTTGCAGATACTTTTGATTTTATAATCGTTTTAAGGCTCCACATATTGAATATTAAAAATATTACTCGGAAGAAGCAATCAGTGCTTCGTAATTCTTAATTATTCCGATCAATTACAGAATCTGTTTTATTTTGAAGAGGCAATTTAAGTTTTGTCTTGTAACACAAACTGTTCCTCTATTCAAAATCTCTAAAATTTTCAGCGCTGATAGTGATAATACTGAATCTTGGGACCAGTTCACGTAATTTAAACTTACGACGAAATACTCAGATGAATTACTTCAATATAATAAACCATCAATTCGATCGATAGAATGTCCTTATGAACTACGATAACAATTTTCATAAATTTCTGTAATGTCATTGTCAGGATTTGTCTAATCTTCTCGGTCCCCTATTGTTCTATCTATTTATAAATGATTTTCCTGATATTATCCGTGATATGAGCATCCATCTATACGCAGCCGATGTGAAAATTTTTTTATCTAGCCTATTACCTATAGGACTGAAAATTGTATTTGCCGTACAACTATTTACTGAACACTTCTGCATGAGCTTCTAACAAGATGCTTCTACTTAATCCCTCAAAGTCTTCATGCTTGCTTTGCTACAGGAGCCAACTTAATATTGTGGACGTTCCCAAAATTTGGTTTGCTAGAACGTCCAAGGGAAGATACACGTCTTCAATATACTGAGGTCAAAATTGGACCATTTTACGCCCCTAATCGGCAGCCTGGGTGAAGCAACGCAAGATAATTTAAAAAAACCAAGCAGACTTCCGTGCAGGATACTCAACTGCAGATAATATTTTTAATTTGATATAGTTTCGCGAAGCGCGCTGTTTTACAAGCACATTCAGACACAAATTTGGGATGGAATAGATCTCTCAGAGAGCTTTAACACCTCCTCCTCCTGTGGAGTATAACAAGGATACGTATTAAGCCCGCTATTATTTGCTTTCTACCTGGAAGAGCGTCTAGATACATTGGTATTGCAAGATTTACAAATTAAAATATATTATAATACTCAGGTAATCCTACTAAGCTCCAGACAATGATAAATAGCTTAAAGATATATTACAAATTATGGAACTTGGTTGTTAACTTCATTAAGTCAAAAATTATGATTTTTCAAAGAGGAGGGGGTATCAGAGGGCAGGAGAAGAGGTGGATCTTTGAGGATAACAGAATAGAAGTAGTGAGTAAATACACTTACTTGGGCATTGTATTAACGCCGAAACTGGCTATGATCGAACATTTAAAACAGCTTTTGCAAACGGTTAAAATATGCATAAATTGTAAGGGATGTAAACAGACCCTCACGGAACTAGGGAGACAAAACGATGTCAGCCTAATATACGTGCCGGGGCACTGTGGTACCCCAGGAAATGAAAAAGCAAATGAGCTGGCGCGACGGACACTCCAATAATGCTCAATCTGAGCATACCCATCCATGAAATCAGAAAAGAAATCATGAAATGCGTAACGAGGAGACACAAAGAAAACGGAGGGATTCGATATCGCCAGACATACAAAGGCGTTTTGGGGAACTCTCAATCAGGGAGTCGAAACCGGTTGTTTTAACCGGTCTTGATTTCGGTAACGAAATTAAAACCCAAATTTAAAGTGTACCGAAATAGAGCGACCGAAATTAAATGGTCCCGAAATAAATAGACCTTAAAAATATGTGACCGTAACCGCCAGACCGAAATTCAAAGACCGATTTAAATCGGTACCGACCGCGGAAGTAGTTATATGTCCGGTCTTGCGATATTTTCAATTTTTTTCACTACCTTCATTACATAGCATATACGGTAAAAGTCTAGATGAAGGGACCGTCGGTTGGTGGAAGGTGAATGGTGGTAGAGGGGGGAGGGGATGGGAGGGGGTCGGATGACTTCATTCTGATGGTTAAAAAGTAGCGGCGGGGAAGTGGAGGGGCCGGGAACGGTGGAAATTTTGAGAAGTATTCATCGCCCCCTCCCAAATAACACTATACTCTTATTTTGGAAAAGACAAATTATATTAACATAAATATTATAATAAACCCTAACGTTTTAGTTGTAACCAAACCCGAAAATCTTATATCTACGAGTATTTCAACCGCAACCGAAAATTATATTTCACGTTTCGGTTTTAACCGAAACCGAATTGAAGAAAATTAATTACGGTTAAGGTTGTTACAATTGCGGTTTAAAAAAACCCAATTTGGTTTCGGTTGTCCGTAACCGATTAATAATTTCGGTTATGGTCGGATTTCGACTCCCTGCTCTCAATGCACATGAATCTGAAAAGATTATTAAGCTCAACAAGGCCAAACTGAAACTTCTTCTTAAGGGCTCATACCATAAAAATGGGAAGCGCGAACTGCAGCCTATGCAGGGGATGCGGGGAAGAAGACGAGACCGTTTTAAACGTTCTCTGTCAATGACCAATCCTAACGCAAAAAATGTTTAGATTCTTACGAACATACTACTGCGAAGATTTAGCAGAAACAAAGAAATCGGGGTATAATCGTATTATCCAATTCGTTACGGGGATCAGTTGGTTCGACAATGGATTTGAAGGCACTCTGCCGAGCAGGGGGTATACAACGGGCCACTAAAGGCCTCAGTGCAAGGAAGACACGCATCTTTCGCCCCTCGAAAACCAACCAACCAAAACCATTCTGAAAAATAAGTATTTAACGCAGTGAGTCGATCTATATTACGTTATTTATGGAGCTCAGGTTTGGGGATTCGCTCAGTATGAAAGGCAGCGAAAGGCTTTCCAAACAATTGGCAATGCTCACAGCAGAGAGACAACATATATTGGGTTGAAGCACTATCGAAAATTGCTGAAAAGCATGACATCAACATAGATAGTGTAAAAAAGAAATTTCTAGATGTAGTTGAAGCAGAAAATAGGTGAAAATAGCCTTAGAAAATCCTATATCTACAGCCTGACATAAGTCATATGACAAGTTAGAATACTGTATGACTCAGAATTATTTTCAAAATGAGAATTCTATAAAAAAAGTAGGTTTAGTTATGAGATACAGATGTAGACTTCCTGACTTAAAAGCAAATCCTTGGAGGACAGAAGGCAGTAGTTTATATTCAATGTGCAATTTGGAAGCGGATGAAGAGTTGTTGCACTTTCTTGGCAATGGGAAAAGACTCTTAGTAATGCCGAATGCCTGGAAATAAAGACATTTATTATTTTTAAAGCGATCTTCCTCACTTAAATTGGTTCTTTAGGTTTTCTCTCTTTTTGTTGTGAAGTTTTTTCTTGAATTAGAGAATAGTAATGTTACAACTAATCATAAAGCTAAAAATAGTTTTCATATAAAAGATATCTTTTATGAAAACCTTTTTTTAGTATTATGATTCGTTGTAACATTAATTATAGTTATATTTTGATTTGAAGTTATTCGTGTTTGGAATTTGAAAGGATAGCGTTTCTTTTTTTTTCTTTATTCGATTTAAAACATAGCAATGAAAAGGCTCGAAGTCTTACACAAAAATTGAAGAAGTCTGCACAATAGATTGGCTTACAACTAAAGAGAAGCAGTATAAAAATAAAATAGAGGTGAGTTTACTGAGTACAACAATGTTAACCAGCTATAAGTCACGCAAAACGTCCGCACGTCGGCCGCCATCCCCACACCAACCCAGTTCAGTAAATTCGAGATACACTACTACTACCGCCCCAGGACGGCGAAGATTGCGATAAGCAAACTTCCGAGGAGGGGTAAAGGAAGGAAATGCTGACTAGCGTGATAAGTTAACTAGGTAATATTAACAGGGGTGGGGGTGGGGAGATCCGAAAAAGCAGACAAATGAGTGGCTCGAAATAGATAGGCATAAGGAGTCAGTTTCTGTCATTAACCGTGAAACATATTAAGACTTCTAGCTTTAAAGGAAGATTCCACAAACGAACCGCCCTAACCAGGAATTCATTATTTCCAACCTCAGAACAAATTAGAAGCTAAAACAATACACCTATGAGAGAACCGTAAAGGACTGATAGGCTTAGCAAATAAACTTTCAGCGAAAGAATAGAAATGATGTTGACAGGGTAAAACCATAGTATAGATATAGTATCTATTCTAAGGTAAAACTAAGGTTTCAAGACGATTTGACTAGCCACATAATGTTTATATTGATAATAGCTCATACAAGAGAGATTTTTTTGTTCTATTTATTTATTTATTTATTAAGATTCATCAAATACTGACTACTACAAAAAATATAACAATATAATACAAAGAAAAAGAAAAAGTAACCCTAACAAAGCTGACTCTTCAGATGAGATCTAGATAAGTAAAAAATCAATAAGCTCAAAATGATTATTAAAAAGACGAGACATAGATGTAATAGGCTCATGCATACCATAATTAGTGCGGTGATGGGGAATATGGAGAAAGTTTTGGTTGCTCAAGGGGCGAGCATGAATCGATAAACATAGAGCTCCCAGCAGTTCAGGGGGATCAATCCTGCAAGCAATCAAAGGCAAAAACAACTCTGGAGTTGTCGCGTCTACTTTCGAGGGACTCCAATGAAATAAGGTTTAATCGGTTAGCGTAGGGTGGAAGCTGAAGTGGATCGATCCAAGGAAGTCCGCGAGGGGCAAATCTAACGAATCTACGCTGTACACGATTAATATGAGTCGCATAAAAATACCACACAGGACTAGCATATTCCAAAACAGGTCATACGAACGTAAAATAAAAGAGTTCAGTTATATATGGGTCATCTACTAACCATCGCTACTTAGACCAACGCTTGACAAAGCCCAGAGGAGAGTTAGCTTTGTTTACAATAGTGTTGATATGGTCGTCAAATGATAAGGTTGTATTTAGCACGTTAGTCTTGTTAAGTCTGTTCAGAGAGCCACCGTCTAAGGTGTTATTAAAGTGCACTGGATTCATTGATCGAGAGAACGACATAGTAGTGCACCTGCTAATATTTAGGGGAAGGAAGTTTGTAGAACACCAATTATGAAAGGCGTCTAAGTCAGAGTTTAATAGTGCACAGTCATTCGCACTTGAAATAACGCAGAAAATTTTGGCGTCATTAGCGTAACATAGAATTCTCGAATTAAGGACACATCATCGACGTAAATGATAAAAAGCAATGGTCCTAAATGGCTGCCTTGAGTAACACCTGAGGTGGTATAAATATAGTTAGAAAGTGAACCTCGAAATAGAATAGGTTGCGTGCGATCAAACAGATATGAACGAAACCAATTAATAATTGATGGAAACCCTAGAAGAGACAACTTACGAACAAGAACAATGTGGTTAATTCTGTCAAAAGCCTTTGCTAAAATCCATAAAAAGGCAGTCGACCTGCTTGCCAGCTTCAATGGCAGAAATACAGCAATTAGAGAATTCCAGCAAATTAGTCGTAGTAGATCTGCCTTTCATGAAGCCATGCTGAAAGGAACCCAGAAAAGGTTTGCAGTGGAAGTTAAGATCATTGCACACGAGAGCCTCAAAAATTTTACCAATACAACATAAATTGGCAATGGGGCGGTAGTTTAATATGTCACATTTACTTCCTTTCTTATGTAGGGGAATGATGATAGATACTTTCCGGGATTTCGCAAAAACACCACAACAAATAAGTTAAATAAGTGACAAAGTATAGAAACAAGGGACGAGCGACAGTTTTTTTACAAAGCAAGCATGGATACTATCAGGACCACACGAGAAACTATTAGTCAACCAGAAATATGCTTTAGGGCAGTGTCCTCGTCAAACAATAGATCTTTGGTTTCAAAAGTAGTCGTAGCAACCCTCGTCATATGAGTAAAATCCTTATCACTAGTATCACAGTTTGTAGTCCAAAATGCAGTGCTAAAAAATTCGCCAAATAGGTTGGCAGTCGTTAGGGGGTCGTCGCTCTCGACATCACCAAAACTCATCACAATTGCGCTTAGAATTTACGAACCTCCAGAACTGTTTAGGAGTCGATTTAATTCTACTCTAAATAGTCAGAATAATATATATCAAGTGAAGAGCAAAATTGGTTGCGTAACATGGAATAAGTGAAGTAGTCAGCATCACTCTTTGAGTAACAAAACCGCTTCCAAGCTTTATTCTTTAGATTCTTTAAGTGCTTCACGGAACTATTGAGCCAAGGCTGATATGAACGTGAACCACGAGACCTTGAAACAGGAACACAATTAGCCAAACAAACAGAAATAGAATCGTAAAATAATTTTACAACGTTATCGATGTCACGCTTTAGAACATTCGTCCAAACACAGGCAAAAAGCCAATTGTTAAGGTTAGAATAATCAGCCTTGCTCAAGTTATAACAAAAATTACTTGAGTCAGAAGATGCCGTCAATATAGGATCAAAACCAAAAATGATATGCAGTGCCGGGTGATGACGAGACTAAGGAATCAAGGGAGATAGACAGTGCATCACGACAGTACTCGAGCAGTCAGATGAGAACACCAAATCCAGAAATTTGTCCGAGTCATTCACCACGTCACAGGCCTGTGATAAACCGCAAGAGGCAATGGAATCCGTGAAGGCCGGAACATACTGTGGGGCAGCCGACAAAGATGGTAGTAGGCAATCCTTATCCAAGGAGCGCTCGAAACCGACCTAAGGCATATTAAAATCTCCAAGAAGCATAAGGTCATCCGACGGAAGCAGCAAATCAGCCAGACTTTCGACGTAAGTAGACATCAAGTCATAGTAATCAGATGGCGATCCAGGTGCAATTTAGACCGTGGCAATGTAAACGTTTTTGTGTGGAAGCTTGGGAACCACACAATTGCATTCTAGGGAATCAGATCCCGAAGCATCAACGACCATACATGCTTCCTACCGGGGCATCAGGAGCGGAAAGGTGTACATTGCATTTAATTTACATCCATCTTTTGGCAGGACTTTTTCCAACATTCACTCGGTCAAAAAACATATACTAGATTTACATTTATTATAGACACTTTGCACAACATTTTGACCAAAGTCTAGTTCTGCGAGAACGAAGATTTTTATTATCCTACATTACAAAAAACAAGTGTTGGCTTGACTCCATTATTCCCTCAGCTCAAGCTGAGATTTATTTGCAGTTTGCAGTCAAAATGTTAATGACCTAAACCTTTAATGTTCACATCCTGCTAAACATGATTTATCGCATCTGCGTTTGCTGTTTATTTTCAATAGACCTCGCTTCATATGCTATTTTAACTGTGAAACATTTTTTCGAATTTTCCAAGATCATAAGAATGTTGACGAAAATGACAGCTCCAATTAGTATGAACTTGGACAGAGTTGAATGCAAAGAAGTTCATTCCATTTGAGTTTTGTAACACCTAGTACTCAGTAGAAAAAGCACGATAAAGTTTAGAGTAAACTTTTTGAAAATAACTTTTTTTTTAATAAAATTGTATAAAAACTTAACGTAAACTGTAATTATTATGCGTAATAAGACTAATGTTAAAAACTTTTTCTTAAAAAACACTTTTCTATTGTTATTATTGCGAAGCACAAATCACCTTATATTGAAAGCCAATACAAGATGGAGCAAGGAGTAAAAAGATTTTTATATTTTCTTTTATTATAATATTTTCTATTCTATTTCTATTTTAATATCAAACCTTAACTAATATTCTATAACATTTCATAAATCAGAGATAATGAGCACGTGGTTTTTATGTTAAAATAATTTATTCAAGAAATGAAATCTGAAGGCTTAGCTTAGAAAATTTTCTGGTTTTAGCCTAAACTATTTGTATATTTATACCAATTTGAACTGTTTTACCATCACTTTCTTGTATACATTTTGCCCACATATTCCAATAAGGCAGCACTATCGATATGTCAATCGTCTGTACGAAAATTTCATTTAACGCGAACTTCAGTTTGTTGTCTGTCAACCAAGAGTTTGTGAGTTTTCCTTATTGCATGGGAAGACTTCGTGTTTTTATTATTTAATTCGGTAGTTGTCGCGATAATTGTACTAAAAATTATTTTACTTCGATGACCATTTAAGATGTAATAAGAATTTCAACTATTTTACAACTTCGTCTTGGCCAGTACCGCGCAGAATAATTTTACATTTCATCAGTGTTTGTGATGCCGTAAAAGTGCCCCCAAAACATCTTGTGGAGCGCGCAGCATAAGAATTTGTGTCAGTCAGTGAATTACAAGTGTTCTATTTGCCTCGTGACGCCCCCAACAATTCGTATATTTGTTTTATTGTTCCTACGTGATAATATTCTGTGTGTTCAGCTGCGTGTCAAATATCTGCAGTTTCGGTGTTTTTTTCCCGCGAAGTGCGGGAGCTTTTTTGTTTTTTTGTTTTATCGCAACAAAATATTTCTTGTGGTGCTTATTTTTTAAGTTTTTCGTTTACCGGTTTTTATTCTTGCAATGTTTTAAGTTATAAGATTTATCGGCCGTCCTAGGGACAAGCCGCTATCCTAATCAAGATGAACAATCCGCGACCAAGTGCTGCTCATCTACAATCGTTTGTTAACAATTCGTTAGCAATCCGGCAAGAAATTCAGCGGTTCGAGAGCGTCCATCCATCGATCTATGCCATTTATGATCTCATCGAACTCATTCCAGATGTCCAGGTTGCCCAGCAAATACGTGATCATGTGGTCTGCATTGAAGGTAAGCCATTCAAATTCAATTAAAGATTTCTGGCCAAGAATTTTTAAACAATTACCACGAAGGCTGTACCTACTTTCTTTTAGCGCTATGATGAGTTTACTGCTGGTAGTTCAGACAAGAAAATATATACAAACTTGTATCGTCACGCGTGACCTGTGAGCTTATCAGTTCAAATTTAGAGCTCCATCGTGTCTTGTTGTGTTTGCGCTGTCCAACAATATCTCAGTGGAGCACGATGCAATTTATTGGCTTCCTTTGGGAGATAATGAGGAATTCCATCAGGTTGTTGACTTTTCAACTCTTGATCGAATTGTTTATTTGCAAAACGCTGAAATTGGGGTTCGGAAATGTCTGGAATTTTAATGCGGGCTAGTTCTGCAAGGAATCCCGTTGGCATTCTGAACAAATTTTTAAAACAAATTTTATTAAATTGAGGCGAATAGGTGCTAACAATTTAATTGGGTCTATGTTAGATAATTTAAGGTCAAATATTACATTTACGTCTGCGGGTTAAGTCTAGTCATTCCGAGTAATAACGAAATTGCTGTCAGAGCAAACTTTACATATGATTAAGCACGTTTTCCAACGCGAAATTAAAACTGCAAGGTCATTTATGACTGTCTGTAAATGGTCCGTTTTTAATTCAATATTTGCTTGTGCATGTCTTCCGTTAGCAATCTCATATGTTACGTTGGAAAAAGGAGTTTTATAAATTCCAGACAATATGTCTGTTCGCATATTCAGTAAGTCTGTACAGCTCTGCAGTGTAGTCTAAAGCAAACACATTTATTCCGAGTTCAGCGATTGAATGTTCCCAACACACTCGTTATGGTTGTCTGGAAAAGAACGGAGCCGATCCAATAAATTTTTAGGGGAAAATGAACACATGTAACTTGGCGCAAACCTTTAAGGTGATGGTTTTTGGGGATATCAATAAGAAAAAAATGGAATTCTTATCTGACTTTATTTGATACCTTGAAAAGAATCCATCCAATCTCAAATTTTATATTTTTTAAGAAGAAACAATCAAGTCAATCCAGCGTCAAGTGTGAACACTTCTGGTTTGATTTACAACAGCATTCGGAAGACATCCTGAATGAGCTTCTGACTACTACTCCAGAACCGATTACTTATCAGATCTTGAAAAGTGGCAACCAGCCAAAATTGTATTAAGCAATAAAAGCAATGTAAATTGCACTCCTTTAGGAGAACTATAAACATTTATAGCCCTCTATTTTTGGCGTTAAACACAGAATTAATTTTAATTGTTTATCGCGATTCGGTTGTTCTTATACGATCCAATACCCGGAACGATTATACGATTCCAAATCTTTTAATTAAATTTTACTTACTTAGACTGGGTTAAGATAAGGAGCTCCTTAGGTTTGGCAGACCGGATGTGAGAATTATATCCGGTCACTGTCAACTAAACTCATAAAACTCGGCAAATCTTCTGATTTCACCTTAAGATTGCGTCTGGAGGACGATAAAATACCACTTCACAGTTTATGCGGACATACGGCTATTGTCAAGCGTGGAATATTGGTCCTTGGAAAGACCTCGTTGGATCCCAGAGAGGAAGAGAGCAGTTGGATCCACGGACTGCTACATCTTTCCAAAGGAACCAGTTTGACTTAAGCAGTAGTTTAGGTTAGTACAATAAGCCGTACTGGTCGCGGTGCTTCAGCACCACACTTCTCCCATTCAACATAACATAAGATAGAGTTGCTCAGTCAATCCAGAGACTTATACGATCGCCTATTAATTTGAAAGTATCCATCCGACCTGCAGACGTGGACGAAATCTTAAACAAATAATTAATAAAATTTCCTTGTTGTTATGGTCTGATGTCTTATTTTACTTTTTTACTCTTATTTTGATTTAAATTTCCTATTTGGTTTATATCGGGACTGTTCCTTGGCCAGGAAAGTACTTTAATATTTTTTTTCCGCCAAAAAATTAGCAACATTTTTAGCCCTATGGCATCATCTTGCTTTAAAATATAGTCCTGTTCAGAAAACAATTCTCGAATTTAAGTACAACGAATGATTTGAAAAGCGTTTCAGGGTTTTTTTTCGCCTTCTTTCGTCCAGCTGGTTACTCTCTCTCTTTAAAATCTGCCAGGTTAAAACCTCCTAGTTTCAGCTTATTCATTTTGTGAAGTTTCTTCGCTTATGGTGAAAAGAGATTCATCGCGGAAGCATATCTAGGGCAAAAGAAAAACATAAGTTGTAAAAATAAGCAGTCAAAGGTTTATCATTCATATGATAGATGTTTACAGGATTTATAATTAAAAAGAGCTCGATGTAAGGGCGGATTTGGGGGAGGGGCACGTGCCCCCCCTCCAAGCAATCACATACGTAGGCGCAAATTATCGCGAGTTGCAAAACCTCCCTAAACTACAAGCCATGAAGTAAGAAATTTTCCGCACACACATTAGGGCCCAAGTGGTCTGAATTTCCGATAAATTTACATTGCTTCTTATAGCAGCCGGGGGGGGGGGGGTGATTTTTCTTTAAACTCGTCCTAGCGCCTAAAATATTACTTTCCGAATTATCCCGGAATATGGAATGTGAAAAATAAGTAAAGGTAAGGTGATGCCTTGCATTATTATCTATCGGTGTGGGTAGCCTATAGTAGGGTTGAAAAGCGATGCAGCTCAATCGTAAAGTGTCGAGGAGAGCGATCTTTCTCCACCTTACGCCGACTAAAGACATATCTTCGCAGCAGGATGACAGAAGATTGTTAGAATGGACTGGCTTTAAGCATATCCATCAAGACATTGCGTCAATGATGAACGCTACAGAAGTACTTGATATCTTCAACAGAAACATAAAAAAAACTATCATTATTAAACATGTAATTTTTCATTATTTTCATTATTAAACCTTTATTACAAGTATATTTCTTGTAGTTACTGTTGTATGTCATTATTTTACAATTAATCCCAAAGATATAGTGTAATCTTATGAGGACATACCTTGCCCGTCTGGCCCTTGTGCCCCTCCCAGAAAAACATCCTGGATCCGCCTCTGGCTCAATGGTTTTAAATTTAGATTTTGTAACTTGCTCCATTCCCCGACGGATTTGTTTTCATGTTCCTTCGTGCATAGAAGTCGCTTTTTTCATACTTCGAGTTATTTTTGCTTTTTTCCTTAATCTTCGAGCGCATAAGGTTACATAAACTCCATACGAGTGCAACTGATTTTTTAATTCAATTGAAGGCGCTTTTCTATTACACATGCTTAAATTAATAAGTTTTCTCTCTAGTCTTCCTGTTATTTTCTTTTAACAACCACAGTTTCGCCACTCGAGACTGGCTATAGCTTACTATGGTATCCATTGATTTGCTTATTGGCCCCACAGATTCTTGAGATATCGTTTTTGCTGCTGTTTCTTTTTGGAAATAGCGATTTTCTCTGAAAAGGGTTTCCACTACAACAATTTTTCGTGAGAACAAGTCTCTCATTTTACCCATTGCTGCCCTTAAATTAAAACGCGCTTATAATAGGTCTGTTCCCGTACCTGCAGAGATTATAAGTGCTTTGCAGAAAACTGCAGAAAAGTGTTCCCGTATTCACTTCTCCAAGAAGATTTTGCCTACGTCACAACTTCCCCTGCTGCGGAAATATTCTTAAAAGATCTTCTTTCTGTCAAAGTGACAACTGCCCAAACGTCAATTGAATGAATTTGATATTTGTGAATCCTTTTATAGAGTTTTATATCCAAAAAGTTAGGCGTCGGATTAAGGAAGTAAAGTAGCCTATAAGGAAGAACTGTGATTGTTTAGCTTCCATATATAGGAAAAAATTTTTTTCTCCAAAACAAATCTTCTTCTGCTTTTTCAGAAAATTGCAGCTGGTTATTCCCGTACTGAAGTAATTTCACCCCCACCACATAAATAAGTAAACTGCAGCCAGCTGCAGCTGCAGAAGTACGGGAACATCGATTTCGAGTTAATACTGAACCTCTGCAGTAAAATAGCTTCTCTCTCTGGTTCCTTTAACCCTTTGTGGGGCATAGGTCGTCTATTACACCGGCCACGAATTGTTGATTTGGGTACCTTCCATCTCGACGGATCTTCTCCATGTGTTGCGCGGTCGTCCAATTCGGTGTCTTCCTTGGATTCTGTGGAGATTGTAATCTAGAGCCTGTTGTGCGATGTTGTTTGTCTTCTTTCTATCCATTGCCAGTTTCGCCTGCGAATACTGGTGTTTATCCCATCTTGGCCTGTAAGGTCTTCGTTGGTAATGATCTCCGGCCAAAGGATGTTTAGGATGCGCTGGAGACACCGGTTGACAAAGGCTTGTAACTTAGATGCTATTTGACAGATCACTTTTCATGTTGAACAGCCATACAACAGAACAGATTTTACGTTTAGGAATTTTTAATGACAAAAATTATAAGTGGACTGTAATTAAAGGTGTATTTAAAAACACTGACATGACACTACTACTACAACTTAGCTATAAGCGAGACTAACTAGCTATTAGATGCAAGCGGTTGTTGTCACTGTCAGCCTTATATAATACTACAATCGTATATTATCTAAAAGTGAAAGCGTAAATCTAATTGACGTCAATGCCAGTTAAGATCGAAAGCATTTCCACCTCCTGTATATCTGTTTAGGACATCGCTGAATGATGAGCCCCAATCTGAAGAAATGTTGGGATATTCCCTATAAACTTTTGGCACGTGGCTATTTCAACAGACAAATATTGGGTTCGGCTGCATAACACACACGAAAACCCTTGACAAGATTTATTTGCAAAGAGAATAAATAAAATCCGTTCAGCAAGCAGATTTATGCGAATTTTATTTTAAATATGTTCGATGGCATCTCTTCTTATCATCCATCCACGGACAATGCCGTGTCACCGAACACAAATCATAAAAGGTCCATCCATACGAAATTAGCTTCCCTCATTTTTACCTAGTCTCTAGCGGAATTTCGAACCATTAAAAATGGGCGACCATAAAAGTCAAACAGCCACGAACTATTGTTATAAAACACGGTGTGTTACATGAACTCACCTGCGGGGAGGCCGACAGCTACAAGTCGCCCCCGAATCGTTAACAAAAAGTTGATTACATTCAAATTGACACCAGCGCTCTCCAGCAGTCGGAACCCGAAGCGTTTTGACTGCCTAAAATCCTGACAGTGTCCCCAATTTTGAACAAAAACGGGTCTAAAGAATGAATAATGGCGGCTTAAAATTTCCGAAGCAAAAAAAAATATTTTTTCCGGTGTCAGCAGAGAACATTTCCTGACCGGGCAAACCCACTTTCACCCGAACAATGTCCTGCGGGCGTATGGTTCCAATATAGTCTTCGGATTCTGATGGCTTAATCCTGTGCCACCCTAAAAATTGCCTGGAAAGTAGCCACTTGGCACTGTTACGAAAAATCGAGGAAAGGTGGTTGGAGTAGCAGTACGGCAATGACACTTTTCCGTTTTCAGTGCCCTCTTCAAGGGGATGAAAAACGATCCAAGCAAATAAGCAAGGAATGGAACGGACTTATGAATGGAAAATTATTGCAAATTGGGTCGTTTCGCGTAATGAGGGCTGTTCTGCATTTTCTTCTGCGTTTGCTTCTTTTCTTATCGAAGTTTCCCTCACTGTCTCGCTTGGAGGCATCTTCGCGGTGGCGGGCTCCCATCTTATAATGAGATGAACACTCAGAGATTTTTCCCCATTTGCTTAGCCATGCAGAAACGGATTGTGATGTTATTGCTAAGAGTCTATTTCATTACTGAGATAAAATGTAATAAAAATTATCTGCAACGCCGAAGTATTTCGAATAGAGGAAGTTGCCCTTTAGATTCGATTAGTGGTGCGTGCGAACTAAATTGATAGGTTTCCGGCACATACACCGGCCGAAAGTGATTGGCTAAAACTTTGTCATGATAGCTCTGATCCCCACAGAGCGATAAACGAATTTGTCGAATTATGAGAAGCACTAAAACTTATTTCATTCCCAGCACTATGTCCTTGAGATGGAATTCGATTTTCTCCAAAAATAATTCGTCCTTCCACTTGTTTATTGAGACACGAGCCGCCGTCGCCAGAAAGTATTGCGTCAATAATTGGAAAAGCTTTTCTTGCCGTGCCGGGAGCTTTAATATGATTTTGTTAGACAATTGGGACGCCTATCAATGTTATCCACGTGATCAGATTGAGCAGATTTCAGGATTTTATTCAATCACTAGACTCCATTTATGGCGTGAGCACAGCTCTCTGGCAGAGACTTGTCCATGATAAATCGGCAAAGGATAATATAAAATTGATTTACGAAATTGCCAAAACCCCATTTCACTTTCGAGCTATCAATGTCAGCGATCCAGCGAGCGTCGGCAATCGATTTAATGTGGCAATTTCGGAATGAAAGAAGGGATAAGCCCGCGCAAAATAAATATTCGAAAAGGAGGTAAAATTATAATTTCGGCACTACCCGGGAGCTCAAAGGATCCACTTATCTGCGAACAAGTGGATGTCTAGACGTACCTTCGGGTCATCCTCATCTGGATACAATTTCCGGGAGACTTAAAAAAAAAAACCTCGACAGTGGAAATTTTGTAAATCCGAGCAATATCGAAGTCCAACTGTCTAGTAACACTGTATCTGCTTAATTGCGTTTAATTGTGTTCACGGCAGCATAACATTTCCCAGTCACCAGGGGAATTTTTAAGTCCTTTCTCTTCCGGTCGTGGTTTTGCACTTGGTCACATAATTAAAGTGACAGCAGGAAATTTTGGTCTAATTAGCAAAATAAATACGACAAAGGATGCCGAGAGAAAATTTTCTATCATCCGGGAACACCTGTAGTTTCTCAGCGTTGGATTTCGTATTACAGGGACAAAATTTACTGAGAATTGTGGCAAATACTTTTTTAAATTTTGTTGAAAGGATTAGTCTGCCAGCGAAAAATGGTAAGACTACGATTTGAGTCTTAGAAAAGGTGTGAAAATTGTGATATTAAAGCGTGGGAGAAGCTGAGATGCGGCTTGCCCTACAATTTTCACCGAACCGGAGATTGCGAAAGGTAGCCGGTCTTGTAATCAGACCAAGTTTTTCGTGGAAATCACCTGTTTTTAACTAGGTTATGTTGAACAACTTTTAACCAGCGTCACTTAGACCACTAGACGGTCTATTTTGCCACTTAGATTCATTAGAATCCTACCTTCTTATTTACCCTGCTTTCATCCTGTTTTTCTAAGGAATCT
The DNA here is from genome assembly GCA_964036015.1 of Leptarthrus brevirostris. NCBI lineage: Eukaryota > Metazoa > Arthropoda > Insecta > Diptera > Asilidae > Leptarthrus > Leptarthrus brevirostris. Next base: position 108,544,080 of record OZ038375.1, read on the forward strand.
CAGCACGGCTTTGATCTCTATGCTCTGCAGCTATGTTCGTCCCGACAAGAAGTCCCTGTAGCCTACCTCTTGTCGCCAGGGCAGAACACTCGCTGTGTATCGATTCAGTCTTCTGACATGGTTGCCTATGGCCCTGTTGTCCCTCTATAATTTCTATTTAGGTTTCTGGCGTCAGTTTTGCTGCCACTAAGGAGTACCCTAGCTCTTCTCTTACTGTACTCAGGCTACAGTTGTCTGGTAATGCAACAAATGTCCCGGTTAATCCACCGATTACTAACGTCACATTTTCTGGGATTATCTAGGCACTCAGTATAGGGTCACCTTGTGACATCTGCAAATCCTGCCTAGACAGTTCTTACTCTACAGGTGCTAGCACCTTAATGTTCGCCTGACTGTCATTATATGTATATGCAGATGTCCATATTGCACTCTGTACGCCTAGATACGAACGTAGCCGCTCAGTATATCGCTGCCTTTTCGCCTGAAAGGCACAACATTTATCTGACATTCTGTAAGATTCGTGCCATTTGTGGTAGCTCCTGTACCTACCCGCATTCGGCACTCTCGATAGTGTCTCTAGGTTAAACTTCTTATCAATAGCTTTCCACTAGACTAATGAGCTAATGTACCAACTTGAACCCAGAGGACCCCTTACACGCATAGAAGGCCATTTTTGCTTTCGCAATGCGCTCTTCTAGATTCCTCTTCCAGTTATATTGGGAGTCTAATATTGCACTCGGGTACTTGGCTTCACGCAAAAGCTCCGCCTTTGATAGGTTAACACTTAGTCCTCTATTATAGACCTCGTTTTCCAAGGCTCCGGACCACGACGAGGCATCGTTTACTTCTATAGATCCGCAAAACTCCCGTTATGCTGATCTGATCGCCGCCTTGAAGGCGGTTAGGCTCTCTTTATATCTGATCTGATCCCTGCTATGCTTAGCCGCAACAAATCTCTACCCTGGTCTTGACCACCTCCAAAAAAAAATTTCCAAATTGTTCTATGAACATTTCTAAAAATCGTAGATGACCATAAAAAGTATCCAGCATTGGTCAAATAGTGATGCCTTCGCGGATACTTTGCAGTTGTGTAGCGCAAGGTCATCTGAGCTTGTGATAAGAGTTAAATTTAAGACTTCCTCCTATTCAATCACTGCTCCTATAACTTAAACATAGCTTAGTCCCTAAAAAGAGATTCACCTCTGAAGCTGGAAGTTGACCCAAATAACATGACGGGCGTTAGCATCGCAACCCAGAATAAAGCTTCGTCCGTACTTTCTCCGAGGGGGACGATTATTTCTCTTGTATGCCGAAGCCATGCAGCAGCATTTTTAAAACCCTGCCTCTATCCTCAGAGCCCCAATTAGAGAGCATTAGGGCTTTAATATTTTTTCTAACATGTACGCAAATTTGTACCTTACCTGTTGTTTGTATTTTGGAATAAATGTATACAAGGACGAATACTATAATTTCAATTCGCCCTAAATATCCAAACAGCCGGAAAATCTGTATGGAAATTCATAATGAGCCAAAAATTGAATTGTTTCCAGCTCCATAGCTCTGCACCGGAAGAGCGACAATTATGCAGCTAAAAATAGCAAAATTAATTCGATCAAGTTCCGCTTGCCATTAAAACGGTTCATTTCGTTAAAACATCCGTGACAAGAGCCATACTGGAAATATCCCCACCAACATTACTGTTTTATTAACTTTTCCCTTTCATCTCTTTTTATAACCGCAGAAAACTCCGTTTTAAACCCTTACTTCCATCAGTTAACACGTTTTTACCCTTAATACCCATCTTCAGAAAATTTATTCATTCATTTTGGCGAGGTAATTAGCTCATTAATCGCGATAGTATAATCCCCAAGTACTTGACGCAAAAGCCGCCTTCAAGCCCTTTATGAGGATGAAGTACACCTTTCACCTATGCAAAGATGATGTTAGCTTGAATCGAGCCTAATAAAGTCTTATGAAACTAGGACGGTTCCCTGCTCTTCCACTCATAATTTGTACAAGATTGCAGCCACCCGCTATCGTTAAATTAAAATCTACACAGACATAATTTTGCTCCGGGTTACCTCATCTGATACGTACTCGCCGCACTATCCCCCGCTCCTTTTCTTGGCAGTTGATTCATAACTATCCTGAGTGTGCTGCCATTGCTTGCCAAGGAGTTGCCGGATGATAGCTTCAGATAAACTTCAGAAATGGAGCGCTGAACGTTTAAAGGATGGCTACAGGGTGGTTCTGTTTATTTGTTTGTGTTGCGGAAATTTCATCAGCTTAGCAAGGAATACAATCCTTCTGTGAACTCCGCAGCGTCTTCACGATAGCCAGGATGGGGAGTGGGAATGGAACATTTATTCAAGTACAGACTTAATTCCAGTGGTTTTGAGTTCTCCTCCTGCGCTTTGTGGCTGGCAAGTTCTAGTGATGGTGGCATAATTTTCATATATTTTTCTGTTCCCATTAAAAATGAGTTTTACTTTTGCATTTAGAAATGTCAGAGAACGGCAAGAGTAATGAAAATGGAATTTTTGCTGTGTGCCCGTTGTTGGAAGAGATTTTCTAGGAATAGCTTTTGTAAAGTGACATGAAGTGATCGTGCGTAAAATATGAGATGATTTACGTTGCGATTACACTATTTCTCTTTCGCATATTTCAGAACTGAACTGCGCTTGGGGTCATTAACTTGAGAAACAAAATTTGTTCATAACTTGTAGATAAAAAAGAATATTATTATCATAACCTCATACGCAGATTTAAAGAACTTCTTTGTTGAGCAGGACTGGAATAAAAGCAATATTCGTCTCTTCTGGAGCTCCTCCAATAAAGCTGTCATTCCTTAGACATCTAAGCAATTTCTTATGTCTTTCTCATCCCCAAAATTAGTTTCCAACTAAATTTCTCTGAAAAGAAATTGAAACGGTCTCGCTATGATTCGCTTCATTCTGTATTAAGCACGCTCCAACCCAGCCCCAGGAATTTCTTCCAAAGCCACTAGAATTCTTTTGGTGGATAACTCACGAATCTTTTCACAGAATAACCGACAATAAGACTATCTTCCCAAAAATAACCGCCGCGAAGTCTTAAAATAGTCATCATCTTACGGTTTCCTGTGTTCGCGAAGTGGCGCCTTGCCCCAAACCTCATCCCCAAGCCCAAAGCTGTCGGAGAGGCCTGTTCTGTGCAGCTCTACCATCAACCGAACGGATTACTATATAAGTGGGAAACGAGCGAGAATTTTAGTGCAGAACGCAACATGAATTTCTACTCACGGAATTCGGCTGTTCTACGTAGTCGTGCCTTCATAGGTTTAATTAAGGCATTTCTCCCGTGTGCGGAAATGGCTTAATGGTCACAAACCCTGACCATCCGGAAAGAGGTGTGCAGATGAGCGCCGTACTGTACAGTACCTTTAGCCGGAAATGAGTCTGCTTTGCACTTCTCCAGCCCCGGAGATGATGTACTAATTATAGAGACTGTCACGTGCCATTTTCACTAGCCCACCGTAAATTAGCAGCACATTAAGACGTTCCTGAGTGACACTCAAGATGGAATACAATTTCTTGGAACTTGACGCTTCAAGTTTCCCATTTATCATCCAGTGGCTGTCTTCTACTTGAACTATCAAGACAAAATCAAGAATCGATCGATACAGTCACTTGGGGGAAAAAGAGCTCCAATTAGATGAACTCTTATGGATCACGATTTATGTCGGGAGAATGGGAGCCAGCTAAAAGGTCTCGCATTTCCATGTTCTGGTTAGTCATCGTTTTAAAGGTTTGACGTGTTGAGCGATGGAACAGTTTAGACAAATTTATTGTCCTCAGTCACGATAACTCGATTCACGACGATGTGTAGGTCATAAAAGTGCAATTCTCTTGACTGACAGCGACACGTAATTTCCGCGTAAGCAGTTAAGAAGATATAAAAGCGTGGGCGGAAGTTTTATAGGCGTTGGTCTGTTGAGAAAATCGTCCAATTTGAATTCTTTCGTGTTACGCAATGCTTCGCCGGAGACATAATAGAGTCAAGGTTAAAGTCATTAAGCAGGCATGGCAGGCCATCCGTAACAAGGAATGTTGAGAAGAAGCAATTTTTGGAGACTTGTATTCGCAGGAAAAGGAGAATATTGTTGCTATGTTGGCCATCAAGTGGTTGATGAAATTATAAAAATGAAAGCGAAATTTGTTGACGAGGATGTTTACAAGCGGCACATACGAAGAAAGCAGAACAGAAAATTGTTGTTAACTGCTATTATACGAACTATTTGGACCTAAACTGTTTTCAATCAGAACAGAACTTACATGCACTAACCCCAAGGACTAATATAACCTACCTCCTGCACAATTATAAGAACCGCAGCATCCACAACATCTATTCTTAACAAGCTGAAGAAACTTTTGCACATAGTGGATGACTTTAAATTTATTTCAGATAGTCTGCGCAAGAGATCCCATGATCTTTCATCCATGTTCTCCTGTACGCCGCACAGTGGGCCAAAACGATTTTTGGGTGACCATTTCGTCATGTCATAGATTTTAAAAATTTTAATGCTATTCGATAGTCAACTAAATGCATTCCTTATGGCAACAATTTTTTTTATATTTACTCCCCCCTCTTTGTGTTTGGGATGGTTAAAGTCAGAGAAAAAATTGTTTAAAAAATTTTCGAGTTCTCTATGATTTCAAAGTTATACTGTGAAAATGTTTGTAAGGAGAGGTTGAAGTTTTATTAATGAAATCACTTACTATATAGGAGGAGAAGTTATTAGACCAATAAGTTATGATAAAAGTCAAATAGTTTTTTTTAATAATAACATTTTAATTACAAAGGGCCAAATGTCAAATTTGTATTTCTTTTTAAGTCTTAAAAGAATGAGTAGAGATGTCCACGTTCTAATTGGTATCTATTGGTATGACCACCTCCGATTTTGGTGATATTTGGTAAACAGGGTTAGTTTATGGTTAAGTGAAGCTGTGCGAAAGCGTTCGTTGTAAAATTTTTTTTAACTGAGTTATTGAATTTTTTTGACTTTTCCCATAAAAGCGTGACTTTAAAATGGTTTTTTGCCAATATTTTCATTACTGAGTGCCATATTTCGTTGCAAATATTCTAGTTTTGTTCAGTTGCGAGTACAAAAATGTGCTCAAAATTGAAATACCTATTTTCGTACAAAATTTGAACATTTCAGCGCTAAACAACTTTTCAAAATCAATTTTCTTGGTCGTCGCGGGTCTACAAGTACGCAATTGGTCTTAAAATATTCCTTAGAGTCTCCTCTTTACTGTGCATAAGGGGTTTTGTGTTTTTTTTTGCCTCAAACAGTAGATAGTAGGGACTTAAAGCGGAAGAGCTTGGCACAACAAACATAAGATTGCAATAACCAAGGCAATTCAGATGAGAACGGAGTTCTGGAGAAATCCAGCCATTTCTTGTTAACTTTGCTAGTGAACGGGACGAAAACGGTCATATTAGAGTTCTGTTTCGGGGATACCAGGGGTCGGTTTTAGTGGGTAAGAATCCCATACGATCAAAAGTACGGGCTTCTAAGTGTCTTTTGAAGATTTCTACCTTCGACGTAAATAAAAAAAAGTCCCGATTGAACCTACTCCTAAAAGAATTTCCGAAGGTTTTACCAATTTTCCTACCTAATCGCAAGCAATAAAATTGCTTTCGTTCGTCACTCTGTAAAATAAATGTTTCCACTTTTACACAAAATCCATTACGAGTGTTTCCGCTTAAAGTTTAATCGTCATGCTTTTGCCATCCAAACTCCAAAAACTTTTAAATCTTCTCATAATGTGTCCATTATCCATAAAACTAACCTTGAGGGTCTGTCCCTGCTACTCCCAAGGCATGTTGTTGTTAAAGTTTAAAAAGTTATTTACTTTCTGGATCATTAGGCTAATTCCACTTTGCCGTTACGTAGTCACCCCGAAGTCAGTCCGAAACGTCCTGTGAATTCCTTGACGATTTAGCAAGAGTTCAAAAGTTTTCAAGGCAACAAGACAAAAACGGCGCGACTCCTTCTATGTCGATTGTAACTTTTGCCCTATTTGTGTTCCTTTTTATTCCGTAAGAAAACCCTTTGGCTTTGGCCCTAAGCGACCCATATCGGTTGTGTACAAGTTAATGTTTATGTTTGGGTACAACGGAATAAATCAGACGAGGGTAGACGTAATGTCCAATAGCCAATTACAGCTTCTCGAGGGAGCAATACTTTTGATGTCTTAGGAGGAGATCTGGTAAATCGTGGCATATGTGCTGGGAAGTTTATTCTCTTTCCATGTGTCGCTTAGATCCTTTTCAAGGTAGACTTACGTAGAAGAATGAAAATGTCTCATGCCATTGATTTTTCTTGTTACGTTTTCCCATGCGAGTGCTCTTGTATGATCCTTCTAAAAGGTTCTTGGAGCAACCCAAAGTGTTGCCGATAGGAATGGGGATATGTTCAGGTCTACTTTAATGATTGCTTTGAAAATAAAAGAAATTGCACAAAAAATCACATTTTTTTGGAACCTATAAAAAGCGCTTTCCGTCCATTCAATTTGTGAAAAGTTTTCTTTGAAAGAGGCCCTTTTCCTTTTTAATTCAACGGCGGCACGGCAGCCCCAATCGGCCCCGGTGCTCTTGGCCATGTCTAAGCGAAAAAATCTGATTAAATAGCGTGCATTTTGTCGTTTTTTTTTTTTTAAATTCTCAGGTCAGATTCCATTAAGCGAAAGGGAGAAAGTTGGGACGAGGGGTCAATTGAATTTCTAGTAAACATGTCGACCGGCCCAGGGGTACGTCAGGGATGCTACGTCAGTCACAGAAAGAGCAACCAATCAATTCGATTAATGTAACTGCATTTATGCGCTATATATATATAAATAGGCTACGGTTGATAAAGAATCCAAGTACTGTGCCTGAGTGATTATATTGCGGCCAAGTAAATTGGAACTCCGCTGGGCGAGGTGATGTTGCACGCCTATTCTAGCGGTGAGAAATTTCCCTGTTTTGCAGCAAGTGCAATTTAAGTGTTCGCTGATGTTCTGATTGATTGCCTTCGGTAATTGACTTTGTGCTTGGCGCTACTTGAATTGACGTCACATGAAAGCTTTTCCTTAATTGATTTATTGAGTGATAAAAATAGGCATTTACCTTGAATTGGAAATTAATGAGATTAGAAGAGAAATGTCTGGTGTAAACACATGTTTAGGTGCGGAAAGTTTCAAAGTGACGGTGAAGAATGTTCGGAATTAAATTCGACAGTTGTAGTGCAAAATTTGTTATTGTTTGAAATTGTGAAGTTATAAAAGCATGAACGAAATGTAATTTGGAAAATGGAATTGAATGATTTTACGGAATTGTTGCGGTTGAGCCATAATACCCCCAACAACTGCAACAGCAAAAAAAAACAGGGTCATAAGAACTACACCATTAATAACATTTACAACAACTGTAACAACCACAGCAGCCACAACAATATCGAATTGTGGAAACCACATCCATAGTAGCCATACCAACTACAAAAACCACAATATTCACAACAAGCACAGCACTCTCCTCAACAACAAAAGCCAACAACTTCAAAAACCACAATAATTATTAATGTTGGCTTTTGACTGCTTGATGAGACTGTCAATTGTAAAAGTCCGACTTTGACAAATTTTAAATGAATAAATAAACAATTACACCAACCTCAATAACTGCATCAGTCACCAGTTATTGAGGTTGGTGTAATTGTTTATTTATTCATTTAAAATTTGTCAAAGTCGGACTTTTACAATTGACAGTCTCATCAAGCAGTCAAAAGCAAACATAATTCTGAAGTAGTCACGTTCTCAGTATAAGGAGGCAGGTGAAGCTCCAAAAAAGGTCACGTAGAGCAAAACGAACAAATCTACCATTAACAGCTTCAATGCGGTTAATGTGAGTGATGTAGGTGGTAATGTGACCAAACCGGGCAGACGTACTCAAGAATAGAGCTAACAATAGTACAATAGAGTGTTTTGATTGTTGAATTCCTTGGACCATCTCTTCAAGAAGCTCTAAGTAGCATTGGCTAACTGCATAACTCCCTCTCCCCTACCCCTCCACCCCCGACCCTACAGACCCTCCTACAGCCATTATTAGAGCGAAATTGAACAACTAGAGTTTTGCCTGATTCTTTTTTGTTGAATGGAGTATGTTCCACGACTAGTACCACGAGATAAAAACGTTTTGCTGGGGTAGTGGTGGGGAGTAGGGGTTGAACCAATTTTTCTCCCGAATAGGGAAGATATTTGGTAAAACAAAGGCTACCGAATGCCCGATACCTTGCCCTGGGCAGTGCCGGCCATTCGCACAGTAAGTGAAGAAGACTTTCTTTAGACCACCCTTGTTCCAGCAGCTACGACAATCTGCGTTAAAAGGGATGCTAAGTTCGATTCCCGATGACAAAATCCTCTTAGAATTCTTGCAAGAGGTTAGGCTTCTCCATCTGAAGTCTGCCGTTGATAGAAAGTGCGAGAAGATATTCCTCTTAATGGTCCCAAGCGAAATGTGCACCAACTAAGCACGAGAACCAATATGACAAGAACTGCGCCTATCTACCTTGTCAGCTATGTCATTCCCCGTGATGTCTCTGTGTCCTGGCACCCAGATCAAGATGATGGCAAACCGAAAACAAATTTCGAAGTGATAGTAGTTGAGTCAAAAGCCTTAACAGCAGCCTGACTATCCGGTAAAATAGCTACAGCAGCACCTCTGACTGAAAGGCGCTGGTGTAGTCTAGAAGTCTGTAAGACCTGGAGAACTTCAGCGTTTCGTAGTATACTCCTGTGCAGACTCCGCTGTCCATTTTGGAGCCGCCCGTAACTATTCCTACATCAGAATTTCCCAATTTCTAATATAAGAAAAATTTGAACTTAGGGATTGGGATGATTCCTTTTGTGATATATATAGAGTATGTTGTCCCATTGGTACCACGACAAAAATGTATGGGGAGGGTGTGGGAGAAAGGGTGGAACTCAACTCCTTAACGTGTAGACAGATTTGGATAATTATTTTGTTGTTGTATAGAATATGATCCCCAATTCCTACTATTAGGAAAAAATTTGACCGAGGGTATGGGTGCAGGGAGGGCGAGACAAACGCGTGGACCGAATTGGATGATTCTTTTTGTTCCCCCCTTGGCGCCACAAAAAAAATTTATGAAGTGGTGGAGTGAAGCCTAAGTTGGTAACGCGTAAATTGTTCTATCTGGATCATTTGTTTATTGCTGAATAGAGTATTTTGCTCCGTTGTATCATTATAGAAATTGTGGCCTACGGTGAGAATGGCAGGTTGGGCATCACCCGGCTTTCTAAGGCGTAGATCGATTTTGATGATATTCATTTGGTTGTACAGAATACATTTCCGCATTAGTAAATGATAAGAAGTTTTACATCTAGAGTCTACAATAAAAGGATGGAGCAGTCCCCCTACTTATTATATATATTACCACATTTTGAAGTCGGTGCAAAGTAAACAAACAAAACTACCAAGCCATTATCGAAGATTTTGTGAAGTCGGTTCAACTTTTTTTAAACTATTTTTTCTGAAGAAAATAGTTCTCGCTTCTCAGTTATAAGTACTGGGACTGGGAGAGACAAAAACTTTGTCTACTAGAGTTAGTACGGATAGGTCTCTAGACTTATTACTCTTTTTACGGCTGGTTCTAATTAAAGTTCACCTGTAAAACCCTTAATACGAAAGCCACTCTGCAGCTTCTCGTATTGAATTATGCAAATATTCATTACTGTCCAAGTACTAATTAATGCAAAAAGTTATTTGCGTTAATCATAAAACTTCATTAAATACACTCTGCGGGGCTTTCATACATATTCGCTCAATCATGCCCTTGATTAAATTCCAATCAATTTAATTAAAGTACCCGCTCTCATCGCATTAACTCTACTAAATCATCGACAACCACCAAATCGACCAACTACTGAGTGTTTTCCTGTTCTCCCCCATCCCTGGAGATTCCACCGGATTAAAGTCCCAATCCGAACACACCAGGGCGCGCATTAGTTATACATAAAGCAGCACAGTATTCGCCGCAAATCTCATTCCCGGCTACAAAAGCAACCGCAAGCTAACAATTGTCGCAATTTCATTTCAAATTTGTACTTTCATAAATTTTCGGGTATGAAATTTTACTCCAAGACTCTCCAGGAGCCCTATACTGTTCACTGCAGCAAAAACATACAGAGGGACAATACACAATCACAACGAGTCAGACTCAGAAAGGGAGAAGAGTAACCACCTCATAATTGCGATTGTTGCCGGTGGTTTGTTATGTTTGCACACTTGTCACTGATATCGCATAGAGTGGAATCGTCTACCACACATAGGTGGACTTCTGAGCAAACAAGATTGTCGAGTGCTCTTCAGGAAATCAAATATTTAATGGCGCTCCAAAGGGTTAATTAACCTCATAAATATTGCGTAGCTCATATGAAAAAGCATTGGTCGAACAACTATATGTTTACCTGTCCTCTCAAGAGTCCATGGAGTGGTGTTGTTAATAATAAGTGCCGACAAGAGCCAATCAGTAGCTGCAGACAAATTAAAAATCTTTCTATGGACAGGTAAATATTAAAAAAAAAATGCAGACAAAAGCTGGTCCAATTACGTCAACTACGAAATTTGCCCTTGCTATATACTATTTCGCGCGCGTATCAGTGATAATGTAACTGAAACAATTCAGGTGAAATGCCGGGACATCAATTTAATTATAGAAAATTTACGGGAATTTTTTGCTGTATAGCTGCAAATTGCTCTTCTCTGATTGAGTTATTAACACGTTTTTATTGGGATCAGATTACGCTATTATTAATTAATGTTCGGAAGCGACAAATTTTGATGAAGAGATTGTGTTGTCATCGGCTTTTGCGGGAAACATGAATTTTTGATGAATTGATTGTTATGACAGTTTAACAAATTTCTGCGTGTAATTGTTGCCATTTTGATAGACAAGAAATATTTTTATCAATAAATTACATCTAAACTACAAATTTTCGTGAATCTGCGTTCGCGTTGAATTCTACTCCTTCAATTCAATATTTTGGTAACAAAATCGCCCCATCAGTGTCGAAATTGGATAATAATAAAATATTTTCCAAGAGGAAGCCCACACAGGATAATATTTTTCCACCTTAAATGCACCAGCAAACAGCTTTGAAATGTAACAGCCCACAATACCGTCTATTTCCTTGAAAAGTGATACCGCCTCTAATGGACTCGATAATCTTCCAAGGGCAATGAATGGAAACGTCGAACGCCGAGGTTATGAACGATTTTCTTTTACTCTACATCCACCTTAACCTCTCCCGATATGCAATAATGTTCAGCGGTTCTGGTCGGATGAACTTGCAAACCAACACACGATATGAATCCGCGAATTATGGGATTTAACTCTCTCGCAATTTTGTGTAAGACTTCTCGAGGTGTTTCCTCACCTGATCCGGTCGGCCACAATCACCTGTCTGTCTGGCGAAGGAAGCCGATGAGGTAATACGGTCCCTGGCATAAAAGAAAATATAATTCCATTGCACGGTCACGCAGGCAAATGACTTTTCGAGTGGGTTCTATGGCACTCTCTTGTCGCCACCTCTTCAAATCAACATCCCTCGCCACATCCCGCTGTCGTAAGAGATTGGTAAGTGTGCAATTTTCAAATTACCCACACCTGAGCCTCTTTTGGATAATTTTCAATAATCAATCGAGCAAAGACACGTTATGAATACCTGAACAAGTAACATTGACTGGGGTTGGGGAGCTGCGGCAATTTTGGATCAACGAAATTTTGAACGTGTCCATGAATGGAATCGATAAAGGTATAACCACAGGAGTAAGCACCTATCGTTGTCATAATGGCAACAGGGGAGAAGCTGCTTCCTGGACGGGCAAACGTATGTGGATGCGCGTTCTGATCGAGTACGTGCAATGCATATTCGCATTCAGTTCGCACCGAACGAGTTCCGCACTTGATTGGTGGTGGGTGGATGTAAGTGCCCGACTGGTAAAATTGATGACAATTTGAAGGTAAACGAAATTATTTCACTTTCATGCGAAAGGGGGCGTAAATGGGCTGGAAATTATCGCTTATTTGAACTAAAGGGGGAGATTTTCTAAATTACACCCTTACCGTGTGGTCGTCAACGTCAAATGCGGCTCACTTTAATAACCGCGGAAAGGTTAGTGACTGGCAAGGGTTGCATGTTACAGGGCGTTGTCTTGAACAAATTATAGCATAAAGAAAATATTCGTGCGTCTAGCTGGAGCCAGAGTAACACTCAAGGACGTAGGTTTTTGTACGTCATACTGGTCATTACCAGTGGCGTCCGAGATGCCCCTTCCATCCAGGAGAACCTAAACTTATTTTTGCAAACTGTACAACAGCGACATTTCCAGAGTTCTAAGAAAATTCTTAGATTTTTGAGTGAAAAAAATGTCCCCTGTGGCACCATTTATTTTTCTTTAAGAAATACATTTCCATTACAACCATTACACGTGGTCCCGATTTTCAAGTAAAAGTTCGAGTTCTGCTAAAAGCTTTTCTCCGTTTCAAATGTGAATGCCGCCGGTGTAGGTTTCTTCCCTCTTACAAGATTCTACGCTTCAGGATTTCACTTTGAAATGTAAATTTTCCATATAAGTACGCGAGTCGCTTTTGCCCCAGATTTCTGATAAGGGCTGCCGTATATAATAACAGCGGTAGTGACGTAGATTGTTGGCTTTTTTGGGTGTGTGTACGTTTCCTTTGATTCCTCTGGATTTTCTCGTACGAGAAACAACTGATGACGACAACTTTCAACGAATAGCAGAAAATGTGCACATATTAAACAGCAAATGTAGAAATGGAGATATAAAAGCGAGAGTGAGGTAGTTTTGCTGTTCGTTTTTCGACATCCCACCGCAGTGCTGGGAGGAGTATATATGTTTGTCGATCTTATCGATTTGCTTCCTTTTAAGACAAATCTAAAGGAGAAACTTTGCTTGGTACTTAAAAATAGAATTCAGCATGACTTGGCCTACTGATGTGGTTTGAGACTCTCGTTTTTCTATTTGTTGCGTTTTCTTTTTAAATGTACCTTAAGCACGAAGGTTGACTTATTTCAATTTCGTCATAAGTCTATTTTAGGATCCTTAAAGGATTTTCATGCTGCAAGTGGAAGCCAGAAAATTATATTCGGCCTGCATAGCAGGAGAAAATAAAAACAAATGAAATGAAAGAGCTATTACCCTTTGGACGGATGTATGCTGTATGCTGCCAGAGCACCAGTAAACTGACTCATTAACCGACTTCCCAAGAAGCGAGAAGGTTCTACGAGTGTAGTACCAGAAGTACTCTTCCTAACAAAAAAAACACAAATTTTTTTAGAAAAAATCTCTTTATTTCTCAACAATGTAGTCTTCTGTCAGCTTGATACACTATTCCCAGTGATATTCAATTGCTTCCATACCTTGTTTATAGTGAGAATCGTCGAGCTCTCAAAAATGTCCATCAACCGCAGAATTCACCTCTTCATTATTGGCAAATCTTTTATCACCGAGCCATTTTTGCAAGTTTAGAAAAAGAAAATAATCCAGGCAACTACATTTAGCGTGAGGAAGCACTTTGAACTTTAACTCATTGATTTTGGCCACCGCTATAACGGATGTGTAACTGGTGCATTGTCTTGATGAAACAACACTTTCTTTTTCGTCAAATGCAGCCGTTTTTCTTGTTTTCATCATTCAAACGCTGCAATAAGTTTGCATAACACTCGCCTTTGAATGTTTTTTTTTCCTTTTGGTAGATAAAATCAATAAAAATTATCTCACGCGTATCCCAAAAAAACTTATCTGCAGATTAAACTGTCTTCGATTTACTTGGAGCCGATTCTCCCCTTTCACTCCATTGTTTTGACTGTTCCTTTATCACAGGTTTGAAGTGATAGACCCATATCGACGCAAAAACTCGATTGAAAATGATTGCGACGCTGCTTTTCTTCCATAGTGAGTAAACGCGGCACTCAAATTGTCCAGTCAATATGTGATGTACAGCATGTCTACCATGACTGCTAACTCACGCGAAAGTGGTAAAGTAGTAGTATGAGTTAGCGCTACCAATAACTTTTTCCATCATGTTTAACAGAAACGACCTATAAGCCTTAGCGAGAGCATAGTCAGTCCAGTCTTATTTAGGAATTAAGACTAATTTGACAGAACTTCATGCAGTCGATAAATAACCAAGGGTGAAGGATGCTTACAGAGCATAGAGGAAAACAATCCAATCCAAAATTCGTTTAAAGGAAAATGAAGCTTCATTGCTTGTGCTATAAGTGAATTTAGAGGTGGCCAGGCATCAGTCCTATTTGATAACCCTACCCCGAATGATGGGTCCCGGCATGATCATGGCTACAACCTTTGCGATCACACTGCTGGGCAAGTGAGTCTGCAGCAGGTCTTCTGCGGTCGTTTTGTGCGCCCTTGAAGTGTCTCTAGCACCCTCTACGTTCTTACAAAAATTTTCCATCCCGTCCTTATTAATATCCCATACGTCATTTGCGATTTTAAAATATTAGGGCGCGTCTGTATGCATCTCAGACCTCTGGTCTCTTTGCAGCATTAAACACTGCTGAAGATTTAAAAAACCTTTGGATCAACAAAAAACATGCAACTAAACCTCGAAGTATTTGTCATAACACTCCCCTAAAATTTAATGCTGCCGGATAATCCTGTATTTTTTAAGTCATCCTTAATTTTGCTTGAATTCAATCACGGTTATTACTTGAAACGAATTCTAGTTAGTTATGTATTATCACAACTTGATTTGGTTACACTTATTTTTTGACACTATTTCTCGTTGAAAATTATTCTAACTTTGGTTTTTGAAATAATATTTGTCGTACAATCTTTATTTTTCAGCATCTCAATTAGTAATGTACCTCTCGGCAAAATATTTTCTTCATATATGATTCTGACTTCACTGCTTCGATGTTTGACCTTTCCTTTTGTGCTTCTGGTGCGTATAAAAGATATATTCTATTACTTCGACTGATGGATCCGCGTTCTTTGGCCTGGTCAATTTGCGTATCTTGCTTGATATTTTCAGTAAACAAAGCCTTGGCTTCTGAGTTTGTCGTTTGAATGCCCCGAGTTTGGTGATGATTTTAAGGATATTTCTAGTAATTTAACGATGGATGTGATTTCTGTATCGGAGTCCTGCCCCCCATTTTGCACATAGACCTTGATATGGTCCGTTGTGTTACAACTACGAAAGAACCTCAGCTGGATCGATCTAGCACTGCCATGCGGTGATTAGTTAAACCAGCCGCAGCCATTGAGGAACCTCGTTAGGTACTTCAGCTCCATGCCGGCAAACTCCTTTAACTCATTAAGGAAGTACTTGTCAAAGCTCTGAAACCTCCTGGCTAACCCAGGGCACTCGCAAAGCAAATGCTGAATGCTTTCAACTTCTTCCTCGTGCAGGCAACTCCGACAGAAATCGTTGGCAGGAATACGCATACGGATGGCATGACTACCAGAAAGGCAGTGGACACGTTATTACCGCATGGATATTACGGAGATTCCGTCGGCTTCCCTTCAGTAAAAACGCCTTTTATTACACTCTGGCCACATCCTTCTTGATATGTCGCAGGTTGTCAAACTGGATCGACGTGCGCTTGGCGAGCTGAACAGCTTTTAGGTCGATCTCTCTTTTTAATGAAATTAGAGGACGTCCGATTGATCTGTCTATTTGTGACGCGTTCATCTGCGAACCTTCTTTTGCCAGAACATCGGCTGCTTCGTTACCCGTCACACATCATTATGATCTCCCGAGTAAGCCATTAGTATACTGCTGTATCCGTAGTCCGAAGCTTTCCAACTGTTGGTTTCCTTCAGTCTTCATACGCGTGGTTGGTGGAGTTGCAATTTTTTGAGAAATGGTTACAAAGGTCGTATTGCTGCTAAAACAAACTTTGATGAGATTCTCCCCTCAATTGAATATTATGTAACCAAACGTAATTTTCATGGATCATTTTAGCTGCAACGTACTTCGCCGAGATTTTATTACCAATAACACAGCCTACCCTTGATACAAGGCTGTACGAACAGCTGGCCCATACCGAATTTTGCATAGTAAGCCATAGGAATCGATTAGGTAATTCTACTTTTTCGTAATATTTCTAACAATATTTTATAAGTATCAACTTTGAATTTACTTGAACCTACTTAACAATCCCAAGAATACAATTGTTTGTAAAAAAAATTTGTCGAAAATTTCAAACAGTAAAATTATATTGATTTTTTCTTGGCCAATAAATATGGGGCAGTTTACTATTTGCTACATTGTCCGTCTACTCTATTATGCGTAGCTATTTATGGGCAGTTCTCATTGATAGTTATTATACTTAACTTGTGTCCCCCTTCAAGCTTTAGCTGCATTGCACAGCATAGGGTATCCCCTAAGCTTTGCGTAACTATTTAGGGGCAGTACTTATTGACAGTTATTGTGCTTAACTTCAGTTCCCCTTCAAGCTTTAGCTGCATTGCACAGCATAGGGTATCCCCTAAGCTTTGGTTTTATCGTCAAAAACTGCTTACCAACCGGAATATTGAATTGAAAGTAATCAGAAAATGTATGGGCTTACATGTTGCAGATAGCAGTTTTTTAGTTCTATCTTGGAATTTTCTCTTTATACCTAAGCGTAATGGGTTTGTAAGTTATTACATGTTATCAGAAGTAGGTGGTGGTTCAGAGCTGGTGTACCAAAATAAGTGGGGTGATAGATCTCACCTAAAAAACATAAAATTGTATCGCAGGGTGGGGTATGGTATGCACATCACTATTTAATTTTTAACTTTTGATCTACTCAACGCAGGGATATGAAATAAACGCCAAAAGAACTACTATTCCAATGACTTTTCCAAAATTGTCAGATCTGAGACACCCTGTATATATATTGTAATCACTTCTACGTTCCATTTCACAATTATTAAATTAAAATAATTTTAATTTCTTGTTTTTTGCAGGTAAGCGCACCTAGTGTTATTTGAAACTCAATCGATAGACAGTAAGTTAATTTATTTATTTTATTTCAACTAATATATTAATAACTTCTAAAAATGTAATTTCTGTTCATTATTCATTCTGCCATCTACATGATAATCTTTATTATTCAAACATGATAGCAATATTTCAAAAAAATCCCCATAAAATTAGACAGCAAATAGCTCATAAAACACCGACACGTCTGCGTTATCACAGCGAATTATCAGGTAAATCTAAATCACCTTAATGTACGCAGTCACTCGCGATAATAAAACTTCAAGCGGAAATATAATACCACTGTATATTATCTGTCGCTTTCATAATGACTACCACTTCCTAAATACCGTATTGCTCTCGCCTTTTCTGCTGCTTGAATTGAATTAGATTCGAACAAACAAGTCGTAAAACCTGGAAGCCACAATATGACCTTCCCCTTAAAGTCAACCATAGACATTGCTCCAGATAAGAACCCCCCTCATATCCTCAGGTAGATCTTAATGAGAAACGACAGAAGTCACCGAATTTTACGATTTTGTTGGAGTTTTTTTTTTAAGTCTTCATCTCGGTGACGATTCCGTTCATTTTATATAAGTCGACTGTAAGTATAAAACTGCTGCAGATGCTGGATAAGATCTATCCCCCCGCGAAAGTAAATAAAATAAGTTCGGGTTTTCTGAAGCACTAAAACAAACTTTATAGGTGGAACATGTTTTATGTAGGAATAAAAGGAGCCAAATAATTTATAAGAAACGTCTATGAAAACTTTGCAACATTTTAAAGCCCTAGGGATCATGTTGTGGAACATTAAAGTGTTTATCATCTTTTCATTATTTAGGATCACTGGGATACCTTTAAGCAGATTGGTATAAATTTGGGAAAGTTTCTAATTTTGTAATTAAAAATTGATTAAATCCTGCGGAATTTTGTTACCTCTCAGGGAATAGCTTCAGGAGTTTGTCGGAGAGAAAACATTTAAAATATGATTTACTTATGCTTTGATGAAAGATGTTGTTTTTCAGACACATTTCTTTACGTCATTAAAATTTAAAAATTTTACTTATGGTTTTTGTTTTTATTTCGTTTTTATAATTTTCTCTTTTACTACACCTTATCACAATAACACTAAGAAAGTCGGTTGAATTTAGAACAAAAGGCTGACTGAATACTGCGTAGAAATACTAGCAAATTATAAATATTTCGGAAAAAAAGGAGGCCCGAGAACAGAATCTTAAGGTACTCCGCCACTTTTCAGTAGAATTGTGAGGTCTTAGTGCTCCTTCACGTTAATAGACAAACGTCTTGTATTAAACTTTTTTAAGTGGTCGTTATCGTTGTTTGCCAAGAGTAAGGAAAAATCCAAGATTGAAACCGAGTGGTCCCTTTTATACTAATAATGTCATTGGGGTCTGTTCTCTCAGTGCTAAAAACTGCAGTGTTAAAAAGTGTTAGTTAGTGGGAATATCATTGCACTGAAATATTGGAACGTGGAGTGTCAAATATGAGAAGTTACAATCAAATTCCAATTCAACTGATAATTCAAAATACTGAATGGCACTGAAAAATTGTCAGTGCGAAAAAATGCTGAGAACGTTTTTAGTAAGCACTTAAAGTTGAGAAACATTTTCAGTATTTTTCTTTTTTTTGCGGGAGAGGTGAAAATCTTCCAAAAGACACCAGACAGCCCGTGCCCTCCGGTAGTGTGAGATTCTTACTCACTAAAAACACCTCTCTGGGGATTAGCCGAAACAGACCACATTACCGGGTCCCTTTTCGTCCCCTCCCAGTCTCCGTTAGTGGGGGCAACTGAGTATCCAGTTATCCCACTGTCGCCACTAACCTCGGTTTTCTGGGTCACTGATAGAATCCTAGCCTATCTGCATAAATCCATGATTTCCTACCGTCTCCAGTGTTCCTTCTTGGTCCATGCGTTAGTTACGTCATTTACCCCTTCGCTGTCTACGACATTGAAGGGTTCCAGGCCGTAACGCTTTAGTCCTGAGCCAGGACAAGAAACCCCCTCCGGATTGACCGCAGCTAACCCTTTGGAAGGCAGATCTGCATCTTCTCCTGGTGTGCGTATCGCGGAGATAACCAACTCATTAGAGTCTCCCGTCTCTGCACCGCCGCACCTGAAGAAGTGCTAGTTGTTATTATGCCAATGGCACCCTTTTCCAGGACTGCTACAGCAGTTTCAGCCGGTGGAAGCGAGCCAGCCTCCATAGCCGCCACAGTTCCTTCGAAATGTAATTCTCCCAAAACTGCTACTGTTGTGTTGTGGGTACCGTGGGTATAGCCAACCTGTTGGGGTCTCCCATACAATCCACCTCCACTACCACAGAAGCGCCCGAGGAAAACGCCATTCGCGACCCAATTACCCCTGGGTCCTGCAGAGGGGACGCAACACTGCAGACTCTCTTGGAGTTAGGGGGATTTTTCAAGAGGTTATCTCCTCCCGCATTAGTTACTTGGCTACATTCTAGGATGTATTGCCCGGTTGCTACCACTTGGAGGTGTAACTAACACTTGAGAATATCCAAATGAGGATCACCGTATCCTAGAAGGCTTCAACTCGTCCGTCCATTCTCCAGCAACCAACATTTTCAGCATAAAGTAGTGTGCACAGGTGATCACTAGTGCTTGTAAAGGAGTAAACAGGATAATGTCATTTCCCATTACTTTCGCTCATTGTCATGAACAAAATCCTGTCCATACTTGATAGTGAAATGATTACGGTAGTCACGTATGCCGATGACGTGGCTTAGAAAATGCTTCCATCCGTGATTACTGAAATTATTAAAGGTTCCTTGGACTTAGCGTTAATCGTGGCAAAACTGAACTGATACTTTTCACCACAAAAACCAAGATATCGGTCTTTATTCCTCCGAAACTAAACGGACAGATACTCTCGCTATTCTCCAGCGCTATCGTTCTCGATCGCAATCTTTGCTGAAAACTTAACATAAAAGAGGCGTTTTAAAAGCCCGCTTTGCTTTCAATGCATGTAGGAGTACCCTTTGTAGGGGATGGGGCTACTGCCAAAAATGAGATTATGGTGTTGTGCGTCTGATCCTCACCTACGGGTCGCTAATGCGGTGACCTGAGCTGAAGAGTGGATACAACCTATTGAAGCTGAGTAGAATTCAAAAATCTGCGAAAATAGGCATCACTGGTGCAATACGTTCAATAGCTGCTATAGATGCGCTTTTGCACTTGCCTAACCTCAACACATTAAAAATATTGTGTCGTGTGGAGCAGTCAAACTCAGAGAATCAGGATGCTGAAGGGCAAAACGTTATGGCCATAGTGACATTCTGGATCTACTACTAAGAGAACTGGTCACACCTCTAATTAATTACATACACTCGCGGTCATGGAAATCGCACCACTTCAAATCCATCGAAATAGGAGTGGACTTTCGGAAGTCCATTTTTAACAGTTTACTTATCCCGATTTTGCTCGATGACAAGTTGCAGAGTATCTTGGCAAATTACCTACTGAATACGACAAGAGCTCTTCAATGGCTGATTCCAAAATATTCCTTAAAGATTTGCTCACCTGTGTGGTGCAATTTGTATGACTGCGAGTGTATATATCACCCCAAAGCTGAGTTTCAATAAAAACTTCGAGGTGAAGATTCCCATCGGAGGAAAAACTGTGAGTGATGAAGGCTTGCGATATAACGATTTAAACCGACGGAATGAACACAGGTGCCGGTACTTTCCCGGAAACATTCTGCGTATCAAATTTGTACTGCCTTCCGGATCATGCGATAATCTTTCAGACCGAAGTGTTCGGCATCTTGAAGTATTATGTAGGTAACATATCTTCCAGACTAGTAGAACGGTTCTGTGATGAGCTTTCCCTTCCCTGTATGTGCTTTCAAGGCACCCTACTCTGAGTTCCGGGTCACAGGAGAGGGAGAGGAAGGTGGTGCAGGGTACCGTATACCCTTTCAAACACCCGGCCGCAGCTTTAGGAACGAGACCGACAAGGAAACCCTAGTTCATTTCCTCTGCAGATGTCCGGCTCTTACTTTAGCCAGACATCGAGCACTAGGCAGCTTCTTTTTTAACGACCTGAAGGAGATCTCAAGGCTAAGAATTGGAGAATTGTCTGAACCTTACTGACTAGATCTAGTGTCAGTTATACACATTTCCTTGATCTCCTAAACGATCGCGCGCAGACATACACTGACTGCCGGGTACGAGATGTGGTTATAAAACGGCATACCTCAGTGCTAACTGGACCCTGGGCAAGAAGCCTAGGTTGCCACTTCTACCAACCAAGTGGGAATTAAAGACACTTGTCCTATGGTCTAGGAATATTCTTCATTCCACCAAATAGCACAAATATTTTCCAACTTTATTGGACAAAAATCTATGAGCCTTGTGAATATACATTGCTCTTCTTTACTTTACTAATGTCCCTAGTACCTTTAGTATCAGAATCAAGGTAGCTAAGAGTTACATCACCTCTGTATGGCAAGAAGACCATAATTTGAATTCGAAGCTTAATAAAACCCACTACTAGCTAAATTAGCCTACTTTTTCTAGCACTCAATCATCCTCTATGACAGACTGAATGAATATAACACTGTCCTCAAACTGCAATTAAGGGAACAATTTCATTGCTATTTACATAACTACAATAGTAAATGTCACCATTTATCTGAAAATCATCACAAATGCTTTCAATGAAATTAAAAAAAAAACCGACCACCTTGAGAATGTCAATCGTTTCCTAACCGAACCCACCGGCGACAAAAGCAAATTGCTGGCTAGTGCCATGGAAATGCCAGCAATCGCTTGTGAACTAAACAAAAGCAAATTAACGACATAAAGTTTGACATTAACTGGGATAGATTACGAGTACCCAATAGACTTCAATAATGTGTGCTCTTACGCTTCCAGCTCCATACTATTTTGGTATACGATGTGGAGAAGGGGGCTTTTGTGATATAAATGAGCTCCACTTTCGCTTTCACATATTTTCCGAGGTATTAGAGGAATTACAATAAAATTCCAATTCGAAGTCATTCAGGCAATTTGGGGAAAAAAGGGATGACCAAGTTGATAGTGATCTACAAATGACTTTGGAAATTGGTCGTTACACTGTGAACCTCATTCGTCCAGAAAATTGTAATTCTGGAAGTTGTCGAGATAAAGCTTGAGCAATGGAATCGACTGCGATAAGCTATCTCAGCAGGAATGGCCTCAAGAGTCAGTCCATCACCATTACCACCAGAAACTTTAGGTATTTTTGTCATTCTGGTTTGGGGTAATCCATCTACTAAAGCGCTAGGGCTAGACAGCCAAGGTGAAGAGGAGCTTCAGTAAGCGAGTTCAACTAAACCACAAGAAATGTCGCAAACACTTGAAAGCGACCAGAGCTCAGCGTATCACTTTAGCTGAGCTGGTGGCCTTGTCACACATTCCTTTAGCCGCAGTCCCCACATCTGAGGCGCCTCCAAGTGGATTTTCTCTCGTTTTCATATTTATTTTTTATTTTTTTTTTATTTATAGCCCAAGAACAGCAGAATGTGTGATTAGCGGAAAATTAGCGCAGTATTTGGGGCGGGGAAAAAGTGATTCTAGAGTGCCACTTGATTCGGTTAAACCTTAATTGGGCTCGGTGGCAATTTTCCATTTGACTAGATTAGATGAAAAGATTCACCAGAGCGATACTTGCTTTTATCTTGGACATTTTTTCCTTTTGTGGCTCATGGGATGGAAGATTTTTTTATTATATTACGACGGGCGGAAGGGTGTAGTGATTTATTTTTGTTTTCACAAAGAAGTGTGAGTTACGCAATTTTTGATTTTCGTGTTGTTTACATTTAGAGAGAGTGTGGTTTAATTATAGGTTTAATGTGTGCTCAACTTTTCTTATTATAAAAATCTAACCTACAAATAAGATAGCAACAATTCTACTTTTCCTCCCTTCAATAGACTAAAAACGTGTTTTAGGACAAGTACGGCTTTACCAAAATATAATCAAAGGATAACGTGCTCCGTCTGATACCAGACCAAATTATTCCATTCAAGTCACATTCTTCGAAATAATCGATGTCGTATAAAAGCATATCATCTAAAGTGCCTCAGAACCACACCCCCCATTTTATAGGTAAGGATGACTTTCCACACAAAATCATTGCCTCGTAATATTTTGGCATAGCTTCTCCCCCACCACCATCATTAATTATTTAATCAGTTTGAAAAACTTTCGAGAGTTTCAGAAATAGCGAAATAACTTCATGTTCATCCGCAGGGTATTCCAGCCCCAGTAACCCTTTCCTAAGGAAATGTACTTTTCCTTCCTAACAGACTTAATGAATTTACAAGAGCTCCGAGGTTAGATGGAATAAACTGAAAATTCTTGAAAGTCTGGAAATATCCTAAAGGACTAAGGTAGGTAGAACACAATCCTTTAAAGTTTGAAAACAAAGAAACAAGGACAACTGACAGAGGGAATGAGAGGAAATTTTACAGTTTGTGAGTGAGCCAAAAAGTTTCAGGAAGAACTTGTTTCTGTCAAGAAATATACTCAGCTTGAAAAAGTTTCTTTGAAATCGGCTAGTTCCTTCCTGATTGTTGTATGGCGCTAAATTTACTTCAATTGTTTTGTTGGGTTGTCATGACACAAAAATTTGCATAAAATTGCACAATAAAATGCCCGCCTTTCCCCCAATTTCGAATAGAGAAACAAACACACAGTTGGTGCCGGTGACTAAATGTTCATTTAATTTTTCCCAAGAATTTTTGAAGAAGGGAAAATCAATGGCAATATCATTGAGAGATCGTGAAGAAACTACTTGAAAATTTTCTGGAAACAGGAAAGACGACCATGCCTCCGTCATAGTCCATTAAGCATCAATGATGTGTGCACCTAATCGAATTGTACGGTTTCAATTTTGATCGCCCTTCATTTTGTTTCCATTCAATTTATGGTTACTGCTGTTCAACTCCATATAAATTTGTCTTAATTTTATTGCTCGGTCATGCATTACATGAAAACACAAAGTATTCTTTCAAAAACTGAGATTTGTGCTCGAGAACTCACTAGTATTCGCCTTAGGGTTTCATGGAGCTGTTGTTCACATAATGATAATGAGCATTTTTATAAAGTGATGAATTGCTTTTGGTAGCCAATTTTAAACGGGACTGATTTTTTATTTCATATCGTATCCTTTAATGAAGGATGAAGGATTCATTTAATTCCTTAGATTATCATAGGACAGTTTGCGTTCGGGATTACAAAATCGCAACTTTGTACTCTGTGTTATCATCTGTGGAGTTCCACAAGGCTCAACTCTTGGGCCTCTTCCGTTTCAAAAATTTATTTTTATTACATTGTCAGGTATATATTTTTGCTTTGAGCTCTATATTGTATATTCTATATTTTTGCTGTGAATACCTAATTTTGCTTTAAAGAATAATTGGCGTTGTTGTATATGGTACAAAAATGTAATAACGAAAATCTAGTCCTCACATTCCATCGTGTATCCTGGACTACTAACTTATTTTAATTTTTCTTAACAAACTAACAAAGGCTGACGAGAACGAGTCTATTCAAGAATTTGTGGAGTAGTACGAATATGCCTAGTTATCTTTCAACCTAAACTGCAAAAATTAAACCTGCTTTGTCAGTGAGTATATAGCAAGGGCACTGTAGCTTCATCATTATTGAAATATTGTTTGAAGTTGCAGAGTACTGTTGCTGGTTCGGAATTGGCAATCGTTGTATCAAATCAGATGAAGTTCTTCTCCCGCCGAAAGTCCCACAAGGGTTTACGGGAGCTAGAGAAAATGAGAGATCCATTCAAACTTCGATTTTCTTTAGAATCGTCATTTTATGTTTAAGCTAGGCTTTGAGTTTATTGCGTTTTTTCGAGTCAACTTATGTGAAGGGCGTTTAATATTAGATTTTGACATCATTTCATGTATTAGATAAATCATTTATGTAAATAATTAAAAAGAATGATTCTGTATGGCTACCCTGAGGCACTCCAAAAATATTAATAATTGTGCTGATCCAACTCTACAAAACAAAAACTGCTGAATACCATTTGACAAATGTAAACTTAGTCAGCCGACATGATCAAATCAATAGTTTTATACTTTTGTTTTTATTACTTTTGTTCAACTATTCGCTTTTGGTTACGTCTATTTTAGTTATAAGTAGTTTCGACTGCTTACAGTTCTCTCTCTCATTTCATCTCCGATTGATTTCTCTTTTGGTTAGTTCCTTTTTGTCTTGGAGAATAAAGGAGGGAGCTACATCAAGACTTGATTCAGGACCTATCAAGAGCTTTTTAGCGAGATTGTCCACTCTCTTATTACCTTCCACTCCACTATGACCAGAAACCCAGCAGAGTGTAATCTTGTTCCAAGTAGAGGTTGCATTCAGAGTTTGTTCAATAGTTTGAGGTGACTATGTAACTGCGCAATCTCTACTCTGAATGAGTGCAAAAAGCACGCAGAGCGTCGAAGACATTGGTTCCTTCAGCTCCGCGATATACACCTGCGTCGGCATTATGGTTTTCCAAAGAGCCGTCAGTATACCAATAGAACTCTGTGGTGAGCTTCTTCAGAGTTTCTTCCCATTCTTCTCTAATGGCGAACATGTCGACAACCAAGCTCCACAGGAGATGGGACAGGATTCCCTCCTTGGGGCATCCTCTGCCCACCTTTCTCTTGGTTTCATAACCGTCGACCTGAGCTGACACTATACCGGATAGATCTGTGGAGTGTCGGCTTTGTCTGATAGGCGATGGAAATACTATTCAGTTTATGTGATTTAGTCCAGTCTTAGCAGGACGTTAGATCCTTCCTTGCTAAAGGTTTTCTTGCCTACCTCAGGGTGGCAGAGTGTCTTCTGCAGTAGTGGAATTTTGGCACAAAAAATCTCCTTTGTCGAAGTGTATGGGTAACCCTCCCTTAATAATAATAAATAAGATGGGATACAATTGTACTAAATTACGTGCTAGTAGGAAATCTTAGTATTGTTGTCACCATCACAGTACAATGCAGAAAATTCAGCTTTCTCTCAACACTTAGGAAAGCGTAATATGACAGACAAAAATTGAATACTTAGAGGCTGTTACTTAAGCGGAAGTGCAGTTTAGTCGATAGTTTACCTTATCTTTTCACATATGATAGAAATACTGAAATTTTAAATTAAAGGGGTTGGAGTGGCTTCTCTTTCGTAATAATTAATAGTTAACGACCCAAACAAGAATGTTTTACCAGTGTTAGATTAAACCTCATATCAAACTCCCTTTAAAGTGGAAACACCTTGTATAACTCCCTTTAACTTCGAGGGATCCGTTTCCATATTAATTGTTGGCACTAAACAACGCAACCAAATACTCTTGTTTTAAAAAATCCTCCAATTCATTGCAATTATTCACCCGTAACCAATCCATATTTTATTCCATTCAGTTTAAACGAACGATAAATCCACCCCTAATGTCGGCAACCCTTGTTGAGACAATAAGCAACCAAGTCCGTAGAGGAACGTATAGGATCGGTTATTTCTAGTCATATTATCACACCATTCGTACGAGGACTTATCACTCTTTCCGTCGTTTGTTTCCCTTTTTTTGCGGAACAGTGTGAAAGCTTATCGCCTCCGGTTATTGTTAAGCCGCCCGTACATTTCACCCCTTTGTCATTTACCATCATTGAGCTACATTGTTACTAAATCAGAAACCATGATGTCATCTTGCTTGACGGATAAAGTAAAATACAATTACTCCAGAGAGCCTATTGGACGTAATGCTACATAATGTTGTCATGAATGTGATAAACGGGTGTTGCAATTTATGTAATAGATCGAAATGTGAATTTTAAAGTGGTAGTGGGACCACTATTGTTATTGATCTAATACGGCGTTTTGAGTTTATAAATGGTCCCAAGTTCCAATTCCACCGACGGCGACCCATAGTTGTTTTCTGCTGTCAAAAGATTACGATAAAAAGGCTATGGGGGTTGAAGAAAAAATTACAGTGGTTCGGAATTCACTTTAAATTCTACTCGCAACCGTTGTCTCGAATCGGGTGAAGTTCTTCTCTCCGATTTTTAACAGTACCTGTGACCAGTACTCCTGAGTACGAGCTGTGAAAGGAAACGCACGAGGATTGTGCAAAAAACCATAGTAGATTAGCAGGGAAAATGGAAGTTGACGAGATTATGGAGATGTTCCAGCGCTCCGTAGATAAGCATTCTGTTCGGCACATTGATGTATGTTGGCCATGGAAATAGTAAAACGTACAAACCCCTGCGAGGCTTGGAGGTCACGGCAAACTGACCGACAAATTGATCCAAGAATTATCTATTTATTACGGCCTTGCGGTTCGCCGAAACTCGGACTGTAAAGAAAAGATGAAGAAGGCCATTTGGACGACTTTTCTTCATAAAATTTCTACTGATAAACGTCCGCAGCATAAATGGTGCGATATCTCATAGTGCTCACACATGCAAGCCAAATAATACAAAGTGTACTTTTAATAAAACACAACATAAAATGAACCGCGTGTTTCCAACTTATTTCAATTCTTCAAAAAAGAAAAAAATATCAAAAAAGGCGATTTTTGATAACGCTCAGGGTGGGGTCAACCCTGAAAATAAAATCGTGGCTAATAAGACTTTTACTGAAAACGCATCCTTCTTGTAATCCTTCTTGAAACACGGCTAAATAATACAACGTCTGCAAGAGGATTCGCCCTGTGCGCACCTTCACGGCTTTATATGCAGTTTTAATTTTTTGGCTCTCCGAAATCCGAACATATAGCCTTTGGGCTCCATTGTTCCTGAGTTCCGAAGACCCGTCCAGTTTCTGTCGTGACCGTCCCTCAGAATTGTGTGCTCTGGTTGGCAGTGGTGTGCTGCGTGTCGTCAAAAGCTCACAACTCTTGCTGTGTAGTGCATGTTGCCGGCTCTGGTGACTCGAAGTTCACCATTGATTCCTTTCTGTCTTCTGACGACACTATTGTTTTTGGTGACTGCACCTTTCTTCTGTTGACTGAGAGAGTTTTTCCGTGGTTAATGGTCTAGTGCATTTTTTCTCAGCTGTTCCTCATCAAGTGTCTTCCTTCTTCGAATCATATGCCTGGGCGAGTCTGATGCAGAGCAACGACGTAATGAGCGTCTTCGAAAGGTTTCTAGATCTGGTCTTTCCATCCGACTCTGAGAGGTGCCCCCCCCCCCCCCCCCCCATAGTTCCTGTGTCCCGTCATGATCCGGCGCTCTTGGTTGTCTTGTGCTTCGGCTTCGCTGATGCTTTTCACCTCAGCTTTGCAACTGATACTTCAACTTCAGAGTGGCCGACTTTTCGATTCTCAACGATTGATTGTTATCCTCCCACAAAGCACGGTGTTCATCGCCTTTTTGGCACGTTCTACGATATCCTTTATGCATTTTTTACTGAGTGCGTTCCAATCTGCTCTTCTTTATCTTCTCATTTCTCTCAATCCTTCGAGACATCTAAAGAACTTAAAAAGCAAGGCCTGGAGGCAGTCCTGTACCTCAAAGAATGTCGTCGGTTACCTTGCCTTCTTCGATCTCTGTCATCAGTTCTCCTTCCAACTACAGATATCTTATGAAGTCTACTTTAAGCTCAAATCCAAGGCAACTGCAACTCTAACCCCAAGTGTGATGCCTGTCCCTCTATTTTGAGGTTCTGTGCTTGCTATTTTATTCGCTGAATTCTTTCGTACTGTATTCTGTGATTCCTCCTGTGGTTAAGATTTATTGTCTGTATCTTTCAGGCTCATCACGCATTCGCACGCTCTTAAACGATTGTGCTGACTCGGTCATCATCAGCATTGTTGGAGTGTCAACAAATTTCAAAAATTTAAAAGAGAACTCCATTCTTTCATTGTTTAAATGTCCGCCTGAAAAATACCCATTTTGTATCCAAAACATCCCCTTAAGTGACAGCTTTAAATTAATTTTCCCCTTACTTGACTTGTTGGAGGGCTGTGAATTCCAACAATGTTCCCCTAATGGGATATGCAAATTACTTATTCCAATGCTAATTTTCAATTCAAATAACATCTTAATTAGAGCGAACATCGTAAATTATTGCAGCCCCCGCGCATGGATCGTATAACTGATGACGCAGAACCCCAACATCTGCTCGGTTGACTCCCCCTTTATTAAAATCGAAAATTCTATTTAATCACTTGACACATCCTCCTCCCCATGTTCCATAGGAGAAAACAACAAACAAGTTCCCACTCGACTTACCTTTTTTGTTTAAATTTTCAATACAAAGTGGAATGCGCGATTCGATCACTGGCAAAAACAACTCGTCTCGCCATTCAACTTGGGTAGCCAAAATAATCGCGAATAAATATGGATCGCGAGCAAACTGGCGTCGCAGATCAGTGCGTCCAGTGGATCAGTCTGTTGACGATTAAGAAATGATCGCTGTCAGTATTTGTTTACAAAAACCAAACAGAAAACAAAAACAAAAATCTGAGGAAGTTGCGCTTGCGATAGTGTTGACTTTTGGTTGTTTTCGTTTTTCTTCAGTTGACGTAAGTCTCTCCTTGTTTCTCACGGAAATTGATAAAATTGTCACAAGCTCGACAAATATTTGGGCAAGCCCCTGCCGTAACATCTGTGGTATTACGAAATATTTACGAGCTTGTATTTACAAGTAAAACAAGTGTTTTATGATTTGTTTTGGTTGTTCTTATCTTAATGACGGTCCTTAACTAATCAATTGTTGACAGGGAGCAGTTGTAATTAAATTTAGCGTAAACACCTGGGGGAAATGGAGTAAATTTAATTCAGTTGATTTTAAATGTATATAAATGCCTGTTGCAGTTGGAAGAGATTCTTTGGAAATTTCATGTTTGAAACATTTTTGCAAGCGACATTTCGTGGGTACAGTATGAGTCGGAGTTGGATCAATTCGTTGAGCGGCACGACCAACATGCCATGGGTCCCGGGTTCGAGACCAGATGACCCCCTTAAGCTTTTATTAAGAAGTTAAAATAATCCACTCCGTCTCTGGGCTGTTGTCTAACTCGCAGCAATGCAAAAACAAGACTCAATTTTCCTCACTTCTCATACGGCAAAAAACCATGCTAACGCATCAAAGGGTTCTCCCCTAAGATTTGGCCACATCGTATAAACAAATTGTTGGCGCATGCTCGCTCGAAACTATCCTGGAACCTGGTGTAAACGCTTGCATAGCATCGTCAGTCCTTTGGCAGTGAAGTAGACCGAATTTATCTGTGCAATATAATTATAAATTCCTTAATTACATAAGTCTTCCATAGCCTCAACAAATTATAGGTAGTGTTGTATACATTTCGAAGAAGTTCAGCTGTTTTCATAAATATAAGTAGCAAACAATTTAGATTTTTTGTGCCAATGATTTACGCAGTTCTACTGTGTTCTAAACAATTTTCCGAGCGCCATTTCACTACACAATTACGGTACTTTTTTTTAAACGTTATGAAATGTCAGAACTTTTTCGGGAATCGGTTTTATTTTTTCCACATGAACTTGCTTTCCGGTTCTAAAACCTATGATTACACCTACAGTTTTGCTCTTTCGGCAAAATACTTGAGGGATATTTCATTGTACTCGACGAGCGCTACCTAGAACTCTTGTGAAATTAGTTTTACATTTTCTCAGGTGGAAAATTTGAAAAAATTATAATTTTCTTAATTTTCCGGAACTATTTTTAAATGTTAATGTTTAAATACATCGAAAAAAATGTCAGAACTCTGCGAAAAAAGCGGCGCTTCGTGAAGTTGGCACCTGGTTTTTTCTCATATAAGTTCTACCTATAATTTCCCAGAACTATTAAAAGTTTGTATAAGGAACTCCAGAACTCTACCGAATCTATGCAGAACTCGAAAAAAATTTTTGTTTTTCAAAAAAAGCAACGCGAACTTCACACGAGTGTTATTAGGCATCTATTTATTAATAAAATTATGTATTTTTTTTAGTCAAAATAACGCGGGAGACTCTGGAGGTCCGGGAACATGTCTGAAACAAAAAAGTAAATTATGGCTTTAAAGTGTAGACTATAGCTTACAACATATACCAAAAGGTAGCAAAAACAAATTTTTTTATATAAAATTTCAAGTTGAAAAAAAGGTGGTTTTTTAAAAAAAAATTTAACTTTGTTAATAAAAAAAACATGTTATTACGACATATGACGTAAAAATATTGGTATATGTTGTGGAGAAAACAGTTGCAAACATCGAATAAAAAACGACGATCAATTTGAATGAAATCTCATATCTCTACAGTCCCCGGCAGTTTTGAAAACACAACTTTAAAGTTTCAATTCAATAAAAACATACTTTAAAGTTACTTACATTGGCTGATATTTTAGTCAGCTATTCTTCGTATAGAAGTTGGGAATGGCTATATACTTTTAAGGGCGTATTCCCTACATGTCCTAGAACAAATTTATGCAAAAAAATTTTTTCTTACACCGGGTTTCCCCCTTAACATACCATTTGTGAGTGCTTTGAAGTTGGAGCACTCTTTTGTGAATTTTGGAATTTTTTTGTGTGCTCGTTTGTTCACCGAATTAGTTTTATTTTTCCAAATTGAATTTTAAAATTTTGTATGAAACACTCTTGTTTTAAGTATATTTTGAAGGCTCGGATCTGAGTTTGAACCTGGAAAAACAAGGATTTTACGTGAGCAAATAAAATAAAGCCGGGAAAAATGAAATTCTGACTTGCGCCACTGGTGCACATCTTTGTTATGAAGGCGGCAACAGCCAGACATCATCTATAGAACAGTTGGACTCATTCAGGACATAAAAACTCTTATGAGTACATCTTTGAGCTAGTACAGTCCATATCATTTTAAGCTAATCGAGCAAGTGGTCACCTCTTAGAAACCATAAGGAAGGCAATTCCTAGAAGAGCCCCGTGGGATGTCAATGGATCCAGCGTGTAGCACTCTCTGCATCAACATTCCAAATCATAATGAAGACGCAAGGATCTTTGTCGCAGACTAACGCGTGAAAACGAATATGCTTTTTGAGAAATTTTTCACGTTTTTCAAGCAATTGTGGATGCCGAAAATTTCCTCATGAACTTTCGAATAGAGGGAAGGACGGTAGCTACCTCTCGGCACTCAAGGCTTTGAACAAACCGTCTATCACTTCACGTATAGTTACAAGTGCAAAGAAACCCTAAATCTCCATTCTGAAAGGAATCAAATATTTCTTGTATGTTTACCAGGTCATCGATATAATACTGGTAACGAAAAGCAACTAAACTGACTCGCCACCGGACTGTTAACCCATGTGTATTACCGTCCAAAATGAAAAAAACGTGGTGAGAAAATATACGAAGAAAATTTGGAGACTCTTGGGACCCAGTGTCGGGTCACCCAAAACGATTTTTCAACTTAAACCAAAACACTTAAATTCCTGATTTGATTTGACTCCTGAACACTTAACCCTGAGAAGTTATCTATTCAATATGAGTTTGACAAACAACCCGGAATGCAGAGAGGGCAAAAAGACGTTGAATAATTATCTATTTTTTATTATAATTTGTGTTACCCATATGGTAGGCACTATGTGGTGTTTTGTGCCATAACTCGTACTACTGCAAAGGCGCTCAGCCACCCTTAGATATGCAACAAGGTTTTTAACGGTGGAAGATTTAACATTAGCCGGGCTCAGAAATTCCCGACTGAAGGTCCTCCTTCTCAGTCATACCAAGACCGAACGAAAGCACATTATGGGAATAGTGCGCATAGCCTGAGAGCAATCTTAGATAGTCTTACTAAAGGCGGTGGTACCGTTATAAGCATGGGATTAACAAGCGCCTTAGCCTGGGTACATTTTTCCAGTGTAGCAGGGGCTAACCCCCTAGCCCAGTTTTCAATCATAGCTCTTGCCAGCTGCCGCTGCAAAAGAAATCGGATCCTTGGCACGAAGAGAAACAGCCATTTCTGGTCTGATGTTCTCGAAACCCGAGTGACTAGGTATCCAACAAAGCGTGATCCTGTTATGGCTGTCCGGTTGTTGGAGAGTGTCGAAACACTCCTTGATATGCTTAGTTGAAAACACCACGAGGAAATAGCCTTTAGGGCTGCTTGACTATCAGAGAAGACAGTTATATTAGCCCCTTTCAGTCCTTTTTTGACGTTGATAAGGGCACAAGTTTCGTTGGCATGGATTTCCAACTACTCTATGCAATCGAAACCGTAGTATTGGGTCCAAAGCCACCAGTACCTATATTCCATTTTTGATCCATCCGCGAATCATTTAAGGCTATTAGGATCCAGACTTGAACCACCGTTGTTCCAATCTTCTCGTCCAGGAAAGGGAGTTCTGAATTTTCTGCCAAAGCACAGTTCCTTGCTCATGTTGTCCGATACGGTGCACACATCTTTGCCAGGAATACCCCTCTCACCAGCCGACAAATTTGATGTAAGTAGTAATCTCCGGACGCTAATTGCAGCCGATTTCATGATGGAGATGTGCGAGTGAGTTCAATTACCGCCTCCATTGCAGCTGTTGCACAAGTTTTCATTGCTCCTGCTATGGAAAGGCAAGAAAGCCGCTGAAGTTTGTTAAATTTGGCGATTGCCGTCCGTTGTAGAATTTTAGGCCATCAAACTAAGGCGGCGTAAGTAACAATCGGTTTTACAGTCGTATTGTATAACCATCATTTTCGGGGTGAGGCCACAAAAGCTTCCGAAGAGTTTTCGAATAGACTTCGTTAGAATGAAGTTAAGGTAAGCATTTCTATTAAGTCTTTTGTCGAGCATAATGCTCAAATATTTCATTTTATTGGAGTATTCAATGTTCGTGCCTTAGATTGAAATTGGACCAAGGTGGTGAACGGCACAAAAGCGGCCTTAGTGGGGTTTACCATGAGGCCTTCTTTAGCGTATCTGTTGGTAATTGTGCGCAGAGTGACAGTCGAATCGAAATTCCCCGTAATAATAATTGTAAGGTCGTCCGCGTATTTGACTTCATGGTGATTAAGCTCACTAGCTGATTTAAGAGGTCGTCTACTACTAGCGACCAGAGCAGCGGCGACAGTGCATCGCCTTGTGGGCCCCTCTTAGCTATCATAGCACGCAGATGTGTTACCAAGTGTGGATATAATTTCTCGCTTAATTAACGGTGCAGTAGTCTTTCCATCGTTTTAAGTAGGAAAGATGTGAGACTGATTGGCCAGACAAGCTTAGGACCTAAATTTTTCACAAAAAACAAAATGAATTGAGTTTGGCCCTAAAGATGAACTAGGAAAGTCCACCTGCAACATATATTCCAGTGTATCCCTTTGGGGATATAGCGCACGCATATCAAAAAGAAGAAGTCTCTTGCGATCCCTCTACTTTAACAAAAGAGAGGAATAGAATAAGGTTTCAGAATTTCAGATGCATAAAAGATTACGCCACGAAAAACCCGAAAGAGATGACCTAAAGAAATTTTAGTTTACGGAACATATCGTCTCCATGTCTTCCAGTCTCTAATCTAACTAGCATCCCTAATCCCTTCAAAAAAACTTTGAGAAGCTTTAACCTGGAAAACAAGACGCGATTCCTTGAAAATATCGACCTACTTTTGCCTTGTCAACGTCATAGCTGCAAGAACTCCTCTTCAATTTAGCGCTCTAAAATTACCGCAAATTAATTACGTACGTTGATGTGTCGCGTCTCTGTAAGGAGTCCTCATTTATCTTCGTTTATTTAGTGAAGTGGTAAGCGTATCACTCAAAACAGCTCTTTAAAACTAGAACAGCATTTCAACAGGTGAATTATTATCTCGAGTCGAGAGGATTAATAGTTCTTCGTAAAGCCTCCTCCTAAGACCTCCCTTTCTGCTTTTCAATATGGAGCTTGTTAGCACGCGTGTGCAAATTTTTTATGAAAATTGCAGGAATATAAAATGTACTGCTACCCCGAGAGCATAATATAAATTGCAAGGGATCAGAAGCACTAACAGGACACCAGAGAGAAATAAGCTGTCCAAAGACAATGGGCTCGAGATGATGATGATGTACGTGGTACACGGGTTAAAAGGAGGGCACACACTTTGTACGTTCTTATATAGAATCCTGGAGTGGTTCATGACGTGACAGCATCTTCTACGTGGGAATCCCATTATTGGAACAAGTGTTCATCCGCCCGTATGAACCTCGTATTCCGTCGGAACAATAGGATTCAGGAACTGTTCGTGTCAGCCTTTATTTGATCCGCTTTTGTTTTTGGTCGAAGCGGTCGGTCATGGTTCACAAAACACGAGAGATATCGAGTGCCGACTCCTCAATGAAGTCCATTATATGCTGACGAGACGAATGAAAGGTTTACAGTCGGTTACAAAATTTCTATATTGAAATGCGATCGTACCGGCTTGTGTTTGTTGGAGACAGTAAACCACAGGTGGAAGTGCACTTTATCAGGCAACAAATTTATGTCCGTGAAATTGAATGAGCTCAGTCGATACCGGAGGATATACCGTCGACTGAGTATGGAAAAAACAAAAACAAATTCAGTTACGTGCAAATCTCATGTTGCACCTCCATCCTCCATTCTTGTCCGGATTCCAGCTGAGCAGAGAAATTTGATAACTAATGGACGCACGTTTCGCCATTATTCTCCATTTGGGTGTCGTCGACGACGAGTACATTTTTGGGGACTTTTTCCAGTCTCCTCGCATGATAATAAACATCTTTTCTCCCGGCGGAATGTGTGGTTGCCTGGGATGCGCCTTCAGGGAGTTATATTTCGTTTACGGTCACCGAAATGTATGGAGATGGAGAAGAATTGCACAAGGGTAGTGCTCCCGTACATTTCTTGTTTGGGGTTCATCGTCTCGAATGGCAAAGTGTGTCGAGCGTAAAAGTGGCAATGACAAGGAATCCTGTGGAAGGAATGAGGTGATGACACGAGAGGTAATCGGATAAAAACTTTTAACAAATTCACGTTATTTGACACTTTAATGGCAGGGCCGGGGGGTTAAACGGTGTCAGGTAGATTGTACTTGATGTCGGGAAGGTCGTCAGTGAAAATAGTGCAAATTTTTGGAACATAACAAAATCTGCTTAGTCTCAAAATACATTTCTATTTCTAAAGGGCTGATGTCACTTTACGACCAGCAGGTGGATGGAGTTTTTCAATCCAGTAATGGATTACGAGACCTGATGAGAGATTTTATCACTTCACCGTTCTCTAATTAGTCCAAGCGCCTGTACAAGGGGAAATCAATTACCGAAAGTTTATTGGTGCTAATGAGACTTTAAAGGAACTACGTGATGACATGAATCCGTATATAAATAGTTGTCTGACTTGACCATACCTCCACTCAGAAAATTGCCCCCTCTCTCTCCCCCGACTTGAAATCGGATAAAATATCGACCCCAATCCGCTTAACGAATCACATCGCATTTGGTTGAGAATTGGAACGCTTTCGTTTGCAGCAATTACAACTCTAATGATCCGCGGAGAAATGCGCCAGCAACTGGATGTCATTCAACACTGCCACCGAATGTAACCTTATCCTTGGCGACGTAATTCCCCTAATCACCTTTGGGAAATGTTTTGAATGCTTCGACTTGTTTGCGTCAAATCTAATCCAATTAAAGCCTATGGCGCGGCAGTAGCGATGTCAAAGACGGCGAAAATATGTATGGGACTTATGGTTACAAATGTGCGGCCGCATGAGCACCGCACCTTTCTGCTGCGATATACACCTGACTGATGAAGATAA
The DNA here is from genome assembly GCA_964036015.1 of Leptarthrus brevirostris. Lineage (NCBI taxonomy): Eukaryota > Metazoa > Arthropoda > Insecta > Diptera > Asilidae > Leptarthrus > Leptarthrus brevirostris. The sequence goes on from OZ038375.1 coordinate 108,580,858, forward strand.
TTTTCTTTGCTGTGGAAAGTAAAACGAGGCAAAAAAAACGTCATAACGCGAGGGACAATGACTTTCTGTTGTTATGTAACAGGAAGTTGCGAAGAGCTTTTCAATCCATTTGTACTGGCGTTGAGCACCATTTTGCTTCGAAGCAGATTTAGGGGTTTTAATAAAGATATTTTGCCGAATCATAAAACGAAAATGGAAGTGAAGCGGGTTGTGTAATGCACACACAAATTTGCAGGGCTTTAGAACCTTTTTTTAAGTGGAAATTACAGCTGTAGCGGGTGCCGCAAATGTTCTGCTCCGCCATAAACCAGTTACAATAAAAATTTCGTAAGCACGTGCCGTTGAGAAGACCCGTCTTGTACAGTAGTAGGAGGCAAGTGACGACAGCTTCTAACGCCTTTTGTGGCATTGCGACGGAATTAAAATGATTTCTTTGATATTTCTGAGAATTTTTAATTAATTAGCTAAGTGTCGCCGCGAAATTTCAATTTTGTCCCTATTGACAGGGAGAACCACTAAATCGTACAATTTAATTTTATACGCTTGAGCAAGGAGAGGTTTCAATTTTAGGTAGCCCCTTAATATTTTTGTGTATATTTTCGTGGTGTCACTTTTCCCAACCATTTTTTTTTTTCAACAAGTATATGCAAGTATGTACACTGCCCTCCCCCCTCACTCAGTGTTATTCGAGCTGAGGCATAAAAGTCGCCATAACCCAACAACAGAAAAACCCAAAACCTGACAACAGTAACAGAAATTTGCCTCGACAGACAGACAGGCAAACGGATATAACTACAAAATAACGAGTCTCGGAGTTTCCTTTACTTGTGCTGCGAGACCTTACTTCTTGCCAAATTTCATGATTCTAGGTTAACGTAGGAGTACCCTATAAGTTTTGATTTATTTGCGAGTGTCAAAATATGCGGCAAATTGGGCGTATTTCGAGGCATAAACGCACGCATTTATTGATTGCGTTAATATAAAAGCTTTATTTTTTTACCGCTTTAAGGGACAGTGGTATTTAATATTAACTTCAACTCGATACCCCCACGCGTTTCTGAGAAAAAGGGTCTTGACATATAGACTGACAGCCAGCCAGCAGACAGACGGACAACGAAGTAATCCTATAAGTGTTCCTTTTTTTCGTTTTGAGGTATGGAACCCTAAAAAGAGAGAAGTTCTATATAAGTCGACGCCCCCTTCTGTTTTCTGAAAGAAAAGTATGATTGGTCCACCTCTTTTAACTCGACCAGCACGTACATAGGTGGTCGAGTGAAGAAAGGTGATGGAATAGTACTTGAAGCTGCAGAAACTGGACGACCTTTTAATAAACTGGAGAATTTTAGTCGAAATTGATGTCCTTGGGAACTTATTGCTGATTTCCTGTTTACCACGCAATAGCTGCCCCCGAAATCTGCAACAAGCACTAGAACGACTTGATAGTCCAATCACCTAAAGCGGAGTTCGTCGAAAACCTATCATGATGGTCTAGTATCCTGCAAAAAGTTAGATGAATCACAATAGGTCTGTTCCCTGATGAGAATGCGGGATCCCGCATGTGCACGAACTTACACATTTTGCGTTCCATCAAGTTTCGTGTCAGGTAAAATGGCGGAGAAAAAATCGACGTCCCATGTTCCCCTGCTGCACGAACTTACCCAAACTTTTTAGCTGATGCATGATCGGCCATCTCTTCTTGCAGTAGGACAAACCGCTGTTCGGTGTTTTGTTTAGAAAGTGAGGTTAGGTTGAGTGACTGTTTCATAGTGAATTGATTGAATAAAGTTATTAATAAAGAATAATTTGGTGATTAAAATGATAAGAAGCATGTTCCATCGATTTTTTGGTTTGTGGACACTTTTTCTCCCACCAGATAAATAAGTATTTACACGGAAAGTTTGTGCACGAAAATCGGTCGAACCGACGTAATATAAGGACCAAAGTGGTTGTCAATTTTACAACAATACCTACACTTGTATCAAGTCAAACCTAAACAATTCACTAAATACATCTCCCCAATAAAATTCACATCCTCTTCCCGGTGTTCTGACATACCCACCTCATCAAAGAGTATTAAAAATTAAAGAAAACCGCTTGAGGGAGTGAAAATATGATCAATTTTCACATTGTTGTACTCTTAGCCCTTGTTTACATTCTCAATTAGACTCTTACCGAAATCCACCCTTTGCTCGAAGTCACTGACACAAGTTTCTACTTTCTATCAATTTACCGAGCAATTACACCCAAACAGATGCTCCTTCACCGATTCCAAATTCAATTATCCACGATAAAGCGCTGCTCCTTTATTGCGTTCTGACTCTTACTACCAAAGGCGCAATCATCCTCCCCATTGCTGAAGACACCTCACATTTTCGACTAACATATTCGTTTGAGTTTCTAAGTCTCCCTTCGTCAGACGACACTATGAAAATGAAATTTCTTTGGCTTACTCCAGCCTAAATTAGCTTCTTCCTTTCATCAAACCCAACGGCGGCGGCGTCCGGATTCTGCCATTTCACATTTCATTTCATTTGAATTGCAAAAAGAGAGAAAACCTCTTAGATCGCTTCTAAGAATCGCGATCCTACCCGCGCGTGTCTCGCACACCACACTCATGTATTGTTAATCCAGGAAATCCCGACATTCAAAAGGGTGATTTCCCGCCTAAGAAAACATGACAGCAAATTAACAACTTCCTTTTCATTCATCCACTCATCCACGTCATCTCTCCTTACATTAAAAACAGCCCCGTGCCAGCACTACTGCGATTGAAATCTCAACAGCATCGCAGAAACACAAATACACAAACTGGCTGGGAACTTTACATAAAGGACACACGAGTCTTATGAATTCTACTCCCCCAACTCTTTCATGGTCCCTTCGGATCCTTTGCTGAATTGGTAAGGTCCTGGTAATGGCGCCTTGCACATATTTTACTCACACCTGGTATTCAATGGGGGCTGCCTGTGCAAATATCTCGTGGCTTCTCTGCATAAAAAAGGAATACGACTGGCTTCTTATAAGCAGGAATTTTGTTCGAAAATCAACTCCCACGTGGCTGCTCTTTCCTCTGCTCCACAGTTGATAGAGTTTAGTGAGGTGAGGTTCGGTTCCTCTTGTCCTCGTAAATTTCTCACCCACAATGCGAACTAAACCAAGGAATTTAAGCTCACCTGGAGTAAAGGAGCCCCCAATCCCTTGTTTGTGCTGTCGATCCTTTCCGCTTCCCCCGCGACGCATTGTTTTATTTTGCAGTAAAAGTAGTGTCACATTAAGTGCTCGAGCGTAAAATATTTTTGATGGGGTCATAAAGTTTCCAGTTAAGGCGAGGAAAACGGCAGCAAAATTTCATGCTGACTGCTTGGTTCAATTTCCTGGAAAAGGGTTGACATACAAAAAGGACATGTAATAGGGTCAGAGATGGGCTGCGGGTTGGACTAGCAACGGAAAGCCAGTCTCGTCATGAATTTACAATTTCAAAACTTGAAAGGGTCGGCATAGGTTTCAGTTTTCCCCAATAACTTGGTCGTCTCCATTCCGGCGGCGTCGATAGTCGCCGCATGCTTTTTTTTTTGCTTATTTGATGCATTTCTGATGAGCTGCCTACATTTTACCTAGGAGGGGAAGATTTTCTAGAGAATTTATGGACAAATTTTGGTTTTTGCTGTGTGGAAATAGTTCAGATTTAGATAAACCAAAGCTTTGACGGAAATTAATTATCTTTTTGTTCTCAGTCTTTTGGGCGTTCTAAAAGTTCTTTTTCTATTTTCCAATAGCAATTTTTATTTTTTTTATCTATAAATAGTTTTATTTTCAAAAAAGGTAAACAAAAAGAAAAAAATTGTGCGAAACATTTCGAATAGTAAATGGTTTGCGTCTGGGAGATATTTTTGTATGAATTGTCGGTCTTGCAGTTCAGATTTATTATATTACACTCGACTACTTTTCTATTTTGCACATAGATGTCAGGGCACTCAAAACTTTGTGTTTTGTGATACCTAACTTTTTCTTTGATGCTTAGGTGGTGCAAAGTTAGCTTTTCAAGTGAGAGCTTTATGAAAAGCTAACAAAGGAGGAATACTTTTGGAATAAATGTACATTGTGGAACACAATTTTCTTAAAGTTTTATACCAAAATTAAGAATTTATTTCTCAGGTTCCTTTAATCCTTGTGGGGCATAGGGCGTCTATTAAACCTACTCTTCACCAGGCCGGTTCTGCGGCAACGCGACGATTTGTTGATCTGGATATCTTCCCTCTCGACGGATCTTCTCCATGTGTTGTGCGGTCGTCTAATTCGGCATCTTCCTTAAATTCCGTAGGGATTCCAATCTAGAGCCTTCAGTGCGATGTTGTTTGGCTCTTTTCTTAGTGTGTTTTCTATCCATTCGTTTACGAATACTGGTGTTTATCCCATCGAGGCCTATAAGTCTGTGTAGGTCTTCGTCGGTAATGACTTCCGGCCAATGGATGTTAAGGAAGTGACAAAGGCTTGTCGCTTAAATGTTATTTAACAGATGACTTTCCATGGTGAACAACCGTACAACAGAGCTGATTTTACGTTCCGGAGTTTTGTGCGTCTGTATATTAAATAAAACTCGAGCCTTATTGATGTGAACCTGTACATCAGCTTCAGCTCCGCCGTATGCTGTAATTATGCTTTCGAGATAGCAAAATTTACCTACTTCCTCTTCCAGATAAATTTCTTGTTGTCTCCTGAAGTCCAAGGTCATAATGTGGTTTTAGCAGCATTAATCTTAAGCCCTGCTCTGCGATCTTCTCTGCTCAGGTCTTCGGACATTTGGGCTACATGACTTTGTTCATTGGATAGGAAACATACATTGTCGGCATAGTCAAGATGCATAAGGTAGTTAAGAAGTTTCCATCTAATCCCTCGTGATGCCTGTCCTACGTAAAGCTGCCCATATATATTCGCGATGAACGCTATCAAACGACCTCTCAAAATCGACGAACATTAGATATTAAGGGGACCTCCATTCAGCGGATTGCTCGATGATAATTCGTAGGGTGTTGATGTGATCGCTAAAGGAGAAATTCTCGCGAAAGTCGTCACTAAGAGTGCGCTCGATTGCATTGTTGATTCGCATTAAGATGATTTTAGCCATCAATTTGGTTAAAAGATTGATTGCTACAACTCCTCAGGTTGTCTTTTTTGGGAATCTTTACAATTACGCCTGTTTTCCATTTACTGGGATAGGTTTCCCAATATTACTGCATTACGCGGAGAATATCAGCCGCAGCAATGGGATCCATCTTAAGTAATTTCACTGGGAATCCATCAATCCCTGGGGCTTTACCGAGGTCCATCGATTTAATTGCGTCAGCCAACTCCCATCTTGTCGGGGTTCTGGTGTAAATGCTGGCCGCAGCCGGCTGGTGTTCATGCTCGTGTGTAGACAGTCCAAAGGTGTTGTTTAGGACTGCAACAAAATATTCTCTCCACCCCCGCAGTTCATGTTCATGTGTGACAAGAAGGAATCCATTAATATCTCTTACAGGATGTTGTGTTGCAAGAGTCTTTCCTGCCAGTTTTTTGGCAATCTTGTATAGATCTCCACTGTCAACGTGACAGGCCACTTGTTCTGCCTTTTCTGCTAGCGCGTTGAACTAGTTGCGCTTGTCACGTCTTACACCTTGTTCGTAGAGATTGATGCAGTTCTGAGATGTTGTTTAACTGCAATGTCGGTAGCAGAATTTATGCCATCTTTAATCTGCTTTTGTTCCTGTATTTTTCACCATGTGGCGTTACTGACCCATGGGCGTCTTCTGCTCTCTAATCGTCCCACGTGTTCTGTACAACAGCTCAAAAAAAATTTCTTCGCCCTTTCCCATTTTTGGTTGATGGATGATGGTCGTCGGTGTTATGAAGCAATGCATCAAATTCAATCGGTGCTTTAAGTCTCTGCACATTTTCGACACAGCAATATGGTCAATCTAATTCTTAGTTTTGATATCTGGGGAACAACGCATGATGTTAAGTAGCCTTTTTTGTGTTTAAATAAGGATTCATCGATGATACATCGATGATACATGTACGAGGTCGGTGTTGTTAGAGCCAATCTTAACGTTGAGGTCCTCCATGACTATTTTAATATCACCTTTAGGAGTCTAATTACTTACCCTGGTCCGGAATCTGGCGGTGATAATTCGGTCGGATATAGGTGACCAATCCAGTAGTGCTTGGCGGGCAAGCTTTTTTAGTAACAAGCCTGCAACTGCCATTCATGGTGTATCCAATTCTTCCTGGCCAGAGTATATGAGTGATGTAAACTCTCCACTTGCTCTCCATCTAGGTTCGCTTAATCACAAGATATTTGTTTATAGTGGTACATCCCACTCCACTGAATTTACAGACTCCAATGCGAGAGAAGTGTTGATCTTCGTCCATGACATTGTTGAGCGCTATGATGATTTTCTTCCCGATCACACGGCTTTCTATCAAGTACACTAAGATATATCTTCCCAGCACCCGATGATGACATAGGCTCAGTTCTCCAGAATAGACACCATATCATCAATTCTGCATCCATCCGTGCAGATGATGGCGTCAGTCTGCAAGTCAACGGGAAGTGATCTATATAAGCTTTTTTGATATCTTTCGATTACCCTTACTTTGTTTATCCCATCCGTGCGCAGTTCTTTTACCCAATGCTTCCTGAGGTCCAGCATTTTCCTATGCCCCAATAATGGCATTAGGCCAGTTTCTGTCACGGTCTAATCCATTGGAATTGGAAAAATCCAACGGCAGCAGTCCTAACAGTACTTCCAACGCAGGTGTGGGTGTAGTGTGGAAAGCACCTATGACCCAAAGAGTCTGAATGGGCTAAATTCTAGATCTTTCCTTTTCTTTGTAAAGATTATTAGATTTGATTTATTCGCATTTGCAGACAGGTTCTGTTCCACACACCACTGCTTTACCACTTGAAGGGCACTTCTCATGATATCCGCTGTAGCATTCATGTACTTTTCCCTTGATATAATTGCTATTTCAACATAACCAACGTTGTGTGAGTCCACTACGACGTTCCACAGAATAGGTGAAACAAAGGGCAGTGAATATTCTGAGGGGTGACTCAAAAACGAGGGGAATAGTCAGAAGAAGTTTTCCACAGGGAGGATAACTTCCCTGTTTAAAGTTCTCCTCCCTGTGGGAAACCTCTACTGACTACGCTTCTCTTTTCTTCCGACATAAGGTCTTTTTCGTTTCTTTCTTCAAAGCCTCGTAGTTGTTTCATTCTCCGGATCATCACCTCTCATGACTTGGTTAAAAGCCTTCATAGCTGCTTTCTTTAGCGAACCTATCTATCTCTTTACCACCAGGGGGTCGGTTGCCTTTCTTATGTCAAGATTAGAGTGCCACGATCTTCGAAAAGCTTCCCCCACAGCTAACTGCAGGGCATGCAGCTCTAATTCCACTTGCGTCGTCGTTCTATGTGCTCTCGGTGCTGCGGATGACAGCTAATTCGTATACTCTTCCTGGTATTTCAACCTGTTCGTGTTTTCAGGAATCTTTACTATCTTTTAGCTCTTTTCTACACGAGACCCATAACGAATGTCGAATGTTATAGCTCTACCTATATTAAGGAACGTTGTGTCACAGAGGGTCACATCAATAACTTCCTTACAAAATACGTACAAAACCACACTGGAATTTTAAAAAAAATCCAAAAACATGAACCGTTCAAAATTCGAGGTGTTTCTGATAAAGACAAGCTAAACTCCTTTGGCTCTTCTTCAATAGTAGCGCGGTGACAGCAGCAAGTCGATATTGCTTACCCTGTGATGTTTCACTAGATCAGTCACTTTCTTACTCGCAGATGGGTCCAGCGAGTCGTGCGCCAGGTAACCAGGGGCTATCAGGAATGTTCCCTCCACTGATCCTAGACGTATGACTGCAAGGTCATCAGTACAAAAAGCCGGCTGATTGAAATGCCTGACTAAAATGTATGCTCTGGTTCTTTCGGCCGGTTTGTGAAACTTGGTGGTGCAGCGTTCTGGAAGACCTTTGATTCTCTCTCTGAAAATCCATATCATCCGTATCAGAGCTATATCTATCTTCTTCTTCACTTTTATATTAATTTAAAGACGCATTACTTTTTGACTTATGCCCAAACATGTGCGAAAAAAATCCATCATCATCTTATAAGTAAACTCAATTGCATATTTAATATCAATTATATAACTGCAACCGTCTTCAATCTTCCGATTCTTCTTTACCAAATGTACTACCCCATATTTCCACTATGAGAACACGGACAAATCGTTTCTTCTGGTCAATTTGATGTTATCAAGGCTCATTATTTGCCTCCAAATTAAGCAATTCACATGCATGTCGAACACGACACAAAACCCTTTACGGATGACCAAACCAGGACTCCTTTCCTGGACAGAAAGCGCGCAATTGTCGTAAATTCGTGCGTCGACAAAAATGAACGCATTGTTGGGCAAACAAACAAATCGTTAATTTCCCTCGAAACTAACTGCTAATAGACGTCCAAATGGATCCTGTTTCATCCAAGCAAGCATAGCATCCTCACTAAACAAATTATCTGCGCGACTAGCTTCTTAAATTGCAAAAGAATTGTGTAAGGATCGAAGGAGCAAATATGGAAATTTTTGCACAAGGAAAAGTGAACTCGTTTTCGTTGTGGAAAGAATTTGTCATGGTCGGACCTGATGGACGACTTTTTGTATGTGAAGATCAAAAAAAGGATGTTCAACATGAGGTAACACAACGGACAACGTTGTCTTAGAAGGAGTGAGAGAGGGCTCGGATGCAAATTATCCAGGCACTTATAGTATGACCCTGCCTTCCTTGTTAAGGGGAGGCACAACATGAAGTCAACTTTACACAAAGAAGAACGGATGAATCCTGGACTGAGATGATTTTATTCTTTTGAAATTTGTTACTGTTGCTGACTGCACGCTTAAAACTCGTTTCTTTGCAAGATTTTTCCCCTTTACGTCCCCTGAACAGAACAACTTACCTGGATGAAGGGAATTACACTTTTTTGCTAAATTTGATTAACTCAGAAAACTGGGGAAGTAATTCCAGGATTGTTCAGAGCAGGAGTTTTGTACTCCCCCAAATTGATATTCAGGACACACAATCATTCTATAAATGAAGAAAAATCTCGACAACATCAAATCCGATGGGCAAACAACTTCTCTTGTTGGTGTGTTTGTTAAAGAACAAGAGCGTCAGGACTATAGGATAATACACCCTGCTGAGAGATACCCGCCCGAAGTGTGCACTTGTATCCTATCTGAGCCTTATAATTACGATCATCCCTAACGCATCTAACTCAGCAGGGGAGTCATCCAGTTCAGCAAAAACTATGATGGTGTGGTGGGCGAGAGTGGCGGAAGGTGATTCAAATCATCCATTGGGGGTGTCAAGAGTTACGTCTAACACGCTCTGGTTCTGTCGACTTTTATCAAATCTCACATTTCTCCGAGTTCTTGTTCGGTACAGGAAGTAATCTCCTCGATTATGCAAGCCAATGTGAGGGGTTGCAGTTCCACAGAGTGACTCTGTTAAATAGTTATCGAGCGACAGACTGTGCAGTTAAGGATTTAATTTGTCACCATGGAATAAACATTCAAAGGGTGCTTCAAAAGTTTCATGCACTGAACTACTCTCGAAATCGATCTAGTTTCATTCAAAAAGTTGAGCACAAGGATAACTTTAACTTTTTTTTTTTTTGTAAAAAACTTTTCAGTTTGAAATAAAATGAAACATTGGACGACTTGCTTCTCTCAATGAAAGCTGTCATTTCACATCATCAAGTTCTCTGGCAGCAACTTTTGTTAGTTCTTGAGAAGTTTTAATGAAATTTTAAGATTTTTGTTATCTTGGCAAGCTGCACAAAAAAAAACTTGAGGGAAAATTCTCGAGGAAGGTTATAATAAAAGAAGACAGGAAGGTAATTTCTCTTTGAATATATAATCAATAATATCACGTCCCCTTACGTCTACGGAACCCCACCACTTTTAGCTCTTTGTACTCTACTTAATTGGAAATCAGCCTTAACTTGCGCTGCCTGCACTTACTAAACGTAAACAAATTCAATTTTTGTAATCGTCATTGAAAGTCAAGAGTTGTTCAAGGCGGAATCACTGAATTCAGAGTCAAATCATGTAAAACGTATAAAACTAAAGAACACGTGCAACCAGCGCAAAGAGCTCAATTAAGAACTCCTTAAGAGGGAAACATTTCTTAAGGGCACATAGTCGTCTACACAAGCTTCTTACCACCATAATTTGTGCGGTGCATGTAATACTCATCAGCCGTACAAGGACTCTTGACAGCTTTTAACGATTTCAGAATTTCCATAATGCCAAAATGGATTCAAATTGAATTTTTCGCATATAATGCAACTCCCGTCAATTTGGTTTGTGGTGCATTCAGTTGCAGTCCTTGCATTCAAGGGCAGAAGCAAGACTTTTTGATGTCCTGCACGAAATGTTTTACTGCCTTAATGGAGTCCTCGTCTGATTGGTGGCAAGTGATAAATGATCCGAAAAAAATCATCCATCACCATCAAGGGGGAAAAGCATTACATTTATTACTGCTTATGTTCCATTATGATGTGAAGTGATTTGTGCGTAAATTTTATGAGGTTTTATCGCCAATTTTACCACAAGATTGCATTACTATTGTTTGGGAGAGGTATATCGGGTTCAAAGCGGAGATGGTGTATCCTAAAGATTTTAAAGTAAGACATTTTCATTGCAGTCGTATTGTGGGCTTAAGAAGAGATAATGGTGTACCACAACCATACACACATTAGAAAACCGATTCATCCGTAGATGTGAATTGCTAAAGCGCTTCACCTTGCTTCCGTAAGGCCAGCATGACGCTTAGAGAAAGAAGCTCTCTTAGAGAGCAACGTCCAGGTCCCTCTTGAGATTTGTACGTTACCTTATTAATTGTCTTTTAACTGCAATCTCCAAATTGATGGCAAAAATCATCTTAATGCGAATCAAGCAAACAATTGAGTGCACTCTAAACGATGAACAGACAGCCTTTCGTGAGTGTTCCTCCTGCACCGGCCACATCAATACCCTGGAGATCTCCTTTACATCTAATGTTCATCGATTTTGAGAAGGCGTTTGATAGCGTTGATCGCGATTATATACGGGCAGCTTTATGTAGGAGAGGCATCCCATGAAAACTTATCACAATCATAAAAGAGTCCTGCTCAGGAGCCCAATGTCACGTCCTACACAAGGGAAAGCTGTCGTAGCCCTTCCAAATGCTGAACGGAGTGAGACAAGGATCCATACTATTAACTTTACTTTTCTTGATCGTCATTAATGGCGTAGTGTGCACCTTACGCAGCTGTACTATGTCGACGATGTGTAGCTCCTATCCGAAGCACTGAGCAGAGATGGTCGCAGAGCAGGGCTTAAGATCAATGCTGCTTTGAACAGACTCCAAGAGACAAAATTAAATTTAGCTTACAAGTGGATAAATTTTGCTATCTTGGAAGCATAGCTACAGCAGACGACAGGGCTGAAGCTGATGTATAGGCTCGCATCAATAACGCTCGAGTTCCATGTTATTCTAATGCTGAATCTGGCAAATAACAACATATTCAGACGCACAAAACTCCGGATCTTCAAATCGAAAGTAAAATTGGCTCTGTTGTACAACCTATGTTGTTGTCAACCTATGTATCCGGCGCATCCTTCAAATCCATTGGCCGAAAGTCATTACCAACGAAGACCTACATAGACTTACAGGCCAAGACGGGATTCGCAGGCGAAAGTGGCAATGGATACGCCACACACTGAGAAAAGAGCCAAACAACTTGGAGGACGCAACACATGAAGAAGAAAGGAACCAGAGAGAGAAATCGCTATAAAGCACTGTAACGCTTAGTGGAACTTAATTTGCCAAAGACTATAAAATTATACATTGCACTCTCTTACTCTTAGGTGTCAATTGGCAAGATTGTAGAAGTGGTATTTTTTTAGGTAGGTTAGGTAAGAGTCCTGGCTATGGGACCGAGCCCCATTTTTGCCAAATGTTTTCTTACAGGCATAGAACGCTAGCGACGCCTTTTCATGTGCCCCCCCCCCCCCCTATGTTTCTCTCCTCTCGACACCATCTTTAATTGTTCTGATTTGACTGAACCCTTCAATCTCATTAACTACTAAGAGTAATAGTGACAACAGTCACTTCACAGAATTGCATCAATCCAGTGGCAAACGAGATTTTCGGTACCGTGAGATGTTAGAGTAAAGGTGTATTCGTACAGTCTTGACATTGTTGAAAGCCCTTCAGGTATATACCTAAGGTAAATTCTTTTTTCCTGAGTGATTTTTGAATAATCCGGTTTCGGTCGACTTTTGTGTACTCGTGCTGATACCTCTATAAGTAGGTTACACTGGCGCTGGTATACATCAAGAATTCTCTCCAACGTTTAAAAAAAACGCGATGAAACACGGTATTATGTCGGTTTTTACCTGCCTTGGGGAAAAAGACCGCATTGACCTGTCTCCATGCAAGAGGGACATGGGAGTGGAGTAGACAGCTTGTATATATCGTCATTAGCCGAGAAATAATAGATCCCTGAGCTTTCTGAAGCATGATATATAATATTTCATCTATTCCTTGTTATTTGTATTGGGTTGATGGTCCATTTACGTCTGTCCTTAGTGACAATAGAGCTAGCACAATCCAGATTTAGTAGCGTTTGCCAATTCGGTAGCCCATGTCTTTCTGTCGTCCCAAAGTTACCGAGAACGTGCGTGCCCGTAAGCAGTTCTGGCGTTTCCTATACTGATTCTATATAGGAGCCATCGCTGCACTTCAAGAAAGAAAGAAGGCTGAGGTTAAATTCGGTTAGGTTAAATTGGTTGGTTTCGACCTCGCATAGACCACATCAAATCCATAGCGGTACCACTGTTGGGTGTCCTATATCCTATAGATGTTGTGCTGCGATTGTCGAGGCGTTGGAATTCTAGGGAAGATACATTATGTTTTATAGAATCAGTCAACTGAGTCGACGAAAAGTTAGTTAAATCAAGTGATGTATTAAGTTAATCCGGGACAAAAGCGAGTATGATCCTTACCATAAACCCCATCTCTCCGCAAATTCTGCCACAAAGTCGATGATGTCAAGATGAGCGTTTTGTTTTAAGCGTAATACTGCTTTTTGACAAGCGTCACTTCGGAGTTGGTCTTATTTCGTGTAACATATACAGTCTTCCTTCCTTTTCTGGAGTTTGTTTACTTTTTGAGGCCATTTTGGGTACACTTTAGACATGCTTTTATTGTGAAACGAAATTTTGCGCTGTCATTTTTCTCAACCATTATATCGCTAGTTTAACCTGAACAGTTCCAGTGCGCGCAAAAATCCTCAAATTTCCGCTTTTAGTTTTCGCACCATTTCGCTTCCATAATGCCTTTGCCTCGTACCTATAATGCCTTTGAAAACACAATTTTCCCAATTATAATGCAACGGAAGATAGTATCATTCTCTATTACTTTCCGATTTAATAAGTCAGTAAGCAAAAAAAAAAAACGAGTCGTCTTCACAAGCGGACCCTTTATGTCTTGTCGTACCCTTCATTTCTTTAACCTTCGACTTGATTGCATGTGACATTGCATGCAATTAGCGTGATTATGCATTGCACATTATTGCATGAAGTATCAATCCTATAACGTTTCCCACCACCATGTCGCGGTATGATACTGAATACAGCACCCTTCCTGGTTTGGTTGCATGTTAACGCTCCAATTTGGTTAACCTACTTAAATAGGATGGGCTGGATATTTTGGTTGTGTCATCCCTGAAAGTCGCGAATGAATCCTTTTTTTTTTTTGGTGTCTTGCTGCCTTGAGACGCGATAAATTTACATGTAAGAGCACAAAGGTATATGTCCTGTAAGCCTTTGACGGTGAAATTGTGCCATGTCATGGGACAATTAGTTTGTTTGTTTTCTACTTAAAGTTTATGAGAACGAAAGGGATTGCTTGGAGTTCATTATTGTTGATTCCTTTTTTTACGCTCATTCCAAAGGTAAAAGAGATAAAACTATTGCAGTCCTACAACTGCTTTTTTAGCTGGAATTGAACTTTATTTTATATTTGATGGTTCTGAATTCTGGATATTGTAACTAATTGGGATTTAGGTGCTCTCTAAATCTTGTCTTTGAACTGGGGCTTTATTTCACGAATAGCTCGATTAATATTTCTGCTTAAGTGCCTGAATTGTCAGAATAACATCGATCTTTAAACGGCAAAGTTCGTTACCAAAATGGATGATTACACGATTATTGACCTTGTGTAGCGCCATTCTGCTGGAACCAGAAATGGTCCAAGTGCAATCCCTCAATTTCTGGCAAAAAAATCGGTTCTCATGCCTATATAGCGCTCCGTGTTTGCGAATTGGCCGAAACTATTGTCAAAAAGTATTAGGAACTCAACAACTCTTCTTTCCCTATCGATTTATGCCCTCAGAACTCTTTTTGTCAAAAAAAAAATCGGTACCGCGTGAACTTATTACCCCAAAGTCATGTTTCGCGATTTTTGAGCTTAATTTACCGGAACTATCCAAAATTTTCTGTCTAGAACTACAGAACTATGTTAGTTCTACCGGGAACTCACAATTTTCAAGAAAAGAGGTGCCAAGTTCACATGACTGAAGTAAGAGAATCAGCTGCTTTCAACTTCTTCTTCGTCCAGGCAACTCCGACAGAAGTCGTTGACAAGAATACGCGTGCGGACGTCATGTCTACAAAACGACAGTGACCCGTTATAACCGCAGTGATATTACGGAGATTCCGGCGGCTTCCCTTCAGTAAAAACGCCGTTCTCTTTTCACTCCACTCAGGCACTTCTTGCTCTCGATGATCTGAACAGCTTTCAGGTCGATCTCTCTGTTTTACTCAAATTAGAGGCCGTCCGATTGATCTGTCCATTTGTGAAGCGTTCATCTTCAAACCTTTTTTCGCCAGAACATCGGCTGCCTCATTACCCGACCAGGTACCCATCAGAGAATTAACTTGTGTAAGGACAAGCTTTGTTTGTTTGAGCCGAGCACCTTGATAGCCGCTTGGCTATCGTTACACGAAAAAATTTCACTACACCTTTGTAGGTCCTTGTACAAAACTTGTCGCCCTTTCAATGGCCTGGACCTGCTTTGCTTGAATATCACTGCAGTGGTTCAGCAGCCGGTACGAGTTTCGTATGCTGAGACTATCGGAGAAAACCCGCCGCTCCCAATTTTTGAGCCATCCATGAAGATCGATATTCCTAGCATTGGCAGCCACTGACTCCTTCCCACCCCCTACTAATGCCCAGCTCTGCGACCATCTCTGCTCAATGCTTGTGTGGTCGTTTAGGGCGCTGCACAAGACATCATTTCTGACGATCAGGAAAAGCTAAGGTGACAGTACGCGTTCTAGCTTTTTCAAAATCGACGAACATATCAACCGAAACTCCAGATCGAAGGATCAAATAAAGCCAAGAAACTATCTTTATGCAGTAATCAATCAATCAAGAGACATCTTGTATGTTCTCAAGGAAAAAAGGTGTCAAAATTTATAATGTTTCAAATTCCAATTCACGATTCTAACCCACCAATTACCACAGCCGTAAGCCCAACAAAGAAAAGGAAGCACTCTAAAATTACTAGGGGACCCATAAACTTTCAACCCAGAGACTCGTAACTTGCAATAAATTTCAATTTTATGAGATTTTCACAACTTTCTCTCACGTGACACACTACTTTCACTTAGAGTCGCAAGGGTTTTTACGTTACTAACGAGGATCTAAGGCGCAAAGGAGCGTAACAAAGTCGTCAGAGAATGAAACGAAACCAACAACAATGACGAACAATCAAAACCCAATAAATCCGTTACAGCCCAATGCGTCTATAAGATGGTAGTGAAAGTATTTTTTTTGTGTGGCGAAATTTTCAGCGGCTTCTTTCCCTCGATACCTTAAGACTCGGATTTGGATCATCATCGATGTCCTGCGGCGTAAACATATATCTCAGGATTTAAATGAGATGTTTCGTTTTCACCTTGTCTTTTTTGACAGTGATGGCAGAGATTTTGGCAGACTACTCTAATCGGATTTCCTCCTTATTTCAGGTTTGATTGGACCTTTGCCAAACACAAAATCTGGTGGCCGCACATGAAATGAATGAACCTATGAACTCCTGCTGTGCGCCTTCACCTCTTTTGTCCCCAAAATTGTTGGACTTTATAGTTATCCGGGATGCATTTGATTTTTCCTTTCATTAGATGACGCAGCACGTCAGAAACAATCCTATCACTGACTTTAATTATGATTTATGATTAGATTAAGGATCGTGCTGTCTCGGCGTACAGTTGGTTTTGACAGTTCTTGACATAATCAACTCCAAGGGGGTTGTTTACTACATTTGCCAGGGGTAACATACTGTTCCCTTATAAAAATCGATTCCATCTTTCCGCCGCATCGGATTTAGTGTTCGCTTCACATTTTCTTAATGCAGTCAGTTTTGTTGCAATTGTTTTTGTTAATTTTCTACTTTCCACCCAGGTGAATTGGCGATCATTTCTCTTGGAAGGTAAATTTCCGCAGTTAGCATTCGAATTTTTGTCTAAGTCTGGCCTTTAATTAAAAGTCATCTGTCATCGCGTAACTTTTCAAGTTGGCAATTTGTGCGGAGCCAAAACAGAAGCGTTAATGTTGCGGATTTACTGTAGAAAGTTTAATTGCAGTGCGATATCAGCAAATTAAATGAATTCAACAACGACTACGTCAAACTTCATTAGTTCGGTGAATTGTTATGCAACGCTACCGCGCGGGCTGTCGTCTCACGGATACTGCAATCAGCTCGTTTTAATTGCTGCATTTCTACCTTTACGGCAAGTTTAATTAACTACTCCGCGTATGTAAGGGCAGCGAAAGTATTGACATTTATCTCCCGGTGCGGTTTTGTAAAGCTCTCTAGGGTTATTCATGACTGAAACTTTTGCTGGTATCTTACAAGGTTAGATTGTAGAGATGTAGTTGTTTCCGTAGTTGAAGGAAACTGTTGTTAAGGCAAAAATCGTGACTTGGATGTAATTGTAAAGTTTGCAATGTTTCTTGATTAGAGTCCAATACATGCTGCAGTTTAATATAAGCAGGATTAACTTCAATACTTGCACTTATGAGATGCTCAGTCTATCAACGAACTGACTACTACGACTAAACAATCAATAAATTAAAAGACGATACATTGAAGAAATAGGCTCGCGATTATCATGATTTTTTAAGGGACCACACGGAGCATAAACATTTAAGACACTTAACAGCTCGGGGGAGTCATTAGCCGCATGAATACACTCAAATGCCGAAACAACTCCTTATATTCAGTCTATCCTCGAGCGAGTCCAAGCGAGTTAAGTTTAAGGCTGCCTCGATAAAGCAGTAAGGCGACAGGATCGTTCCAGAAAAGACTTTGAGGATCGAAACGGATGAATCTCTGCCGGACAACCTCAATGTACAGAGCCAAACCGAACTAAAATACTCCAAGATTGGTCCAACAAAAGTGCAGTAGGGAAGCTTGTTTGTAACAGGATCAACAAACTCCCTGGATTGGTCTCTTTACAAAATCCAAGATCGTATTATATGTGGTGTTCAAATGAACGGTGATTATTCAGAATGATACCCAAGCATTTGGTTTTGCAAAGTGTAGCCAATGCACATCCATCCAAAGTATAGCCAAAATACAGAAGACGCTTTTTACAAAAGAAAAAGGTCCATGGTAGTACATTTAGATACATTGAGAGGGAGGCTGTTGTCGTCAGCATAATACAAAATTCTCGAGTTAGATCTATTCGTTGAGATGCAGGTTCGAGCCTTGGCCTCACTGTGAATTTTAATTTAAAATCGAAATAAATTATAAATCCACTCCGTCTCTGTGCTGTTGCCTAGTTCGCAGCAATGCCAAAAACAGTACTTCCAATTTCTCTCATTCCCCTTACCCCAAATCTCTTCCGGCCAAAGCCAAGAGACTGGCCGCAATGCTTTACGAAGGAGTAAAAAATGCCATCGGGACCAATCGAAAAGTCATCAGCAAAATTCGAAATGCACTCAGAGACTGATGCCACGTCAAGTATAAGGTCATTGTAAAGAAGTCGGTGGAAGCTCCGTCAAGTTAGCAAAATAATTATCACTACTATAACAGTCAAGGTCGCAAAAGAACGCACCAAAGAGAGTGGTCCTAAACTCTGGACACCGTCAAGTCTCAGCGACAAAGGGTATTTATCAGTGGAGCGCTTGGAGTTTACAAACCTCAAGAACAGCTTCGGTTCATCACCAAATGAAAATTATGAGTCTTGCAAACCACAATTTACTTAGAGCATTCCTAGTGAAATAGTCAGTGCCGTCCCTTGGCGAACCTCAGTCTCAGGGACCAAAGGAGTCAAGCAACACTTCCCCTGAGTGCAGGCAGGGCCCGCGGAGAAAACCAGGTCTAAGGATTTTCCCGAATCATTGGTTATATTGCTGGACTGTGTCAGGCCAAAGAAGCTATGCTATTGATGACAGCCGACACATGTTGAGAAGTAGAGACGGGAAAAGAGGACATCAATACTAGAATCATTAGAGGAGGAATATAAACTGTAGCCAAATAAACGCTTTTATAACGTAGCCTCTGAATCACGCACGGAAATTCTAGGTCTCCAACTAATAAAGTCATAGCATTCCACCGCGAACATGTGCATTCAAAACCGAAGAGTGGTGATCCCTACGAAAAACCTGGAAATCAGGACCAACAAGCTCCGTGTCTGCAATTCTACCATACAGCCAAGTTTCGGTCAAATAGACTACGTCAAAGCAGGAATTCGTCGTCAATGACTATAAGCTTTATCTTTCTATCAGGCTGGCAACAATACCTCAAATTTTCCTTCTAGGGCTGTTTTTGAAATTTAAAGTATACAATAGCTGCACAGCGTTACCCAAACTTCACCTAGAGGTGGTGGTAATCTGTCTCTAAATCCCTTCTTTCAACCTTGATCGGGGTTTTCATAATAATTAAAACTCAATGCATTGATTGGAAAAGGATATTACTCACGTCAAGGCAGGGGAAATGCAAGAAACTTTTTCAATGAACAAGAAGGGTTATTCGTTGCTCTTTTGAGATTAATCGGTTTTTAATTTACAAACGAAGGATCTGATCTGATCCCGTATCCGATTACCAAGAACTAATTATTCGTGCGCAGTGAAATGAAAGGATATTCTTGCTCGGTTGGAAAAGTGATACAATTTCTTCTTGAAGCCCGACATAGTTGAATTCTTAATATCATTTCAATATGTTTATTCAACTAGAAAATTGATGAATTCTTAAGGAGAAACAGCACAGCTTCTGACTGCTGAATAATTTTTTTTAAATAAAAACAAAGTGACAAAGAAGAGGGCTGGTTGTCTACTGTTGATGAAGGTCAATTTTAAAGTTTTATAAGGATTGTTAAGGAAGGCAGTAACATTATTGTAGATGTAAAATAATCACATAACGAGTGTTCATAACAAGGATTACAAAACATAAGAGAATATAGTGAGTCGCACTTAAAATTTGTTCAGTTGTCAAAACAAATGACATGGGTCCTCCCTTCTATGCGAAATTTCTTAAAACTTTAAAGAAAAACTAAACGTGAATGATCTGCACCATGAGTACCAAGTAACGAGGGAATTGATTGCAATGATATTGTCGACCGCCAGGCAGAAAAGAAGCCTACTTTCAGTTGCAGAGAATATAATAGGGCGAATCAATTCGAATAGCCAAAGAGGTTCATAAGTTATTGAAACGAGATAAGAAAGACTGTGAGTGATAGTTAATGTTACTTTAAGATCTTAGAAGCACAAGACTCTCGGAACCACAGTTTGTCTTGTCACAAATCATATTTTTGTTCGAGATAATTGGCACACTCAAAGCTCGAATCACTCGTCTGGAAAAAAAGCTAACACTGCTTTATGTTTGCTCTACGCATTTAGGTAGGTATGGGTGGCTGTCCAATGAAAGGACACACTTAGACCTCGAATACGTCCGTCGGGATACCACGGGGTTAAGATACCACACAACTCCTTATTGAAACCACCTGGAGCCATCAATGAAGCGACGAGAATCTCTTACTTCACTCGTCCCGAGATCGCAGAGACTATTCAGGTCACATAGTCCCATAGTAAGGCCGTCCGCATACGTTCAAAAGCAGAGCACGAACAGAGGCGGTAAAATATAGTTTCCACCTCTTCTCTGCAGAAGCCATTTAAGAGGATCCCTAATCTCCTTGCGTGCGTACCAATAAGACATTGACCTGTATTCACCCCTATGACTATGCCTAGGGTGGTTCATCGAAATTAGACACTTGGAGCGTTTAAAATTTTTATAGTTCGCTTAATTGGTTGCCACCATGTTAAGCAGCAGCTAAAAAGTATCTAGAGGAAATCTAAAGTAGCTTGGATTTCTATTGTAGTGCCATTTTTAGAAAGATCATCTGCTACACAGTTCCCTGAACCCAGCACAAGTGCATCTGGTACTGCTCTGAATCTCATTCAGGTGTGAGCGGCAACTGTTAACAGTTCTTGATGTCGATGAGACAAATTCCCCGGCTTGACTGTCGTCCGTGAGAATTCTAATATTCGGGTATGTTGTTCCTTTTCAGAGCTTCCTGATTTCAGTTTTCAACCGCCTGTGTAGATCTGAACGGATTCACCACCGTCTTGAAGATCGTCGTTCTAAACCGCTTAAAAAAGGAATAGCTGAGTATGGTATAAGCAACAGAGAGCTGATACAACGATCATCTATTGGCTTCTGTGATTTTTGAAAGGAGCTTCCTTCACGCCTATATCCCCTTGCTTAGCGACAGGTTAAAAGTCAAAACTGAGGCTATCGGCAATGCATTAAGATCCCATGGAGAATACGATATGTTTGTCAATGGATCGAGGCAATGCTGAGTAGCGGACAGACACATGGAAAGCAGGGAAACGAGACTGTAAAGGAAGTCTGTAGGGGTACACCACAGAGTGGCATCCTATACCTAGCTGTTTCGCTGATGTTAGTTGTTGATATACTTGTAAGGTTGCTAGGAAGCACCGGAATAAAAGTGGTGGTTTAGGCGGACGACCTGGTCGTATTGTTATCACATATGCTTTTAAGCATCAGACGCATAAGGTTTAATAGCCAATACCCGGAAGACTGAATGTGTGTTGTTTGCAAAGAAGAAGTTGAATCGGAGCCTTTGAACCACCCAAACTTGGGGGTAACACCTTAACGCTAAAAACCTTAGTCAAATATTTGGGTATGTTATCAGTAACAACTCCAACTACAACTGGAACATCAGCATTGAGGAGTGCGTTGAAAAGGCTTCGATAGCTTTTTTAACTGCAAGAAAACTTTAGGAAAGAAATACCCTAAAGTTCACTGGATGTATACGTCGATAGTGAGACCAATCTTGATTTACGGAATCTTAGTTTAGTGGGCCGCTTTTGGAAGGAACTGTAACATTAAGAAGCTCACCAAAATTCAAAGAGTTGCCTACTTGGGCATCTCAGGGGCGGTAAATAAAATGTCAACTGTCGTGTTGGACATCCACGGTAAAAATATAGCTACTCGTAATCCCATTAGACTGTAGGAATCCAAATGTTGGAAAACTTAAGACTACGGACACAGTTTACTAACAGTTTACAGACAACAGTATACTAATGGCCTACCATATCATCTGGAGAGCGCTGACTATGTCGTTCCTACAGAAGAGGAGTCTGCCTAAGAGAAGAAACCGAAATAGAAGGTGATTGTAGCCGAATCAACGACCGGGTCAATATTAGTTGTCCTAGGGGATGCAGCCAGGAGGGTCATCCTCGGCAAGATTGCTGAAAGTAAAGAAAATCAACAATCAAGTGAAACATAAAAACATATGCTTCAAGCTCATACGGATCTGAGGTATAATTATTTAATTCTATGTTAAAGCTAGTTTCCGTTAGTTTTTAATCTTCAATATCTGAAGATCTCCATACTCTACGAGACATTGTAAGTTCTTCACTTTCGTTAGTAGCTATCGTAACCTAGGTGGAGCCTTAATGGTTTGGTATCAGAGCGCTATTCTTAAATAATCTTCCGTCCATCGTGACTTTGACTGCTATTTGATAAGAACTGTTCGTTTGAGGTAATAAATGTGCCAAAGTGAGCTTTCTCTGAACGTGCACATACAGAATAATCTTTTCAGGTTACCATGCGCCTATCTCGAAAAGATTTTATGATGCGAAACAAAAGTCTTGTATCTTGCATGAGTAAACAAATTCTTTGCCATTTGATTTACCTGATCCAAAACCATCATCTGACCTTATTTTGAGTGTCTTGCCCAATAATGCAGTCTACCCTAGCCATTTTTGTGATCAACTTTCCCTAAAAACAGGAAACATTTCTCTAGCGGAACACAAATTCCTTTGTATCAACCTCAAAAATCACCAAGACATTCCGATGTACAGTAACAAAACAGCAAATCAAGGGGGAAACGAAATTCGATTAAGGTTACCAACCCCCTTGTCGTTGTCGTCTTTACCAAAATTGCTATGGAGCCCTTAATTTACTTAGAGAAAGAAAAGACAACCCTGAGACGTCCTGGATTGAGTAGGATCGAAAACCTTGAGATGCTTGTTCCTCCAAGCTTGCCCAAATAAATTCACACAAATCGGGCGATACTAATGGCAGTTTGTTTGCTCTACCACGGAGTTCCACCGTAAGTCAGATGGGGATTTTCAAACATTTTCCTCACCTTTTGATTTCATCTTCGGGAAAATTATAGAAATACGTTTCCATTTTCGTAATTTCTCCTTTGTGGCTGAGATTATCTTTTTTTATAAATTGCCGGTCTGACGAGAAGTCGTTTTGCTATTTGCTTTGGATTAAGTCATCGTCGTTTTCCTGAATTATGACAACATGGGATTTAGGGAAAATGGATGTAAAGGAAAATGTGGTTTCTGTGAAAATCGGGATTACTTTTATGAAACTGAAAACTCTGATTTCAATGGACTTTTTTTTAGTTTAAGTTGATTGAAGTTTTTGGAGACCAATGCCTGTCAATCGTTGTCTAATTTTATTGACGACCTCTCTAAAAAAAACTATTTTCAAAATCATATTTTGGGCAACCTTCGACGTGTTTGCACTCAAGCAAAACCGGCCAAACTGTAGCACGTGTTAAAAGACACCTGCCAGAATTAATTAGTCTTTCCGTCACCTTGTCAACAGTGATTAGTATCGACCGACGGAAAAGGTGAGAGAAACCAACACATCATGGTTATATGGCACTGGTGTTAAACTCATTCATTTTGTTAATAGCTTCAGAGAAGATGTCTATCACAGTCTGCAAATTGTCTGAAAAAATGGAAACTATCGTTTTCATTTAGGGGCAAATGACTACCTTAACCATGACCACAGTAGCAAACTGTTTCCACCTTTTAGAGTTCCAACTGAAATGGCGGTTAATAACCGAACACGCAAAGATAATTAAAATTTGCGTGCAACAAAGCCCGGTGGACGCGTGCCACATCTTTTGATTGATTTTTGAGGAATATGAAAAGGTGCTGCCTTTGGGCATCGCAAGGGGTTAATTGCAAGGCGTCATGCATATCACTTAACAAAATGCCATCCAACATAACCTGTATGAAGTCATTGAAAGTTCGCTTAATTACGACAAACCCTTGGGAATCACCAGACCTTGAAGGTAAGTAGAATTCCAGAAGATATCACACCGACAGCTAGCAATAATATAAGACTTTAGCAAGTGTCCTTCAAAAGTAATTTAAAAGTCAGCAGACATCAGTTATCATCCTTTTCATCACGCTGAGTCTTTCTTTATCCTTGAGGATGTCGTAACCACCTTCCTCCCAACTGTTCACAATCGTTTCGCACGTTCATAAGAAAAAGAAATTTTGAGGAGAAAACTAATGCCACCAAAATCCTTTCGTGAAACGTGACAATACAATTGCAGGAGCAGATCTGTTCTTGCTTTTCCAAAATAATTCCCATCAAATGGGATGAAATGATCAGGGACGAACCCTGGGCAGATCACAGACAGAACTTTCAAAATGTCTAATAAATTTTACAGTTAATGAGCGAATTGGATTAAACGAGCAAAGTTGGACAATAAACTTGGCATAACCCCGGAGCGGTAATGCAAACGATGGCACGCGTGAAACGAAACAGGATAACTTTCGGGATTAGGACGATAGCAATTTATGGAAAGAAAAGGGTTCGAGAAGATTACACTTTTTTTGGTGTTGGCATCATTTATGATTTAAAGGTTTTTGCCTGATGGCTGTTACCAGACATAAAGTTTGTCGAACTCTGTCCCTACAAGATCAAGGTTGTAAGGACCGGAGTACAGGATTCTTCGAATTGGCATTAATGCTTATTTGTTCACTCGATTTTTGTCTTAAGACAGGGATTTAAAAACTGGATGCTTGTACAACTACGAGATAAAAGTTGCAGTGAATCACTTCTCTTGCTTTCTGATATACATACTATCTACAGACTATCTCTGACACACGGGTTCGCGGTATGTAGCTACGATTCACTGGAAGTTATCATTACTGGCAAGTGTTTTGC
Source organism: Leptarthrus brevirostris (assembly GCA_964036015.1). Classification (NCBI taxonomy): domain Eukaryota; kingdom Metazoa; phylum Arthropoda; class Insecta; order Diptera; family Asilidae; genus Leptarthrus; species Leptarthrus brevirostris. The sequence goes on from OZ038375.1 coordinate 108,605,471, forward strand.
TTTATTTTTCCAAAATAATTCCAAACACTTGCAATCGAACAACTCTTCTTTCTTGCTTTCTTTCAACTATCGTTTTCAAAAACTGGTGTCGTAAAACTTTTTTGTGTCAAAAACAAAATCTTCTTCTTTAAAATGGTAACGACTTGGCAGTAATTAGATAACATAAAACATTGATGTGCTCCTCAAGTCTCGAAAACTTACTTTGAGCCCCTCGATAGGACGATTGAGGGCTACGTTATTAGAGAATGTTCATAAAGTGGTGTCTGATGATTTGTCTACTGGTGTGCCTCAATGGTCTGTCCTCTTTTGTATAGGAGACAACGGTGTGGTTATAGCTTTTGGTAAATATGAGGAAAATTATGACATTACAGGACAACCTTCGAGATTGTTGGATACATTTTCAGCGAGGTTGATCTTAGAGTTGTTGCGGATCCAGTCCGTTCTGTCAACCTTGCCCTCTAAATCCACTGGCCGCGGTTTCGTTTGTTCTGTTTATTTTTTCTTTCGTCCTAGTTGCGTTTCCTTAATTTGCTGCGTTTTTCAAGCACTGACACACTGCGAACTTCCTCTAGTCTTCTCCAGGGTGCCCTTCTTCGTGTCATCATTTATTTAATTTGTGCTTCTTCAGACTAGGATGCTTTTGTCGGTTCGCCTTCTTCTCCTTTTAATGATGTTATTGTGGTTAAACCCATTGGCCCTAGTTGTGATCCTGCTACATATTGTCCATCATATCTGAGGTCTTTGCCCTAAGAGCTGTACAGTAGCCCAAGGTCTTCTTTACCTCTCGTCTCGATCTATATACTATTGAGGATGATGTATGTCAGATTGAGAAGTGGGTCCGTCTTATTTGGCCATTATTACTTCGTTTCTCGCTCGTGATCATCGAGGTGATGGTCTAATCAATGCTCCAAAAAACTAACGATGATTTCCCTGTACTATGAAAATGTAAGGGAATAAATAAGAACTGAAACTTCTATTATTTTTCAGTCAACTGCAGCGTCATATTACGACGGTGTTGCTCTTACAGAAACTTGGCTGTATTAATTTTTCCCTGGTTGATGTCCCATCACAGCGTTGAGCTTATAGCTGTAAAGATTTTTTTACCCTCTCCAAACATGTATTTGCTCTGTTGCTATATTCCGCTTAATCTGATAGCCAGCCAGGATGTGGAAGATCTTTGTGTCTATGATATACTGATTAAATCTCTTGATTATGTGTTTCTTCAGTTCAATCCGAAGGATGAGATCGTTTTAGTTGGATACTTGTAAGGATGTCTATAATCCTTCGAACGGCCTTACATCTCATGATCTTATTTCTTGTACGCTCTTTGCTGCTTTGGTTTACACCAAATAAGTTGATTTGATTTTTATCTCTGACCTGAGTCACACTCTTTTGGAGCGTCTTTTTTTGAATCTAATAACTCCTTATTCCCGCCACTCTTCGCTACTCGTTTAACGTTTATGTAGATTGTCCAGACTTTAGAAAAGCTGACTATTGCAAATACGCAGATTTGATGTTGACGTCGATGTTGCTCTATTTTAAGAGAAAGTATATGAGGGTTTTGCCGCTTGGGTACTCTTATGATAGCTTATCTCACCTCTGCGGTATAACGCGGATCTGCGTGGATTGAAGAATAGAAAAAATAAACTGTGTAGGGCCTACTTGAAGGGTGGGGATGATTTTTATCACTTTGACTTTGTTGCCTGCTACAATGACTTTAAGTTGCTCGTCGACTCATTGTGCTGCGAATATATCGCTGAAACTTGTGAAAACTTCTTCCATAACCCACATTCGTTTTTCAAATTTCCTCTATGTACTTCTTGGGTTCTGAAAGAAGTAATCACTGTTTGAGAGTTCAGTTGCCCCCGCAGATTTTGGGCATTTTATTGATCATTCTGAAAGTTTTGGGCGGTTGCCAATAATGATCACCGAGGAGTCTATTCTTCACATTATTGGTTTCCAAGGGAGCTCCAAATGTTGCTGAAGGCCTGTTCAGACGGCTGGATTGTCTCTTTGAATTGGGTATTCCGTTCAACAAATCAATCAATGGACATTTCCATGAAGTGAGGAAGAATTCTTTTATTATATCTGTTCACAAAAAGGGAAATATAGAAAGAATATAACTAACTATAGCCCAATTGCTAAGCTCTCTTCCATTCCAAAGCTACACACTTCTCTGTGTGTTTTAAGGTTTAGATTTCTAATAATCACCGTGGTTTTGTGCCGGAAAGATTGACCGCAACTAATCTCCTCAAATTTATATCAGACGTTGTTTCGGGTTTCTAACGGAGTCTGAGACTGATTGCACTCACACTGCTGCTTCAGTAAAGCTTTCGATAGACTTCCTTACTCCATCATTGCTTTCAAGTTGCTCAAGCTTAGGTTTCACTCTACTTTCATCAATTTGATTTAGTCGTATTTGGCTGTTAGAATTTACCAGGCTTCTTTTTGCAATTCAACCTCAAGATTAATCAGGGCGAGATATGGGGTTCCACAGAACAGTCACCTTGGCCCCTTGCTCTTTATTTTATCTGTTAATAACATTTGTTACCTCCTAAATATTTTCTCAAACATTAGGGATGCGGGCGATTGTGTCCGGGGTCAGGATAACCTCAAAGTTTTTCTGGAATTGGTGTGTCAGCAATAGTCTACCTACAGCTTAATCCCGACAGTGTATGACTATGACATTCCCTAGACGTCGGGATTCTCTTACACTTTTTGAAATACCGTGGTGAATAGCTCTACCGTTTTATCTTATCTATTCTTGAGCACGCGTCACAGGACTGGTCGCCGTACTGGCAGGTCTACTCTCGGCATGTTGAACCTGTTCAGCGTATTTTCCCAAGGTTTGCTCTTCGTAATCTCACATCGGATGATGGAAAATAAATTGCTGCGTATCAGTTACTCTCGTTAAGATTGCAGCTGAAGTCCAAAGATCTCATAAACTGCCATTGTTCTTCCAATAAACCAATTTACGGCCAGTTGTATGAGAGATATAGAACAAAAGGCCCTGAAAAGTGATTCAGTATCTTCTAAATCTTCCTTTTTTTGAAGAACAAATAGGTGCCTATATTAAATTCAAGAAAATGCCTTTTGTAACCTTTATTTGAAACGAACTAAACGTTTTGTGAAAACAAAAAACAAAACAAGGACATTAACCTGAACACATACCGATCTGAACCAACCAACCGAACTAACAAGCATAAAATCTCCACCTCATTATTACTCCAAAAATGTTTCCCTTGTTTTTCTGTATTATTTTGTGGTTGCCACTTTCAGGACGTTTCATTCTCGTCCTTAGATCATTATGTTAATGAAGCCTCGACTGTCTGCAGCTTTCAGACATTTGCCCCTAACATGGTTCTACAACTGACGAATTTGTTCTAAATATGAAAGAACTTGAGCACCGCCGTAGGCTAATATCGTCCTTAATTAAGCCAAGCACAGATGGCCATGAAAAAAAAATTAATTTAACGTTAAATGCTAGAAAAATTGAGAAAATTTACTTCCCTGCTCCATAGCCTTCCGGGTCCGCTTCTCCCTAACACCCACTTCTGGAGCAGATAAATTCGAAAGACTGAGTTCGTTCGTTAAAAATAATTGATGTGGGGTGGGTGCATTCCGTAGAGGTGAGGGGGCCGTAGTAATTATATTCATTCAGACAAAAGGGTGATGCTTTAAGAAATCCACACGTGGAGTGTCGGTAGTAAAGGGACCCAAAATGCAGTAATGGTGGATTGCCTAGGGTGATAGCGAATTAGCGTGACATGCCCCTAGAGAATCCTATTCAGTGACAGCCAAACCAGCGATTGTACCCAGTTCCTTCGGGGTGTCTGAGTGCATCAATTTAATCAATTAAGGATGAAAGATTCACTTCACTTGTGTAAGGACGGGGGTGAGTGTTAATGGGGTGCAGAGATGTAATGAGTTCGTAACTGCAGTTGCGCCTGAAAACATTAAAATTTTGTTCGACTGACACGCGATGATACTATTCAGTTCTAGGGACGGACTATATTAGGCTATTTGTCATTTGAAATTAACATCAAACCCTCGTGGTGGAGATTATCGCGACAAGATTTATTACATGGTGGCGATTTAATGCAGAGGGTGTAATCGTAACAAGTAAAGACGTCCATCACTAGACAAAATTTGTAATCCACTGTATATACCAGTTTCTGTGAACCAAACTTTAAGTACTTCCTGATCTCGAAAGTGGCGGTACGTTAAAAGATGCAACATCACTTCATAGAGCACCTTTTCTTTTCACCTTATGATGAGTTCCTTGACTGTCTATGGTTTGATGATAGGACCAGAAGTAGAGCTCCAGATGGAATCACATTGTTGTGGTTTGAACTGGATAAGATCTAGAGATATGCGCCACAAAAGGAGTTCGGCTCACTTTGACTTCGTCATGGCACCCTAGGATGACATCAAGATTTTACAATACCTCGGTAATTGCTTGTTCGACAAGGTCTTGGTTGCGATTGTAGCAGAGTAAGTCTGGAGAAGCTCTGAGTTTATAGCAGAAGTGGTATCTGAAGGAGTCTGACCCTTCCTTATTTTCTGAAAGATATTGAGATTAATTACCTCTCATTCTTTATCATGCAGAGCAACAGAAAGTGTATCAAGGGCGCTTGCAACGTTTACTGGCAAAGTTATTTGTATATCATTAGAGATTTAGGAAAATAGAAATGCAAGTCGTTCAAGAAATGAACTAGGTGATGTCCGGTTAATTCTCTCTGTAACTTTCTTTGTCTGTGCTTTACACATTGATAAGATTCAAAGTCACCAGACAGACAGATGACACTTTAATCCATCAATCGTAATCCTTGATGAACCCGAAGACTTGAAACAGGTCTCGGAAAGTGATGGTAATTGCTTTATTTTTTTTATCTTGTCAAGTTAGATCATTTTGGTCTTTTTGGACTGAAGTAGGACACAAAAAAGCAATAGACGCTCTTGTTTAGAATATGTGTTTGCAATTGTGGTCCTCCACTTTCAGATCCTTGTGATTTTCAGTCGGGGTCTATCTCTTATTTTAAAAGCTACGCTATACACTCAGCAAGAAACCACAACCTTCCGACCATAAGTTTTTTAAACATTACTCCGAAAGCATTCTATTTATATTCAAAGATCCTTGAAACTGTTTCCCTAAATACGACAACTTACTTCCTCTGGCTTTTGTTGTGACACCGGAAAAAACTGAAAGAATCGCAACACGTCAGTCACATGAAGACGGATAATGTCAACCCTTTCCTTTTCCGTCTACAAAACCTCGAAATGATTTTTCTCCTTAAGCTCTTTATACTTCCTGCTCCTGAAACACAATAGAAATGGATTAGTTCTGCAATCATGTCTCATGAAGCATAAGGATGTTTTGATTGAAATTTAATTTAAGGAGAAGGAAAGCCCGGACTTAGGGGATAAGATGGTCCTTTTGATGATACCGAAAGGCCAAATTCAAACTCCCTTTCTCAACTAAATTAAATTCCATGAGTTGATTACAAGAATTTTGTTGTGTTTACAAATCGATTTTCATCTCTACTGAAAAGAAGGGAGATTTGCAAAAGAGGTTTGTTCGGTTCCGCTAGAAAATGTTGCTGTTTTGCAAGTAACCCAAGAAAGCTTTCATTCTGTTATTTCAGGCGCAATGAATGCATCATCCCTGAGAAGTTTAGCTTTGTAATTGAGAGACTCTTGAAAATTGTGCAGATGTTAACGAGAACACCTACCAGACCAGCTTGACATGATCCTCAACGAAACCATGATTGAAGAAAAAGGTGATTTCGTTGCTTGCAAAAAAAAAGAACTAGTCCGTTCAAAAAATCAGTTCCCCGACATTGTTACATTTCCTTGGTATAACACGCGTGCAGGTGATACAAATCCGGAGAGGCTTGATGTACATATATGTATACTCTTACATCTTGGGAAGGGCATACGAATCCTTGTCGTTCCTTCTTTACAAAATTTTTTTTCTTAGTTGAAAACAAAACTCCCTTCAACCGTGACCGACATATAACTGACAACGACACGAGGGATGTCCTGGAATTTTGTTATTAAAAATGCAAATCAGGACATTCCCGAAATATTTCGAAGGAAATGGATTACTTGAAGAACGTTTTCTTTAAATAAATACATTCTAAGACGAACGAATTACATTTTTCCTTTGCAGCGTCCAAGAATCAATTTATCCTTTTTGTTTCGGTCATGCCATTTTTAAAACTAAATCGTCGTTGATTTTGAGAAAATTGCAACAGGAAAAGTCCCTTTAAGGCGCTTAGCATCAGTCTTGTCAACTTCAGGATCTTTGACAAATCGCTGTAATTTGTTTTCCGGCTGCTCCTGTTTTGCTGCTACGCCTTAACACAAAACATCACAGAACTGCATTTGGACGAAGAAGAGACAAAGATGTCGGGGGACGAGTAATGTTTATTTTTCATGTCCTTTTGATTCTTCGATAGAATGAAAAATTTGCGACATTTGTAAGGTTTAAAAATGGAACAGCAACAGATCGGACAAAATGAAATTATTTTTTTTGTGGGTCTGCAGTAATGGGAGAAAACCTTCTGGGGACTGAAGTGATTTATGATGACTCGTGGAGACGGGATCTTAAAAGAAAATACCTTTAAGAGGGACACTATACAATTTTTAGTAGAACTCTAATTTGTGTCGTTTACAGACATAAAATAAAGTTACTTTCTTAATCCTCATTGTTTCAGGGAAGTGTTCATTTTATTTGGAATAGGTTAAGATATACCTTCAAATCGTCCCCTTTCTGCGTTGATCTCGTAACAATATTTTTTCCCAAAATTGATATTATACGTGCAAAAAATGTCGATATTGATAATAAGACATAACATTCATCAATTCTAAGCGACGTTGCGATCTTGTGGTGGCAAACTCGTTCGCTGACTTATTTAGTGCCGCTTTCTGTGACGTCGCTTCCACTGACTTCTCCCACTTGACAAGGTTTCCGCTAACATCGCTTGAATCCAAGGACCTTGTTCTCAACGACTCGGCTGTCTCCGATTATCTGTTGAGTCTCCCCGACATGTTTTCATGTGGTCCGGACGGTATCCCGGCCTCGTTTTTGAAAAGGTACTGCTCAACGGTCACTCCTATCCTCTGCCGTTTGTTTAACCTAGGGCTTCACGGGACCGAGACAAGACCGAGACTTTGGCAGATCTCGGTCTTGGTCTCGTCAAGGTGAAGACGATCTCGCTCTCGATCTCGGCGAGATAAAGGCCAGTCTCGGTGCGATCTCGCTCTCGGCAAGATAAAAAAGGGTATTTCGGTGGAATAACGGGGAGCGAGGACAAGTGATATATCTATGTTTATATGCATTTTCTTCATATTTCCATCGTCAAAATAAGGCTCTTGTTTGCTATTGGGGATAAAGCGCAAATATCTGAAGAAGGAAATAATGTAGAAAGAAGCGATTGGGGAGAGCAGTGTATACTTATATGCCCCATAAATCACACAATTGGAATTTTTCGGAGCGACATAAAAGCTGAAACAACTAAAAAAAATTTTCCACAATAAAATGATAAAAACTAATATCTCGTCCACTCTCGTCACCTCAATCTCGCTCTCGGTATCGTACTGTTACCAATGATATTGGTCTCGCTGCCGGTCTCGGTATCGTGTCGAGACCGATACCGGCAGCGAGATTTATCTCGAGTATCGTGAAGCCCTAGTTTAACCTGTCCCTGCGCTGCTCCGCTTTCATTGTAAACCTTCCCTGGGTTCTTTTCAGTACGGCTTCATGAAGGGTAAGTCAACCACCAGCAATCCACTCGAATTCGTGCATTACTTTTTAAACCTGATCGAATCGGGTGTGCATATTCACCGACTTCAGCAAGGCTTTTGATAGGATTGACCATGGCATTCTCGTTCATAAGCTCAGCCTGTTCGGTTTTCCGCCGCTCTTTGTGGAGTGGTTGTGGTTGTCATCTTACCTGTCCGGCCGTTGCCAACGCGTCATGTTCCGAAATCTCTGTTACCTCTGGTGTGCCACAGGGTAGTATCCTTGGCAAGCTACTCTTCATAATTTACATCAATGACGTCTCGTTACTTCTGCCCAGGTCCAGAATAATGTGTTATGCTGATGATGCTTAAATCTTCCGCGTGGTCTTCTGCGACGATGACTGTGCTCTGTTGAGCTCCGATATGAGCATTTTTGAGATTTGGTGCTCCAATATTCGTCTTCCACTGAATGCCATCAAATGCACCGTTATGTCTTTTTCACGTATGTTTCGTTCTGTTTCCTTCAACTACTCAAGGTGCACAGGATTGACTTGTTCAAGGACCTGGGGATGTTTTTTAACTCCCGTCTCTCATTCGAGGCCCACGTGGATTTCTTGCTTGGCAGAGCCAATTCCATGCTTGGCTTTGTAAAAAGATGGTCTAGGGAGCTTGACGATCCCTATTTGACGAGGCTTCCCTACTGCACTTTCGTCCTACCTATCCTGGAGTACGCCAGTCCAGTCTGGGATTCTTACTTCACAGTGCACATTAATCGAATCGAGTCAGTCCAGCGTAGATTCCTTAGGTTTGCCCTTCGCGGCCTTTATAGTAGCCAGCCTTGGCAAATCTTTTATAAATAAATAAATGAAACGTGCATAAATCCGTCACGTTTTAACTTTTTCCTTGACTTAGTAAAATATTATGTTTTTCTAGATTTCTGTAAAATCGTTTTTTTGCAGTTACGTGCTTAACACAGAAAGGGGACGAAATGTTGTCCTCGTCTATCCTATAATCCTACTATATTTGCATTATTATATAACCTAAAGTGGTTTTGGCAAGTTGTGCAAATTTTTCCAACCACCAAAAATCCAAGAATAGTTCACGAATTCAATGGAACAAGCTTAGTCCAAATGAATAGTTCAATTAGCATTAGAAGCTCTTTCTCTGACTTAATCAATTAAGTAATTTCTTAATTCCAAGCCTATTTGCACGCAAATTGCGTACCAACTTTTGCGAAGAGAGGCTTTAAAAGCAACAAATTCCCTCAGGAGCTCTCCCGGTCGATTAACGAATTTAATTCTCGTCTGGTAAATACAAAATGGATTAAGGGTGATGAGATAATGCCCCTGTAATTAGTGCAAACATTCTGCAAATATCCCGAAACTTTACTCAAAGCGCCGATTCAATTTCGCCCCGTTGAACGCGATATTTGCTGAAAAATTTAAATTAATTGCTCGAAATAGGTTTTCGGCATAGGTTTTTAATTTTTTTATGGACTACCCTGTGGAAGTTATTTCAAACATGATTTTGTTTAATTTTGGTTCAAGAGTTTTGGAAGCTTAGTGTTTCCTTAAATATATCCTTTAATATAGAGTAGAATAGAAAGTAACTTTCACGCCTTGGTGATCCTTTCTTCATATACAGATGCCATTGCTGACTAGTGCCTATCGGTCTTTGAATCCAGAAAATTGCAGCATTGCAGAGGAATATTGTCGGAAGTGAGGAAATCTTTGACCAATTTTGCAGTGTGGCGTGATGCACCATCTTGCATGAAGATGTATCGATCTCCAGTTACCCGAATATCTTCAAAATAGGGCAAAAATTTATCGTGCAGCATTCAAATATACTGCTCTACACCCTACAACGTACAGAGGACCTGGTCCACTTCCGCTTATAACTCCCCAGTTCATGACAGACGTTGACTGCTTTACGGTCCTTTGAAGGCAGAACTCCTGAAACTTCGCTGAAGGTTGACGGCGATCAAATGTTGAAAATCAAATTGAAGGTTGATTTATCGGAGAAAAGAACCTGCGGTGACAAGAAAAAATTGATATTATTTTTCGATTCTTCTGCTTCGCTCAAGAAGAAAAATTATGTATGCCTACCGTCTTCTATTGCTCAACTGTAAAGATCTTGTGATCTTTGGCCAATTTTAGTCGAGCCAATTTCAGCCTTGGCTTCTTCCCTGGTAATTGACATTTCAGATTGTTTTCTGAAATTCATCTCCCCAAAAGTTTTTAAGGATATGTTTATCCCTGATGCCTCTAGCTCTTTCTTTTATTTCTATAGCTGGAAGTCTTCTGTCTTGCAGAGCTGTCGATAATATTGTTTTTATCTTCCCTCGATGTGGTTTTAGTGAGCGACGGCAATTTCTTCTTTTGGGTGTGATACCCCTTTCCTTCGAGGAACTTTTCGCGCAGAAGTGTGCCCTAGTTGTAGGAGAGTACAAATACTCGCTTTTTTTGTTAGAAAAATATTGACTTTCTTAGAAATAACCACTTTTAATACGTTTTAATAAAAAATACGGATAAAATTTAGTAAAAAAAAATACAAACCTTGGAAAACAGATCCTGGTGTGCTTAGCAATAGAACACACAAACAATTTTTCCAATAAGTCAAGTAATTAAAAAAAACACTTCACTTTATTTGACGTTGTCTGGTTAAAAATCGCACCATAATTAAAACTTTACCCAAAAAGGATCTGGTTTTATAGGAACATGCAATCAGGTAAATAAATCTGATTTTCCCAATTACACACAAAATTCTAGTGAACCGATTAATACCATTATTAGAATTAATCCTTCTAACTCAGAAGGCGCACTGATTAGGCAGAAGCCTAGAGTCAATTGACCTATTCACCAGAATATAACAATATATTGAGGCGAATGAGGCTCCCACACCAACATACAAAAAAAAACATTAATAATTAAAACACTAAAACACGCCCACACACAACAATCAGGGGTACACAGGCAACAGAGATCGTTACAGCAAATCCTTGGTAAGAGTCAGGTAAAAAAGAGGACACATATTCACGACTCTACTTATAATAACACAGTTTCCATTCTAATACAGAAGGCGCAATATGCAAAACAAACAAATAGGTTAATAGGCTCGAACATGCCGTAATTAGTGCGCGAAAAAGCAATCTGTAAAGGTGATCGATCGCGTAGGGAATAGGACAGTTCTCTAGGAAATATTTTGGAAGCTAATTCAGCGCTGTCTAGCTTTCCCTGCAGAAGCTGATGCAAAAATATCATATTAGCAACCCAACGTCGCTTCTCGAATGTAACAAGTTGCAGTAACCCTAAGCGCTACTCATAACGTGGTAGAATAAGAGGATCATTCCAAGGCAAAGAACGTAGGGCCGATATGTTTAATGTGCGATCCGTAAAACGGACACCAAACCTGACTAGCATATTCAAGCAGGTGTCTAACCAGGGACGTATAAAGATGGAGTCTTATATGAGGGCTTGGAAATTCCTTGGACCATCGAAGAATAAATTCCAGCACGTTATTAATATGGGCGATGAAGTTCCATTGAACGGCAAGATACACTCCCAAGTCCCTCACCCCTTCCACCCGTTTTATACCAGTACCATCAAACATGTACTGAAAAGTACGGAAACTGCGAGACCTCGAGAAGAACATAACCTGACATTTCTCAATGTTCCGCTTAAGTCTATCTTTGAAGCAAATACGAAATATCATCAATAGATAAGATGAATAACAATGGACCCAGATGACTGCCCTGGGGAACGCCAGAATGAGCCACAAAATCATCAGAGATTGAGCCACGAAAACGTACTATGTAAGTTATATTAGATAATTATGACTTAATCCAAACAATAAGCGAGTGCGGGAAACCCAACTTAGCCAATTTAAAAGCAATGATAGAGTGAGATAGCTTATCAAAGGCCTTACTAAAATCAGTGTAAATACAGTCAGTTTGGCAACCATCCATAAATCCGCCCGCAGTGCAAGAAACAAACTCAACCAAGTTTGAAATCGTGGACCTACCTTGAAGAAAACCATACTGCCGCGTGGTGATTAAGCCTTTACACACTTCGTATAGTTGGGAAACCTGATAAATAAAAACTGCACTTATTACGCTTATGAATAAAAAAAAAGTTTCTACCTAAATTATAGCGCTAAAATTAATGGTTTGTGCTTAAATGAAATAGCTTATAGGGCTTTACTAAATTTTATTGACAATAATGATATTGTAGATCTGGAGCCTTGACCAATAGCAGCAAGACTGTAATGTCAAATTGAATTTTCAACTGATGGACGTAAGTTAATCTCAAAATTTAATTTAAAATTTTTTTTGAATTCGTATTACTGACATAACTGCTGTCCTGTCAACTTTGTAGAATACGTCTGATTACAATAACCGGTCTGAAACAAAATCTGGCCTGAAACCCTTTAAAATCGCGTTTTTCATCGAGTCAACATCCCAATTAATCAATACTCGTTAAACAAAAGATTTACGGTAGCAATTTACCACTTAATTCTGACCAAACATCATAAAAGGATTGCACAATTAAAAGCAAGTTCGACTTCCGGACAGGTCCATTGAATTGGGACCCTTATAGTCTATCCAAAATTTACGTCTTTTATTAATTAAGAAATGCCATCGTTGGTAATAGTGGTCTGCACCTTTAAAAAAAACATACTTCTCTGGGACCCGTACCAATATGGTCCCTTCAGCAAGGACTAAAGTGGATATGCGTGCCACAGTGCAAAACATCTGTCGCTATAAAACAGGAGCGTTTACAATTAATGTGCTGGGGCTCATTGTTTTCGTTTCTTTGGAAGAAGAAAACTTTTTTTTTAATTTTAAGTGTTTTATCGCGGTCACAATCACCCTCTGAGTGATTCCCTGATATTCTGCGGTTGTTTAATCGCACACCTTTCATTTCAAGATCAAAAGGTATACAGTGTCCGTGCACTTTTGATAGACGCATTTTTTTGAATCGAGGATCGAGTGGACATGGACACGAGTTGAATATAATTGAAATAAAATTGGATTAAAAATTTTCAGTTAATTATCTCTTTGACCTTGGTAACGGAATTCGGACAAAAACAATCTCTCTGAACTTCCTACTGGAGGGGTATTCCATGGAAGATGACATCTGACCAATAAAATTAAACTGACAGCATTCAGGTGTGTGAACTTAGTTAGCGAATCAAACGAAAATTCGATTTTAATAGCTCATTCGTTTGACCATGTTTTAGTTTTGTAAACTCACTTTTTGAAAACGAGATATTCAAAAAGCAGAAATCTGGACTAACTTCACGCTTTTTTTTTTTCAAATTTTCTGAAATTCGAACATCAGCAGCTACATCGATTGATCATCGTTTGACCACGTAGACTCACCCCCTAAAATTGTTGACACACCCGTTGAAAAAAAGTTTAACAAAAATATTTTTTTTCGCATGAAATTTTTTTTTGTAATCCATATCAGCTGTTCAGTGACTTCTCATTTTGGTACCACACCCTCATACGTTTTTTTTAACACTCTTGCATATTTTTTAAAATTAGAGTTACAAGCTTTAAAAATTAGTGCTTCGGCAGGGCCATCTTCACACCCCCTGGAGCCATCCTTAGAGCGAAATTGAACAAACGCACTCTTGCCCAGGTTTTACCAGCCTTCGAGAACGTTAACCCCATCCGTCAATATGTTAGTCCACAATCGTAAGTTTTTTTAAATTTCATCCGATGATGGTTTTAAAAAAACTTACGATTGTGGACGAACAAATTGAGGGGTGGGTTAACGTTTTCGAACGCTGGTCAAACCTACGCAAAAGTCTGTTGGTTTAATTTCGCTCTAATTATGGCTCCAGGGGGTGTGAAGTAACATGACAAAACGACAGGTGACAAATCGATCGCCAACGCTGAACTTGATGACGGAGTTGGATCAATACGTTAAGCGGCAAGACCAACATGCCATGGGTCCCAGGTTGGAGACCAGATGACCCTGTGAGCTTTTATTAAGAAATTAAAAATAATCCACTCCGTCTCTGGGCTGTTGTCTAGCTCGCAGCAATGCAAAAACAAGACTCGAATGTCCTCATTTTCTCTTACCATAATTCCCTTCCGGCCAAAACCATGCTAAGGCATCAAAGGGTTGTCCCCTAGGATTTGGCCACATCGTATAAAAAAAGAAAAGAAAAAAAAATAGAACGAACCTTCAAAAATCGCAAAATATTACTTATGTACTTATTTCGTAGGGATCAGATATATCTCCACTATGACACGACTTGAGCGGCCTTACAAAACAGGTGAGGGTGTAGTCCAGATTCCAATTTGAACAGCAGGTCATTAGTAAGTCTCCAGGTAGGTGGCAAGCCTGGAAACCTTTCTGGCGACCGTTAATAAGATGGTTACATTCTATATATATTTGAGTGATTCAAAAACTTTAGATAAATTCGAAGAAAGTGTAATTGGTTTGTAGTTACAGAGGTCGCATGCATCGAAACCCTTACTACCTTTAGGCTGGCAAATACTTTCATCTAACGTCCTGGTCGAAAGTGAACTAAGCCAGATTTGAACACATTCTGTAGTTCAGCGTCGGATCAGATCCGCCACGTTCATTACCCCCCCCCCCCCCCCCCCCCCCTAGGTTTATGTGGCTGCCTTAAAGGGCACACTTAGACCTCAAAAGGCCCGTTGTGTAAGTCTAAATTCTTTATTGGTCTACAAATGTAATGGGTGGTGAAAAGTGATCAATCGATGGTCAATCCTATCCAGTAAAAACATAAGTAAATATAATATTTAGGGACAGCTGTGATGATGACCTTGAAAACATTTTTTTCGCATATCTCGGGACTGGGTAAATCAAATCAAATTTATTGTTGGTCAATAGTGGTCACTCGGTGGTCAATCGAATCCAGTATTTTAAATTTTTGAGGGCCGGTTTCATGCACCTAGAATTTAAATATTATCAAAATTTCAATTGAATATTTCAAATATTCAGCTTAATGTCTGTTTTAAATATTCAAAAAGATTTTCTTAAAACTGTCGGCCGCTACGGCTGCTTCTCAGTTCGATTGGACGAAGGATCCACAGTCTAATTAAACAAAAACCTGGCGTTCACTAGGTTAAGAGGAATAACGCGGAATATTAAGTGAAAAATGTCGACTTGACTGAGTGAATTCTAGTTTGTTATATTAAATTAAATTGCGTAAAAACATTATTACACGAAATTTCAAGTACAATCAAGA